>OW387140.1:50699022-51327102 GCA_936440205.1 Lepidonotus clava | reverse complement strand
TCATATATATATATAATCTTTATATATATATTTAATTTAATTTATAAATATATAATTTCTATTTCTATTTAGTCTACCCTTGTAAACTGGAACAGTCACTAAGACTTTTATGAAATATTCTACAGTATAATTTTGTTTTAAAATTCCATGTATCAAAGCTTAAAAATAAACTTGATGAAACTATGATATAAACAAAATCCTATAGTGGAAACTCATGAATTGGGTCCCCTTGTAAGACAACTGAGGACATGAGAGACTGAATACCTTCATAGATATCCACATGTTACCATGTAGCTGTTCAAATTGTGAACTATTACTATGTAACATTTACATTTAAAGATTTAGAAAATTAGATAAAAAAAATATTCAAAGAATACAATTATGATTATGCTTTAATATTTGACAATTATTCTCGCTGGAGACATTTTTAGCTATATATTGGTTTCCTAACTGTCTGTAATTTTCAAGGTGTCATCACCAATCTGGTTACAATATGTATCTTAAAACAAAAAAAAGTAGCCATACAATTTACTTTGAGCTAATTGTGAGCTAACTGTTTTTTTCTAACAGTTTTGTCCTCTTTAAAAATAAAGTAAATAAACCCTTATATCAAATTTGACTAAATATTCAGACAAATTTTAAGTATTGTGGATACTATAAGAAAATCTCTTTTCAAGAGTCAGAGCCTTTTGATTGAAACAAGAATAATGTCCCAAAAGTGTTTATAATAATTTGTGTGTGCAAATTAAATGTATATCATAAAGTATGGCTAATAGCAGTAATTTGTTCACTTTCACACATCTTGATTAACAAAGAAACATACTCACGCTCAAAAATATGAACTGGTCTTTGAACAATAGTTTGACAAGGTGAATACAATGAGTAGCAGTCCAGTGGTTGCAGAAATATGTTGGCCCCTGTTTCAATAAACATTGCAGAGAGGAGGATGAGAGGTAAATTCATTGTGACAATTACTGTACGGGCCTACAACGTTAATGGTGTGTCTGTAGCATACAACTCTGCATCCAAAGTGTGGATCACTTAGAGCGACTGATACTTGTGCATTGGAACTCATCATGCAAAGAGTGCTTTCATACAAAAGTTTATGGGTCTAGACTCCTATAAACAATGTGGTGAATGATTATTTTCATTTAATTTGTCCTGCTATGATCGGGTTTGGAGGGAAAAAAATTGTAAGACATGAAACACATGAGGACCCTCTATATTGTTATGTCTTTCTCTCTACTTGATAAACATGCATTTCTTGCTTTTCAGGTTGTATACATAATACTTTATGTTTTTATTGATATGTCTTTACACACCTATATATGCATACATTGTATCTCTTCATAGATAATCTTTTTTTTCTTTGAGTCTAAATATATGACTTATGAAAATCACTTGCCACATCACTGTGTATAATTAAAATAACCTTGGGTAAACATTTATGTAATGTATTTGGAAACAGGGAGTAAAATTTCTTTAACTGCGCAAATAAAACTTCACATATCTTCTTATAGATGGATAGATGGATAGAAGTAGTATATCCATATTAAGATGTGTAAAGTCAGAGATAGGTCCAAGATTTCAAAAGAAGTGGTCAAACACATTTAATTCCTGAAAATGGAAAATTATTGATATTTGCAAAAGATCCTTCTATAATTGACAGGTGTTACAATTGTGCACACTTTATTTTTTAAACTTGTTAACCAGAATGTAGATTTTAACAGTCTTTATTCCCAATAGGATGATATTTTGCCAATTCTATGTCCTACATTCATACTTACATAAGGAGAGATCAAGGAAAATAAGAAAGTGGGATGGGAGTCATGATACAGGCTTCCTACAACTTCATGGTTTTGCGTGCACGAGTTCTATATAATGGTAGAAACTCTCTGCGAATTCTATGATGCTGATGGGACTTTGCCAAACTGTTCACAATGGAGAGTTGGCCACATTGATGAGTGAGGTCCAGTGTCTATGCTGGGAGACATCAATTTCAAACAGCAATTTTACAGGATCCTATACAAACATACAGCATTACAAATTTTATGCTCAACCCGATAAAATGTGTAATGCATAATCCTTCAAATACTAGACTTAAATGCACCTGACCCATAAATATATGAAAGTGTATAATGTTAATGTCCAAAATTAGTTTATCATCTTAATGTATCTGCAACTTCATAAGCAGCAAATTTAACAAGAAGTCCTGTCAACAATGTTATATTTCAGCAGTTGATATCCTCACTGGCAATAGGTCTAGTGGATTGCATTGAGTCATGCAATATGATGCACAAAACACTTCACAGTTCTCCTTGGCTGAGTCTTATACTATATGTTCCTTTGTGTCCTTAGATTTATGCCTATAATATTTAACACAGGTAGAACCACTGGTGCCTTAGGAATAGTATGAGGCTTAGTGACATAATAATAGAGAAAACGACACGACATATTCAGCATACAATATGGAAGGTTCTTAAAATCAATATAGAAAATGAATTTACAGGGACAGGCAACATGACAATTTCTTTTAATTCATTTTGCAGCTCTGCTATCCACTTTCACCACCCCCATCAAAGGTGAACCAGGTGTAAATGTCTCATAGATGTTGTCATGCTAGGCCAGAGACACGAACGATCAAGTACGGTGAACATATGTATTTTTGCACTGCTAAATTTTCATACACCAAGCAATAATAAACAGTTTTTTTGCAATCATAATTTCACACATTTAACAGTTAGTTCTATAATATTTAGAATTTTCACTCACGAAATATTTTTGCGTGTTTAGAGTGATGAGCGATATGCACAAAAATATGTACAGTGCGAAAATTAATATGTGTATAGCATGGAGAGATAAACATGACTGCCATAGTTCCTGCTAGCCAAAGTTTCTATGTTGGATATTAAGAGACGATCACAAAAAAAGATGAGGGGAACTTACACATCATCCTCTGTGATCTCTTGCTATATAGAATATGCACATTATATATATATATATATATATATATATATATATATATATATATATAATTAAACAACACTTTCATCCATCATTTGAACTCGTCGAGTTTGGTGTTATCCTACAACTGTATTTCGTTCCTCAGATGTATGAGACTGGTGTAATTATAAAGCTTCTGTATGCTCTGTGGCAATTGGCGATGGTTGGCAGCCCTTACCAAAGAGGTGTTCAAGTTATCTGCATGAGGTTCAAAAGGTCAGACTTGTCAGGCTAGGTTGGTGATCTTCAGGTGGGACAGGAGCTGGGGAGCATTCTAATATGATGTTAAGATAGAGTATAAGATCCTGAAATATTTGCTGGCTCGTTTTTACAGATGTCATAGGGCAATAATAAAGGTAATGGTCACTACTGGTCAAGCAGGCTGCTATCTTGATGTAATAGACTGGTTCTTATATCCAGACCCGGCCGTTACGCACCAATGAAGGCTGGGCAAATAAACCCAAGTGGTGAGGACAGTGCGACACCTGATTGGTAGGCAGTCATTACATTATGCTGATAAGGCCTCTGAGGACTCTTCTCATTGGCTAAAGATTAAATCAAAACTTTCAATAATGAAAAAAGTTTATAAAATACAAGACATTCACAGGTGCTATTAATATATATATCAATAAAAAGATCCGAATCAGAACTATATTTCCAGTGTTACAAGATTCTTTGAAATCTTATGGTTATGAATTGACCAATTTACATGGGCTCAAAGAGAGAAAACCCCTCAGCTTGTCTGCTAGGCAGTTCTTCACACTAGGTGGCGTGGTCTGGAATCTCATCTATTGTTTATGGACATCTATGTAGCATTTTGTTTGAATCAGCCGAGTCTACCTCCTCATCCATATAAATTTACCCAACCACGGATAGCCACTTTCGTGTCTTTTACCTGCAGGTTAGTCTCAATCAGAATGCATGCTGGGTAATGTGTCGACAACCCACACAGCTTTAGCATAGCAATTTTCATTAATGATACCATTATTTCTAGTTTGACATAAAGAAAAACTAAAGCTCATTATTTCAGTACATTCGTATCCGAATACATTAAATATTTTCCAAGTTCCTAGAAAATTTGTTCGATATAGATGGATTTATCACAGTAATTCATTAATTTTCTATAGTTTTTCAAGATGTTTTGTCAACAAAATTAGTCAAAATTAGCCTGCAGGTGTTTGAAATATTATAAATCAGCTATCCGTGTTGCCTGAATTGGGTTGTATCTATAGGAACTGTATGGAAATCATTCTTTTTCAGATTTCTCGACCTATTGTGTTGAAAAATTCCATAAGCATAATGCAAAGTAAAAGTACATTCGAATATTGTGCATAATGGCCGTGTATAAGGTTTTCAGAATTTAATCGTTTTCATCATAGAATTATTTGATTAAGATGAAAAGTTGTAATATTGAAAATATTAATATCTCTGGCTAAAAATCATATCCAATCTGTCAAAACTTTTTGGTAATAACTCATGATATAATTATGTCAGAATTGCTATAGTAGAACTTGATATTCAGACAACACTCATATTTCTGTATATTAGAATGAGTGACACCAAGAAACGATTCCCCCTACCACGGATAGCTGATTTACAGTATTTTAAGCACCTGCAGGTTTATTTAGACTAATTTTGTGGAGAAAAACACAGATAAATATATAGGAAATATACCAATATTTGCTCTAAATCCATATGTAATACATGAGTTTTCAAACCAACTTTAAAAAATAATAAACATAATTATACGGATACAGAATGAAAAAAGTAGTTGATATTGATCTATATCATTTTTAAACACAAATAATACCAAGGTTATTGAAAATTTCTATACTAAAGCCTCGTTGTTTGTCTACATATTACCCATGATGCAACTTGATCTAGGCTAGCCTGCAGGTAAACCATAGGGAAAATGCTATCCGTGGTAGGAAGAATTGAGCTACCTCCTGCAGTGGTTCAATAGACCTCACGCCACCACGCGGGTGTTGTTGGAACTACATGAAAGCATTCGCTAGTGGAACAGACATTATATTCATGACCTGGTTCAATTGTTCTCCCTATCTACCATGGTATATAGTTATACATCTAACGGTACAAAAGGTCATCTAGTTTCAGACTTAGCCAAGGGGAACTATGCAGTTTTCCTTGCATCATGCAGGTTGCATGACTCACTCTAATCCACTAGACCTGTTCTCAGTGAGGATGTCAACTGCTGAAATATAACAGTGTTTATGTTACTCCTTGCTAAATATGTTATTAATAAAAATACAGATACACAGTCATTAAGACCATATGAATTAAAACCATATGAATTCAAAGTAAATTAATTCTTTAAAATTAGCTTTTTATAATACATTCATCTGATAAGTTTATGTATCAGATAGTCAAGTAGGGGAGGTTTTTGCAACACATACTTTTCTCATTCCCAGTCCAAATACAGATGTACTGATATATGCCATAGTAGAATTATATTCATTATATTAATAGTTCTTATTTGTGTAGGTTACTTTGATTTCATTGATTCAAAAATTTATTCAGTTGGGTTCCTGGAGTGCTACTTGGTGATTCAGAAATCCAAATGTCTTTAAAATGTTAATAATTGACTAATTAGAAGGCTAAATTTTTGTAAATCTGTCCACGGCAATGCCTCCCCTATCTAGGTCACTCTGCACTCTGGGAGGGTGGGGGGGAGGGAATGGAAAGTGGTGTGTAAGGGGGAGTGCCGAGAATTAAGAATTCTTTATTGCAAATTGTGTAATAATCTAAAAGTGTTATTCAAAAATGATGTTGCCTAACTTAAACACAGAATATGTCACTTTAAATTATCCAACTCTCCATTGTGAACAGTTTGGCAAAGTCCCATCAACATCAATAGAATAGTGTCTACCATCACAAAAACATGGTTGCATGAAACCATGAATATTTAGTACATAGCCTATATGTTGACCCCCCACTCGATTTTCTTCTTTTTCTGAATCTCTCCTAATGTAAGTCTGACGGTAGGATATAGGATTGGCAAGATATCATCCTTTTGGGAGCATGGACTGCCAAACTCTACAATCTGTGTTCAAAATAATTACCCCAATTATAGGGTAGGGCCAAAAAATTAGGGTAGGTAGGGTTACCTGAACGCAGCTATTTTTTTTTCCTTAGCCTAATCACAAATTAAGTGAGTCATACCCAGGTAGAAAGTGGACATTTAGTATGAAATATTTCCTCCTTTATCATATTCAAATGTTCCAGATCCAGCCCATATATATCAGTAAAAGTTGGAAATAAAATGTTACCATAATTGCTGTTTAATAAAACATCAATTCTATCTTTCTCTACTAAGGTTATATTTGTAAAATATTATTTACCCATGTCCAAATAATTATGGCAATATCATGGCTTTGACTATAGTAAGCGCCAGAAACACATTCATCTATTGTTGAATCTCTTTAACATTGATAATTTATAGGTAACTGGTTAATAGTTTCACACAATTGCACCTGAAAATTAAAATGAGTATTTAGATTTGCATACCTAGGTATCTAAAAATCTTGACCTTTGCAATCATATGACCATTTTTTTTAAATCATCATTCTCCACATTGTTTTTAGGGGTCTAGACCCATGCGCTGGTTTGTGAACACGCCCTTTGCATGGTGAGTTCTAACACATATATGTATCAGTCACTTTTAGTGGTCTACAATTTGTAGGGCACAGTTGTATCTTACAAACACACTGTTGTAGGTCTGTACAGTAATCGTTACAATGAATTTACCTCTCGTTCTCCTTTCTGCCATGTTTATTCAGACAGAGGCCAATATTTTTCTCCAACCGCTGAACTGTTATTCATTGCATTCATCCTGTGCAACCATTGTTCAACAACCAACTTATATGTTTGAACGTGAGTATGGGTTTTTGTTGATGAAAATGTTTGACAGCAACAAATTACTGCTTATTTGCCATACTTTATTATATGATGATGTAAATTAGACAAACAAGTCACTTCGATGGACACTTATATTTTTAGTATAATATTCTGTTTTCAATTAATCAGATCTGGCTCTTGACAAGAGGATTTCTTTGTCATATCTACAATCTATAATGGATATCCCTAAATCTGATTTTCCACGTTGAATTCTATAATCAAGAAATTTTCATTTTCTTTCTTTTCAAATAATTTCAGAATTAGCATTTACCAAATTCATGCACTAGGGTCCCTATAAAACAAACTTATATAGCAGAATATCACATTTTTATAAAAGTTGCAGTTGTTGTTCCTGTTTACAGGGTAGACTAAATAGAAATAACATCACAAGTGATAATGTTTTCAAAGGAAAAACTTTAAATGAACTTTTTGGATGGCAGCCGAGTTGTAGATTGAAAATCGAAAAAAAAAGAGATTTACAGTTTAAAGGTTTAAGGGAAAAGACAGGTAATTGTCATATTCTCCAACTAAGGTTTTTCCCCCAGTATTATTGGACATATACTTTTCACTTCTTTTATTACTAAAGAGGGGAGAATATCTTCCTTGTTTTAATTTGAGAAGTTCTACTGCCTGCAGGTAAATTCTGAAAGAGAATGTTCATCCCAATTTTACATTTATTCCCACATGTCTATAAAGCAGGGAAGATAAACCTAAAATTTATGATTTGGTTTAGTGCCATCTTTTGCATGTGAAGCAGTATGCTTCACAGAGTGGTGATAGTTTTAATCATACATGTGTTATATAGGATTAGAAAAAGTAATTTAATTCACAGTTGTTATTAGATGTTTAGGCTTCAGTAACATTTGTCTTGGGAAAACGTGCTCAAGGTCTAATGTTATTTGTGAAATCTACTGTCAAGACTTCCTCATATCAATTAATACACTTTAGATATTGAATACACTTTATCTTATGTCAAAAATATTGTATTTGTCCGAACCCTGATATGTGGATTTCACAAGGTTGAAGTTATATGTCTGGATATCATTCCATATAAATATTCAGAATTTCTGAAGAATTACGAGTGTTCTGAGCCCAGCCCTGACAATGCTGTAGTGACAACCAGTATATGTGAGGATGGCCTTCAAAAAGTAAATGTTACTTGCGATGAGGGCTATGCACTGCCAGATGGCGAAACAACCAGAACATTAGAGTGCGGAATCAACAGAGAGTGGATAGGGTTGGAGAACTGTTCAGGTACAGAATAGAATCATTAAGTCTTTTTTTTATCTTTTAATGTAAAGAATGAACAACCAATCAAAAACTCAACTTTTCAACAAATAAAATTATTCAATGTTAAAACAATAATTGTTATGGACATTGATTATTTAACCATATTTCATAATTTATATTGGTGACTATGTAAATCAATTTGTATTCAAAACCTCAATTGATCCTTACTTCTGAATATTTGTAGGACTCTTACTACAATCTTACAAGATTAAAGGTGAAATGTTGGAACACATGTACAATATAGAAAATGATGTGATGGTAAACTATTGTTCTGGAAACCAAAGATATCCTATTAGTGATTATGACCTGCAAAGAAAGCTCAACCAAATTAAAAAATACTCAACATCATTTGTAAACTTGCTCAATTTAGTTTTCAGTTTCACTGTTTAAGTTAAATAAGCTCTAAATGATTGGTTAAATGAATTCTTTCTTAATTCTAGCAATAATGTGCAACTCTATAATGCTAGACAATACAAATATGGATACACTTCCTGTGAGCGACTTTGGAACAGTGTTAACAGTGATGTGTAATGATGATTTCTTCTTGGACACTATGGAAACATCATTTGCGACTATGTGTCAAGCCAATGAAGAGTGGAATGCAACATTTTCGTGTCTTCGTGAGTATTTCACTAGGAAAATGCTTTAGGTTGTCACCCTGTTTAGGCTGTCACCCTTATTCTTTGGGAATTAAACTATTTATGGCGTAGAAATATTGCAAACGTAACTGCCACTACAATGTTCAACTGCCGTTTGCAACTGCATGTAGAGGGATGGGATAGTGTAGTGGATAATGTCCTCACTTTGCTAGTGGGAAACACAGGTTCCAGTATGGGCAATGCCTGCTACACTACCTCACCTTGCCATCATTTCCACCCCCATAGATTGAATCATGCCAATTGGTACAATCAAAAATTGGAGCTGGTCCCAATATAACTGCAAAATTGCAGAGTGGATATTTAAGTCATCATCATCATCCAACTGCATGTTGAATCTGTCAATATGATTGCAACTGTATCCTAGGGCTCTTTGATGGAGGGTCCTGGTATCACTTGTAAAATGTTATTGATGCATGTTGAACTATAGAGAGTTAATTATCTGTTGTATATGGTGTACGTAATTAGTCATGATTAATTGTAGATAATAGCTAGCTCCAAAAGCAGTCTCCTCCTCGTTTTCGACTGCTGTCATCCAATACATAGTTATAGTTCCAACATCATGTACGACGTAACACTCGTGTGAAAGGTTGTTCTTTCTTGATATTCTCCTATGTATTGCTGTTTGTGACAAGATCTCAATTGACAATGATCAGCTTCAAGGAAGGAATCCCCTCAAACACATTCAGTCACCGCTCCCACCTTCTAGCACAGTCTGACTGACTCTATTCCAAACAACAGGACTCAGCTTCTAAGACCGAACCTTTCCAGGATGGTTACTCACTCAACGTTCAACTAACTCTGACTGGCTAGAGCGGCGCACACTCTTTTAGTATGATACGTCATATGTTGAATCCTCCTTTAATTCCCTACTTTGACAGAGAATTATAACTAGCACATGCGCTAGTCTAAGGCTCACGCTGTAGTGCCCAAACAAACATGGACTGGTCACCCGCATCTGTACAATATTATTGATGCTGATTATTTCAGAAGCCATATGTCAAATTTAAGAAACTTTGGTGTCCCATAAGGCTACATCTTCAAACCCATTGTTGCCTCCCTGGCCTATGTTTCCCCGTTGAATTTAAGGAATGTCCATGTCAGTATGTTAAATATAGAAGTCTATATTTTGATTACAAATTGGGATGCAGTGGACTATATGTAGGTGCTTATCTGTAAAATAGTTATCTCTGTTGGATTTCCCACCCAGTCTCAACCATCTAAAATGTTTTACAATGGGAACCATGGTTGGGGAATTATTTGAGGCTTTAGAAACATTGTTTCTAATAAGAAATATGCTGCAACATCTACTGATGTTCTCCAGGCCTGTTTTCCTCCTTGGTGTAAACTACCTAAAGCATGCAAAATGTTGTTGGACCCTTTTTTTAGGATGTTTGAAATGCTTCACGTGCACTGTATCTCTATTAAACCAGAACCATCTTGTTTTCGTCTTCAGCTTCCTGTGGTGACTTTGAGTCAGCTGAAGGACTAGATTACAGTTACAAACTTCTGGGACCTTTTAACGCACTAACGGAATCAATCACAGAAAAATGTGCGGAAGAGGGAGCAGTTTTGGCTTATCCCATTACACAAGATGTGCTCGATTTCTATCGGACTTGGCCAGCTGCGTGAGTAAAATCTTCACAATTGTCATCAAGTACATCAATATGCTTACTTAACAACAAAAGGGTGTTGGGGAAATTGTTGTACAGAAAATCAAAAGATTTTAGAAATTCTTCATCTTTGATCCAAATACTCATTACATCTCTTCATTAGGAGCACCTTGCAACAGCCAACCCTGATGATGCAACTGATTTAAACATATAGAACTGTGAGGGCATTTGGGGTAAATTATTGAGATTTTTGGGCATATATTGGGTAAATTATTGGGATTATTGGGCCAATGTGATATATGAGCTTTTCCTAATGATTTTGATTGTATGTGCAAACCTAGCTTTGGTCACCTGCAGCAAATACTGGCATGACAGGTGTTGACCTATTTGCCCACTTGGGCAACTAGATTTCCTTAGTCGGCGGACGTCTAACGTCGTTAGTCGACGGGCGACCAACTACATACTGGCGCCGTCATGTCTGGTGACCAAACCACTAGTGGCCGTGGGTTTAGAGCAAAATATTTGACATGTTTAATATTGTTCCATAGCCACAGGCGACTAGTTAGTCGTCGGGAGACATACTAAAGTTACCTCTCGTCGCCCAGTGACTAACTACAAGAACGTCCCAACGTGGCAATTAACTTTTTTTTCCACCAGCCACTTAGTTAGTCGCCCGACGACGTACTAATTTCTTAATCATCGGACGATTAACATTAGTCGCCGACGTTAGTCGGCCAAGTGGGGACGCGGCATGATGAAATGTATGTGACCCTGAGTCACAGGGTGAAGCATAAATATTCACAGATATGAAAATTGAGTGTTTGAAAGCTTAACAGAAATGAAGGTTTGATCTAAAAAGATGCATTAATTGTTTCTATCTTTATTACAAAAACATAAGGATATTGGCTGTCTCACTAGTCGACTGAAACTTTGAATATTTTAAAAATGCAATTTCACTTCATGATAACACTCATTTCGATAGACTTCATTTATAACATGCAGTTAATAGAACTTGTGCACAAAGGGTCACGTGATCAGATTAATTTTTAGTGATTACCATGTGGTTACCCCACCTACATGGTTATGAATATGGAATATAATTGTTTATAAGGATATGCTATGTTTTCATTTGAAAAAAAAGATGTAAATCTAAATCATAGATGCTTTAGAATTGTAAATGAAAAAAGATTTACATTGATCACCAATATGGCGGCCATCCCAATGAAGGAGATGTGACGTCATGTGCACATCGTCTATAATCCCATCCCACATTGGTTATATCCTAGGGTTGGACAAAATAACTCTACAAATCATCCTTTTCCTAGAGTTGAGGTTACTAAAATAAGCAACGATTATGGTTTAAATATCCTGAAGTAACTGCATGCACATTATGTTTGATAAGTTGTAAACTATACAGCTATTTTCATGGAATAAGCATGAGGGCAATTTTGAAAGTATTTCACAGTAAACCTTAATGTCCGTGTAAACTGGGATGGGGTTATTAATGATATCGGTTACACATGATTAATCCATTAATTCTTTGAACTTGTGTTTTGAATGCACTGTTAGGGTGTTCACATTGTTATTTCTGTAGAAAACTCAATTTTCCATCTTTTCACCCTTCTGCCTCGTTTTGCTATTCACTGAGCTGTTATCTTTGCTACTTGTGCCTCATTTAGCAGAAAAGAGTCAAATATAATTAAAACAGAAATTCAAACAGTGAAAAGTAGGAAGATTTTAAAGAAACTGTTCTTAATTCTACCTATCTATTAGAAAAAATAACAAATATTATGACAGTTTTCTTCATTAACTATTTGAAAAATCTGCTTCTCACATTTTTCTTTGAAAATGCTGCAAAAACAACTATATATCATTGAGACACTTTTTTATATTATAAAGTGATGCAATAGTGAATAACAAATTCTGATCAAGGGGAAAAAACTACTTTTACTGTGTAGTTAAGTAATGCACATAATTTCTAATTGCTTTTGACATTTAAAAATGCCTGCTAAGCAACAAAACTCGGCCAATTCTCTCTTTTAATGTAAATTAACATAAAACAAAACAATATGCCTATCGCATCTAGGAAAACCATTGTTGCATGATGTTTGTCACAAGAACATATAACTCTCTAAACAATTGTTGAATATTTGAATAGTCGTAGATGTTCTTTTCAATTTGAAAGCCAGCCAATCAACAAGATTTTGTCACATATCTTGTTCAACATGAATGTTAAAATGAAGACATATTGTGTATGAATTATCAATCATTACTTTTATCTTTTCATGCAAATCATGATAACACTTAAGAAATGCCTATCACTATATGGAAAACAGATTATTCTATTACATGACTTTCTCAACATAGTTTTAGTCAATCTTGAAGTACTTTAAAGTTTTGGTGTAGTACTTTCTAATTGTGGATGTTGTTTAGGGGAGTAATGAAGATGAAGGCAGGATTAGTATTGAGATGTTGTATTGTTTCTTCAGTCACAGGTTAGAGCATGGCCTCACCTTGGTATCCAGACTCCCACTGCCTAGAGTAGAGCATTCAAAGTTCCCTCTGCAGAGCCTCTAGCGCCCTGATTGGTTGATCAGGCTCCAGGTGGATGGTGGCTCCACCTGGACCCTGTGAGGGTAGTTAGACACTACTTTAAGGGTAAAGTTTTAGTACTTGTTAATTTTGAATATGTTGTGTATAATTTTATACTAGTTCTCACATAAATATATTTAGAAATAATATGGTTTATAATATTGAAATGTCCTACCGATTTTATCGTATGACATCTTTTCCATTTACAGCAGGTCGGCCTTTGTAGGACTCTTCAGGAATCCACAGACTACTATGTGGCTGTGGGCTAATGATATGGAGAGTGGAATTACAGATACGGATGATATTTGGTGTGATGATGATCCTCCGCTCGGTTGGAGACTCGCCCGTATTAGACCCAGTGGTTGTCTGCAAAGATTTCGTGCCAGAGATCAACGCATACTGTGCCAGAAAGGTGAGTATCTTCTAATGCTTCTATTTTTCCACTGTTCATACTTTTATCTGGGTACTTATTGCTAAGCAGATTAATCTGTTTTATTTGCATCTATGTAAGAGGAAAGAGACCAAATTCCCACATTTATCCCTGGTCTTTATTAATTAAATATAAATCTTTATTTTTTTCTATTTTTCACATCTATGCAGAATCTGAAAACATTCTTGTAAACATCCAATGCATGATCCAGAACTAATGGAGTTGGAAGAGGGGTCTGGAATTTCTTAAAATGTGTACACATATTTGATTGAAGTTTTCTATCAAATCCCTCCCTTTTAAACAACTTTAAGGAATAATTGTGATGATTCTTCATTTCAAGTTGTAAGACAAATAACTTTGGACATGTATGATTGGTTTATTCTATTTTTTGTTTCAGAGTGTGTTACAATACCAACTACTACAGCAACTCCTTAGCAACCAAGACAAGTAGCTAAACCTTAAAACATTAATTCCTATCATACAAAGATATGCTTTTTACAACAGTTGTCTTTTTCATAAAAGGCTAAGTTTTGGATGTTTGGTCAAGAAAAGACAAAGAAAAACAAGAGGATTCGTGCAATTGTTCAAGATATATAGACATTGATCTTATCATATTCAAATCAAGCCATAATGATAAAGCATCTATATACATGGACAAAAGAAGGACAGAAAATAGAAGTTAGTTTTTGGTGATGTAATCATACGATGGTCGGAAATTCAGGAATTTCATAACATACCACAACCTAAAGGTTTCATGTCTTGGCCTTTATGAATACTTCAACAAACAAATGATTGTGCAACTCATTATGCACATAGGTTTAAAAAATGCTGCTCTTTCATCCCCAAATATGAATATTCAGAAATCAAAATGCATTCTGGTTTTCTAGAGGTGAGAAGGGCAAACGGTATATTAAAGTATAGTTAACCTTGGCCTCTGTTTTTCAAGTTATGGCTAGTCATGGCTAGACATGGCTAGTCATAGCAGGTCATGGCTAGTCATTAGAAGCAAGTCATGATGAGGGTTGGTGTTTCAATTCAAGTCATTGTCTGTCATAGCTAGCCATGGCAACTTATAACGGTTAATCACAAGTCATGGGAAGACTTGGCACGTGAATGCAAGTGATGGCAATTTATAACAAGTCACGCTGAGACTTTGTGAAGGTCCATTCGCCGTGGCCAATATTGTGTCGCTTTGAGGAGTGATAAAGATATCGCATGGTGAAAACGATGATCTAGGGGTAATAAAATTATTCACACTGATAAAATTATGTTCACATTGATAAAAAAAACGTCCCATCCAATAATTTTATCATCACTATATTATCGTTTTCCCCATACAATAACTTTGTTGGTCATCCAAACGACACATTTTCGCCCGCGGCGAATGGGCCTTCAGTCGATCCAAGTCATTTTGAGCCATGGCTAGCCATGGCAAGTCATAACAAGTAAAGACAAGTCATGGTGAGACTCGGCAAGTAAACAAATGTCATGGCAAGTTATGACAGGTCATGACAAGTCATAACATATCATAACCTGTAAGTCACGGCAAGATTTTGATGAATCACTGCAAGTCTCTCCATAACATTGCAAAGCATGGCAAGTTACAAGAAGTAATGATGTGTCATAGCAAGTCTAGGCAAGTCAATGCAAGTTATGGCGGGCTGTGGAAGATACAATAGACAAACGAAATGGATGCATTCTCGACAGGGTAATACAGGCTTTACAATGACTTAAGATGCAAAACCACAAACTATCACATCTGTTTTTGTTCATTTTATTCCAGAAAGACATAGTCTAAAGCCTATATTCCATATCCCAATATTGCTGCCAATCTACAAAAAAAGAATCTGCAGTGGGAATAACGTTTAAGTAAAGATATTTTTATCATTCTTGAAAACTAGGTTTTATAATTACCTTACAATTGGTATGTAGAATGTTAAGTTTCAGGGCATATTCCCAGTGAAAATCATTACAATCAGTTTGTGGAAAAGCTTTTTTTCTGGCTAAATTTTACTGAAAATAGCCTTCCTTTGCATTGCATGTAATTGATTGGGAGCTTGCATAAAATGCTATCCGACGAACTTGGCTCGACTGTTTCTTGCACATATATATTCATATAACTTCAATGGTCAACATTAAATTGAACCACATAATCAATAAAGAAAATTGGAAGTTGTAAGATATCTAGAGTTTGCAACAATTCGAAATTATAAGAAGCTTATTACTCGGATGTGCTTACAATCATCATAGCCACATATATTCAACCAAATATCAGGATTGGAGGACAAACATGAATTGCTTTATGTATGGGTTTTTCACAGCGCTATTAATGTTAGGGTTGTTCACAAGGTACAAATGAACAGGTCTCATAATATTACTTGAAAATCAATATAATTGTTAACAATGTTAGGGTTGCTTACAAGGAAAAAAATCTAAGAGTCTTGGTGTATTACTCAGAGATTAATAAATTGCCATTTCTTTGGTGAAATATATGAAAGTTTTGCGTTATTCTTTGATCACTCATAATAGTTTCATATGATCATTCTTATGATTTATAATTATAACTTTCAAAAGGTGTGTGTTGATAATAAAAGAAAAAGACCCAATAGTTATTTTTCCATGTTCACCCCCACCCTTTCGGAAAGGCCCCCAAACTACGAAAAGAGAGGAAAATATAACACGTGTGCATGCAAATGCAGGCCATTTTAACACATGTCCTATAAAAATTTATTAGATAATTTTGAAGATATCCACCTTGACCAAAATATAATATTAATAGTATTTATAACAATTGTAACTTGATCAACAATTTCAATTTGGGAAGATGAGATGTCTTTTACAGAGTGTTTATACTGCATTCAGGATTTTGATTTGCGCATGTGTCGCGCATGTATAGAGCATGTGTTGTGAATGCATCACACATGCATCACGCATGCGTCAGGCATGTGTCGCCTTTCACGCCACTACATGTGGGTGGTCAAGCACGATCTCCCAATCAATGGGGAGTGTCCCCTGGTTCACCTATACCAGAACACGGCCACTCCTAGTGCGAATCTCCCTTATGTGGTATAGCGTTAGTAATATGTGATGCATATGTGTCTCTACAGCTAGTAGAGAGAGTATAAAATCTAAACCATGGAGTGTCTCAGAGGTGTAGAGGTGTCCTGGAGGTGGTCAGGCCTGGCTGGACATGTATGAAGCAAGGATGTAGAGATAGACATAACTGCCAGAATTCTGTGCCAATGAAATACCTAAACATGCAACTGTCAACATTACGAAATCATAGGTGAACCAGAGGTGCAAAGCCCAGCCAAGCGTGTGACCTCATCTTAACGTTGCAGAAACATTATTTTGGTTCTGTATTGGTTCATGTTACATTCTTTTGATGGTTCCCAATACATTACTGCAACATACTGCTGCAATGTTGCACTGTGACATCATTATAACATTCTGGTTATGTTATTCAACCAAAACAGAATGTTCTTATAATGTTCTATTTTGGTTTTGTCCTAACCTCACCCAAAAATAATGTTTTGAAAACATTCTCATTTAGTGAGGTTTCGACGTACCTATAAATGACACAATTGCTATGTGCCATCTTAGTAAGTACCAGACTGACTATGAAAATATAGAATTAGTAGGGGTGCACCCCGCAGCTCCCCCCCCCCCCTCCTAAATCCGTCCCTGGAGTGAGTGTGTAGAGATACATGTAACTGCCAGATTTCTGTGCCAATGAAATACCTAAACATGCAAGTGTCAACATAATGAAATCATAACTGAACCAGAGGTGCAAAGGTGTCAGGGGAGCCATCAGGCGAGGTGGCAGACATGAAAGAGTAAGTGTGCGGAGAAGCACGTGACTGCCAGAACTCTGTGCCAGAAAAAGTACGTAAACATGCAACTGTTAACATTAAGAAATCATAAGTGAAGAAGGGGACCGTCCATTTCCACCTCCACACCTCCACACCTCCATGCAAACCTGTGCATGCTGACGAAAACCATCGTGCATGGGGTGCTGAAACCTCCTTGTGACGGCCATTTGCACTGATGCAACGGCCTTGTGTGTTGATGCAACGGCCATGCAAGCTGAGGGAAATCATTGTACGTGGGTTCAAAAGTCCTTGTTTCATAGTGGCTACCATTGGATGTGAGGTGGGGGTAAGGTATTGGCCACATGCACTGATCAATTAAAATCATCATGCATGGGGTGCAAATCATGGTGCAAATCAAAGTGCATGGGGCAATCATATCAGCACAATTGGAGAGGTCAAGGTGTCGACACCATGCACGATGATGATTCGTGGAGGTGCATATAGAACTGGCTGTCAGGCAGAGGTGCAAAGGTCTCACTTGGGTCATCAGACTAGGTGGCAGACATGACAGAGTAAGTATGTAGAGAAACACGAAACTGACAGGAATCTACGCCAAAAATGGGCGTAAACATGCGACTTTCAACATTATGAAATTTTAGGTGAGCCAGAGGTGCAAAGGTCTCACTAAGGTCATTAGGCTAGGCTGGAGACATGAAAGAGTATGTAGACAGGGACGGATCCAGGAATTTCTAAAAGGGGGACGCCCTAATATAGGATTTGAGTTGCCCCATCCTAGGGCCAGAATTTTGCATTATAAAAAAGTCTAACTTTGGCGAAAAATGGTGGGGGGAGGGGGGGTGTGCACACCTCAAGGCCATATTCCACTATGCTCGCAATAGGCACTTTACGAGCAGTGTTCACCCCCACCGAAAGTAAAAAGAAGCAACGCGTAGTGGAATATAGGAACTTATTTGCGGTGGTACTTGCAGTGGAACTTGCAGTGGTACTTGTGGTGGTACTTGCGATGGCCCACTGCAAGTACCACCCGAGTAATTGTATATAGTTTTCTATAGAATGCTTGCGATGGCAGAAACCAACATGTTTGTTTCTGAAATGCAAATCACTTGTAATGGCCAAAAAGATCACCGCAAGTGGGCCGCCACCACGTGGAATATGGCCTTTAAGGCCATATTCCACCTTGCTTTAGGGGGGCTTTGCGGCCGCCGCAAACTCAAATTTATTTGTGGCCGTTTGCTTGTGTCTAGTGGCCGCAAGCAAGTGGAATATAGCAGTGGAGCAAGCAGTTGGGGGTAGTTTCCTTGCGTCTTTCCATGGTGCCGCAAGCAAGTGCCGTATGTGGTAGATAAAGCACGAGTGAGTTGGGTTACGCGAAATAACACACGAGGCGTCAGCCGAGTGTGTTATTTCAAGTGACCCAACTCACGAGGGCTTTATCTGACATAAACCACGGGTAATTCTTTTGCATTTTTGCTAATAACGTGTTTAATACTCATTGGATAACCATGTATTATGCATTAAAATGAAGCTAAAAACAATGTGAAGCTATTTATGTATCAAACATTTGATTTCTAAAACTATTTAGATTTTCTATGATTTAATGAATAATAAAAGTAATGGAAGGGACATTCTTTGATTTTTCAGTTAATCATAGAAAATAGAAGCCGTCTAGAAATTTGATATTTGAGATATGGACTATTTCAAGAAGATTCCGAGCTACATGCACTCACTTCCTATTTGCAATTTTGTTGAATATTAAAAAAGTTATATGCAAAAGTGTAAAAGATAAATGCATCAGCACCTGTGGAGTCCAGTGGAAGTGCGGTCTGCCTGTGAGATTATAGGGTTCCACTTCACTGAACCCAATACGTGATATAATCACGGCCTAGTTTCTTTGTTCTCCCCGTCCACCGTGGTTTATAGTTGAATATAGCCTTTAGTCTCCACCCCTCAATCCTTCCCTGGTAGAGATGCAAGTGACACTACCAGAAAACTGTGCCAACATTTACAAAGTACCTAAACATGCAACTGGCAACATTATGAAATTATAGGTGAACCAGAGGTTCAAAGGTCTTATCAAGGTCATCGGGAAAGGCAGAATACATGAACGAGTAAGTGTCTAGAGATAGATGTGACTGCCAGGAATGGGTGTGCCGAAAAGGTGTACACCATATATATTGACCCCTAGTTAGTGATATGACTATTTTTGTAATAAATAAACATGAATGTTGCAGTCCCTATTACAGATTTCAAAATCACATTTCAGATGCATCACCTCAATATTCTTGCCTCGATCTTTTATTTTGGTCTTGTTTTTTTGAAATTTTGTGAAAATGAAGCGATCATTCTCTGATAATATTTTAAACATTTGTTTTGCATTTCATGACATCATACTAGGATATTTGCTAATGATAGAGATGCACAAGTATGTTAACAGATTACGATATTGTGTATTTTACTTCTATTCATAGTACTTTATAAAAAAAAAAAAAGCCCTTACAATTTCTTCAGCTTAAATAGTTATTTAGACATCATGAATGTAGGGAGCATAAATACTCTACTAACATGTCATATGCAACATAAAGTGTGCCAACCGGTAATGGCTACAACCTTGAACTAGGTATCACGGAGAGACGTCATTTACGCATGAAAAGTGTCACTGAACATCAGAAAATGTCAATTTTCATAGGCTCACCATTTCGTAATAAAAACTACCTTTGCAACATGGCGTACATGGTTGGACAGTGTTTTCCAAGCCCTGTCGAATGGTATAAAGCATTCTATATACAAACCTGACGAACCTATGTTGAAATCAGACTTTGTAACAGTCATTTTTGGTCAAAATCCACATTTTGTCACGCTGATTTTAGGATGCTTTTGATGATCATATAAGTTAAGGAGGCCGTGCATTTTCGCCGTTGCTCTAATGGCTTAGTTGTTTACGCAGTGATGTAGTACACATTTGGAGCTTTAGTTTCGTATATGTAAAATTTTTGTATTCTTTCTGCTTCTATCTTAAATCATCATTTTAAATGTTTACTTCGCTCAGAAATATACTTTCAAAGAAAAATTAAAAATTTTACACATACTGGCTTGTAGCTAAATATGTCATGTATCTAATTAAACCAACCAAATAAGACTGTTACTTATCGCGAAAATGCGAAACTAAAAGGGAAAAGGTATGGTGTTTCTGAGTTTTGGATGCTAAGCAGACGCTGCTGTGTGGTGCCGAGGATCACCTCAGGATGGAGGAGGGGAATGAAAACCAGTCTTTTTCTGCAATTTTCGAGGAAATAAGTAAGTATTATCATTCAGAATGTGTTGTTGGTGAGCTAAACGTGTTCATGTTTAAAAAAACGTACAGTTTTAGATAGAGAAAACTGATCAGTAGGGAGGTTCGGGGATCCACCCCAGTGTTGTTGGAAAGTGCAATGTTCAGGTTTGAATTAAGCCGTCTAAAACGTCGTAAATAATTTTTCTAAACGATGTTCATGATACAGAATTTCATGAGAAGTGCCCTGGTGCAATCAGATTTAAGAAATATCGAGTATTAAAGGAGCTACGAGCAAAATACGGCCGAGCGTAATTACCGCGGATCTGCCGAGTTTGACATCGTTTTTTTTTTACCTGGTTGACCACTGGGCAACCACGGCCTCATAGAGTAGAGGAGCCGGTTTTGACTTATTAAAAACGGGATTTTAGTGTGTACGAACAAATTTGAAGAAGTACCAATCCCATTTTATAATTTCACACCAATGATAAGGTGGAATAAGGTGTGCAAACATAAATCGTCCAAAAAATCATTTAAATTTGAAAATATTTTTGTGAAAATTTGCAATCAAATTGGCTCACCAATGTTGGTGCACTAGAGCCCATAATGCGGCAGCATAGGAGCCTATTTTAACATATTTAGTGGTTTTTTTAAATGAATTTCTAAAGAATTCTGGGTAGAAACATGAAAAAGGCTTGAGAAATAGTAAATAAAGACTTTTCTGTGCACCAATGTACGTTGATTAGATAAATGTTCTCCAATATCATTTTGGTCTGCATGATTTATTGGCTATGCAATCCGCTGTTGTTAGTACCATAAGGGCCAATTATTACTGTAATTATATCAATTTTTCAGCCTAATTGATGTTAGGACGTAGGCTTTTTATCCCTTTATAAGTATTAAAAGTATTCAAGCTAAAAGGGTTCATTTAGTAGTATCTTGCATCTATACACCAAGAGATACGCTGAGATAGTACTATTTACTGATTTTGGTCTGAAAATAGAAATTTTGAAAAAAAATAGGGAAGTTGAACATGCGAGAACACATTTTCCTTTAAACGCTGTATATTTCTTGGCTATTCGTATACTATCCTCATACATATAGGAGAGATGCAAAGATCGCGGAGGTTCTGAGGTAATTGGGGACAGTTGCAATTGGCAGCCAAAGAGGTGTATCGCGATCTGCATGAAGGTCAAAGGGTCAGATTTGTCAGGCTAGGTTGGAGATTTCCAGGTGTGACACGGACTGGGGCGTATACACATGTTCCAATTCAATCCTAAAGCCCCATATCCACTAGGATTGTTGGGGAAATCATGGGGCGCATGAAATATCAGGCACATTTGATATTTTTCCAGCGCTTTTCTCAGCGATTTTCCCGCCGATTCAATTTTCCTTCGCCCATCCCCCAGAATTCGCACCATATACCCACACAGAATCACCGAACGATTCTGCATTTCTGGGGAACTTTACCGGCGATTCTCCAAGATGCCCGACGCCCGTCGCCAATACTGTTGCTTAGTGGGTATGGCGCTTAAGGTTCACCATTAAATAGGATAATTTGGTAGAAAGGTTAGCAAGATAATGTTATACTAGCTTAAAATATGACAAGACTATTAACATATTATTATCTTAATGAATATATTAGGACATCAATAATTTTGCTTGAATTGAAAGGCCTCACAGGTTTCCACAGTGCAAATATTTTATACTGTGAATACAAATCTTTTTTTTGTTTTGAATGCAAAGGAGGAGTGGTCCAGGAGGTCCTGACCATTTCCCATTTTAGTGGCTACTCAAAAAATTATTCAATTCAATAAAACATGTATTCTTTTTGACAGCCATTGTATTTGACAGCTTTTTACATATGTGACCCCCCACCACTAAATGAGGCATAAGTCGCCCAGGCCAATTCTGAGTAAATGATAAAATAAGGGGAAAAAGTCAAAAATTGAAAAATTTAGTTTTCTACAAAAATGACAAGGTATATAAATGAAAATTACAATTCACAAACAATTATAAACAAATCAACAATTTTTCATGCACAAAAAATGGGTTTTCCTGATGGTCCTATGGATATGGATATTTGCACTAGCATAAAGAGAAGATGTATCTTTACAGTCATTTTTCTCCTTAAACGTACATTGGATGTGGGTGAGTTCAAACATTCATAACTTGGGTTACAATACTGTTAGATACATAATTCTTTCATTATTCTAAAGCTTAAAGCATCCTCTCTGATAATCTAAATAAAGCTGAATTTTCATGATCAGCGACTTATGCCTCATTATGTGGTGGGGGGTCACATATAGCTTTAGGCTTGAGATTCGTTTCTAGATACCGGGGAATTTATTGAGTAAACAAAATAAAGTTTGTAGATTAGTTTAATGTGCCTTTATATTTCACTATTGATAGATTGCAAATCACATAATTTTAAGGCCACTATGACCACTGTTTTTTGAGAAGTTTGAAAATGTGCACTTTGGGACACAAACTATATGATTGTCTAGGGAAGTGTCCTGCGATTCTTCAAATATTCAGTCATTCAGAGATTTTATCGATGATTCTATCATGGCACGGCTGTCGCCAGTCACCTGTGACTCTAGTGTATGAGATTTTTTTTTTCAATATTAGTATAGCAGTGTAAAAACTACATAAAGATGACATTTCTCAAACTAGACAAGATACCAGGCTCTTAGAGAATTTGGCCAACTCTTCAGTGTAGACTGTTTGGCTAAATACCATCGGTGTCTATAGACCTTGTGCAGGGTCACGTGCACGGGAAGAATTTGATCTCATACATTAGACAATCTCGGGCCTGGTTGAATCGCTTTGCTCTATACCGCCTCAATAAGTGTAAGTTTTCCCCCGCCATTAACCCCGCAAGTGCATAGTATTACAATCTGACTTATTGCACACGCAGTGTTTATTGTACTATTGCTACTATTTTACTCCTACTTTCTAAGTTTCCCTACGCCTTCTGGGGTGTCAAGAAGTGTTGATCAGAGTGTGTTAACTATATTGTTCCACCAAAGTCCGTGTAGCTCATAATACTTTTAAGACCCTCAACTTTGGCGGCGTCTTAATGTGTCTACACTCCATGTAAGCACCAATTTAATGGGCGCGTCTTTCCGCAGTTCTCCTGACTCTGGCCATATGCATGTGTGGTGCGACCTGAAAGATTGGTTTCCCCTAAATCTAGTAGAACAAAGGTTGGTTTGTGTGTAATCTCTGCACTTATGCAAATGGCGCTTGGTAGCACTCAGCCAAGCGAGTAGCTCATCCATCTATCAACAGCCGAGCAAGGATGACCTCGAGCTCTTGGAATCTTACTCCGACTAAGGGCAAGCGCAGCCTAAGGCTTAAGCTCCGTGTAAGTTACATTTAAATCACACCACTTCAATAGTTCATTCTCTTTTGCTAAAGATATTTAAAAGATAATTTGTAATAGCCTGTTTTTGTTACCGCCTACCCACCGCATCCCGTAGCGTTGGGTGGGTTTTGTAGCGTTTTTCAGTTTCATTTAATTTACAGTTGTCACGCACTCACGCACTCTATATATATCCGATCTATATTCAGCCAACCACAAGTCCCAAAGTAGTTGATCGCGAACCAGTGGTCATCTTGGACGATGACGGTCAAAAGGGGGAAGAAAAGAAAGCCGTGGACTGCAACCAGGAAACAAGTCCCAGCCAGGCACCCACATGTCCCAAAGTTCAGTTCTCTGATCAGGAACCAATGGTCATCGAACCGATGGTAATCTCGGATGATAATCGTCCAATTGCCACCCATGTTCAGCCCCCCGCGGGAGCGGGAGCTCAATATGAAAAGAAAGCCGAATGCAACCCGGAAACCAGTCCAAGGTGAGTCTGCCTTTACCCTAAATCAGTTAAACTTTGAGCCAAATGTCCCATATGTATATATCTGTTTACGGCTGTATAACATTCGTTATAAATGCAAAAATTAATAAACATTGATTAATTAATTTATTAACGTTTCTTAATGTAAAAATTCTAATCCCTGAATGTGCTCCTCAATTCTTACAATTAAGTAGGCACCTTCCCCCCCCCCCCCCCTTCGTTTTTTTTAAAAAATCTCTGGATGCTTCTCCTTGTTTTACCCCTTCGCTTCGTCTTTTTTACCTTCAGTTGCAACCTTGGCAATCCGTTGACGTCCCCAACCACCAATTGCAGGCGGCCGTATAAGACGTGCAATTTGACGGAGGACGAGGCAGAGAGTACCATTCTTGAGATTGGAGCCTTAGCAGAAAGACTTGTCCCCGGGGAGGGCAATTTTTTCGCTACAAATTTTCGGCGTTATTTTTTATTCAAGCAACAATTCAAATCTGTTAATAATTCCTAATCTTGTAAATCATATCGAACGACCAAACAATTATTATATCATATTCCTTTTATTTTATCGAGCGCATCTAACTCATATTCTGTAATAAAAAAAGTTATTTACCCAAAACAAATTCGTATATGTTGTTCCGTCACCATAATTTCGTGTCGTATCGTGTACACGTACGCCCTCCAGTTTTAGTGGCTTCGTGCAGAAACCTATTATTCTATCTTAATCCTTTTTCTTATTCAAGGGTCTCTTAGTCACCTTCTGTAGTAAAAATGTCATTTAAAAATGTCATTCAAGGGTCCCAATGGTTCAAAACGGTGCCATGTGGGCCCTCTTTGCACCATAGGGAATCGGTTGTAAACATTAGCTTTTCTCTAAATATATTCATTTCCTACATATGAAACTCACAACATATAGAAAGAAGCATGTCATAACATGCATGGTCATATCAAAATTTCATAAATAGGTTTATTTTGGACATAATCGGCTTGGGTTTTTTGCCCTGGTCTATTGTCGGCACTCAGGGCACCGGGTGCCGGGAGTGACCACGTCACTCCAGTGGTTGGGGACTGGGGGCTAATTTGAATCACCCGACGCGTGTCCGGCCCCCGATAACGCGGCACTTCTGTGGTGTAAGACTCCAGTAGGCTCACGTCACACAGGACGCCGCGCGTGGCGGGTGGTTCCACACTGGGGGGCGGTTCTCATTACAGGCCCGTCCTCTGACCCCCCTGCCGGGCCTTCTGACCGGCCGGGCCTGGGGGGGGGGGGGGGGCCGACATCAGACTGGAGGGGTGTAAACAATCGACATACTTCACTTATCAACCCTTTTTTTCATAATTTCAAGGGTATGAGGGTTATCTATATGTTATCCCCAATATTTAGGTAGCTCCGTTTATAAATCAATACTTGATAAGGAAATGATTGAGTCTGACAGCTGGTTCTTCTATAGCCTATAGAGGAACCACATCCTGTTTTTCAATAATTGCATTTTGGACAAATTATTTTTGCCAACGTCAGAGATTAGGCTATAAAATGTCACTAAACAAGTGAAAATGGAGATTAGAAAATTAATATACCTGCTCCAAACGATTGTCATAGGTTTTTATATATATCTTCAATACACCATTGCAATATGCTATTTATAGTCAGATTAACCAAAAAAGCTTTTAAAAATACTGTGAAACAATAACATACATACAAAAAAAAGGCTCTGTGGCAATTGGGATGCATAAATTTGTGCATTTTATATGAAGCGCTGCGTATTATCTTACATATTTAAAGTCTACTTTTTCTTATACCGAATTTTCCAAGGAACACGTTGGTCACTCATAGTCCATTTCCCCCGTCACCAGAAATCCATCGGCGTCAATGCCTTGGAAAAATCCACGTGCACACGACTGGGGGATTTCGAAGTCGTTTTCTTCAGCTATTAGAGCTACCAAGTTTGAGTAATTGAGAGCAACACATGGTATACAAGTTTTGGCATTTTATTACTTAAGAGACATGGTTATATGCGAGTAGGAGCGAGCAAAAGTGAGTAGATGCGAGTAAATATGAGTCCTAAGTCTAAGTGTTCACTATGAGGCGGTATTGGCCGTCCTGGCCGTGGTGCCGTCTCTGTCCCGATTTATGGGGCCAAGGGCCGCCGCGAGGTGGGCTGGGACAGAGGTAAGGCGCTCAGGTGGTACATAGGCTGAGAGGCCAGAGCGCCCCGCCCACGACGTTCCGTGATGGCACAGCTCCTCCAGGGTGCTCCCGGCCTGTGCGGCGACACACGTAGCCCCCCGGCGGAGGGAGTGCATGGTCACACGAGCAGCATGGGGGCTGCCCACACGTGTTAGGGCCTCCCCCATCACTGCCACTAGTGGGGGAGCTGTGAGGGGGCGTGGTCCCGGCAGTAGGAAGGCCGGGGCTGTTGGTGGAGCAGGGACCTGGTCGCAGGCGAGCTTCCATGCTGAGACTTGGCAGTATGGGGAGTGAGGTACGGCATAGACGATGAGGGCAGTAGCCTGGGAGCGGGCTCAATTTGCAATTAAGCCCAATTACCTTAAGTAGATCCCGTTGGTCACTCTGACTCATAGTCAATTTCCCCCGTTATCAGATATCCATCGGCGTCAATGCCTTGGAAAAATCCACGTGCACACGCCTGGGGGATTTCGCAGTCCTTTTCTTCAGCTATTACAGCTGCCGGCGCCTGCCCAGTCCGCAGCGCTTCAACCGTCAGGTTGTCAAAGTGCCGCTTAAGCCTCTCCTTGACGTCGTGATTACCAATGTCCTGAAGGTTCATAAGGAGAAAGCGCGCCCACTGGGTGTCCCGGTCATCCTCCACCTCCTCTTCTTCGGACTGGAGGGGGTCAGAAAAGGTGTCACATCCCGAAGAAGTGCGCCGGCTGGTTGACGGGGAAGCCCCCCGGCAGCAATGGTCGTTGGTGGGGGCTAGTTGCCCGAGCATGGCCTCTAGCCGGTCGAAACGGTCGTGCAGTGATGTGAACTGAGCTGTTGTTGATTCCCTCACTGAGTCAATCGAGGCAGCGTTGATTGCCACTGTGCTCCTCTTCCTCTTCCTCTTAGGGATTTGAGCAGAGAGGCCGTTATGCGGTTCAGTTTCCCCTTGGTTTGGGGTTGAAGGTGCGTTTGTAGACATGTTGATGAGTCGGGAGCTAGTTCGTGTGTCGTAGGCGGTGGTCAGTGTCTAACTGATTAGCCCTCATCCCCCAGCCCCCCCTGGGTTAGCTAGGGTCATCCTCCCACAACGGGGCCCGTCCCTCCCGCTCCTGGGGGGGGGGGGGGCACTGACTCTTTGAAGGTTGTCCCCACTGCCAAAATTACCGCTCCTGAATTAGGTCCCCCTAATTTTGGGGACCACAGATCACCGCCCTCCAAAATACGAGTGTGTCAATACCAGAAAATATACATAAATAACCAAAATTTTTACGTTCCCCGCCCCCGCTTGGTGGTTCCGTTTTGCAGTGGTTACCTTTTCAAACCCAAGGTACTGCACTTAGAAACGGAGCCACCTACACATTGGGTATATCATATCGAAAACCATCATACTAAAGAAATTGAGAAAATATTATGAAAATAGGATAAATTAGTGAAATATTTTGACTGTTGACACCCCTCCAGTCTGTTGTCGGGGGTCCCCCCTGGTCTAGCTGGCCACAGGGCTGGCAGGGGGGTCAGTAGCCGGCCCTGTTAATGAGACCCGGCCCTGGAGTATGGAACCACCCGCCACGCGCGGCCTCTGTGTGACGTCAGTCTACTCGACTCTATGCCTTCAGGGCTTCGGCTTTGGCTGAGTCATCCCCGAGGTCTGTTTTTGTTTTATTGTATACAATAACCCAGGAAAATATCCTATTAACCCATGAAGAGGGGATTAAAGCGGGGGAAAAAAATTGGATTATGTTCTTGCAGGGAAATAACGCTGACCATATGCATTAGCCCAAATTTGCTATCGGGAAAGGACACTGATGAATTCGAACGTATAGGCGCTACGAAGTTGGTATAGAATAAATTAAAATAATTATCCTTGAGCTATTCATCCTGTTGGTGATTAGCTACCAACTCACTGTATATCTCTATGATCATGAGTTACATCGATCGCAACCCTGCTCCACTCACCAGGGCACATTTTTTCACGTAACCGACAACGTGACCCTCAGTTTCGGAGCATGTGTTGCATTTTCTCATCAACAGGCCTAGGGTGCAGGCACATTGCGTTCGTTTCAACTTGAATGTACTCGAACTAGCGCCCATTCACACATAAAACTTAGAGAAGAAACATCTGAGTCATGTCGACCCCATCTTCACGAGTCAAGGCTCCTGCGCCGTTACCACTCTGTCAGTTAGACCGGGAGGGAGGGACAGAGCCCTGCATGATGGAGGATGTGTCGACCCCTCCTCTGGAAACCATCGAAAGTCCACAGTCACCGGGACCCTCTCGGGAGGTCAATCCTCCCGCGACAATCACTAAAGATTGTGCTGACACTAGGCCTCCTTTGAAAAGACATCGCGTAACCGTTCATCCATACTGTCGCGCAATGAGCACCACTACCGTGTATGATCGTCGGCAGTCTGTTCCCCTGGCCCGGGCTTCCCTCTCTCCGCTCGTGCTGCGGGCATTATCTAGTCAGCTGGGAGCCCATACCCAAAAGAGTGGCCACCCATCACCCCCTCCATCCAAGTGAGGTAAGAAAGAAACTCTTTTTTTTTTTCAGCAACATCCCTGTAAAGCGTGTACATGTTTCTTTTAATTATCTAATAAACCGTTTCATCTTTCCTTTTCTGGTATACTTGCATTTTCAATAACCTACTAATTATTGATCGGGTGCTAACTTTTTATCCTAATTACATCTTTTCCCGGTACCGAGCAGTCTGTGCCAGAATCGACTTTCCTTCTCCGTCTAGTCCTAATCACCTTCTATTTAATGATTTCAGTGGCGCCCGTCCTCTGAGATAGCGCTTCATGGTCAGGGCTTCCGAATTGATCAGAATATCTAGTTCTTCTGAACCTGGCTGGTCCTCGTCGACATCGCTTTGCAATTGTTCCTTTGGTCGCTACCTGGTGGATCAGGGCCAAGGGCGGATCCCGGAATATGTACAGGTGGGGGGGGGGGGGGGGGTGAAGTTCCCCCTTCCCCTCCCCCCCCCCCCCCTGTCATCGGCCCTTTATCATCAGTTCTCGGTGGTACATTTCAATTCATTTACCTCATCAACTCTCTCAACATATGTCATAGTACTAGTGTAAACAATTAATCGTAATAAAAGAAAGTATTCTCGCGATTTAGTGCCTTTTATCATTGTTTTCTCATCAATCACTGCATTGATTTGTGCATAATACTGTGAAGTGTTTACCTAGTAATAAGAGTGCTATTTTAAATTATCTTTGATTAATTATCGGCTCATGGGTTGTGTAAAGGGCAACCAAGTGGAGTCCTGCAACACTTCCAGCATGATAAGCCTACAAAAATGAACCTCGGTTGGCTAAAGAGAGGTAATCGAGTGTAATTGATTGTTAAAGGAATTGTCTTATCATCAAGGAATTCAAGTGAAACACTAACTTTATGGAAAAGGTGTTTATAAAAGTTCAATTTCAAGTACAAAGATTCAGAATATTATGCTTACATCCTGACATATTAAATCATATTATTAAACGCTAAGAGTCTTTAGGCATTACTGTAGACTAAATGTTTTAAGAACAATATACATATTCCATTCCATATATACCTTTCGACTTCATCAACGTTGTCATTTGCAGTAAATAGTGCCATCTTGTGTTAACTTTGCCGATAGCGTTAACCTTAATTACGTGACCCAAATTAGCGTTATCTTTCAAGTACTTGAAGTCTGAGCCATCTAGTGAGTAAATGAAATGCCAGCTAGCGTATACTTAACAGAATCACCGCCTGTTGATAACTAGAAATTTCTTCACAATTATTGATTAGCCATGAATTTTGACTCATTCTATAAGACAAAGCACCTGCCGGGCTGAACGATATTGTATTCAATATATTAGAATTCAGGGTTCATTTTCCTGACTTGTCTATGGCGATATGGCGAATATTATTCAAGTCCTATATGCTATTACTTCATCGAGCCCACATCAGATGGGGGGTTCCTACCAAACGTTAACGACTTACAATACAACAATACAATACAATAATTTATTCACAGCCCTAATTCAGGCAAAGGAAAGAGATCGTTTAGCCGATATATAGTTACTTGGAATCCCCGATTAAGAATAGAAAGATCTAGATCTAGAGTCAGCTAGCTACTCGATGATAACACTAAAGACTATGAAACAGATCAATTTTCAAAAGGGGGGGGAGGGGCGTGCTATTTTGGAAATCTCCTCCCGCACCATAAAATAATTAAGTGTAATGGTTATCCAGAGTATCCCCTTTGATGGGGATTGAATACATATAGTGACATGGCTTGGGCAGCGTAGTTATTTTGAGGTAGCACCTTGAGACTAAAATACTTTTAACATGTCGACTAAGTTGTTTAGAGCTGAGATTCTACGCCCCGAGAGGTGTACCTTGCCGCACTACCCATAGTTGTAGACAAAGTATTCGTCCCTGGATATTGCCATTCCTATACAGCGGAGGTGGTTGAGCAGCAGGGGAGGGGATGCATCGCAGGCTAGTGCATTTCATGCTTTTCCCTTAGGCTTCGGGCCTGCGCTCTTCTCTGGCATGGAGCCGCATGCTTTTGTTTTTAGAGGATTTAGTTTTTTTTTTGTTTTGTGGTCCAGCTTTTCTGCCACGTTCTTGTCTGAATTTGGCCATCATAATGCTGCAAAATTAATTCTGTCAAATTGTATAATGTTGCATGGTTTTGAGCTCAGAAGAGCGCTTCCATGGTTAGGGCATTTTCACGTCACAGGCATGTGTGAGTAAGAGATATGTACATCGGTATCTCTTTGGCAAGGGATTGGCAGTTGAATAAGTAATGAAACTGATGGGACAGGAAATCACAGGTTTGACACCGGGACACGCCTCTATGATGACTGTGTCCAGCTGTTGGCCATCTGAGGCGGCGCATTTCAACTAGCTTCTGTGTCAGGTCCCTCATGGGAGTACCGCGGCCCACTTCTTGACACGTGACGTAACAGGCCTCAAACGGGGCGGCGGTCATGGTGTCGCTCATACTCCTAGGACGTAACTTATGGTAACTTATGGTGTCGCTGAAACCCCTGGGACATACGTAACTTACGGTAAAAGTCTTGCCTCATCGATAAAAGATCGCTTCCGCCAGATCATGTGTCCACAGGAGAGCCAGCCGGGGATGTATAAATACGGCGTGGCATATGGCTATAGATCACTGGAAAACCTGCTGCCACCATGAACGCATCAAATGACTGTCCTGACTCTGTCCTGTCCAACGGTGACCCGAGTATCAGCCCGTGCAGGATGATCACAAGCAGCCCAAAATTGGGTGGCGCGCAAATAACAGATCTTGATCTGTCTTCGGATGATTCCCTGTTCCCCATGGATGTGTTTCACGTGAGCAATATTTTTGACGAGAACCTGGAAGCGTCTGACTCTTCACGCACCTCCGCCATTTCAAAACCAACCATGGCCGATGTGTTGGCTAAGATGGATCGCCTGGAGACGAAGTGCCGAAAGGTCGAGTGTGAAGCGTCTGCGGTAAGAGCAACGGCCGAAAAGTTCGCCAGTATGCAGCAAGCCAAGCCTGCGCCTGCCGAAACATCCTTGGCATACGAACCGAAGCCGAGTAATGCTATAGCTGTAAGTTGCGAAATATGTTTCAACGGCTCCTTATATTATAAAACTGTACATATTAAACATAGTCTTGGTTTATCAATTATCGACATATCATTTAGTAAGTAATCGAATTCCATCTTAAATATATTTACAATTCACTGCTTAATGCTTGGTTTCTTCTGTTGTTTCTAGTATTCTGTTCGTTCCGCTTACAAGGGCAGGTGCAGGGAAAACGCTGGCTTCACGCTTACTGCTGGGTAGGTTCATGAATTCGAAGATCATATAAGGTGATAACGATCGATGTGAATAGTGGAGACCTTAATATTGTTTTCCCTTAATATTGTAATCTAATTGTAGTGATAGAGCACGTGCACCCCAAGCGATGCCGTTCATGACTATAATACATATGATTATATTCCTACATTCAGGGCGGGGATGAACCATCCTCAAAACGCTGCGGTTATCCAGGATTTGGTTAATAACGTCAGCACCGGCGAAGATGCCCCCAGACCCGAGGTATTAGGTAAGTCTGATCGGTAGCAAGTTTCCCTGTTAACTAATTACCTGTACAGGTACATGAGTGGATGGATCACGCTCCTCCTAGTCATCTTGACTTAATACCTAAAGTCAGGTTATCAGAAAAAGTGTTGATATACCTATGTAAATGTTATAATTATGATGTAACTGTACTACTCGCTTGGCTTATGCGTGTCCATAATTGTCTATTAAATGAAAGATGACTTGGAGAGTTAATACAGGTTTAATCCATAATTTATTAATAAAGGCTAACTCCCGGAGGAGATATTGTTATTACAAATAGGAAATGTAGAACTAATATCATATACATTGAGTGTTGCAAATGTAAAGTGTCACAATATAAAGTATGACAACATAAGGTATTACAAAATATAACGGGTCACAACAAATGTGACAGTGGCAGTCTCTCTTCATAAAAAGTCCTATCACAGTGTTTTCACACCTCTGAGTGTGTATCACAAAGAAGAAAGCTTAGGGCTAATACGCTTTGACACTAATTAAAAACCTGGTAGAATAATTCCATACAATGTCAAAGTATTTCATATATATTTCCTCTACCATTCCTATAGAACGTTTTTGTCCTTTCCCGTGCTTTGATTTAACATGTAAGAACCCCTTATATCCTTTCTCAAGTAGTGGCTTGAATTGTAAGCTGATTTCAAATCATTATTTATATAGTCGCTACCCAGACGTATTTCCGCACTCAGCAAACCAGGGCGAGGCGAGAGCGGGCCGGGGAGATCGAGGAGAAAAACAGAAAGGCCAACCTCCGTCACCATATAACCCAGGTAAATCAATTTTGGTCGAAAGAGAATGCGCGCTCGTGCAGGCATTATTTCGTGAAGCCCCGATCCTATTAAGCATGTACTTTTCTTATAGTTGCCATCTCACAATTGAACTTACACTTATTATTAGATCTAGAGTGACCAATTAATATTGCAACCCTTGTTAATACTGAGTTGCACTATGCTATTTAAATTCCAGCAAGTAAGATCCAATGCTAAACAACTTCTTTGTGTTTGATGTTGTTGGCCAAGTATGTCTTAACTATATTATATATTTAATAACTTTGCAGAAGATACAAAGACGGCGTGTCGCACTGGACGAGCTTGTTCATCAGGAGTGGGACGAGGATAGGAGGTCGGCCATGAGGGCCGTCCTCACACCAGACTATACAAGTGATGAGGATCGCGTCCTTGATGAACACTCCCCGCGATACCACCGCCTAATCAAAACCCTGGTGTGGGAAAGTGATGCCCTCAGATCCTCTAAAGCGCACCTAGACGACAAAGAGCACTCTGTCACCACCACACATCAGCAGTCCGTCCGATTAGCTGTGGAGCGCTCGCCGACCTGCGACCCAGCACCAGAACGCCAACAGCCTCCTCCCGGCGCCCCAGACTGGGCAGTGAAGCCTGCGTATCGGTGTGGGGGAGGCGAGGCCTAACACCCCAGCTGCCCAGACATTATCCCCGCCAGTCAGCCATTTTGCCATAATTTGTTCAATTCGTTATAAAAACTGTTCTCCAAAGTACTTGGCACTTCTTGTTTTCACTTCGATCTCATTATTTACCCCTGCCTGCTAAGCAGGGTTGTTTAAATGTAAAACTGACTTTTTAAAATTATATCGGTACAATCTAGGTACACTCTATAGGTTACCAATATAAAGGCATTTAAAATGTTTCACATCATCACTCCATTATTATCGTAAAACCACAATTAACAAGACTAATAGGACTAGCTTGATGACATGATTTTTTCCTTGACTAGAATGTATATAATAATGAAATAGAATAGAGCACACTTTAAATTACGAGTAAAGAGTAACTTCTATCTCAAAAGATGACTATATTTGTAAATATAAATATCACATCACTCTAGCCGACTACCATGATTTAGGAATAAACTTCCAATTGGATCCTCTGTCGGTCTTTAGATATATTATCAGAAGCGCTACGTGGTAGATACAGCACGAGTGTGTGTCTGTACGCGATATAATCACGAGGCGCTAGCCGAGTGATTATATCAAGTGCAGACACACACGAGTGTTGTATCTAACATAAACCACGGGACATTCTTTGGCATTTATCATCATAACTTTTGAAATCTTCATTGAATCATCCAACAATATGGAGTGACTTGCAGTCAGGAATCTTGTGAGGATAGCCCATATGTCAAATCTTTAATTTCTAGAAGGTTTCTATTTTTTATGATTTAATGGAAAGTAAAAGTGGTTCATTCCCATTACTTTTATTTTTCAATAAATCATAAAAAATAGAAATCTACTAGAAAAAAGATATGTGACACATGGGCTATGTTCAGAAGGTTCCTAGCAACATCTACTCGCTTACTGTTCACATTTATAATGAAAATTAAAAAACTTAGATGCAAACGTGTAAAAATAAGGGCCACATCCCCTGTGGCAGCAAGGTGTACGCTATGAGTTTATACCGTTCCACTTCACTGAACTCACCAATACGTGATATATTCACAGCCTAGATCCTTTGTTCTCCCCGTCAACCGTGGTTTATATAAAAGTAAAATAGCATGACAATTAGGTACAGTGTACCAGCTGTACCAGAGACCGAGTACTAGTAAACATTTCAACAATTCAATTGCAACCTGCACACGACAACCTATATATGTAAATTGTAATAGATATAGCCCAGTCGGCTGCACACCATACACGTATGTGCTGTGCACGTGCACACAAACATCGGCTCTAAATGCACCAGCTAATAATACATACAGAAAAAACAAAATTTCGAATACAACACAGTGCACGTGTATACTTATGATAGGACTAGGTCTGACACTTTACAAGACTGTACTTTGCAGATTAAACACATTTCTCCCTGCGACATGTTAGGTGTACAGTGTTGGCGACCAACTTTTTGGCCTGTGGGCCAACAGGGCCGACTATGCCAAGTATTGTCAGTCCTGAGAGAATTCTGACAGCCCTGATTTTTACTTGTTAGGATAGGCCCATTCGGTCTGGGGAATTCAAGCGGTAATTTCCAGCTGCCGTTGGTAGACCTCGCACAGCTACCGATCCGACGCCACAGACCGGCCCTAATTGCGTCTGTGGTTCATCGGAGCGGCAAATGTACGAGGACTGGTTCCGCATCGCTGCCAAAACCTTGAAGACCAGGAGGTAGCTAGGTGTTGGTATGGATGCATTTCTCCCTGCGACATGTTATGTATACAGTGTTGGCAACTAACTTTTTGGCCTGTGGGCCAACAGGGCCGACTATGCCAAGTATTGTCAGTCCTGAGAGCTTTCTGACAGCCCTGATTTTTACTTGTTAGGATAGGCCCATTCGGTCTGGGGAATTCGAGCGGTCATTTCCAGCTGCCGTTGGTAGACCTCGCACAGCTACCGATCCGACGCCACAGACCGGCCCTAATTGCGTCTGTGGTTCATCGGATCGGTAAATGTACGAGGACTGGTTCCGCATCGCTGTCAAAACCTTGAAGACCAGGAGGTATGTGTAGGTATGGATGCATTTCTCCCTGCGACATGTTATGTATACAGTGTTGGCAACTAACTTTTTGGCCTGTGGGCCAACAGGGCCGACTATGCCAAGTATTGTCAGTCCTGAGAGCTTTCTGACAGCCCTGATTTTTACTTGTTAGGATAGGCCCATTCGGTCTGGGGAATTCGAGCGGTCATTTCCAGCTGCCGTTGGTAGACCTCGCACAGCTACCGATCCGACGCCACAGACCGGCCCTAATTGCGTCTGTGGTTCATCGGATCGGTAAATGTACGAGGACTGGTTCCGCATCGCTGTCAAAACCTTGAAGACCAGGAGGTAGGTGTTGGTATGGATGCATTTCTCCCTGCGACATGTTATGTATACAGTGTTGGCAACTAACTTTTTGGCCTGTGGGCCAACAGGGCCGACTATGCCAAGTATTGTCAGTCCTGAGAGCTTTCTGACAGCCCTGATTTTTACTTGTTAGGATAGGCCCATTCGGTCTGGGGAATTCGAGCGGTCATTTCCAGCTGCCGTTGGTAGACCTCGCACAGCTACCGATCCGACGCCACAGACCGGCCCTAATTGCGTCTGTGGTTCATCGGATCGGTAAATGTACGAGGACTGGTTCCGCATCGCTGTCAAAACCTTGAAGACCAGGAGGTAGCTAGGTGTTGGTATGGATGCATTTCTCCCTGCGACATGTTATGTATACAGTGTTGGCAACTAACTTTTTGGCCTGTGGGCCAACAGGGCCGACTATGCCAAGTATTGTCAGTCCTGAGAGCTTTCTGACAGCCCTGATTTTTACTTGTTAGGATAGGCCCATTCAGTCTGGGGAATTCGAGCGGTCATTTCCAGCTGCCGTTGGTAGACCTCGTACATTTGCCGATCCGACGCCACAGACCGGCCCTAATTGCGTCTGTGGTTCATCGGCTCGGCATATGTACGAGGACTGGTTCCGCATCGCTGTCAAAACCTTGAAGACCAGGAGGTAGCTAGGTGTTGGTATTAATCCCCCTCTTGCCCCCTCCCCCTTCCCTGTCCTGCTTGCCCCCATCCCCAGACCAAAAATCCCATAAAAAACAACAACTCAAACAAAAAAACAACAAACTATGTATAATACTATAAATTAAGAAACTAAGCTAAACTAAACTAAACTATTTACAAAATGTACAAAAAAAAACACCTTCTCTCCCCCTCTTGCCCTTGCCTCCCATTCCCTGTCCCCCTTGACCCCTGTCCCCCTTGCCCCCCCCCCCCCCCCCCCCCACATACACACACACATGTGTAAGGTCTAGCCATGGAGACGAGGATTAACAAATATTGCATGGAAAGTTCAACCAACGAGGGTAACACGAGGTACTATTGCCCTGAAATTCCATTTAGATAAAGTGGTTTTATAATTATATCGTAAGAGTCCCTATTCTATAGGGGCGTTGGCATGGAACCAATTGGCCATGCACATTATATCAAGCTGAAAGTCTACAACAATTCAAACCATGGTAAAGATATGTATTGAGGAATATGTAACGTGACTCTAACACCTGAGATAGGCAGGCTTAACATAGTCCTGCTTACTCGTTTTGTATAACTACTTGACTTTTTTCAAGTGACATAATATATTTAATTATTATAATAATATAAACCGGGATAAATTCTTAACATACACAATATCCCTTACTCATTAACATCGAGAACTTTGTTAAGAGTGTGGTTAAAAAAAACCAAAAAAATTTACTCTCTCTCGTCCGACTCTCTGGTCTAGCTATTTGAGTCGGACCCTGAGTCGGACGAGAGAGAGTAAACAGAGGCAGGGCTTGGCGGTGGTGGCGGTGGTGGTGGTGGTGGTGACGGACGTGGTGACGGTGGTGATGGTGCCTGGCCATGGGGCTGAGACGGCGGTGGCAGCTGGGGGTACGGGTGGGGCGGCGGTAGCTGGGGGTGGGCGGGTGGCGGCGGCGGTAGCTGGGGGTGGGCGGGTGGCGGCGGCGGCGGGGGCGACGGTGCTGGTACCGGGGACGGTCCCTGGGGCTGGGGCGGCGGTGGCAGCTGGGGTGGTAGCATCAGCATGACCACCTCGGCCCCTGCGGGCGGTCGTACCACCCTAAGAGAAAAAATACAAATTTACAAAATTAACAAATATTGCCTTTCTAAATAAGGATGTAAGCTCGTAAAGTGAAAGTTATTCATGGGAAATTTGGACGAAGATATTTACATATGCATGTCCACTGACTTTTAAGTATGCAGAGTATGTATAATAAGGGTGAGGTAGCATGGCGTTACCTTGTTACAAGGGAAAAAAGTTACAAATGAAATGAATGGATCAGAATTGATTCTAATACTAATTTATGGAATTCGAAGTTATATTTAGATAAATAATGGAGTGTTATAACTATATATTATAAGACTCACTGTATGCGTGGGGCTGGACCGCTGAGGACAAGAAACACAATCCCCGGCCCCACCTGCTGGGTGTACACCAGGCCTCTGAAAATTCAATAGTGAAGCTTAAGGTCATTTCATGTCTATCAATAGTAATCAGCTCCAGCCGAAGACGCTATCCTACAAACAGACACTATCCAACAAAACTTTGTCACTTAGAACCATATTTTATGGGATAGCGGTTGCACATGTACAAGCTGCTAAGCCGCAAAATTGTTGCTAATGTAAGTGACAAAACATTAATTTTGTCACTTAGCGACTTCTTATGATGCTAAACTACAAAGAGATGCTAAATGACAAAACATTAATTTTATTGTGTAAATTATTTAAAATGGTACTTTACAGGGGCGGATCCAGGAATTGTTTCGGGGGGGGGCCAAGATTTGCAATTTTCCTAGTAGTATATGAAGGCTTAATTAGTGGACGGCATAGCCGTCCACGGGGAGGGTATGGGAGGGGTCCCCCCTCCCATTGGGGGGGTATGGGGGGCCTCCCCCAGGAAATTTTTAAAAAGATTACCCTTCATTCATGCAATCTGAGCCATTCTGAGGTACTTTGGTAACCTTAAGGGATAATTTTTTTTCCTAATAATTATTTTAATTTGAATACCAATTTTGCCAGGGAATTTTTGTGTACATGATGATAACCCCAGGAGGATAAGGGGCCTTCCATTAAGTACGTACGCACCAAGGGGGGGTGGGGGGGGTCTGATATTTTAAGAATTTTGCGTACGTTCCTATACAAATCCAATGCCCCTAAACTCTCAGGAACTTTTGGAAAAGATAACCTATCATTCATGTAATCTGAGGCATTCTGGGGCATTTTGGACAGGGGAGGCACAAGGTCTGCAGGGGTGGTACAGGGTCGACAGGGGCAGCAGAGGGTTGACAGGGGATCCTCAGGGCCAACAGAGGAGGCACAGGATCAGGAGGGGAACCAAAGGACTGGCAGGGGAAGCATATGTCTACCAGCCTTCACAGTTCGGCCCCCCTCCCTCTAACATATATATCCAACAGGCGCAGATTTAAGGGATGGGCATGCAGGGCACATGCCCCCCCCCCCCTTTTTTTTTGGCCAAAATATTGATTTTTTTTTAATGTAAAATTCCTAAGCCCGGAGGGCCCGGGGGAAAATTTTACTATAGCACGCCCCCCTTTTGAAAATTCCTGGGTCCGCCCCTGTCCAAGGTCCACCAGCTCTGACAGGTTGGCCCCCTCCCTCTAACACATCTAAGGTCTACCAGCCCTCACAGGTCGGCCCCCCTCCCTCTAACACATAATCAAGGTCTCCCAGCCCTAACAGGTTGGTCCCCTCCCTCTAACATAAATCCAAGGTCCACCAGCCCTTACAGGTCGGCCCCCTCCCTCTAATACATAATCAAGGTCTCCCAGCCTTATAGGTCGGCCCCCTCCCTTGAACCCATCCAAGGTCTACCAGCCCTCACATGTCAGTCCCCCTCCCTCTAAGGCAAAAAAAAAATAGTTGTGCAACTTAGGTTGAAAAAATTACTTTATCTTTAGTTTTAAATACATCTTTTGGTAAAATATATGCTCTTCCCTGTCATTTAGGTCATTTCTATTGAATTTTAGTATCTTTTAGAAAAAGAATTGTGAAAATAATTAGGGTAGAGCAAAAATAAAATAAGGTAGGTCGGGTTGCCTGAACACAACAATTTTTTTAGATCTAACCTACCCCGGAACGGCCCCCTCCGTTTTTCTCTTCTTTTCCTTTCTCTTCCCTCTCTCCCTTTCTTTCTCTCTCTCTCTTTTTTTTTTTTTTTTTTGGAGTGGGGGGGGGGCCAAGGCCCGTCTGGCCCCCCCCCTGGATCCGCCAATGCTTTAAGGGTCATTAAACCATGCAAGGAGGGGTAAATAAGGGGCAGGGCCACCTAGGCCGGCCATTCAGCCTGGCGGTAGCTGGGGGTGGGCATAAGACATTCTCCCCGGGCATTCTCCCACCTTCCCGTCCTTGCGTTGTCCAGGGGCGGATCCAGTTGAGGAGGGGGGGGGGGGGCGGGGGGTCGATTTTGCGCTAGGGGAGGTCAGGAGACTCACGGGATCTAGAGTGGACATGTCTGTAATAAGTGTCGAAAAGAGGGGGGTGCGCGCTATTGGAAGTGTTTGCTTCTTAATTACCTTTTGGACGAGTTTTAAATTTAAAAAAATGTAAAATTGGTCCCAAAAAGGCCCCCGCGCAACCCCCTCTAAATCAGCCACTGCCTCCGCCAGATCATCTCTTTGCCCAAACGGCCAACTAAAAACCATCGAAAACACAACGGGTTTCTATATATTATAAACCCTTGTTCTTGGGAAAATAGGGAACATAACTAACAAATAAAGACTTACTGTTGATGCCCGGGTCTATGTGCCATATTGTGTGGTAATCCTGAACCGTAATCCTAGACACTCAAAATCAAGGTGTTTCCTTGTCTGGGGTCTGGAGCCTTCTGCGCCCCGGTTGAAATTCCGCTTATCTGTTTGTCCAAGACGTCGACTTATTCTGATATCTGACGTCATGACGTACGACGTCAGGTAGAAGCTAGCGCGATGCGAGCGTGAGAACTTAGTTAATTAGCGGAAATCAACACTCTTTATCTCACACACTTACGTTCACACGCGATAAATAGCGCAATTAAAACACATATTATCGAAACACAATAAGGAATCAGCAAAGATACACTGGTTTCATATAATCTCTTGTTCAAAGATTCTGTTCACAGACCAAAGAGCTCGAGATAAGTTAAAAGGCATAACTACTTAAACTGCCATCTTATCGACTTCATGTTACAAAATAATTGGCGGGGAATCACCATACTGGTCTGTTCTATGATAGCCGTTAGAAACGGACGGGGTGAGAGGGGCGGACCCAGGAATTTGTAGAGGGGGGGGGGGGCCCAAAAACATGAATGTACAGGGGGGTGGGCCCCCCATCAAACATGATTTAACAGGGCAAGGGGGGGGGGGGGCAAGGCCCGGCCGCCCCCCCCCCCCTGGATCCGCCCCTGGGGTCAGTCTACCCCCCTCCATTGACACACTCTTATTTGGGAGGGCGGTGATTTTTGGTGTCCAAAAATAGGTGGCGGTCGCCTAAAATTCAGGAGCGGTAAGTCATGACCCTAAATTATATAATGGCTGGAAGGGACCACCCTCGCCAACTCCCACTGGAAGACATGTGTGGGACTAGAAACGGACGGGGTCAGTCTACCCCTTAGTCTACCCTAACCCAGACCCTAACCCATCTTCACGGGTCAGGCTCTGTGCGGCTCCCGTCACCTACGTAGTGTAGGAGCGGGAGCCCGGTGGGGGGGGGGGGGGGGGGGGCGACTTGGGTTTGAAACGGACCCACCAAGCGGGGGGTCCCGGGCGGGGAACGTAAAAATTGGCGGGCGGTCAGCAAATAGGGGGGCGGTGAACAATATGCAGAGAACAGTATAGGGGCAATAACTTGGTAATTAGCCTTATTGTTACTTTATTTCACCCAAAAAAATAAAGTTATCTTATAAGAAGTTTTGTTGCATTACACAGGGGCAGACCCAGGAATTTGTAGAGGCGGGGGGGGGGGGGAGCAAAACATGAATGTACAGGGGGGTGGGCCCCCCATCAAAAATGATTTAATAGGGCAAGGGGGGGGGGGGGGGGGCGCCCGCCCCCCCCCCCCCCTTGAATCCGCCACAGATTGGTAACTATAAACAAATAAAGGCCGGATTGAGTGTCGACACCCCCCCTTCAATACATTCTGCTACAGACTGCATGCTTTAAGCCGGATGCCAGGTGCACACGGAGACTAAATGCGCGGATCCAGGGGGGGGGGGGTCCAGACGGGCCTTGCCCCCCCCCCCCCCGCCCCCCCCTCCCATGTTAAATCATGTTTAGGGGGGCCCACCTCCCCCTGTACATTCATGTTTGTGCCCCCCCCCCCCCCTATACGAAGTTCTGGATCCGCCCTGTCACCCCTGTAACGACCCACAGAGACCGCCTCTCATACTGGGGCAAACTCATGGGGCAAACTGCAACACACCTCAGATTCCGTCCCAATCATCGGTTGAGACCGGGGATAACTTACGCAGTGCAACGGGGCGTGGTGGGGCGTGGCCCGGTAAGGGTTCCACCATCCGGCGGTCTCTGGGTCGGGCCCCCGGGTCGGGCCCGACCGGATTAATCCTCCATCACGCAGGGCTCTCTCGCTCCCTCCCTCCCTCCCAGTATATCCTGACAGATAACTAGTTTTACCGGCGCAGGAGCCTTGATTTGTGAAGACATGGAGAAATGGCAATGTTTGACCCCATTGTAAGGCCCGTGGAGGAACCTACCCGTCTGAAAATCAATCACCTGCAGCATCAGGTCGGCGGTCAAATGGATAAGTCATTTCATTGACGACCTGATGTGTTTTCTCTCCGTGGGTTCGAATCCTGTAAATGCCTTGGTAAACTTGACGTATCGTCCGTCATACGGCAATAAGCCACGTGCGCCTTTTTTCTGTTCATAATTTTTAATTGTCATCGTCAGTACTATTTTATATCAATATTATGTAATTCACGAATATGTCTTGGTAGGGAAAGCCAGTGTTTAGCACCCCGGTAATAAGCTAAGGGGATTTCCAGAGATGAAAGTGGTCCATGAGAAAAAAAACCAGTAAATTCATGCGCGAAGAATTGCATGCATAAAGGGAGGGTCGAGTACTAAAATATTATTATTTGTTTAATTCTCCGAATTTTGTATTTATCTTAATTATTGCTCATTTTTGACTTTTAACATATCAATTTGTTCACAATTATGTTAAAGAATGTTTTCCTTAGAAAAAATCCAACTTTCATTTATCATTTCAAGACTTTTCTATCATCACTGTCGGAATAATTTAATGCTCCACAAGAAGAGAGACCACACGCCCAACCCCCGTTCTTCCCCCACATCACATAACCATCTGCAGCTGGTCACCAGACACCCCTGACCACAGCGCTACCCATGACGGGGATAAGACTACAAATTCAGAATGTAAAACTATAAATATTTCATATGGAAAAAAACACATAATAAGTACATTTTCCTTGGTGTTAAGACTAAGAATGAAAAATATATACAAATGCTCAGTACATTGTGATGTGAAATTTGTTTCTGACATTAAAGTGTGAACAAAATGTTGTATAAATTTATATTTGCAATACCAATGGGACTCCCCATATGAATCCGATCCTCCACTTTCTCCTTTTCCAATTTATACTGGGAAGGGGGCTCTTTCAAGGTTACTACCCACTGCCAAACTACCGCCCGCCCCTTCTTTTTCTCACCGATCCCTCCTGAATTCTAGTTGACCACGTGCACCCCTTGTTACAAAGGTCCCCATAGGTCTCCAGAAATAAAAGCAGGAGAACCATTCAAAAATAGCGTGTATCTGAGGAAATCTTCATTCATTTTCCCTGTGTGGCTGGTGTCTGAGGGCCTCCACTGACCGTTACACACACCCCTCCCAGGGGCGGATCCAGGAGTTCAAGAAAGGGGGGGGGGGCGCCCATATTAAAAATGTCCCAGCGCCCCAGCTGGGGGCAAGAGTTTTACATTAAAAAAATCTAAATTTGGCCAAAAATAGGGGGGGCGCGCGCCCGGGGCGCACCCCCCTAAATCCGTCCCTGCCTCCTCCAGGCATCTTCTCAAGTCAAGGCCCCTGTCGCCGCTACCGCTCTATCAGTGCCTTGACCTCAAGGGCGCCCAATCTGGGGGAGATAGGGAAACCTGAGAAGGGTGTTCTGATTACAGGGAAATAAATTAAATATTCATGAGGTCCCCCAGTTTTGGAGCCTTTGAGACCAGGGCCTACTGATCGCGGGAGCGGCTGGGGGACTGGTGTGCGAGGATGCCTCCAGGCGGCCCTTTGATAAGCCATAAACCACGGGTGGTATGTCTCAGGGTCAGGGTTGACCACGTGCACCCCTTGTTTGTCAGGGAAGACTCACATAACCGCCCCCCCCCAAAAAAAAAACTGGTTGACCGTTCTGTACATGTCAGTACCAGGAAATATGCCTAAATACCCCAAACTGCTTAATATAATCATCCTCGGTATGCAGAAGGTTTAATTCAGTTTGGCAGGTATCCAAGTCTATCAATACTAGACTTTTAATATCTCTTGATGGCTCTTGGTTGATATGTTTAAATCCATACAGTCAATTACAGTGAACACTAATCTATAAGTTATGATCTGATCACGATGGGGGAATCACTCGACCCATTTCATATATATATTTAACCGCATAGTTAAGCCCCGTTCATACCGGTTTCTGCTTGGATGGTCCCTAGCCCGGGTAAGTTAAGCAACATTGAGACCGGTTGGTATTTGGATGGTGGCCTGCCCGTGTTCGAATCCCCATTTGAGTACATTTTTTTCGTTCATGGTCGTCCATGTTTCAATTTAATCCACCAGGTGTCGCTGGAGGAAAGATCAGTCTACACTATCACTCTGCCACCTCGACGCTCGCTAACTGCGAATCATGGATGTCGATTCTGGCGCGGAGGGGTTATTCGCCGCAGATTGTCTACACTATACTAGAAGTAGGACGCCATGTATTGCATCAGTCCTGTGGTTCTGATATAAAAGGCCTCTATCGGCCACACCCGTCCGGTGAGCCGTGACGCTCGGCGACTAATGAATTATTCGAGCCCCTCGTGGGTTCGACCCCACTAGATTCGTTAGGCCCGGCCTAACAAAACGATTGTCCTTCCCCAGCATCAACATGACACTCACCACTTTTGTGAGTTTTTACTATATTATGTATTGAAACCAGATATATATATACGTTGATAAGTTTGAGACATAAATCTGTACGATTCAAAACATGTCAATAGAGAGTTTTTGCAAATCACACGTATCTCATTCCCCCGATCCCGAAACGGATCTTGGGGCTATAGATGAATGGTCCCCATGGATAATGTTATTAATAAGGGAAACAATATTATTTATTTGAATTCTGCCTTTATCAAATATGTCAGAAATGTAACTTATTTTAGAATAATGAGTTATGATATAAATCTGAAAAGAAAGGGCTTGGTCAGGTTGATTTTGTGTTTGTATATTTTGATAAATATAAATGTGTCTGAGTGCAGACCTGACTGGCCCTTGGTCATGGTCTGCTGCTCCCAGCTGTGGGCCGTCTGATCAGGGACACACAGGAACACGGATCTCCTACCCATTACTTACCAGTAGATAATGTCTCAAATAAGAAGAAAACTAATCTCATATTTATTTGTAATGAACATATCTATATTCATGATGGGTGCAAGAAAGTTGATTAAGAAACTAACATAAAGGATTCATTGGAAAAGTACATTCATATGATAGGGGAGGCCTCAGCACTGGCCCTGCTGACCACAGTGCCCCTACGGATCTAACTCTGCTCCCCCCCCCCCTCGCAGACCCTCATACACTGTTTGCCTGTGTGTCCCTGACCAGTGAGAACACAGGTGGGAGCAGCAGACCGTGACCCAGGGCTAGTCAGGTCTACCCTCACTGACTAAATCATCTTTAATCAAAATATACATACACAGCTTCAACTTGTGATACTGCTATTTATTTTCAGATTTACCTATGAAAAAATCCTTATTAATGAAATCCACATTTCTGATGGATAAGATTGCAGGAAAATGTAATTCATAATCATTTTCACTTTAACTGTCATTTTACATAGGGGCTATTCATCTAGAACCCAGCAGATCCGTATAGGGAACGGGGACTGAGATCGGGGTGTGTTGCAAAAACTCTCTAATATCCCCCCCCCCCCCCCCCCGCTTTCCTCCATTAATTACACTTACAGAATGTTGGCATTTCTGTAATCATGTAGCCTACATGTGTCGCTGGCCGGGGGGGGGGGGGGGGGGGGGGGGGGTCCCAAAACTGCCAAGATTTGTGTGTAGATTGAAATTGACAGGAATCAATTTGGTTTAATGAATAATTCTATATATCGCATATCCCATAGGGAAAAGTTGCTTGATATCGTTAAATAAGAAACTGATGTTACCGGTGCCACAGGGCTATGCTTTAGTCATTGATACCATTTCTAAGCATTTCTTCTTTCACGTGAAATTTTAGATTTTCAGCCTGATAAGGAGAGCTCTTTGTCTGCGGATGGTTCCGTACAACACCTCTGATATCATTTCTAAACATTTTTCACGTGATACTTAAATTCCCAGCCTGATAAGGTAAACTCTTTGTCTGCGGATGGCTCCATACAGCACCTCCGCACAGGGATTGATGTTACTTGTGTCGTTGATAGGGCTACTTCTTAACCATTTATATCATACTAGAGCAGCCTTGTTATATGTGATATAAGTTTCTCAGCGTGTTAAAGAGAATTGGTTACGGTTATTATGTAGCACCCCCGCATAAGGGCTGTCAACACCTGTGACGTTGATAGGGCTGTGTGTTAATCTTGACAACTTGTTTTTTATTACCCGATTATGCTAACCAGGATACCTCTCGAACTGGCCTTAAGTGAAGGAAAGGAGATGAATCAGTCTTGTTCTTTCTCTTTTCTGACAAATATGGTTTGGGGTGGAGGACTTCCCCTAAATCTTATAATTAGACAAATTGAGTCTAAAGATCTGTTCAAAACGCACATAGGACAAATGCTGACAAACGGTATGATCAGTTATTTATGTATATATCTCCATTGTTTTCCTGTATACCGCCGCAATGTAAAAACCAACACGCTGGGCGGGGCCGGAAACAAGTGGCTTAAACAGAAACTCATCCAGCTAAATAAACACGTTTAAAAAAAAAATCGCTAGTTAGGGTACCTGGGGTACCTGGGTACCGGGGTAGCATACCTTTGGATACAGGTTGTCAGATTAGAGGTAGGTGCATTAATGGAATTAACACGTTGAAGCTGGAAAGGGGGATTGTTTTGTTAAAGCCGCACCTACTGCAATGCAATAGTGTGAAACTCTACTATGTGGTAGGAAGGTGTGTATAATACTATTCCTGCAGGAGGGCTTGTAACATGAAGGCACATCAAAGCATAAATTGGTGGGGTAGAACTTCCACGCCCGTTGTAAAAGTTTAGGATAGTCGTTTTAAACCCGGCGAGAGTATAATGATAGTTTGCTGTTGGAGGGTTAGGAGTGGAGTAAGAGTTAGACTCCTTGACACGTTTTAGAGGAAGTGGTTTCAGACACGCCCGAGCCTGTCTAATGTATGAGTTCAAATTCTTCCCGTGGTGGCCAGATTTTGGTGATCACCATGTGGTCACCACACCCAAGTGATCATTAGATATGTCCACAATTTCAAGAAAATAATTATTTATATTGATTCTATGAGCCTTCTTTTGATAAGATGGTAAAAAATCTGCTTATTTGATGCTTTAGAATTGTAAATAATAGTGGATTTAAAGTGATCACCAAAATGGCGCCCATCCCAATTTGGGAGGGTATGACGTCATGTGCACGACGTCTATAGAATGTGTACGTAGTTTCTACCACTATACAAGACGTGTGCATGCAATACCATGACATTTAGTACAGAGTCTAAATGCTGACCTCTCTGCCCAGATTTTTTTTATTTTATATATCTTTCCAGGGCTATTAAGTGTGTAACCAGAGTGTGGCTTCTAGAAGAACCTCCCACTGTGGGTGTCAACTGCAAAAAGATACAAGTCAAAAATAAAGTTTCTTAATGTGGGATGTGGGATGTCAGGAGAAATGTCACGTGTAACATATTTCATTAAAACAATTTATATCCATTTCTAGAACCAATCTACACACACATTTATGACCTGGTTTTCTGAAAATCTGATTTAACCTTTTACAAAAATGCCACGTTCTTTTAAGGGGTCTAGAGCCATAACACACGCTTTTCATGTCAAGTGGCATAGACATATATACATTGGCTGATACATAAATGTATTAGTCACAACTTGGGATATACCATTTCTAAAAGCAGTTTCCGGTGAGAAGCACACGTAGGTGTGTACTTTAATTGTAACAATGAATTTACCTCTCATCTTCCTCGCTGCGGTGTTTATCCGGACAGAGGCCAACATTTTTTCTCAGCTGGACTGCCGCTCGTTGTATTCACCTTGTCAAACCATCGTCCAACAACCAATTTATATTTTCGAAAGTGAGTATGGATCTTTGTTAAAGGGAGGGGCCAGTGAAATATATTTTTCTTGCGATTTGTATTCTGTATCTTATATCTTATGCTAACATGGCCATAAATACTGTTTTGATTATTATAGAAAGCTTCTTTGCATATTACATGAGGTTTTCTCATCAGAAAACATCTTGTCTGCTCTGTCATCTTGAAAATTGACGTCTGTGTGTGACAGCGCACATAGCAGCTGTTATTTTCAATTTTCAAAATTACAAAATCTATATGAATTACTTTTACACAATTTGTTTGACATAAATGATTCAATTGTATTGTTTTGAACCCTATTATACTTATAAGAACTGGAAGACAAAATTAAATTTATACGCACTGGCCTCTGTACGCACCGCTCGCCAGCCGTGGGGTGATAAAGGCAGCTTAATACTTGTTCAGCAGATAATAAGAATGAACCTTTAAGTAAAAGGAAGTGATTTATACTTCCTACTCAGAAAATTCTAATGAGGCCAGTAGCATAAGGTAAGAAATGATGTCCAGAGTTAGTATGACAAAAAAAATTCTTCTTTGTTCTATGTTATAGCCTTAAACCTGAAAATTCTGATAAAAAACAACTGAATCTTTACGGTTTCAGTGCATATAGATTATTCACTAAAATATATATGTTTTTCCTCTTGTGTGATTCAAGATACAAAACTAAAGTGGGGGACTTAAGACCTTATTGTATTTTCCCAATTTCCCTATCTAGCTCTGATTAATTAAACTACTACAATTAATTTACCTGTGATTTTTCCATATCACAATTTCACAGATTCCAAAGAAACCATTTATAGCATGATATATGATATGGGTTCAACCAGAGCAAATAAATATAATAATCTGGTATGTTTCTACTTAATTCCAGGATTAAGTAAACGCTATGAGTGTCCTGACCCTAGCCCTGAAAATGCTGCAGTGAATAATAGTCGCTGTGAGGATGGAATTCAAAAAGTAAATATAACTTGTGATGAGGGCTATGCTTTACCAGATGGAGAAACAACCAGAACATTAGAGTGTGGAATCAATAGAAAGTGGATTGGATTAGACAACTGTTCAGGTATGAAATACATATATAATTCATACCATTCTTCAATACAGAGGATAAGCAGAAATTACAAACCAATTTATCAACAACAAAATGACTCAAAGATATTGACCTAATTGCTTTGTAAACCAATGGAAGCATCCGATTCTGTTCAATAAAGCGATAACATACTTTTTTCAGTAATGGCATGGACAGATTATAATCATAAGATAAAAGTGTTTCACAAGACAAACTGGTGGCAATTGGTTTCAAACGAAAAGATAATAAGAAATTTGGGAAAATTATCCAAGGGGACTTCAACATACTTGGTTTACAAAACCAAAACTCATTAGTTAAGATGGTAATTTCTTTCTTAATTGTAGCAATAATGTGTGAAAATGTGATGCTAGACAACACAGTTGTGGATACACTTCCTCAAAGTGACTTTGGAACAGTCATTACGGTGAACTGTGTATGGCCTTTCATCCTGGATAATATGGAAACATCATATGTGACTATGTGTCAGGCCAATGGACAGTGGAATGTGACACTTTCTTGTCTCCGTGAGTATTTTAACCATAAATTGTATAAATTTGAGTTCAGGCTGTCCTTATGCACTCGCTCATTTTGGTCGGACTTAAACTACAGACAGAGATTATAATGTTGCAACAGTGCAGCTTTATTTTCTCCGCCACCATTGTGAAATTCTTGATCCATCTCTGCATGTCAAAACTAGAGATAGAAACTGAGTCTTTAGCAAAGTACAGGCTGCAACAGCAGAGGCTCTTGAGTGGGAGATTTGTTTATTTGTCCAATTTCATAAATGCTTTTGTAACTTTGCCTCTCTTCATATTGTTAGGATGTCAAATGTTGAATATATGAAATGTCCACTTTGAAAGATGTACTTGGTATTTAGCTAACCAAATCCAGGTTAGGAAGGAAATTAATAAATTTAGCAACCTGGCTCCCCAGGGCAATAAGGACCAATGGTAGACAGAATGTCCAGACTGACTCTAAAACTGTGTTGTTTTATGGGTCACTGGTGGGATAATATGTGAGTCTGTTATAACATTGTTTTTATACAAAAACAAATGTCGGGGAGGTTTGGGCTTGGCAGACTGCACTTATTGTAATGCAACAGAATACACTGAAAACACAAAGTCGTCAGAGAGCCACTGCAAGGTTGTCAAAGGGTTGTCACAGGTCACTTCTGGGCTCTCATATGTGACTTTTGGGTCATCACAGGGCTCATTTCAGGCCACCAATGCTGTGTGACTGCCTTGTGACAATCCTTTGACAACTTTGGGGTGGTCAGAGGGTTGTCATTGTGAATTTTGAGGCTGGATGACAACCCAAAGGTAGTCATTTTCTCCCGACTACTTTAGACCAAAAAGGTCGTCAGAGAAGCAAAAATGAAGAATGGGTTGTCATAGGGTTGTCACAGAAGTAAATGAGAAGTCAAAAGTCCTACCTGACTACCCTAGGGTTGTAGGTGAATGGTGCCTAAAGTGACAGCCCAGGGTTGTCATGGCCTCTGTCTATATCATCCCAGTGTTGTAAGTGAATGGTGTCAAAACCATACAACTTACAGGCCTCCTATGTGTAATGGCCACACCTAATAACTAGTAATACAATAATGGGATGCCATTATAATGACTATGATATCTACAACATGAAAATATTCATAAATAAGATTTTTTGTCTAACAGACACAGACACAGCCTGTGACAACCTTGGGTTGTCGTTTTTGGCACCACTTTTGACAACTCTGTGTTTTCAGTGTAGCTTTGTTTAACACTTGACGAATACCATCACATTGTTTATGACATTAACAGTCCCCAGACTAGGCTGCGGCTACAGCACTTCTCCTATGGATGCTGAAAGCTAAATCTATGAAATCATGGTGCTGAATTCTTTTTTTCAGAGTTTACATTGAACTTTCACAACTTCTGTCTAAACAATCATCTGACATTATCTCAACAATCATCTGAAAGTATTGTCCACAGAATAAGTAAATCAGGCTTAAAGCACCCAAACTATGCCTTTAAAGGTACTTGTACCTATTCAGTAGGATTTTAACTTGTAGTGATACTTTTTCCATACCTCCTCAAAATTTTCTTTAATACATCTATGGGAAATTCCTGAGTTTTTAAACTTAAAAAATGCTGCAAAAAAATGCTGCATTTTTTCTTGAAATTCCTACAGATTTTAAGTCTTGATCTTATTCATATCCTGTACAAAAATCAAAGGGTTTTACCGTTTTGATCAGAGACTTCTCTATCGTCCCTTTAGTAATAACTGACACACTGTGTAGCAGCAGTACAACAAAAGCACATAGAGGGTTCAACAGATATGCACCAGGTGGTAGTGCTGGGATAGGTTGCAAGTACGTATACCTTTAAAATGATGAACTGTCTGCTCAACACCTATCGTAAAATGAAAATCTACTGACAAAAATATTTCTTGTCTGCAGCTGAATGTGGTGACTTTGAGATTGCTGAAGGACTAAACATAGGTTATACAATTGTCGAAAAAGTTGTCGGACAGGAAAAATCTTTGGAACAAATATGTATCGATGAAGGAGGAATCTTGGCTTATCCTGTGACAGAAGATGTTCTTGAATTTTATAAGAGTTGGAGTGCTGTGTAAGAATACTTTTCTCGTGACTATTGAAGTATTATCTGTAAAACTCTTTTTTATTCAACAAGGATTGTATGTAAATCCAGGTACCAAAAGACATTAGTATCATAGCCAGCTGCTGTTAAGGATAGACACCAGTGGTCAACGGCCATTTCAATGAATCATCAATAAATTCTTCAATATTGCTCTGATCTCAACAAACTTTACATCATTGAAAAGCTCGTATTTTTCTCTATATATTGATCTAAAATGAATTATAAAGTAATTAAAAAGTGAGATTTCATAAATTTTAAACTGTTATTTTCACTTTTATTTTTTGAACATCGATATCTTGGCTAATAATTAACCTACCATAATAAAATTTCACATACACCTTTATCACATTCATATGCAGGGAAGCTTGTCTCAGATTTTCAATTTAGGTCCTAGATTTGAGTTTATGGCCAAAAACAGCCAAAAAACGGGAAACTTTTTTAGATTTTTATGCATTTTCATTTTCTACATTTCATAAAATCAAAAGTAAGACATATATCAAGATTTTGAGACACGCTTCCCTCCCATTATATGTCAAGAAGATATACTAAAATTGTCAAATGTCTGGGTTAAATATTAAGTGAGATATCAATGTTCAAAAAATTAGTTTGAAAATTATGATTTTCAAGTTCACTTCCATACTCAATAACCATTATTTGGCCTATTGTTGTATAAGTTATATCAATATACATGTTTGTTTATTGGCTATTAAATTGTGTTGTCTGTTAAGTAATACTATTTAAAACAAGTCTTGTGATTTTGATCAAAGAGAGCCTCGTCGTTCACACCTCAACCACTGGTGTCTATCCTTAAGAGAGGCAATGTAGTACATAACCTTGACACAATTATCTTCCAATCTGTATATTCAGCACTTGCAAGTGTATCTAATTCACATATGAATGATAGAATAAAAAAAAGAAAACAATTATTTACAGATTAATCAGTATGCCTTAGCAAATCTTGTTGTCAGCAGTATTTGATGTTAAAGTTTGCAATGATGAGAACAAAAGTAAGATTCTGGAAACAGGGATATATGCCTTATGTTCCAAACTTGGGTGTATCCAAATGTTTCAATTCTATGTATAGTAGCCCGGTGACCAGTTAGTCGCCCGGTGATGTACTAATTTCTTAGTCGCCAGGCAATCATTGATAGTTGCCATCGTTGGTTGTCCAAGTAGGGACATGGCATAAGTGTCATTAACAACATTTTTCTTTTACCATTTTGGAAGTGACATCTCAACCTCTCTCAAACATTGCTCAATAATTACTGTCGTTCTTTTCCATTCACAGCACTGGTAGGTCAGCCCACGTAGGGCACTTCAAGCACCCACTGACCACTAAGTGGGTGTGGTCCAATTACACTGAGAGCGGCCTCGAGCCTGAGAGTGACGTATCACCTTGGTGTGATCAGGAAATACGTCTTGGCCGGAGGAACACCCTCATCACCCCCGACGGTTGTCTCCTACTTCACAATGGTCAAGATGAACAGCATGTGTTGTGCCAGAAAGGTGAGTATTTCATAGTATTATCAACGATTGTACAAAGGAAAGATTAATGACTGGATTAATTTCGGCATGATGTCCTGTTCGTGGCGCTGTCTATGAGAGTCTGTGCAACGCGTTATGACGCGGCCATCATTTTAGCTGTTTTTGTGACGTCATTCATAAACAAAGAGTTAGTGACGTGCTTGGACTCTCATAGACGGCGCCACAAACAGGATGTCATGAAAATGCAGTAGGCAATATTCGGACTCGCCCATCTTTGTGTAGTTATAATATTTTTGGTATTATATGCTAGTGTACACTTTCTGGTGGATGATGCATAGATACCAGCAGTTTTGTATGCAGATCACATGGGCTTATCCATTGAGAGAATAAACCTTTTTCATTTCTACTTTCGAACCAAGAATTTCTAACATTCTAAATACACCATATGTACTTTCTTTAAAACTTTACAGACCAGTGAATATGATTCTTTTAAGGAAAATTCAGTGTCTACTTCTTTTTATTGATGCTGCTTAAACTGTAAAAGACAGGAGAATTTATATCAGCCTGATTTATCATGTCTTTTATTCCAGAGTGTGTGCCAGAACCAATCTGGATTCCATGAAATATCCTTTTACCATTATATTGGGAGTTTTAATCAGTTTACTCTACTAAGAGATGCTCACCATGATGCTTATCCTTAGTAACACTTACTTCTATCTGAATAAGTAATTGTCAAAAACAAGATCAGTATACATATCATGATTTCAAATAAAAATGAATTTAAAGAGATAAAATTAACGAGAATTGTTACATCAGTTTTAGACAAGGCTGCTTTTGTTAGTATTGATTCTCAAAAAAGTCAAAATATGTATAATTATATGGTTGGCCACAGTTGCAAAAAGATATGTGCAACGCCTGTGCTATACCCCATGAAAATCTGCATGGCATGCCACGAGGATTTTCATTTAGTCTACAAGATTCCAATTACAACCAATAGAACTCTTGCAAACATGGTCATGTGGCCAGATTACCATCTGATCATCTGATCACTATATCAAATGTAAATGTAAAATTCTAAAGCCGCTAAAATCTAAAGAACGATACTGCTTGATAACAAATTCATGAGATTGTTTAAGGTGAATCTTGCAAACATGTGCAATTTAGATTTTCAAAATTTTCAATATCAATCACAAATTGATAGACAATATGGGTTCTAACCCAATCTAGGGAGACGTGACATGACCTGCAAAATATCTATATCAAAACTCCTAGATACTGTTTCATAGACTAACTGGGTAATTTGGATATTACATAAAGAAAAATGGGAATTCCGAAAGGAACATAATTACATTGGAAACATAAAGATGTATAAATGTTTACCAACACGCGGTTAATCAGGTATGTACTTTATTTAGGGTTTCTAATGAAGTTTGGGTCACCTTCATGGCTGACACTCAATAAATACATTTTTTGCTATTATTATATATAGCTAGAATCTATGAAGAATTGAATGTAATAAGGTAACGATTTCCATTAACAAGCGTTTATATCAACCATGGCTTATTTTGTTAATAAATCAAAAATCACAATATAATGGTTTGTGTTATCTTTTGAACTTTGATACAGGGTGATATTTACCGCGTTGTAGACACCAAATACTAATAATGTGAGAAAACTATTAAGAAAATTCCAACTTTATATTGTGAGACCTGAAAATCTTGTAGGTTTGTTACCCGGCACTGAAGGGTTTGGAGTGACCTAGTTATGGGCATATATAGACCCCAAAATTGACAGGGCAACACAGCTCTCTTTTTACCTCTGTGATGAATCCATGGAGTGATTCATGTTTTGGCAAGAGCGTTTAGAGAAAAGAAGAATGCATGAATAATTGAGAAAATGAGAGAACAACGGGTTGAATGTCTTATCGTGAAGGTGAATGACATGTCTGTCTTATTTGCATGTGTTCTTGTGTTGACATGAGAGTTTAAGTAATTGGGTGAATGCACAAAATAATAAAATGCACGGCCAAATCGTGCAAATCGATCCCCAAAGCAATGAAGTACAGCACTCGACTCCTACATTCATCAATCATACTTACCGCCACGACTTAATTTTTTTTTAAAATTCCTTTATTTAATCAGACATAAAATAAGTGCAAAAGCACTTTTTTATATTCAATGCCTGAAAGCGTCGTACATAATGCTTTACAAATAAAATTCAGTAAATTTTCAAATTCTATAAGAAACACAGTATATACCATGTTAAGAACAGTATAAGACACTCAAGACAATAGTAACTTAAAGATAAAATAAAACTGTTTTACCGCATAACAGCAATAATATTCATAAATTTAAATACCTAGATGACATGTGATATCAGGATTTCTTAAATTCGACAGGGCGACATAATGTTTTCTTATAGATTTGAAAGGGCAATGATTGGCGAGGGGTACCATATAGACATACTTTTATGGGTTAATACAGGTGGCCTTATTGATTAAAAAAAAACTACACTTAAAAAGATTCAGCCTATTATATATTATTGTACTGACGCGGATCAGGGCTTGTCGAATGCCCGGTAACAAACATACAAGATTTTCAGGTCCCATAATGAGTTTTCTATTTTTGTAACCTGACATCCCGCGCATTTGGACATGTACATCAGGATTTCAGAAAGAGAAAGTAGGGGCGGGGGGGGGGGGGGTATGCATGTATAGGCCTATAATTATAGGCATAACGTCATTATAACATTGCAGACACGTTCTTTTAAGTTCTACTTTGGTTCTTGTTACATTATTTTGATGGAAGCCAAAACCTCTTATAGAACCTCACAATTAATGCAAAGATTCATTATAATGATAATTATTGTGACATTATGATTATATTATCTCATGCCAATGGCGGAATTAACGGGGATAAAAGAAGGGCGTAGGCCCTATATATTCTCAAGTGCGGTGTAGCGTCCTACAAATTACGGGGGCGGATCCAGGAATTTATGGAGCCCCCCCCCCCCCAAAAAAAAAAAAAAAAAAAAAAAAAAAAAAGACATGAATGTATGGGGGAGCCCCCCCCCCCCCCCCACCACCACGATAATGTTTAAATAGAAAAAAAGTGGGGGGGGGGGGGGGGGCGGGGCGGGAAAGGCCCGTCCGCCCCCGTCCCTGGATCCGGCCCTAAATTAGACTTCGGTTTTGGAACCCCAAATAGAGGAGCTCCTCCCCTTTTTGTATAAATAGCTATATGCATATAGGGGCCTATTCTTGATTTGACGCCTCTGTGGCCAATATATTTAGGCCCTACATTGAAACCTGCCTTTTGCGTTTTTCAAAATACTTTCCATGCAGGAACTATATCCTAATACATGTACGGTGTACCTAAAGTATAAAGTACAAAGTACAAGGAGTCATGAAACCCAAAGCAGGAGCGTAGCCATGCAGCCCTAAAGTCTAAGGGGGTTCCCATTCCAGGTAAATCTAAGGGGGTTCTGGCTTACATTTTGACAAGATTTCTCATATTTTATCCATATTTTGGGAAATTCAAGACAGAGCAAAGAACTAGAACTTTGTGTGTGGAAACAAGGCGGGAAAATAGGCTATTGCATTCATTGCCGCCTCGTCGTTCTCGGGTGGGATGCACCAGAAAGTCTAGGCGGGAAAACACCCGTGGCGCCCCTTGTGAATAGAACCGACACTAAAACCGGGCCAAACACTTCGCGGAGCTACTCCCAAACTGATGACGTCACGACTCAACGCGGACGGCGGGAAGGACGACGTGATCGTCTGCTGAGGGTAGGGACAGGAAAAGTAGGTTTTAACTCAAATTGTAATCAATTCTAACGTTGACAGTTCATAGCATTAACACTGAAGCCCGGGTACTGAAGTAGCTGTGAACTTGTGCACGAGATAATTCTGGGCGACATATTGAAGTAATTTTGATGCACAACAGCAGGGGAGGGGGTCTAGATGGGGGGGGGGGTAGACTTTCGAGTGCGTCCCACTGTACGACGAGAACAGGAGGCGGCCGTGTAATAGGCTAGATGGGGGGGTCCCATGTCCCCTGTCGAATTTAAAAAACGGCCATGTCGCCTGTCACCATATCACAGATTAGACCCATGTCCCTTGTCGAATTAAGAAATAGCCATGTCACATGTCACTATCTTTTTAAGGCTCCTGTCCCATGTCGAATTTAAGAATAGGGCAATGTCATCTGTCACTAAATTGTCATGTCGCATGTCGAATTTAAAAAACGGCCATGTCGCCATGTCGAATTTAAGAAATGCCCATGTCGCCCTGCAGCTGTCGAATTTAGTGGTCCAGACCCATAGGGGAGCGTAACACGATTCGCTACTGTCCTGACCCCCTCCCCTTTTATTTTTGCTGGACCCCTAAACTACAAAAAGGAGTGTTGCCAACTATCTAGGGGATAAAATTATGTATATTTAATTCTGTGCTTTAAAATTGCATTACCAAGAGGGGTCCGGGTGTATATTGCCCTGCATAAATGAAGTTGTATTTCCTGGGACCCCTGGGGGTATACTATTTATGAGGGTCTGAGAAACGAGCATAGTGCACCTACGTTCTGGGGAAATCGCGATCGGAAATGTTGGGGTCATTTACTATGGCTATGTATGGAGGAAAACCAGTAATTTCGTTCTAACTTTTTAAATTGTGGTCCAATCTTGATGCAGTAAGCGAGAAAAAGTTTCGTATTGATCCAAGGAATCCCAAACAGGCCTCCAAATGATCAGCCAAAGCCTAGTTATTTTGCAATCATTGGGGAATCCCCGTTACACACTCTCCAGGCGCAGCTTTCGCTACTGCAATTCAATGCGTTGTAGGAAGGATCTGCTTGGAGCTGTACCCCTCATTTCCCGTCGCTCTCCTCACTACGCGATGCGCGAATTGCTGGGAATTCCCCCCAAACCTTCAGACCCGCATCTTCCGTATAGATCCCTAGTAATCCGTAATGCCAATGGCAATGCCGTAATAGTAATAGCCTAAAATCGACAGTGCGACATGAACGTTTTTTTAAAGCGATCTGCGCCGAAGGCGCCACGGAGCGTAGCGACGTGATCACTTTACCCCCTGTCCAAAATCCATGGGGAAGGGGAACCTTCAGGTCTCACGTACATCACTGAGTAATAGAATATGCATTTGGGACCAAGAGAATGTGTCAGTGCTACACCAATATATAATATCAATAATTTATCATACCTTTACAATATTAGAATGATTTTTTCTAAATGACTGTAAGGATTAGTTATTCTCAGTTTTATGCCAACATTTAGGTCTTACAGGAGTAAGAGCCTCGTTTTGGTAAAGCCTGCCTCCTGTTGCAGTTTAGTTTGGAGCTATCAGCAGAGAACAAGTTCCCAAAATCCAGTTGTTATCTGAACTGTGATTGGTCATAAATTTTAGATATGTTGCAGTTTAGGTTTCAGCTATCAGCAGAGAACAAATTTGTCAGATCCATTTGTTATATGAACTCTGATTGGTTCACATAAGGATACGTCGACGTGCGTAGTTACGTCGTCGATGTGTGTCGTTATGTTGTTAAGGCCAAATCTTGTGCACTCATCGGGTGCACAGTTGCTAAAGCTTTGCCCCCTAAATTTGGTCTATGCACCCTCCTAATATTTAGTAAATATATAAACTTTCAAAAGTGTGTACCTTGTGGGCACTCAAAAAATCGCGCACCCGGCCGCGAAAATGTGCGCGCCGGGTGTAGGGCGCACCTTAATTTCCGACACTGAAACTGTAGGGTCGGGGGAAGAAATGAGGTTAGGTCGGGTTTCTGGAACGCAACTGTTTATTTGCTTTGGCTTTATATACTCTGAATGCTTTCCACTTGCAGCAACAAGAGTCAAGACACCTCGGATAAAGATGGATGACGGGCGCACCCTCGTGTCACACGCATCCTACGACTTTATGCTCGCGTACCTCGACGACTATCCCGGGCCACACCCGATCGAAGGGCTCAGAAGAAGTACTCTTGATCATTGTAAGGCATTCCTTTGAAAGCTCAGCTTTTTTATGTCAGTCATTATATCACTAATTGTATCTCAACAGAGAGCAAAATGAAAACAATTCATGAAACCACAGAGATACATAAGACCATTAGGGAAGTTTAAACGTTTTTTTGTTATTTTTTCTATTTTAGGGCAGGAGTCGATCACATTTAGAACTAAGTAATCTTTTACTCAATTTAACTTTATATTCTATTTTGGCACCAGTTTATTCAAACTGGAATCATCATTCAGGGTTCTTCCTATGCGAACGTGATTCGTGATTCCTGCATCAGGAATTCGATTCTCACATTTGAATGCCTGAGGACACAATTCCCGCATTAAAATTACAGAAATTTGATAAGATATATAGTCAGAAAACCCGCCGTTTTCTAAAAATGCCCTCTTAAGGATAAGCGAAACTGGTCATCTGATATTCGAGATCTTTTTCTAGGATGAACCCTTCATTAAAATTATAGACTGAGATGTGTTCTACTGAAGACCCCAGTTTTAGGTGATGTTTTAATGTCTAGTATGTAGATCTAAGAAAATTACTCAGAGTCAAAGCGCACTCCTTTTTGTAAAACACGTAAATTTACACACATTCTAGCATTAAAAAGTTTTGCCTGTTTGTAAAATAGCTCTTTGAACTAAGGTTTCTTTGACTGGTTTCCTATTTTTCCTGTCCCAAATAGTAAAATTGGAAACAATGATATGTTCTTATTTCATTTAAGTTTTATTGTTGTTGCAGTGGTTAAAAAGCCGGAGCTGCCGAGCCCAGAAGCCCGCGAGCGCTATAAAGAAGTAGCCGAGACTTACAAGGCGCAGCGTGCCGCTATGCAGAAGGCACGGAAACAGTCAACCGAGCCTGCAGCGAATGTGGGCCCAGCAGCAGGAACGACACAAGGCGCGACAGCCCAGGCCCTCGCAGCACAGGGATGTAAGTTCACACATTTCTGTCTGTTTTCATCATGTTAGGCCTAGTGAAATAAACAGTTGGTTTTCAATAACCCGACCTACCCTAAGTTTTGGCCAGGACCCTAAAGTTTTTGAAGACTTTTCAGTGAAAAATATCAGAATTCTTTGAAATATCACAGAAAGTAACAACTTTTTTTTCAATAAAAAGGCATTAAACATTATTTCCAAAACAAAAAAAAGATTCCCGACCAACCCACCCCATTTTTGAGGGTTTTATGTTACCTTAAAGTTAAAACTCAACAATTTTCTTTCCTTGGCCTTATCACCTCAAATAATGGTTTTTCGAAAATGATATCCTACATCACGTTTTATAGCATTTTAATACGGTTTCAGATTTTTTCACATCGTCACCTCAAATATTAATGTTTTCAAAAAAAAAGAAGAGAAAAAGAAAATAAAAACGTAATTGAATAAATAAAGAAATGAAAAAAATAATAGTTTTTCAAAAATACTTTCCTACGTCACGTTTTATAGCATTTTCAGCTGATTTCAGATTTTTTCATTAACCCTGACTTACAATCCTAGCAGCCAATGAGGGTCGGGAGACGGAGGAGGGTGCAGAGGCCGGATGGGTCCTACAGAACGACATGAGGTGGCAGTCGCAGGGGGAGGCTGTCAGAGACGCCGTCATGGCCCGGATGATGAACGACATGTCGGAAGCATCAGAGTCCGCCTCCTCGTCTGAAGATTACATGTGAAGGGAAAATAAAACCAAACATCTAGAATGAGCTGTGTAAGTTAAGGGGCCATCCATACATGACGTCATGCTGCGGGGGCTGGGGGGGGACAGCTCCCTATACATTCCTGTAGTAAAAATTCAGCCTAGGGAAATTTTTGTGTCCGTGTGTCCTTGGCGACAGGTAAATGGCTGTGTACAACCAGAAAATGTATTTTGGTCATCCTCGTCACTCTTGACAACCAGATTTTTTCAAGCCATTCATTGAAATCTCCACCTAGCAATCTGGAATTTCATGAATGTGTCTCAATATTGTGGACGACTTACAGTATATGTGGACGACCAGATATCTGTTATTGGTCCTCTGACAACCAGAAAATTTGAGGAATTTTGCTAGCCTGCAAAATCATGACCAGTGTTCTTGGTGAGGAAGGGGGGGGGGGGAGAGAAGGTCAGAAATGGTAAAAAAAATATCATGGCTCCATTAATTTTATGGACAGCCTCAAAAGTTTTGTGTTTTGCTCGATTTTCTTATGCTTATGGCAAGGATGTAAGATTTCCGATTTTTGTCGGATTTCCTTTTTTTTTTCTCCATCACCCCAAAAAGTCTGTTTCAAAAATTAAGGTTTAGAACACATTTCACAACATTTAAAGATGCAATAAGATTTCCTTTCTGTTATTTCAGACTTTTTCACTTTTCCCAACTTACATCCCTGTGGCACAGGATTTCACTGTCTAGGAAAGGAAAACGTTTATCCGCTTGTCTTGAGGGCCAAAATATTCATATATGGATCTGGACAGCTCCAAAATGAATGTTGGTTCATTGTGAAACCTAGATGTCTTTTAACCACTTCCATATATATGTTCCCTCTAACGATCTAGTTTTTGTCAAATTTGAGCGCATTTCAGTGACGTAGACAATCTGTAAGGCCAACCTATAGAAATAGTTTTTAATCTAATGGTAAACTTGTACGCAGGAATTGGATTTTCCATTAAAAAAAAATGTTTCCTGTTTTCCGCTTGACTGAGTATTTTTTGCTATTACCTGTATTAATAAATCCATTAGTAGTATTATCATTGTCATAATCTCTTGGGTTAAGAAAAAAAAGTTCTTGTCTATTCAGTGGACACCACTCATAACAAGCCGACACTTGAGGTTTAAACAAGAAATGGCAAAGGATAGAGTTAAATTTTTTTTTTTTTTATTAAAGTCCACTTCCTACGAAAAACATTAGATCTTCCAGTGTTAATAATTGAAAATCGTTTTGTGGACAAATTAATGTTTTGTAGCCTTTTATGTCTCAGATTTATTTATTAAGGTCCTAGACTTTTTTCTGTGGCCAAAAGTGCAACAGAAAAAGTAAAAGTGTATCGCTTATACAACACTGATGAATATCAACCAACAAACTTAATGATTTTCATAACAAGGAAAATAAAAAAAATAGCGAAACATTTCCTTGTTACTTTTATCATAACAACGAATGATTTGGCACATTTTCTTTCTATATTTAGAATGCCCTCAAAGAGCTAACTTTTACTGATTTTTTTTCTAATTTTTCCCCTTTTTATAACAATTAACAGATTTCAATTTCATTCATTAGAACCAGAGATATTGCATTTTCGTTACAACAAAACATTTCCTTGTTAAGCAAAAGTTTGTTGTGCTTTTGTTGTTTGATCCTCACAACGAAAATCCATTGTGCAACGGGCCACTGTTGCATCAGTGACGTCACTAGTGAACCCTCGCTGTTGGGAGGACTTGATTAGGGGATGTGCCACAGGGGATATTGGCGGGCATATCCTGGCAGTGGCATAATATAACATAAAAGACAAACACATGAGATGGACAGATAATGTTTAATAACGAGGGGTGCCGACCTAGAAAAGACATCCATAAAAAATCATGGGCCACGAAAAGTTTTAATATCCACAATAGCCCTATTTCCCATCATGGAATTTAAGACTCCCTGAAATTTCGCGTTTTTTTCTCTTTTCATTTATTTCAATTATGAAACTGTTCCAATCTCCTTCTAACACACATTAAAAGGTATTAAATATGAAAAGACGTAGGCCTACTACCTCAATATAGGCCTGTAGCCAGTGACCCGTTACACAATAAAGATTGTAACAAGAATAACTTTAAGAGCATTGTCCTAACAAGGACAACTTTAAGATTGTTTTCCTAACAAGGATAACTTTGTTTTGATGATCCTTGTTGCGAAACACCTATATTCTTTTTTCTACTGGATCAGTGGCCCGTTGCACAATGGGTTTCGTAACAACGAAAATAAAAAAACAACGAAACATTTCGTTGTTACTTTTATCGTAACAACAATGGTTTTGCACAATTTTTTTTCTATATTTAGAATGTCCCCAAAGAGCTGCAACTTTTACTGAATTTTTTATAATTTTTTCTTAGTTCATAACACTTTCAGGCATGTAAGATTTCCGCGGAAATGCGGAATTCCGCATTTTTTAATTTTTTTTGATCATTTTCGAGATTGGTCCAAATCCAAAGAGAAAATATTTTTTATATAGGGGGTGGGGGTTACTTCAATAATTTTCACCAACAAGTAGAAAATATATTAATGCTTTTCTGGTGTTTAAAGATGTATTTATCATATTTTTCCTCGATGAATATGTGATATTTCAATTTACCTCCTCTAAAATAAGGTTTATACCTGTTTCTTAACAATTTTATTATTTTTCCGCGGAAATGACATTCTATGACTTACATGCCTGACTTTACAGAATTTAATTTCATTCATTCGAACCTGAGATATTGTATTTTCGTTACAACGAAACTTTTCGTTACTAAGCAAAAGTTCGTTGTGCTTTCGTTGTTACGAAATTCTATTGTGCAACGGGGCACAGGGGCCCATTGCACAATGATTTTCGTAACAAAGAAATAAAAAAAAAAAAAGAAACATTTCCTTGTTACATTTATCGTAACAACGAACGTTTTGACTTTTTTTTTCTATATTTAGAATGCCATCAAAGACCTGTAACTTTTAGTTGCCATGTCACCTGTCAAATTTAAAAAATGGCAGTGTCACCATGTTGAATTTCAGAAATATCTGTATCGCCCTGTCAATTTTAAGGGTCTACACCTAATCTCAAATGCAATATAAAACACGATTTGTGGTCATGAATCTCATGATTACCCCCCCCCCCCCCCCCCCTTTGTTTCCGTTTCCAAACTGTTAAATTTTATCATAATGTTCATCCAAGACTGTATTATAGACGGAGATATTTGCTTTATACAAGTATTTTTCCATGTTTAAGACCCGGTCCGTCCACTCAGATATAAAAGTAGGACATATCATCGTTCTTCAGAATAGAAAATACCCCCTTTCCACTGACTTTTGATGTAAAAAAAAAAGGACCCTTTTTTTGCAAAACGCTGACCTTTTGTTGCTATAATTTACCCTTTATTCTTTAAATTACAAACTGTCAAGGAAAAAACAACCCTTTTTTCCATATCACTGACATTTAGGTGGAAAAAGTACCCTTTTTTCTAGAAACAAGGACATGTGAAGTTTGCAAAAATAGACCCTTTCTTCGCGTTTTTAGAACAATGATGCGTATCCTTTTGTAATTAGAGTGACGGGACTGGGGTTTAAGAATGTCCAAGGATACTCACAAAGGTGGATGTTTTCTTGACACTCCCTAGGTTCATGACAGAGAAACACTGTATCATGAATATTCATGAAATCTTTACAGTCGCCACCCAGCAGGGATGACGATCAAAGAAAATTCATGAATCTCTTTATTTTTGTCCATGCATCAAAAAAAAATTCATGCATAAAAAAAAAGATGCATGACAGATTCATGAACAAAAATTTCCATATAAAAACATGTATAGCATATAAATATCTACATCAAACACTTTACTCTATCCTTTAGAAATATATTGCAATATAATTGGAGAGCTTTTAACCCAAAAAGAATTTCACAAATCCAAATTTTGTGTTTTTTCACGAATCCAAATCTTTGAATCATGGAGATAAGATTCGTGAATTTTTCATGGTCGCCACCCAGCTGGACCCTGGGAGCATAGACCTAACAGGAAGCATCCAGTGCACTCAGATCTAGACTGTAGTTACGTCCAAGTCTGCTAGGTGCTCAAACTATTATGCAAGAGGAATCTAGGTCATGGAAGGACCCGGGGGAAGGACTATATAAGGCCGTGTGGTAGACTCTCACTTACCACACAGATGGTCAAGCGAGAAGTGGGAACAGGCATATAATAAAACTATTTTACTGCCAGCTCGTATTCTGCTCCATACCACATCCTCATCTACTTTTCCTGAAATATGATTTTTCTTTGAAAAGGCATCTCCAAATTTAGCTGGAAATTCCAATTTCTTAATGGGTGTCATAACCAAGAATACCATGTTACCATCGCAACAAAACAAAAGTAATGTTCAGAATACTAACATTTTTATTTTCAAGTATTCTAACAAAAGTGTTTTTTCTTCTACGAAAATACCAGTGGCCCGTGCACAATTACTTGCATAACAACAACAATTTTCAGATAACTTAAAGAGGGATGTCATTATTATGATAGTTATCATTATTAGGATACTCCCTAATATCTCTGTTACTGGATCAAATTGAATTCTGTAAGTTGATACATGAAGGGGCACTGCAAGGCTATATTCTGTAAAAAATAGCAGCTCATTAATAGCATTCTATATAAATTTTCTTTTTTAGTTTCAATATGTGTGTTATTGCAGTTTTGTTTTTTTTAGTTTCAAAATGTGTGTTATGTGTGCAAAGTTGCTTAAGAAAGTTGTTGTAATAGTGATAGTTATTGTAATAATGCAAGGTATTGTACAACGGGCCACAGTCAATATGAGATCTGTGTGAGAAATGAATATATTCTAAATAATAGTGAATAAAGCAAAATTGAATATTACTTGATAAACATTGTTGGGTTTCACATGCACATGAAGCGCATGAGTTAAATCAGGGGTGTTTCTATGTGTCCAGGGCAGGAGAATTCAAACAAGCATATCCAGGCATATAATAGGAATATTTCAAAAAGGTTTGTATTGTTATTCCCCAATCATACCTTTTCTCATTAGGTCATTGTATTGATATACCATTTTGTTTGTACACTGCAGGTTCCTACTTTTCATGCATGTAAGATATCCGCGGAAATGCGGAATTCCGCATTTTTTGACATTTTTGGATCACTTTTTAGATTCGTCCAAATCCAAGGAGAAAATATTTTTTCTATAGGGGGTGGGGGGGCCATCAACAATTTTTGAAAGTAAATGAAAATATTTGTGAACTATTTTTCTAATTTTTCAAGGTAAATTTATATATTTTACATGTGATGCATTGAATTCCCTGCTCAAAAATGATGTTTATAACTGTTTTTAAGCAACTTTATCAGTTTTCCGCGGAAATGTCTTTCCGTGACTTACATGCCTGACTTTTACATGTACCCATCTGACAAACTGTTTTACAGCCCAGTCTAGTAAAGTGCAGCATGGCTTCCTGTCAACACTTGGAACAAATATAGGTTTGATATGATCTAAAAACCCAAAATTGAGCACATTACATTCATGAATATATAATTTCCCACATTAGTTCACAATAATAATTCAAGGTCATTCTTATCCAAGAGATTTACAGATATATTTGACAAATGAAAATGCTGACTAGTATTGTAAAGATTTCTTTAAATCATTTTATTCCAGATGTTATACTAATGAAGTACTTTAAGTTTTGTGGTAGTACTTTCTGATTGTGGATGTTGTTTAGGGGAGTAATGAAGATGAAGACAGGAGTAGTATTGAGATGTTGTATTGTTTCTTCAGTCACAGGTTACAACATGGCCCCAGGCCAAAGCCCCATGAAATTCACATGTAAATAGCTCTGTCTCCAGCCCCACTGCCTAGAGTGGAGCATTCGAAGTTCTCTCTACTAGTACTAGGGCCTCCAGAGCCCTGATTGGTTGGTCAGGCTCCAGGTGGAAGGTGGCTCCACCTGGACCCTATGAGGATAGTTAGACACAACCTTAAGGGTATAGTTTAGTACTTGTATATAACAGTTATGTAATGTTAATTTTGAATATGTTGTGTATTATTTTATACTAGTTCTCCCATAATTATATTCAGAAATAATATGTTTTAGAGTTTAGATATGTCCCATTGATTTTAAGGTATGACACAAACATACTCAGTTCTATTTGAGCAGCTATAATTTCTACATATTCATGGACATATCTTCTGGTTATTTTCTTCGTATTTTGAATCTTTTTTCAAGGTTTGTAAACAATGATCTTTAGCTCTCAGCCATACGGAAAAGACGGAAAATGTTGCGCATGTACGCGGGATTGCACTTGGTTTTAGTCTTTGCTTTTATGCTGACACTTCTGCAACGTTAACCTCAACCTCCTTCTTCATCAGGTCACAAGATCTTGTCACAGCATGCATGTGGTGCTTGACGAGGAAAGCATCGAGCTCGCTGGTTGTCATTTGCACTAGCAGGTGTACCTAGAGAAGACATAAAAGGGATACATTGTGATTGTGCTTCATACCAACTAGGCTGAATCAGCTGATTACTACCAAAAGAATAACCCAATTTTTGTGCCCATTCACAGCACCAATCGTTCCGTTTTGTCATGCATTCTGGCATGAATATGGAAAAAATAAATGGAAAAATGTGATTTTAAAAGATTTTGGCTGTGCCCTGGTTTACTATACTAGGTTGTGAGGGTAGTTAGAGCACCAGCAAAGTTATAGAGTAGTTCTAAAGGTTGACACCGGTGGTTCATCGCATAATAAAAAGAGCGAGGGTTTTGTTGGGAAATGTCAATCCCTCACTGTTGTGCCAAAATGTAGCAATAATTTTTCTTGACTGAAAATTTCAGCATTTTGAGACCTAAGTATGTATTTGTCAAAACCATTTACATAATCAAAATGGTCCATTAGAACAGCCACAATTCAACAGCGGGACCCATCGCAACATCCTTGTGCAATGACATCCTTGTTGCAATTGTTTGGTTATACAACGGAGCACAGTGGCCCGTTGCACAATACTGAACGTAACAATGAAAATAAGCAAAACAATGAAACCTTTCATTGTTACTTTGCACGTAATAATGATTGTTTTGACACTCAAAAAATATTATTTAGAATGAGCTGTATTCTTTTTACAGGAAATAAACTTATTTTGCCCCATCATATATCAATTTACAGAATCTAATTTCATCTAGTAGAAATATAGATGTTAGAGGTATCATAATAACTATCATTGTTACAACATGGTTCTTAAAGTTATCGTAACAACAAAATGACATTGTGCAATGGGCCACAGGCAATATGGAGCCTTAACGACACAACAGAGCTTTAAAATCTTAACTAGTGACATGCAACGTGGACATTTCTTGAATTTGACTTGCAACATAATAGAGAAAATTATGCGACAGAAAAATGCAACACTTTCGTTTATCAAATTTTGAAATGTGACATTGGGAGCCCCCCATCCCAAGCTCCTACCTCGTTCATGCTAACACTCTTGTACATCTTCATGGCAGTCTGCTGGTGCTGTGCCTTCAGGAAGTGGACAGCGTGCTCATGCCAGGCCTTTAGAAACTCCTCCTGGCTGCGACCTATAAAAAGCAGGGATATCAGTTGTCAGATTTCAGATTTTCTGATTTCAGAACTTACGATAGTAACTTTAGAAAATGTGTTTTCATATAAGCTTTGACAACATTTTAGGATACTTAAAGATAATACATGATATGGACTTTAACCCTTTCTAGACGGCCAAGGCAAATTTGGTACATATATATGTACCATGAATGCTTTTCTTTACCCTACAGTCAATTTTCAATAGATTATTTTAATTCTTTTGGTCTAATTTGAAGACCAAGTGGTATCTACAGCACTTAAACAGTATTTTCCTCCAAATGATATCATTAATATAATGTGTTAACCCTTAGATGCATGTACTTTTGGTATTTATCGTTATCTAGATATAAATCCATATTTGGGAAGCATAATAATATCAATTTTCATATTTCCTCTATTTATGAAGGAAAATTCTACATCATTTTCTTTCATTTCTCATAAACTGTAATTTCTTAATTGAAAATTTTGTCAACAAATTAATATCCAACCCGTTTTCCCTCAATTACCTGAAAAATAGTCTTAAGTTTGCCATTTTCATAAAAAAAAATTGAAGGTCACATGGCCCTGGTCACAATACACAAATATACAAATTTTAAGAATCTAATCATACATTCACAATGTACAAGTTATAAGCCTTTTAATCATATATACAATATGACCAGCATCTACATGGAATACCAGCAATAATAAGCATTTCCTTTTCATAAGTCGATATCAAAAGTGAAAAAAATGGCTCCTCCCCAGTCTAGAAAGGGTTAAGATGTTTCACATTGAGTACGCCTACAAACTAAGAGGCACATCCCATTTCCATTATTATAGACAGGAGCTGTAGCTAATGATATTAAAGCCCCATACCCACTAGGCTATTTTATCACTGCCAGGCAATGGGCGACTGGGACAATGGTTGTCATCGTCGCTGAGTAACTTTCATATCAAGTAATTCTCATATTTTTTTTGCTGCCGATCCTGTCACCCATCGGCCAGAATCTGCACAAACCAACAGGGAGTTGGCAATCCTGAGTTGCCTGGCAACTTTACAAGTGATTCTCCCAGTGGCCCATTGCCCAACGACAGTAAAATCCCTTAGTGGGTATGGCCTTTGAGATAAGGTTTTCTTTCAACATAATGTCCTGAGTGTCCTACATCTGAAAATTAAGGTCTGTATCCTTTATTTTCAAAATTGTGCCTAGATATATTTTTTTCTAAAAAAAATTATTGTCTTATTAGCAGTTAAGACATACTCAGCATCAAATCCCCCCCAAGTGATATGCTCCCTTTGAGTTGATAAGTTCAGGATTTTTAAACCTACATATCTTCATTCTCTACATATTTACACAAATAAGATTGGGGCAGTAAAGCACTGAAATCAAAGGCAAAAGCCATCATAACATCAATGGCCCTGTTGAGACGCATTGATTGTTTCATGGCTGTATTATGCGATTGGCCACAACCAATAAATTTTAGATTTAGTTTGTACAAAACAGATCTAAACAGTTTCCGATCTCCTGTGTTATCGATAAAATTCTCACCTTCATAACCCATTTGGAAAGTGACAAGGAAGGTTTCCTTGCCAGGCTCCAATGGCAGGTTGGGCTTTCCAGTGTCCCATTCCTTCTTCTGAACTTTCAGAGTCCTGACGGCAAAATCGTAGAAGTTTATCATTGGCGTACAGCTCACCTTGTCCACTTTACATCTCTCGGGGATTGTCTTCAAGACCTCTTCCACCGCACCGTTCACCACTGAATCAATAATACAATCCAATAAAAGCCATATTCCACTTGATGGTAGGTAGGATTTATGGTCCCTTTTTATAACCACTGCAAGCCATTTGCCATTTGCTGTTTTGATACCAACATATTGGTATCCCAGACCACAAGCAATCATTGGACAAATCGATATGAAACAGCAATTTCTGCAAGTACTGCAAACATGTATATTCCACCTTGCGGTACCTTACCACAAGCTTTGCAGCAGTTTGCTTGAGTTTTTTTCATGCTAAAGGTGATATCACATAGTGGAATATAGCCTTAAGTTGCAAATCTCCCCACCATGCAGTGTTGGATCAAGGGGGGGGGGGCCTCTCCCCTAGGTCCAAGGGAAAAAAATGTTGGCATCCTAAGATTGGAAGATCTGTGCAAATCTGATGGGTTTTTATTTTATTTTTTTCATTTCTTTAAGAAGGGAGGGGGGCGTAGGGTTTGCCCCCCCTCCCCCCCCCCCCCCTCCCAGAACACTGGTTCTGGATCTGCTCCTGCCATGGAGAGCTGATGAATTCATAGTATTGTAAAGACCTGCAGGTTAATTCTGGTTGATTAAAAAAAACACAGGAAATCTATGAAAATATTTTTATCAATAATGAATAGATCTTTTTAAGACCAATACAGAAAAATATAATTATATAGATGCTAAAAGGAAAAGCAAAACAAAATTGAGTTAAAATTAAACTTTATAATACATGCTCAAGGCCTCTGACTTGTTTTGCAGAATTGGTCTTGATTGGAAGAATTCTGCATGCCAACTAAACTCTACTCTTAGGAGGCTAAAAATGAGAATGGGAAAGAGTTAATTTTAGTCATTAAACAACAAGTTCTTTACATTGTAACAGCTTAATCAGAAAATAGATAAAAAGTTGGCTATTTATCTAACCAACCTTTTAATTATAAATAACAAAATTGAACATGAGGAACATGATAGGTCTATAGCTGTAAACAACAACCTGCAGCTGATTGCTGACAGAAATTATCATATGACTTATATGCCCAGGTAAGCATGTGGTGTTATAATGTTGCAGCAACGTGCTGTTTGATTCTGCATTGGTTCTTGTTATGTTATTTTGATGGCTCCCAATTATGTTGCTGCAATGTTCTGCTGTAACATTGCACTGATGTTACTACAACATTCTGGTTACATTCTTCAACCCAAACAGAATGTTCTTTTGATGTTCTGTTTTGATTTTGTCTTAACCACACCAAAAAGTAACGTAAGAATGTTCTGATTTTGTGAGATTTCAACCTCACCATCAATAATGTACCTGGTATGTGCCATCTTAGTAACTAACAGACTAAAGAGAATGTTTATGGTATGTCCCAACTTGGCTGGCTGGTACACATGGACATTAATTAAGTGCCTCTACACACAAATGCAACCTTCGGCAGCAGATAAAGGGATTGGAAAAGTGAGGGGGCTTTTTTGAAACCGAAATTTTGAGCCAAAGTTTGATCTAATTGATGTGCTATCTTTAGGAAAAATGGAGGGGCCTGTGCATTACCACTACCATAAAACCCAAAAAAAATTTCAGATGAGCACTTTCATAATAAATGACTGAGAATATAATTACCTGCGATGAGTCGGTGTTCCCCTTGAACCTAAAGAAGTAATACAAAAACTGATTAGAAGTTATTATTCAGCGCTGTGGTCATTGCATGGGCAATCATGGGGATGTGGATAGGGGGCAACACACCCATGTAGCATGTCATTATAGACCTCAGTTAACCAAGATTATGTTAACGTCCAACTGTTAGGACACCTATACCATGGGTTTGGTGCTACTTGTTAAAGTAAGTCAAAATCTGAAAACAATCTAAAATCTTAGTTTAAATATGACCTCAACACCTATACATCATGAAAATATTCCAAATAAGAACATATACCAACATCTTGTTGCCATGGCAACAAACAATTAGGTAAATTGACAAATACAGATGATAGAAAATTTGCAAAATCAATTTATATTTTTCCTGATATAATTCATATTTTGGGACATAATTTGGAATTTAGATAGACCTTATGTCCAGAGATTATTAAGAGTTTTCTATTGTTGTCCTACACGTAGGATGTTAGCATAATCCACTACCTTAATTTTGTACCCTGCATCAATGTGGATACAAAGTATGATGTAGATGCCCAAAAATGTTCAGCATTTAGTACTTTAAAGCTCTTTCTGAATTTAAGAACAAATTTTTAACCCTTTAATGATGGATAAAGGCATATCATCAAAGATAACCAATGAATTTGTTTATTGGTTACCAAAAATGTAAAAGATGCAATATGTAAAAAATATTGAAAAATATCACAATTCTTTTTTCTAAATTACATTTAAAAATAACCAGGACCTAAATCAACATTCTGAGACACACTTCCCTCGAGGGGAAAGTCTTTCACATAGTTGAAAAGTCTTATAACCTTTGGAGTATTATTAATTGAGAAATTAGTGTTAAAAAAATATAAGTAAATAAACAAAAATTCAAACTTTACTGTCCTGCTCATCATTCAAATCCTCCTTTATAATATTAAAAGTTATATCTGCCAATAGATATGAAACTCAGCTATTTTTTCTATATATCATTTATCAAAGTATCTTGTATATTGGTAGAGATATCAGAGTTTTAGTGTGACTAATCCAAATACAGTGTTGATCTCCCTACTTTATCCATAAGAAATAATCCTCTCCCATGTCACTATCTTTTTAAAGCTTAAGAAAAGGTCAATGAGTGAGTGTTTGATGTTTTACAGCGTTCACACAGTCAGGGTCATTTTCATGCCGAAAACAAATTGGGACGAATTCTGTCTTTGGTGATCATATCTATGAGATTAAGGTGACAGGGCGGGCAAACATCAGGGGATCAATACCTGGCAATCATTTTTGATGTACTTCATCCCTTAGTGAACCCAGCACGGACCGGGACTTGAACCCAAAGAACCACTTAGTCAGTGCTGGGTCCCCGCTATTGTTGCCTTATAGATCTACAATCAGCAAGGGCTCTTCGGGAGGGCAATGTCATTTGTCACTTGGTTGCCATGGCATCTTTCAAATCTTAGAAAAGGGCCATGTCGCCCTGTCAAATTTAAGAATTTTTAATGCTCATGTCACCCTGTTGATTTTAGGAGTCTACACCCATAATCATTCATGTCACATAATATATTGCATGTCACTAAAGTTTTGATGGTCCCTGTCATACCAGCCCCTGTGTTGCATGCCATGGCGGATTTTTGAGGTTGGCGCCATAGATGGCATGCGCACCCCTATATTTGGCCAAATATTTTTTCAAGGATAATGCCCACAAACTCGTGCTTTCCCCTTGTGGCAAAGAGTGTCAAATCCCCCTAGGAATGTCCTAAAACTTGATCTAAAATGTTCATAGCCCAAGAGGTCTGTTCTTTAATCTTAAACCAAAGTTTGGTTGATTTAGTGAATTTATCTTTCACCTTATAAGCTATAAATGTTGATGACATAAAGGAAACTTACGCTATTATCTATATAAAAAAAAGCTGCTTTGGAAATTACTTGGTAATTTGCTTATTTTGCATAGTTTTGTTATCACTGAAGTGCAAAGCATATATATTTCATCACTTAACTCAGTAGATCACCCCAGGACCTATGCTGATTTTTTTGGTTTTATGTTCACAACATATATCATTATGTATATAATTATTGTATTCATTTCTAAAAAAAGAGTCCCATATTTAGATACCTTCTTATGACAGGTTTTAGGCAAAATCAAGGGTGCCAAAAGAACCTCGTTGGACAAATAACAATTTTTTCTCGAGATAAAATAGAGACCAGTAGAGTAATTAGTCACACGATAAATCAATGGAATCTCCTTGATACATTTCATGGAAGAAATATTAGAAATATTATGTTAATTCTATATATTAATTTCATCAGTATCTCTTAATTTCTGAAAACTTATGTATACCTCACGTTTTAACAAGAGTAGGGAAGTTGAAGAATGCATTTTCATGTAGCTGTATGGAGGTGCCCTGAATTTTGCCCTCTCCCATGAATAGAAAGGAGGTAATAAACTATGGGAAATGGATCAACCGGGGGATGTATACATTTTCACAGTGTAGATTTAAAAAGAAAACTCCCTCTGACTGTCCTGCCCATAAATTTAGCATTACAAATATTAATGTTTGGCAAGAAATCTCCCCTCACCATGAAACAAATTGCCACCTATTCGCCATCTACTGAATGTGCACCCCCTATACTAAGTTCAGAAAGAGTTAAATAATACTATTGGCTACTCACTTAAATAACCAAGCAGAATTATACCAATGTGAAGTCTATTAGAGATGAAAACTGGTAAGCTCTGATATGTGTTATGGTCCATGAAAAATGAGATATACAGCTGGTATAGCAATCTCAAAGAGGCAGCAATTTTGAAATTTACTTCATATCATTTTAGTATTGTTTCATCATATAATTAACACTACTTATGAATTTACCCAAAAGATCACTCTAATGTGAACAAGAGTATATTAACACAGAAGATGGGAAAAAGAAGTACCTTGAGTTTAAAGATCACTGCATCATGTATGAAGACTGTGTTGTAGAACTCCTCATCTTTCCTGAACTTGAAGGTGACGTCGAGCATAGAGATGATCCCCATATTGTCAGGTGTATACCGCCGGGCGCTGATATTTCTCAAACGTTGAAGGAGGCACGATAGTAGACACATGCTGTAGTACAGTGAATTTATACCCTCCTGTTACATGTAAACAACCCAATTAGAAGAGCAGAATTATCTGATAATTAGCCCGGTAAATGGTCTGCTGAGCTGCATGTGATGTGGGGACATAACCTCGATGTCTCCCCAAGCAAGAATAATTACAGGCCCGTAACTAGAGGGGGTGACTGTTGTGTGCCACCCCCCCACAAAGGAATTTTTTTCAAAAGTTCCACCTTCCCAGCGGCGGATGCAAGGTGGGGTGGGTCAGGGGGGCCCTGACCCCTATGAAAAGAGGGGAAATGTTGAGCCCATATGTGCGAATGGACACCATTTTAATACTTAACCTTTATGCTGACACCCCCCCCCCCCCCCCCCCACTTTGAAAATCCTTTATCTGCCCCTGGAACTTACCTTCCAAAATTTAATGTTAAAATCCCTAAAATTAGTAGGAAAATATTGAAAAGTTTCACTTTATACTGCTCGCCAACCCCTTTTTCAAGTTCAAATTATCGAAAATTTAGGCAAAAGTTCCACTTGTGGAATCTCGCCACCTCCCCACAGCAGACCCTGGGTACAGGCCCGAATATGATGTTATTACAAGATGGCAGCTGTTTAGTTTTGCTTTGGTTCGTGTAATGTTATTTTGATGGCACCCAAAAACATCTTTGGAACGTTACACTGTGACATCACACTAAAATGTACTCATGACATTCTTGTAATGTTCTTTCATTTCATAATAACATTATGATGACATTCTTTATTAGTAAGATCTCAATTTTACTCGTGTATAATGTTATTATGACATTCTTTTTTAGTAAGTCTCAACTTTACCTAAAATAACATAACTGTTACATGAAAATTGGGTTACAGACTAACCAAAAAGAGTACCTACGCAGATAGAACGTTCTTGTTATGGTGCTGCTTGCCTGGGTCTGGTATATACAGTTATGGGTGATGTGGGGACATGGCCTCAAAGTCTCAGGTACGTAATAGGTCAATTCTCCTTACCACGGATAGCTGATTTAACCTAATTAAAGTACCTGCAGGTTAATTATATATATATATATATATATATGTTGCATAGCTATCTGTAATAAATCAAATTTAAAATAAACTTATAAAAAATCAGATACATATGAATACAAGCTGAAAATATACTTCATACTAGTTTCCCATCTTGTTATACAATATGCATGGCATTATTTTTACACATTTCAATGTTTAAGCCTTGTGACTTATTTCCAAGCATGTATCCTGATCCAGGCTAACCTGCAGGTAAAACTAAGAAAGAAACTGCTTTGCTTAGTAGGGAGCATCGTAAGTTATTCATTGTTGTACTGATACAAACGGCTAGACTCATATTTGAAGTCAGTCGGCTCTACGTGGCTGTCCATAAGTGATGTCACACACAGGGGGTTTGGTGGGTTGATCGGTGTGGGGGTCTGGACGGGGGGGGTCCCGATGTCACGTGTCGAATTTAAAAATAGTCAATGTCTCAAGTCTATGTCGCTTATTTTTCTCTATGTCGCCTGTCGATTTTAAGAAATAGCCATGTCGCATGTCACTATGAATTTTATCTTGTCTGTCGCGTCGTTAGGCCCCCATGTCGCATGTCGATTTTAAGAAATGGCCATGTCGCCATGTCGAATTTAGTGGTCAAGACATTGCCTGAAAACTTGCCTTATTTTCGTGTTTAAAACAGAAAATTCAGTGTCATAGGGGGTTGGGATATTAATATTAATCCTAATAATAATCTAAAAATGTGTGGCGTTTTCTTATGAACAGGCCCTACCATTTTAAGTCAGGATTTCCTGCCACCATTCCAGCATTCTTTGCAGCCTTTGCTCATGGACGAGTTGGACCATTATTAGCCACTAGGCCAATTACCAGTTAAGAGGTTTCCCCATTTAAAACTAGATAAGTAGAACATTCTTGTGCACTTCAGATTGGTGCACTTAATGGAATAGGTTATTCAGTGATGGAGCAAGAATGTGTTAAGGCCGCTCTCCAACCAGATAATTGTTGCACAACTTCTGCAACAATCTTTCGCTATTTTGGCTAATTTGCAAAGCTAGGCTACCACTAGGTGAAAAGAGACAAATAAATATTGTTTGCTTTGAAGAGTTTATTCCAAGCAACATTTAAAGGGAACTAAAAGCAATAAAGCAAAAAGAAAGAGAAAGATTTACACTCCAACAATTAAATTTAAGCCAGTAGTAAAATACTAGCAATGAGAACTAGTTTATATGCACCGTATAAGGTCAAAATGATACCCTTTACCCTTTCAGTTTAGCTTGGAATCCCCTGTGGCCCATTTCATATCAAGGAATAAGATTTAACGCAGAAGAAGATCTACAATTCAACAGTGATCCCATCATAACAGCAATGTTACAGACAATGTTTTGTTTCATCCACTTTATACACTGAAAACACATAGTTGTCAAAAGTGGTGCCAAAAATGACAACCCAAGGTTGTCACAGGCTGTGTCTGTGTCTGTTAGACAAAAAATCTTATTTATGAATGTTTTTATGTTGTAGATATCATAGTCATTATAATGGCTTCCTATTATGTTATTACTAGTTATTAGGTATCACCATTACACATAGGAGGCCTATGAGTTGTATGGTTTTGACACCATTCACTTACAACACTGGGTTGATATAGACAGAGGCCATGACAACCTTGGGCTGTTGTTTTAGGCACCACTCACTGACAACCCTAGGGTAGTCAGACAGGACTTTTGACTTCTCATTTTCTTCTGTGACAACCCTATGACCACCCGATCTTTATTTTTGCTTCTGACGACCTTTTTGGCCCAAAGTAGTGACTACCTTTGGGTTGTCATCCAGCCTCAAGATTCACAATGACAACCCTCTGACCCCCCAAAAATTGTCAAAGGATTGTCACAAGGTCGTCACACAGCTTTGATGGCCTGAAATGAGCACTGTGATGACCCAAAAGTCACCCATGAGAGCCCAAAAGTGACCTGTGACAACCCTTTGACAACTTTGCAAAGGCTCTCTGACGACTTTGTGCTCTCAGTGTACCATTCACTAAGTGGTAGGCCACTGTGGCCTGTGGCCCATCACATGATGGGTCTAGCTTTTGAAAAAACAATGGTTTGGTCAAACCATACACTGTTGCTCAGAAGTCCAATATCAACATGTTGATATCAGCACAAAGAAAGGATGACATTGGAACCAAAATATCTCAGGATCATTTTGTGACAAAAACAAGATATGAATATTGTCTTAAGATTGCATTGGAACGCCATACCTAAATTGGGCACTGCGATGGAGGCATTTCTCAAAATTGTGGTTTAACGTAGCAGGGAGAGAACAAATTATACTAACATGCAATAGACGACTTTCCTAAATGCAGCAACTGTACATCATAGAATTAATTGACAGGGACAAGTCTTAAATTTGACATGCGAAATTGGCACCCGCCCAAACTGTGGCCTCAGTGAGGTTCTCTGAAGATTACCATTGACCTCACATTACCCCAGTCCTTAATATTAATTGGTTATATGGATAATTAACACATATACTGCTCATTGTGTGCCAAATATAGTAACACTTTTATAGACACTTTATGGATACCCAGGGTACCTAGGGTCATCTTCAGTTGTTTTTAAGCTGCCAAGATGAGGTATTGTGATCCTTTGTGCTAGCCGTTCTAGGTTAAGTTTTTGTATCAGATCCCAATATTTGTCTCTTTTTTCAGCCTTGGCATGAATAAAAGTTATGTCTCTAAACGCATGAATTTCTGGTATTTGTTAGCTAGAATAGTGTAGAATGACTAGGTCTAGTTTCAGGACCAATGAGAGATTAAAAATGTACGTTGTTAGGGCTTTTTGGAGGACCGCGGTAGCACGTGGTAAGAAACACTTTGAACTCTTTTTTCTCAGTTTCTTATACCCTCATAGACACGGTTCTTTTTCATTTCACCGAAACTTATCTCAGCACCTAGATATCGCATCTAGACATGCTATACCTCATTTTGAAGCTAAGAAATAGTATTTTCAGACGAATACCAAACTAAAATTTGACCAGGTGCAACATCTGACTCAATTTGCTAAAACATATACTGTTACATAATTATACTGTTCATTCTGTGCCAGATTTAGTAACTATTTCAATAGGGACACATACGATGTGACCAAGTTTCCATAATTGTAGGTATTTATGATAACGATGTATGATGACAAGATGACTGTAAGTAGGACTAATGGGAATTGAGGATAATAAGAGGTTTGTAATGCACATTCAACTGAACTTACCTTATACTCTTGTTCGCAACCTGCTATTATCACTGTGATTCTCTTGTTTGCAAACTGTTATTATCATACTAGTTCTCTTCATATTGGTAATAATCTTACTGGCTGTGGTTAGTGAGTGAGTGTTGGGTGTTTTACGCCATACCGACAGCCAAGGTCATTTTCACGGTGAAGACCAGTTGGGACGAATTCTGTCTTTGGTGATCATATCTATGAGATGGAAGGTGACAGGGCAGTCAAACAGCAGGGGATCAAAACCTGTAAATCATTTTTGCTGTACCTCATCCCTTAGTGAACCAAGCACCAACCGAGATTTGAACCCGAAAACCACTTGGCCTACACCTTTATACTAGATAGAGGCACTATTTTCCATTTGTGGACCTAAATGCGATATTGTATTAATTAAATTTTCTAAAATGTTTGCCAAAAGTGTATTTTTATTTACAGATTAAGCAGGGTCTTGTCTATGGCAGGGTCATAAATCATTAGATAAACTGTTACCCTGAAAAATATGCAGAAATTATTATAAATCATAGATTCAAGGTGCTGATAAAACATGACACTACTATTGTTTTTTTCATATAAAACACGGTACATTTCTGTACCTTAAAGGTACACCTGGGACAATAGTCAAAAAACGGTACTGTACCGGCAAATACGGTACACTTGGCAGGCCTGCAGAATGTTATCATAACGTTCTGATGAGGTTAGGTCAAGATCAAAATAAAATAAAATGTTATTGTGACATTCTGATTAGGTGAGGTCTTAACCTTACCTGAACAGAATGTTACAGTGACCACCTTATTAGGTTAGGTGTCACCCTAACCTAAACAGAATGTTATTGTGACATCCTCATTCAGTGAGGTCTCAACCACACCTTAACAGAATGTCATTTTGACATTCTTATTAAGTCTCAGCCTCATAAAAAACATTACAAGAACATTATCAGAATGTCACAATGTAACCTTGCAAGAGTTGGTTGCAGCAATGTAATTGGGAGTCATGAAAAGAATGTTGCTGCAACCTAGCAGTGTGACGTAACAAGAATCAATCCAGAACGTTGCTGCAACGTTATTATAATGTCATATCCTTGGCTAAGTTGGGCCCTTGATGGGAGGTCCCCAATGTTGCATGTCAAATTTAAGGAAAGGCCATGTCACTGTGTCGAACTTAAGTCTTCGTCTCTGCATCTTGCCATGCCTACCAAGCAGAGGTTGGGGAGAGGGCGGGACGCTTCATAGGCTAAGTGTGTCCCTACATAATACTAACACACTTCACTTCTTTGTTCATACTTCACACCTTACAATAAGTCTGTCCCATATTGAGTATATCCTAAGGTTGGACAAGGGTTGGACAAAATAACTGTATAAACCATCCTGGTTTCCAAGAAGTGGAGTTACTGAAATAAGCAAGAATCATGTTTTTCTATATCCTCAAACATTGCTTGAACATTATGATTTCTTAAATTTGATCAATTGACAGATTTGTAAGTTTACTATTGTAATGTCGTGAGAGTGACAAGAATAAAGAACACGTCCACACCATGTGACTGTGAATGACCAACTCGTTTTATTAGGGAAGCTGAGTATGGATTCTGATAACAAACAGTAAAACCTGGATATGGGTAAATATGCCTGCACACCTGGTGCTTAATTATTGGTAGTGGTTATCACATACTGATGTGAAAGATATGGATCCTTGTGTATAGAATATTATGTAGGAGGAAATTATATTGCATATAGACCTTTTTCATTAGGGTGTGGCGCCCCCTGGTGAAGTAAATGGAACCAATGGTTTAGGTCATTGCCCATAGTTAACCTATATGAAGTGAAGCATATAGGTTAACTATGGGAAATAACCCTTTTGTCATAAATTGAAAAAGAAAGACTCATGTAAATCCGGTGGCAATTGCCAAAATTATAAAGGAAGCAACTTCTGATGCTTGCCTTTCACTGCACGTCCTTGTGGCAACTATAAAAGTGGGAATGGATGGGGGAGTTCCATGTCACGTGTCAAATTTAAAAAACAGCTGTATCTCCTGTCATTATAATTCAGTTTAGACCCATGTCACATGTTGAGTTTAAGAAATAACCGTGTTGCATGTCAATATCTTTTTAAAACTCATGTTTCATGTCAAATTTAAGAAAAGAGCAATGTCATTTGTCACTAGGTTACCATGTCACCCTGTCAAATTTTAAAAAACGGCAGTGTCGCCCTATTGAATTTAAGAAATATTGTCTTGTTGATTTTAAAGGTCTACACCCATAAAAAAGATTCACAAATCTCAATTGTTATATAGGTCATGATTCATGGCCACAAATCTCATGATTCATTTTTAATTTTTTCATTTTCTAAACTGTTACATCAAAAATTCATTTTATCATAGTGTTCATCCAATAGATGTAAGACTGTATAATAGACAGAGATATTTGCTTTATACAAGTCTTTTTCCGTGGGGAAGAATGTTTGTGGATAGGGGTGTGCAAATGCTCGAAATTTGCACAAAATTTTAATGTGTGAATTTTGTCACAGAATGTGTAAATTTTGCCCTCAAATTTATATAGGAAAGTGAAAATGCTATACAATAATGTGCGAATTTATGACTGGATGGTGCGAATTTTACTGTCAGTTTTGCGAAAATAGTTTGGGGTCTGCACATCCTTGGTGGATGCTCACAAAGGTTTGTGTATGTTTTCTGGACACCCCCGATATGCATAGGTTTGTGACAGACAAAAACTTTATCACTTTATCCCACCCAGTTGGACCTCGACTGTAGTTACGTCCAAGTGTGCTAGGCGCTCAAACTATAATGCAAGAGGTATCTAGGTCATGAAAGGACTAAAAGGACCATGTGCTACACTTGCACTTACCAAATCATAAGTAAACACAGATGGCCAAGCGGGAAGTGGACACCGACGTATAATAAAACTTTATTGCCAGCTCTTATTCTGCTCCTTACCACATCCTCATCTAGTTTTCCTGAAATGTGATTTTTCTTGGAATAGGCATCTCCCAATTTAACTGGGAAGGTCCATTTCTCAAAGGGTGCCATATCCAATAATACCATGTTACAATGGCAACAAAACAAAAGGAATGTTCAGAATACTTACATTAATTTCTTTTTCAAGTATTCTAACAAAAGGGTTTTTTCTTCTATTAAAACACCCGAGGCCCGTTGTACAATGACTTTGCATAAGAATGCCAATTTTAAGATAGCTTTAAGAGGGATGTCACTAGTACGATAGTTATCATTATTAGTATACTCCCTAATGTCTCTGTTATTACTGGATCAAATAGAATTCTGTAAATTGATATATAAAGGGGCACCAAAGGGCTATATTCTGTAAAAATAGCAGCTCATTCATAGCATTTTGAACAGTTTTTTTTTTCAGTTTCAAAATGTGCGTTATTACGCGCAAAGTTGCTTAAGAAAGGTGTTAGAATAAGGATAGTTATCGTAACAACGCAAGGTATTGTGCAATCAGCCACAGTCAATATAAGATCTGTGTGAGAAATTAACATATTTTGAATAATAGTGGTGATAGCAAAATTGAATATTTCTGGCTAAACATTGTTGGGAATTCATATAAGTATATCCAGGTACATAATAGGAATATTTTAGAATGGTTTGGATTGTGATTCTCCTTTCATACCTTTTCTTGTTAGGTCATGAATATGTAAGTTCCCACATTGGTTCACAATAATAATTCAAGGTCATTCTTATCCAAGAGTTTTACAGTTATATTTGACAAATGAAAATAAATGACTCATATAGTAAAGATTTCTTTTAATCATTTTATTCCAACTGTTATACAAACATGTTCGGTTCCATTTGAGGAGCTATAATTTCCACATAATCATGAACACATATCTTCTGGTTATGTTTTTTCGTATTTAGATTTTTTTTCAAGGTTTGTAAACAGTTTTCTTAAGCTCTCAGACATAAGATAATCATGCTCTACAAAATCTTCGGCCCATATTTTTACATGTCAGTATCATAATTATGGAAATTACACTGAAGTCTAACTTGTCTGACCTGTGCCAGTCACCCATCGCCCAGAAATCACACCATACCCAAGGGGAATAGGCCCATGATCCGGAGTTGCCTGGTGACTTTACCAGCGATTCTTCCAGTCACACGTTGCTGCCAAAGTCGTTATGCCAAAGTGGGTATGGCCCTTTAGGTGATTTTTTTTATACAGTCTACTTGATTTTAACAAATATCCTAGCTACACAAAGGTTGGTAGCTTGCCTCAAATCCTAGACTACTTCGCAGCTGCTTTCCATATCTGGGGCCTACGTAAGTCTGCAATGTTTATGTAGAAATTCCCACCTCTCCCAGAAACCTTTGGTTTCTGGCAAGATGCAACCTTAAAAGTTAACCACTGAAGGGGTTTCCCATACTAAATATAGACAGCCAATCAAAATATTCCTTCTAACAGGGGAATCGACAAATGATCGTCATACGCATGTTGTTTCACACTTGTAAAGTCCCCCTGAAGCTCAGTGGATGCGCTTGAAATTCTACCTCAAGTCCTTACAGAGATTGCATGACTTTATTTGTAGTGGAACCCCCTATGACAGTCCCTGCAACTTTATGATCTCTTTTGGCATTTTTGCGACATCGTTACAGATTTTTTGACTCGCAGAGAAGGGTGAAAGAGATACTGCTGTATCATTTTATAACAGTTTGCACAACCTCCCATAGGGGGCACCACTATCAGCAAATTTCAGGGGTGGATCCAGTAGGGGGCTCCACGGGGTCCTTTTGGTGGGGACTTAAACTTGCCAAAGAGAAAATATGTAGCGTTTGTGCATGCGAATGCATATTGTTTTAGTAGTACTTAGCCTTTATATTTAAAAGTGGTTAAACTGTATCAAACCCAACTCCCAGATTTTTGTGGACAGGTTACTTTTATTATAGGATCAATTAGTGGTTGTACATCAACATGTTGCAATTCTTTCGCACCTTCATCAGGATTAGCCTATAATATATGCAGACCACTGCTTTCCAAAATCCTGCATCTGCCCCTGAACTTCACCTCAAAGCATCACGAGTTACCAATCTTTGCTTGCTAAAACATTGTTGACATTAATTAATTCACTTGCAGGTAATGAGGTGAGCCTTGTCAACATTAATATTCCTGCCTTATTGCCCAACCCCTCCCTACATCAAGTCACAAGATCTTGTCACAGCATGCATGTGGTCCCCAAAGACCTTGACGGCTGGGCACTCGAAGAGGAAAGCATCGAGCTTACTGGTTGGCATCTGCACCAGCAGGTGTACCTAATGAAGACAGAAAAGGGATACATGATGATTAAGCCTCATACCCAATGGGCTGAATTGGCTGATTACTACCAAAAGAATAACCCAATTTTTGTGCCCATTCACAGCACCAATCGTTCCGTTTTGTCATGCATTCTGGCATGAATAGAGAGAAATAACTGGAAAAATGTGATTTAAAGTGATCTCGCTTGTGCCCTGGGTTATTATACTAGAATATATGAAGTGTAGTTAGGGCACCAGCAAATTTATGGAGAAGTTCTAAAGGTTGACACCAGTGGTCCATCGCATAATAAAAACAGCGAGGGTTTTGTTGAGAAATGTAAAAAAATCCAGCATAGATTTTCACTCACTAGTAATTTTTCTTGGCTGAAAATTTAAGCATTTTTACACCAAAGTATGTATTTTTTAAAACCATTTACAGAATTGAAATTATCCAATTAGAACAGCAACATCAGGACCCATCACAACAGCAATGTCCTTGTGCAGCAATGTCCTTGTTGCGAGGGTTTGGATTTCCAGCGGAGCACAGGTAGTAATACCAAATTAATGGTGTACCATTAGTTAGGGAAGTAAAACCAAACTTTGAACATTGTTAGTGCATTTTTTGCCCCATCAAAAAACCTATTTAGAAAGTTGTAAATGAACCATAATTTTTACAGTATTCCTACCTACAGTGCTACTCCATATATCAATTTACAGACTTCAGTTTCCTCCAGTGGAAAAAAAGATATAGGGGTTTCACGACAAAAATGGTGTAACAACAATGTCGTTAATGTACTTAAGGTGATTTGAAAAGTAGTTATTCTTACAATTGGTCATTATGCAATGGGCCACTATCAAATTTAAGAAAACACAGATGTTACGCTGTTGATTTTAGGGTCTAGACCCATAACCTGATTCGACTAGACCACTAAAATCGACAGCATGTAAGGCTGTTTCATAAATTAGACAGGTGATATGGAGCCTTAACAACACACCCGTTAGCTTTAAGACCTTAGTGACATGTGACATGGACATTTCTTAAATTCAACATTCGACATTGAGAAAAATAAGTGACAGAGACATGCGACATTGCCATTTTTTAAATTCAATATGCGACATCGGGACCCCTCTCCCCTCTATCCCTCCCCCCTACCTGGTTCATGCCAACACTCTTGTACATCTTCATGGCCGTCTGCTGGTGCTGCGCCTTCAGGAAGTGGACAGCATGCTCATGCCAGGCCTGCAGAAACGCCTCCTGGCTGTGACCTACCAAAGATATTACAGCTTCAATAAGATATGTGACTTGGACAATCGACAACACTATTTTCCGTGAATGTTGTGATGGTGGCATAACGTGAGAGTCCATGCAACCTGTTACTACACGATCTCTCGGGCATTTTTTGCAATCTAAACAAATACGTCATAACGTCACAAAAACGCCAAAAGTGATTGCATTGTAGCGGTGTGCACAGACTCTCACAGGTGGCACCAGCATCGCAACGTTCACGGTGAAACATCACAAATTATTCATCTTTGCTTTAGCTACAGGATCGTTGGTCCTACATGTAGCAGGGATGTCAGTTGTCAGATTTCAGATTTTCTGACTTCAGAACTTATGATAGTAACTTTTAAAAATGAGTTTTCATACTAGCTTTGACAACATTCTAGGATACTGAGAGATAATATTTGTGAACTTTCATATGTTTTTCACTGAGTTTGACTTGGATCCTTGGCCTGGAGGTTTAAGGATGTTTTAAACCTATAAAAAAATCTTATAGAGAGTGAACAGTTAAATCAACAATGTTGCTAAAATTTACACTTCAGAGGTAATATTAAGTTAGAGGCACATCCCATTTCCATTATTATAGACAGCAGCTATAGCTATAGGTATTAAGATGAGGTTTTTCTTTTAACATAATGTATTTGAAAATTGAGGTCTGTGTGGAGCATCTATGACTTTCAAAATTTGAAATTGTAATACTGGTTAAAGACCTAAACATGACTTTTTTTTCTAAAAATCACTATGTTATATTGGCAGTTGAGAAATATTCAGCATCAAATCTCTCCCAAGTGAATTGCTCACTTTGAGCTGATTAGTTCAGAATATTTTAAACCTACATATCTATATGTTTAATATTTGGCCAGTAAAACAACTACAAATCAACAGCAGAACCCATCATGACATCAATGGTCCTGTTGAGATTTGTTTAATGGCTGTATTATGTGATTGGCCACAACCAATACATTTTAGATTTAATTTGTTCAAAACAGATTTAAATAGATTCCGATCTCCTATATTATCGATACAATGCTCACCTTCGTAACCCATTTGGAAAGTTACAAGGAAGGTTTCCTTGCCAGGCACCAATGGTGGGTTGGGGTTTCCATTGTCCCACTCCTCCTTCTTCACATCCAGAGTCTTGACAGCGAAATCGTAGAAGTTTATCATCGGTGTAGAGCTCACCTTGTTCACCTTACATCTCTCTGGGATTGTCTTCAAGACCTCTTCTACCGCACCATTCACCACTGAATCAGTAATACAATTCAATAAAGCAGGGGCGGATACAGGATTTTCAAAAAATAAATAAATAAATAAAATAAAAGGGGGGGGGGAGGGGTGGGGGGGGGGGGGTCAGCATACAGGCTAAGTACTGAAACTGTGTGCATTTGCGCATATCATTACACATGTGGCATTTTACCCTCTTTTTATAGGGGAACCAAAAGTGGGGGTTAGGACCCCCAAGCCCCCGCCCCTAGATCCATCAAACTGGCTATTGAATATTAATGACCATATAAAGTCCAACACCAACTTATGAGTTTCTCACATAGTCTGATCCATTACAAGCTGGTTGATAACCCAAGAGAAGGTTTGTTGAAATCACATTTTCTCTTTTTTTTAGATGAGCATTTTCAAAATGAATGACTAAGAACATAATTACCTGCAATGAGTCGGTGTTCCCCTTGAACCTAAAGAAATAATATACAACCTGATTAGAAATTATTATTCAGCACTGTGGTCATTGCAGGGGCAATCATTCATGTCACATATTTAACTATAGGGGTTTAATATCCATTAATTAATAGGGTGCTATTTGAAATTAGTTATAAGTTAGATCCCAGAGATATTAGCCAGCTTCAACAACAGTCTCTGCTAAGACTGCAAGTCTATTCCATAATTTATTATACGTCGGTGCACGCATCCCGCCCGCTCATCTGATAGTACTAAGGTTTTGGTATCACAGAGTGTACCACACGCCCTGAGAGAATACTAAACGGGCTGATTGGGCTGCTGCACTGGCATTCTCCCTGAGGCCCCCCGTATCGTGCGGACCTCCCGGGAGCCGGGACAGAGTGCCTAGCAACGGCCGTCACTAGGGGAGCAAGGTGAAGGACGTGCAGCGAACGGCAAGCATCGGAGTTTGTTTATTTGCTCACTTTGGCACTATCTAACGGATTTTCATAAAAAAAATTTCAATTTATAACGAAATAGGTATTCCAGTACGTTTGGGGCACAATAGATTAACAAAAATTCACATGAATGCATTATTTTGCACATTTTACTACGACTTGAATCAGCACAAGCAGCCCGGTTAGTATTCTGTGATACCAACACACTTTGAGTTCATGGATTTTGGGCTATTATCGGGATTAATTGATGAAATTCGACATATAATAAAAGGAAAACTGCATTCGGATGGTGGGATAATAAGTAGATACTAACCGGGCTGGGATCCTGGCCGCCGTATTTGGTTGAGGGGTCTTGTTTCTCTTGGTCCCGCTAGAGGGACCGTAGGTCCCGAGAGCGGGACCAAGAGAAACAAGACCCCGAGACCAAATACAAGGCTCAGGGTCCCAGACAAGGTTAGTATCGAATTTATTTCACCCCCTTACATTAGAAAAAGGTGTAACAAATAGTTTACAAACAGATTGAATCGAAATTTCGTTGGTTACACTCCCCGTAACCAAACAGTTCGTCAGTTTCCGCACATTACGCTAGGTGGCGCCATACATCGTAACCAAACATGTAAACAAACTCGCAAAATACACGTGAAATGCTTGTTGAAATGCAAAATAATTGCACATTTCACCTCCTCTTACATATTTGTTTACTAATAATACGTTTTGAAAGGATTAATGCATTTATTCTGCGAATTTCGTGCGTACTTGTTCACGTTTGTTTACGTTTTGTTTACCTCGCCCAGGCCGACCTGGATTTCCCGGGCGTGACGTCAGGCCCAGGCAATACAAACCTTGTATTGCCCGGGCCGGCGTGCAGGTGTTCCTCAGTGTTAAAAGATAGGCGACTTTGTATCGGGGGTGAAATAAGGCAGGATACTCACTGGGGATAAAAATTTATCCTGCACTCACCCTTCGGGCTCGTGCAGGATACATTTTTATCCCCAGCTCGTATCCTGCCTTATCCCACATCCTCATGCAGTTTTCCTATAGTAGTTCCCCATTACGGATGACACAACACTCGCATGAAAGAATTAAGTTTATTAGTCTGATGTGCAATACCAGACACAAGAACTCGCGTTCACAATGAAAAGTCTATATAGCTAGTAGAGTGATTGGTCACAGAATAAAGCTTTAAGATATCCCTGATACATTTCATGAAAAAACATTAATAATATTTTGTCATTCCTATAATGTCATCAGTATTCTGAAAACCTATGCATACTTCACGTTTCACCAAGAGTAGAATGCATTTTTATATAGAGTTGGCCTGAATTTGTCCCTCTTCCAAGAATAGAAAGGATGTTATAACACTAGGCTCGTGGGAACTGGTTTATTAAACAGGGGTTGATACGTTTTCATGCTGTAGATCTGTACAATACCTATTGTAAATTAATGATACTTATCGTAGGCAACTTTTGCATTATTTGGTTGTTTTTCAGACACAAAAAAAAAAGCTGTTTAGAATGTTGTTAATGAGTTGTTATTTTTACAGGATATAGCCCTACGGTGCCCCTACATGTATCAATTTACAGAATTCAATTTGATCCAGTAGAAAAAAAGATAGCTGTTTCGTAATGATCTTAACAAAGATACTTTGTTAAGATCATACGACATGTGTCTTAAAGTAATCTTGATGTTATCATGGTTACAATAAGTTATTGTGCAACAGGGCACTGATGTCCTGCCTATGAATTTAGCGTTACAACTATTAATATTTGTCAAGAAATGCTCCCCCCCCCCCCCGACAAAAACCCATCTACTAAATGTTCAACCCCAGTCGGCCAATTAATGCACTAAGATGAGAATACCGTCAATCTTAGATATGTAGTTTATTGTTAGTTAAGTAGTATGTGTCACTGAAATGTTCAAATCTTGACGTTATTTATGTCACTTTCACTGTACATTTTTACACCAGTTTGTTTATGTATGTTCTTTGTCTTGAAAATGATCGCGAATCAAAAATTGAATTGAAAAAGCTTAAGGTTAGATAACACTATTTGGTTACATACAAGCGTGTTGCGGATAAGTGGGGGTGTGGCTCTAATCTTAACATGTAGGAGTAAACCCTGATCATTGTGACTATGCCCCTGTCCCCTGTCTCTACGGGGATATCAAAGGCCTTTTGATCACAGGCTGGCTGGTGTATAGCCCTTTTTATGGGACCATACCATTATGGATTTAAGAACACCTACCTTGGTAAAGGTATAGGTACCTCATAGAAACAATCGTCAAACCTTGTTCTCGCCGTGATATGACCATAGATGTCAGGGACAGATCCAGAGATTTTTAAAAGGGGGGGGCGAGAATTTTACATTAAAAAATTAATATTTTGCCCAAAATAGGGGGGCGCCCTAGATCCGCCACTGGATGAGAGAATGTAGCTTGGGAGGATGCTGCATTGTGACCGGTAACTGTCAGCGACACCTTGTTGCTAAAACATTACTCTTGGTAATAGGTACGGCAAATAGTGTGTTTCAGTATTTTCATTGAATACGCTTAATGTTCAGTTCATTCAGTCCGAATTTTCTTTGCTCATTAAAATCTATTGTGGTTAGTTGGTTGGTTATTGCATTGGTGTTTAATTTACCCAAACTAAACCAATATTAACCTATTCTTTTCTGGGGCCCGTTGCATGAGAAATCCATCTACAGAAGTGTATGTGTGCTCACACAAACTGTGAACGAGTTTGAAAAAAGCTGTTGCATAATCAAACTCATAACTCAGCCCCAAAGTCTTGTAAATCCACAAAAACTCTTTAAAAAAATAAACTCATGCAGATACGATAAGGGTAAAAGATGATGCACGTTATGAAACGCAAACTCACGTAGCCTTTATGGAGATTTATCACACAGATTGCGGGGCATGCTTGCATATTCTACCGTAGGGTATATTCAATATTATAATTGCTAAGCAGTGAAACGTGTTGAGTATATGACAGAAAACTGGCATAAAGCTGCAATTTGCACACCATCGTGAGATTTTATAAACAAATGTAGCAGTGTATACATCATGTATTAGGGAGGAAACTGGTATGTAGATGCATGGGGGGGGGGGTTCAGGGGGTCCTGACCCCACCCCTCTTTTTGATAACCCCAAAAATTACAAAAATAGGGAAAAATGCAGCTCATGTGCATGTGAATGCACGTCATTTCAGTACCTAGCCTACGTACCGACCCCCACCCCCACCCACCCCCACCCATCTCAGAAATCCCCTATCCGCCCCTGGGTGTGATTTGCAAAGTACTGAGTAATATAGTGAGTAGATTTATACAAAAGGAAACTGGCATGTAGCCATGATTTGCAAACATTTGCAGGATATGTTAGACAGCAAATAGTGCAGTGTGAACATGTAAGCAGCTTTCAAGAGCTCTCTGAGGCAGAATTATACAAATGTGAAGTCTATTAGAGATGGAAACTGGTAAGCTCTGATATGTGTTATGTTAATTATCTATTTTGTCTATGAAAACATTATTACATTATACAGCTGGTAACAATCTCGAAAAGGCAGCAATTTTGACATTTACTTCATGTCATTTTACTATCATTTCATCATATAATTAATACTACTTATGAAAGTACCCAGAAGATCACACTAACGTGAGGAGTATTTAAATAAATAGGATAAAAAACGTACCTTGAGTTTGAAGACCACTGCATCATGTACAAAGACCTTCTTGTAGAACTCCTCGTCTTTCCTGAACTTGAAGGTGACGTCGAGCATACAGATGATCCCCATATTGTCAGGTTTATACCGCCGAGCACTGATATTTCTCCAACGCTGAAGGAGGCAGGATAGTAGACACATGTTGTGGGGCAGCACCTTTATACCCACTTGTTACATATGCATGTGAACAACCAAATCAGAAGAGTAGAATTATCTGATAATTAGTCTGGTAAATGGTCTGGTGAGCTAAAATAGATAGTCATTGTGCCACCGGCGGGGATATCAAAGGCCTTTAGGTCAGCGGCTGGCGGGTGTATGGCCCTTTTTAAGGGACTATGTCCATTCAAGAACACCTACCAATAAGGTTTACAACAACATTAAAGTTTACCATGATATATTTTCAAAATTGCCTTTGTGCCTAGTCCATGAAGATAGATGCATCATACAAATTAACCAAAGCAATTTGGTCGACAAATTGCTCCTAAGAAGGAAAATTCCAGCATCAAATATTTGCCTTTTTCCATAGGAGCAGATCTACTCCTCAGGCATTACAATCATATTATTTATTTATTACTTTTGTCAAGTATGCCGATCTTACAATGCAACGGGGCTCAAGACGCAAGCCAACTTTTGTGGTATAGCTTTCTGTAATGAATACAATTTCAAATAGACACTCCCGTAAATCCATGCAAACTCACGTAAGCAAACACAAAACTCACGTCGGTATGGCACCCAAAAAGGTCATCGTAACTTCATGAAATGCAAAAATCACGTAGCAGTACGGAGGTTTGTTATGAAATAGGCCACAGGTTCCGTAAGCTCACATGAAAGCTCCGTAGTAGCTACTGAGATTATTATGAAACATGCCACTGATCCCCCTTCTCCTTTTAGTGGGGAATTTTAATCTCATTCTATTTTTCCTGAATAATCGATTGACAACTTTCAACATATTGCCTCTTTTTCATTTGGTTCATTTTCAGAACACTTTAGTAAAGTAAAATACACAAAAAATAGCCCTTTGTGTATGCGTGCACAAGGAACCCTTTAAGGTAAATTATACCACTTTGATCTTAAGGCTCTGGGATTTTAAAGAGAGTAGGAAAGTGTCTTCATAGTAAATAAGATCAGATCCCCTTTGTTCATGCACAGAGAGTATGCATGTTTGGATTCAATAGGTATTGTGTTTTGTCCATTGAATGTCAAATCACAATGAATTCCTTCTGTTTTCTGTTCATTCAGGGTGAGTGGATGGTCTATATGCCATGGGTCTGGACCCTTTGTTCTGTCACATAATGTGTCTCGCTGTTGCGAGGGTTAACCCAGCCAGCTTGTGACGTAACAGAAACGTTCTACAACCATACTTTTTTAATCAGTTTGTTACTTACTAAGATGGCATGTTACTATTACATTATTGATGGTGAGGTTGAAACCACACCAAATTAGAATGATATTATAGCATTATTTTTGGTGAGGTTAGGAAGAAACCAAAGCTGAATATTATAAGAACATTCTGTTTTGGTTGAAGAATATAATCAGAACGTAATAATCATGTTGCAGTGTAATGTCATAGCAGTACATTGCAGCATCATTATTGAGAGCCATCAAAATAACTTAATAAGAACATATACAGAACATTGCTGCAACATTACAATAGCGTCACATGTTTGGTTGGGAAGTCAACACAATTATTCTAAGGTTATTGTCATTGTACAAACAATGGCCTAAACTATGGAATTCAAAGGGGAGAAGTGCTTATTTTCTATATTTAAAAAAGGGAAATTCTCTGTATCGTACTAAATTACAACTCACAGATATGTATTATTTCCCTAGATAAATATTCCTATGTAAAGAAACCTAAAGTGTTATCCACCAAGAGTTTAATTTTAGTGCTGAATTACATACAAATATCATAAAACCTATGTACTTCCCAATAATCAGAAGCCTTTTGTCACATAGTGGAAATGCAGCTATAGACCTTGATCAGATGCGGTCACGTGATCACTTTTTGGTGATCACCATGTGCTTATTGCAACCACGTGACAATTCAAAATGTATAGAATTGATTAATTCCAAGTAATGAAAATGGGTAATTATGACTTATTAGAATTATCTAAACTCAAATTAGCATAAATTCTTTTCAACACGTTTTTAATAGTAGTGATTTTAAATTGATCACCAATATGGCGTCCAGTCTCTTTCGAGGTACTGTGACATCATCAGCACAACGTCTATATGTCCTATTGAACTCATGTCATAGTTATTGCACACTATTACCAGGAAGTGGATAACATGTGAAAGACCTAGTGGATTTCCACCATGATCCACGAGTTATAAACGATGGGGGTGTGTCCATATATATTACAGCTGTAGCTTTTTGTTTCCGAGGGGGCTCCAGACGGAGGGGAGGGTGGTCCCGATGTCTTGAGTCAAATTTCAAAAATGTCGGGTGTCTCTGTTGCTTATTTTTCTCAATGTTGCGTGTCAAATTTAAGAAATGTCAAGGTCGCATTTCACTTTGGTTTTAAAGCACCCTGTCATGTTGTTTGGGCTCCATGTCACATGTCAAATTTTAAAAAGGCTGTGTCGTGCTGGCCATTTCAGTAGTCAAGACCCATAACAAGAAAACAAGTGGTTCCAATCAGCCTCAGAACCACCCACCACCCTGGTCCCAAGACGTGATGGTTGTCTTCCGATTACACTGTAACAGCCTACAGTCCTAGGGGCAGATACAGGATTTGGGAAAAGGGGGGTCCACACATAAGCTATAGTACTGAAACGTCACACATTCGCACATACAGGAGCCACAATTTTTCAAGTTTAAGTGTCCCCGAAAAGGTGTTCCATTGACATTCCAAAAAAGGATATTTTGGAATGAAATAGAATCTTTTGAGTACGTCAGCTGAATTTTACACAAAAGTTAGTCTAAGACAGTTTTAACACTTTTTTTCATTAAATTAATCATATTTCCTTAAATATTAGTTCTAGAGCATATGAAAAACCACCCCCCCCCCCCCCGAGCATCCCTTCCCCGTGTTGAGTTGCATAAAATGAGCTAAACAATGTTTTGACTAACCCATGGGGTGAAAAAGATAGTCAAACTGACTAGGGGTTAGTCAACATCCTCAAAAAAGTGGTTAGAAAGTTAAGGCCATATTACACTATGCGTTTTTTTATTCACGTTGGGGCGTTTTAATTCGCGTTTTTGCCAAAAAGGTGTCGAGGCGGCAGAGTGGCCTAACGCGAGCAGAGATCCAACGCGTAGTGTAATTAGGGCTTAAGAGTTAAACTGACTATCCCCCTGATTTGCTGGTAAAAGCCAGATTTAACTAACTTTCTAACCTTTCATTTTTTTCTATGTGTTTACCTAATATTTTTTGTTGCAATTCTCCCAACCACGGATAGCAAATTTGTTATACTGAACCTGCAGGTTAGCCTAGACCAAGGTGCATGCTGGGTAATATGTTGACAAGTCACAAGGCTTAATTATAGGAATTGTCATTAATCATGGTATTGTTTGTGATTGACAAGATGTAAAATTAGCATTCAATAATTTTCAGTTTGTAGCTTATGTTTTCTAAGTTTGTTTGAAAATATTTGTATTACAGATGAATACGGAGCAAAAATTGTTATATTTCCTATAGTTATTCCAGTGGAAATTAACCTGCAGGTTCAGAAAAAAACTATAAATCAGCTATAGGGTGAATTGATATCATGAAATGGACCACAGACTCAATCTTAATGATTGATTTCACATTGCTAAATGTGGCTTTTGTTCGTCTGTATGTGTAATGATCAAAATTAATCGTTTTTAAATTTATACGGTACAAAATGTAGACTAGGCTAACAGATTCCTGCCAGAGATTTTCATGACAGATAGAGGATTTCCTGATGGGTGGGCAGGGGGTGGGCATAATTATTGGCAATAAGTATGCAAAGTGTGCAAATGGTGCGCAATGAATCAGATTCCAGACCACGCCACCTAGTGTGGAATTCAGTCCCTAGTGTTGATGGTTGGACAAGCCTGGAGTTATTCTCTCTTAGAGTCCATGTATATTAGTGACTTTTAACCACTGAAAAATCTTTCAATATATAAAAGGTTAGAAAATATTACAAAAATTGGTTGTGTAGTGCGAAATGTGATCTTTGCGATGATATATGAACCAAGCCTTGTTTTCTATAGACCTTGTGCAGACAGGGTCATGTGACCAGTTTTTGGTGATCACCACGTGGTCACCACATCCATTTGGTTATCAGATATATCCATAATTTATCGATAATAATTGTTTATTATGATTCATTGGGGTTTTCTTTGATGAAAAAGAAGAATATATACAGCATAAATGTGGTGGAATTGTGAATAATGATAAATTAAAACTGATCACCAATATGGCGCCCACCCCAATTGGGGTGTGTGACGTCATGTGCACAACGTCTATAGACATCTTTTAATATCAAAAGTGTTGATTTAAAGTGCGATTTAATATGTCGACCAAACACAAAGCTTTAGCATAGGAATTTCCATTTAACAAACCACTATGTCTAGTGGTAAGGAAAAACTACATATCATTATTTTTAAAATTTGTATCAATACTTATTGAATATTTTCCTAGTTTGAAAATGCATTCATTATAGGTGGATATATCACTTTTATGCATGAATTTTCTATAGTTTATCAAGGGCTTTTGTCGACAAAATTGGTCAAAATTAGCCTGCAGGTCCATAAAATACTGTAAATCAGCTATCCGTGGTGGGGAGAATTAGGTGTCCCACCATACCTACCACATGGGTTTGTTTGTCCAGCCTCCAGTTGACCATGACGGAGCGGGAGGTCTGGAACACAGTCCACTGTCCCAGCCCGCGGTGTGACATTATAATAACGTTGCAGCAATGTTCTGGATTGGTCATTGTTACGTTACATTGTAACGTTGCAGCAACGTTATTTTGATGACTCCCAATAACGTCGCTGCAACCAACTGTTGCGACGTTACATTGTGACGTTCTGATAACGTTCCTGTAACGTTATTTATGAGGCTGAGACTTAATAAGAACGTCACAATAACACTCTGTTTAGGTGTGTTTGAGACCTCACTGAATGAGGATGTCACAATAACATTCTGTTTAGGTTATGTTGACACCTGACCTAATAAGATAGTCACAGTTACGTTATTTTTAGGTAAGGTTAAGACCTGACCTAATCAGAACATCACAATAACATTCTGTTTAGGTTAGGTTGGGACCTCCCCTGGTGAGGAAGTTATAATAATGTTCTTTTTAGGTGAGGTCTCAACCTCACCTATTCAGAACGTCACCATAACGTTCTGTTTGGATTTGGTCTTGACTTTACTTCATTAGAATCTTATGATAACATTCTTTTATGGTTAGGTCTCAACCTCTCAGAAAAATAATGTAATGGTTACGTGCCATTTTAGTAAGTAACAGACTAACCAAAAAAGTATGGTTGCATAACGTGACCGTTACGTCGCACTCCCGCTGGGCGTGTGCCCACCAAATGCTGTGTAGTTTAGGGGTCGACCAAAAGGAGAGGGGGAGGGGAGGGGGTCAAGAGCCCCTTGATCCGGTGCTCCTGTATCTAACTGAATAAAAAAAGACCCCTCCATATGTAAGCCCGATTAACTGTGATTAAAGATCCAAAATGTTGGTTATTTACATCATTCAATGGCAGTGGAAATTTCCCACTGGGTGCACTAATACCCATTCGACAGCCCAGAAAAGTATTATCTTTCTCTCTAATGCTTAATTGTATGCTCCTGTGTGTAGATTTTTATCTGATTGGTAGGTCACCCTTGTTGATAAAGTTATGAGGGATTTTGCACTATACGTTTGAGTATAAAGATAAGGAAGCATTTAACAATTTAGTCGAATTGATCATAAGGAAATTGAGTCTATATATAATATACATTGTTAATTTAAATGTGTATATACATATATATATATATATATATATATATATATATATATGACCGCCATGATTCTACAGTGCAAGTGTTAATGGATTGAACACATACTTAACCCCAGCTTCTGTTCACTGGGATCGCATGCTTGTCTGGATACGCAGGTACACTAATGTTTGTTCCAGTTTATTTAAGAGTGAATTCATCCATATAGGCATATCCAGCTACTTGGGCATCAATAGTTGGAAAAGCTGACCGCCATGATTCTACAGTGCAAGTTATTTGGTTGAGACTTAAACTTTACACAGAGAAAAACATTGCATGTGGATACACAAATGTGCAAAATGTTACTGCTTAGTCCATATGCACACCTCCCACCCCCTTTTTGAAATCCTGTATCTGCCCCTGCCACCATATATCTTTTAACCCTTGAACTCTAAGGTAGTCATAACATTAAATTAATACAGGGAAGTACTCAAGCAGAGATTTCATAAAAGAGATGCAAAAAATGGTTTATAGTTCCATACAAAGTGTGTTTTTTCAAGTCCTTGTTTCTACATAATATGAGAGAATTGTTTTTGTCCAATTAAGGATGTTGTCCATCCAGACCCATTCTTCTTAAATCCTGGTCTCCACAGAAAAAGCTTTGTTGAGATATCATATTTCATAAACCTTCAATATAGGAGCAATGTATGGCTTATGTTAGGCTATATTTATAACAACTGAGTTCCGTGTGGGTTTTACGACATAGTCATAGTTTCTTTTGCGTAAACATGTGAGAGAAATACAAAGTATCCACAAACGGGATGTTGATTTCTTGGTAAAGAAGTAAGGACATAACAGAACAGTTCAGTGACCATTCATTTGTTTTGGTCTGTATCTAACTTAATGAAGTTAAATAACAAGAAATGAAACACAAGATAATATAAGGTCACTGCAATATGTTATAAGAATGTCGCTTGTATGGGGGAAAAGTAAGAAAATGTATTAGAAATATTTTTATTTAGAATGATGGATCATCTCAAATGGCAGTTTATAGATGTAATTTTATGCAGACCAGTTATTGAAGTGGATTTTGTTAGGAGGTTTGGTAATGAAATATACAAATTTTGATATATTAAGGGGTTTCATATGTACATTTCATGTCATCGTGCTGGATACCTTAGCTTGTCAACTAGTATTTCTACTTAGGGAATATTGCACGCAGGGGTGGGGTCGAGGCCTTCTAGCAGCAGGCTAAGGCACGGGGCCTGAGACTGATTCGCAGCTGGCCAACAGTCGAAGGCCCTATGCCTTAGCCTGCAGCTAGAAGGTCAAGATCCCACCCCGAGTGTGTTATTCCCATTATAACACGGAGAAATGTATCAATTAACGCATCAAATGTATCAAATAATACATCAAATGTGTCAATGCGGTTTATATTGTTATAATGGTGTGTCCTAGCAATGCATAGCAACGCATAGCAACATGACCTAATTATCCAAATACTCGGTGCTCATTGGCTGGAGCTATTGTGTCTATTGGAGCTAAAACCGTTCTAATAACGTTCTGGATTGGTTCTTGTTACGTCACACTGTTAGGTTACAGCGACATTCTTTTGATGACTCCCAATTACGTCGCTGAAACCAACTGTTGCGACGTGTCATTGTGATGCTCTGACAACGTTCTTGTCACATTATTTATAAGGCTGAGACTTAATAAGAATGTCACAATAACATTCTATTTAGGTGTGGTTGAGACCTCACTGAATGAGGATGTCACAATAACATACTGTTTAGGTTAGGGTAACACCTAACCTAATAAGATGGTTACAGTAACCTTCTGTTTAGGTAAGGTTAAGGCCTGACATAATCAGAACATCACAATAACGTTCTGTTTAGGTAAGATTGGGGCCTACCTTGGTCAGGAGGTGACAACAATGTTCTGTTTAAGTCAGGTCTAGACCTCACCTAATCAGAATGTCACAATGACATTCTATTTTAATTTGATCTTGACCTAACCTCACCAGAACATTATGATAATATTCTGTTTTGGTTAGGTCACAACCTCACAGAAAAATAATGTAACGGTTATGTGCAATATTAGTAAATAACAGACAAACCAAAAAAGTATGGTCGCATAACGTGACCAATACGTCACGCCTTGGTTGGGTACAGATTAACTTCTGCACAATAGGCTCATTGATATGGTAATATACTATGTTGTGTAGCTAAAAAGTTGGTTTCATATGACCAATTTACACATACTCAAAGAAAAAAAAAACAACCTGTCTGGGCAGCAGTTCTGGGTCTCAGTTACATACTAGGTGTCACGGTCCGGAACCTCATTTATTGCTAGTACGAACCGGTAGGAATATTATCATATGAACTGTCAAGATAGTTTCTATAATGTCTAAGCCTGTATGTGGTCTGACACATACATCTTCATATCACCTATATATGATTAGGATGTGACTAACAATCATTGCTACCACTGTAAGTGCGTAAAAAAAAAAGGGGAAAAAAAGTACTTCATGTATATGCACTTGTGTGGATAGGCATGGACTGCACAAAGTCCCTTCCACCTACTCACACTCAGTGATAATGAGAGGCTGGATACAGTGCTATTTTTACTTCAGTATGTCACACATGGTATGCTGCAGAATGAGGAGCCGGCTATAAACACCAGCTACTCTGCTGCTCCCACCAGTGTACGGTTGAGTCACCGAACACTCCCCTCCAGACACTACTGAAGTAGGAGCACCTCACAGCAGTATAAAAGACTGACTCAGGCACAACACACAAATGCCAGCTCTGCCAAGCCCAGCTACCAACATTTGAGATCCTCACCAAACAGCCCTCTCCTACCACGACTACATTACGAGTAGCTTGCAATCAGCAGTGACCAGCTTCTGAGTGAAATAGGCCCACGTGCACGCAGAGACAGTAAGCAGATACACTTTTTTTTCTAAGTTCTATTCAATATCTTTGTATAAATGCATAAACTTCCCGATGTATATGTGGTATGATGATAAGTCAGGTGGCAATATAGAATCATAACACTGAAAACAATAAACATTAATGGTGAGCAGATATTTTTAAAGCTAAGACTAAAGCGGAAACATTTTCTACTGCTGGAGCTACTTTCCTGTGTCACACTCCAGCCTGAAAACATTTTGGGTGTGAACCTGCCTATATCAAGGATGTATCAAGGATAGACAACCTTTAATACCAGCTTATTTAGAAAAACATTAATATCTCTGGAGCCAAGTTCCTATTGCATTATGTATTACACCAATAATAAGCTCATTTTCCCCTCTCCATTTATATAATGATTGTTGGGATACCATGTGGAAGAGAAAGATTGTTAATGAAAACATGTTTTTCAACTTTTATGTTTTTTGAACATAGATATCTCCTTTGATAACACACTTACAGTGCTTAAAATTGGTATGCATAATGAAATCATTCATATGGAGGAAAGTGTCTCTCAGAATATTTATATTCATTTAGGTCCTAGTGTTTGTTTTATTACAAAAAACGTGTATCTTATTGTATATTTCTAAAGAAAAAAATTAAAAGCAAATTCTTTGAATTTCTGGCACCTTTTCTAAACTATCCCTGTATTTATATTTATATAATGTATATCAGCAGATAGGGCTCTTAATGGGTAATGTAAAGATATGAAATAGATACATGAGTCTGAATGACCAGCATACTGTGAGAAACACTGCACCATGGCCAAATATGCCCTATCATCAGTTGTCTGTCCTTAAACGCTTAATTACTGAACCTTAATAAAGCCTAGGGATGATAAAATTTCATATGTATAAGACATTGCAGCCAGTTCAATTCCTACAATACAATCTCATATTGTGTGAAACAATGCTTTGTTACCATGAATACCATTTAAGATGTTGTGGAATTCACTTCATCTAATTCAATTGAAAAAGTATATTTCATTATCCCTTTCTTTTTCTTTTTTGTGGGGGTTTAATCTGGTCTCATTATCATTTCATCTCATGACAATATCTTGCATACATTGTTGCCAACCATCTGTAAAAGTTAATGAAAACTCTGTGTTGTCACCAGTGAAAAGCGATAGGTCCGTAACTTTGCCCAGAACTGTTAAAAATCTCTGTAATTTGGAGGGAAACCCCCTACAACCTACAGAATTTAGATAAAGTTAGTCTTTTTGCATGCAAAATATGCAACATTTTTCAAGCAGAGAATACCCCCGGACCCCCCTAATATTGAATTTTTTAGGCAAAGAATGAGACCTCCATAATTGTACCTCTTAATTAGTTGGCAACACTGTGCATAATATCAAATGTATCAAGGGAAGCTAGATCCTATGTGATACCTGTATACGTAACCCAAAAGTGACCAGGATAAATCAGTTTGAAATATAAAATATTATGTCACCTATTTACAGGAGCAGCAGAGGACTGACCCACAAGACCCACACATTGTAATCAGCACAAACCTTGTGACACAGAGGTAAGATCTTTTTTTATTGAACAAAGACCTCAAATAAGTAATTGTTCTTCCGGTCTCTTAAAGAAGCAGGTGTAGTTGAGAGGTGGTTTATATACAACTGTTTTGTAAAGATGAGATAATGGAATGAGAGGAATAACATAAATTGTTATTTCAGGCCAAGAGAAGCTGACTATCCATCCAGGAGATTACCAATGATTTTATTTAGTTAATCCATACGTTTTAATTATTGTCAAGCATTGTATTGAATGTGGTATATGGTCCCATAATTTTATACCGTTATACATAGGACTTTTCTTTGTTGGGGTGGGGGGAGTTGGTTAGTTGAAGTACCTAGAACATCAGGCTTGAATGGGAGAGGCCTGGGTTCTATCCTGGGCTGGGCTGGGCTGGGCTAGGCTGCTAGATCTCTCTGCTCGTTCACCTGTGCGAATGACAGAGTTACCAACGGTTCCTAGGGAATCGTCCACTGTTATGTGGTTGGCCCTGTCTATAGGACCATGCACATTAAAGAACACTTGCCTCAGTAAATGTGTTGAGAAGTACCAAAGGTGAAGCCCTAGGTTCATACGATCCCCATCAGTTGAATAGCCACCCAAGGACAACCCCAAAGGTCCCTCTTTATTCTATCACCCAAGTGTTTTTGTTTTTTTTATAAAACTCTATTAAAACAACAGAGAATGACGAGCGGTATGTATGGCCTGGCAATATGCACCACTGCCAAATTGAACTGCTCATTGGCCAGGTCGGTGATAAACACACGGTGTAGTAGTATGATAGTACACATAGTGTTGAGAATTATTTATGTCACCAAGGTATACATCTTTGAACAAGATATGGAACAATAAAATGAGTTTAAAAACAACTATTAAAAGTGTACATATATATGGATATAATCAAAGGACAATTATGCATGATAAGTACTGTTAAATGTATACTAATATAAAAAAAGAACTGCTGGGGTGTCTGAGGGTGGCCATATGACCCACAGGGGATCCACATGTGCCAATGGTAAAGCCAGATGTTCATGTGATCCAATGGGTGGTACAGCCTCCTTTATTAGTCCCTCAAGCAATATTTCTTAAAATGTAGAAAATCTTGAAAATGAGGAGTGCCCTAATAAGGCCTGTCAATATGCACATCTCCCAGTGTGCATCACCTGTTAGCCATTTGGATGATAAATCTGTGTATTTCAGTTCTATAATAGCAAGAAATTTATCAAATCATGTCTAGATCACCCATTCTCATAGCATATAGAATAAAGGTCAATTTGTTTATTGTACCTTTTTTTTTTACAGGATTCAGTTGCATAGAGAAGATCAGCCTGTGACATAACTGCAAAAATCACGGTAAGCAGTTTCAGAAAATTGCTATTATTACTAAGTTTATGCATGCACCATCCACCTCACTAGAGACATGGATACAAAGAAAATTAAGGCATGGTAGAAATTGACGATGAGATTTTTTTTGCAGTTTTTTAGGAACTTTTTCATTTCCCTAGTTTTGGCCTATCTATTCATTATTAAGAACTTGTTTTTTACACAATTCCTTTATTGCACTGAGGAATTTGATAAGACTATCATTGGGTGGACCTCATCTTTGAACACTCCTCCCTACAATCTATGGCATATTCACAGTAGTTCAGATGCGTGCAGCTCAATTTAGAGTTCACAGACGAAAACATATCGAAAACTGTAGAAAACACATAACTATTTGTTACACATACATTATTTACTATATTTTCATATTTTGAAAAACTTTGATTTACCTCCACCTATACTTGGCCCCTGAGGTGGCACTCATATAATTTGGTGCCCACAAGTTTAAAGTTTTTTGCATTAGATATGCCTAAATATCACTTTAAGTTTTAAGCAAAATCTGCCTGTTGAGTTTTTCGGTGCCAGAAAACCTCTGAAAATTTTTAAATAAATGTTATATTTGTCACAAATGTTGCCGACATGTACCAAATGGACATTCTTACCCAAGGCTACAAACTCAGAGTCAGTTTTGACTCATAGTTGATAGATGAGGATTAGCAGTGACAGGTGAGGGAGAATAGCTGCAGGTATGGATTTGCAGTTACAGGCGAGGGTAGGAAGTGAGAGGTGAGGGTGAAGGACAGCAGGTGAGGATGAATAGTGTCAGGTGAGGATGGGTAGTGACAGGTGAGGATACATAGTGACAGGTGGGTGTGGGTGGTGACAGGTGAGGGTGGGTATGGGAAGGGGATAGGGACATGTAGGTGAAGGGCAGGGGGATAGGTAGAGGTTGTGAAGAGGGACATGTAGAAAATGGGAAGAGGGACATGTAGGGGACGGAAGAGGGAACAGGAAGCGAAACAGCTGGGGGGGGGGGATACTACATGGCCCTGATCAACGCCCATTTGCTGCACCTGTCAAGTTGCAAACAATCTGTTGCAACAGTTGTTGCACATCATCAGGTGTGGAAAGATCAGTGGCCCGTTGCACAATGATTTTCATAACAAGGAAAATAATTTTATTAAGGAAATTAATATTTCCGTAACAAAGATGGTTTTAACACATTTTTTTTCTATTATTTAGAATGCCCCCAGTAGCCCGTTGCACAATAGAATTTCGTTGTTAGGATCAAACAAAGATATCTTTAACAAAGATATCGTTGTTACGATTTTACAAACATAGTAAAATCGCTGGTTCTAATGAATGAAATTGAATTCTGTAAATTGATGTAAAAAGGAAAAAAATTAGAGACAAATCAGTAAAAGTTACAGCTCTCTGGCTGCATTCTAAATATAGAAAAACAATGTGTATAAACCATTGTTGTTACGAAAATATCAATTTTGTTGATAAAATTATTTTCGTTGTTACGAAACCCATTGTGCAACGGGCCACAGAAAGCTGTAACTTTTACTGATTTTCTCTATTTTTTTTCCTTTTTACATCAATTTACAGAATTCAATTTCATTCTTTAGAACCAGAGATTTTACTATTTTTGTAAAATCATAACAATGAAACCTTTGTTAAAGATATCTTTGTTTGATCCTCACAACGAAATTCCATTGTGCAACGGGCCACAGTGGCCCATTGCACAATGACAGATTGTAACAGCAAACGATTTTAACAAGGAAACCTTTCCTTGTTTATTTGTAACAAGAAAACCTTTCCTTGTTGAAATTGATTGCTATTATGCACGTTTTTTTCATCGTTGGCTGTGGTCCGTCGCATAACCAAACCCTCGCAACAGCGAGAGCACAGCGAGGGTTTAGATTTAAGTCTCGCAACAGGGATATCCGTAAGGTTTTCAATGTGCCAACCCTCGCAACAGCGATGGTTTTGTACATTTTTTGGATTCATTTATTTGACTGATAAATACATTACCGCCACTTGCCTCCTATATATTTCATAAGCCAATGGACACATCTAACATACAGTGAAAGCAGAATGTAAAAATTCTAACCCCAAAATGACCCCCATTACATTGAAAAAATCAGGTGGACAAACATCGCTGTTATCGCCAAAGTTGGATCCACTCGCTGTTGAACAGGGACGGGTCTTGCTGTGGTGGACAACCCTCGCAACAGCGAGACCCGTTATGCGACGGACCACTGAGTAACATAAGGTCGTATCTCAAAAAAATCAACATTTTTATTATTTTTGAACATGTTTCCCTAACCCCTAAATTATCCAGAAATTTTGGAATTTTTGAAAAATTCAAAATCTTTGGTATGTTATAAACCAGTAAACAAAGGTCGTACCTGCACGTGTGCACTTTTTAGTGAGTAACATAAGGTCGTTTCTGACATAATAAAAAGTTATGTTTTTCAGTAAAATACATTAATTTATATAAAATTGAAATATTTTATTATTCAGGTTTTCAGATAACTATCCTAAAAACATTATTGTACAACATCATGTCTGAATTAATAGGATCAAAAGTAAATATTATAATATAAGTTTGAATTGCTGGATACGACCTTTGTTTACTGAAGTAATGGTTCAGATGTCGAGTAACATAAGGTCGTATCTTGTCTGCATTTAAATGTGATGGTGTAAACATCATTTAAATCCTTACTATTTTAGTGTAATCAAATGAAATAAATTTTAGGATGCTTCCTTTACTTAATAAATGTTATTTTATGTAATTTGGAATAGCTAAACTGATTTCATTTTCATTTTTCTCTGATTCATATTTGTCAGATACGACCTTTGGTTACTCACTAATTTCCAAGTTTTCTCCATAAAACTGAGTAACATAAGGTTGTATCTGAAATAAATTCTGTACTTATTGCCATAGTATCACCCTAATATCTATAAATGTTACAATATCCCACCAAATAGTTTTTAGCAACATATTCTTCATAAAGATGGAATATTTTGATTATTGAGCAGATATTTAGAATCATATAACCCTTCAAAGGACGTCATATTTCTTTAATTAGCAATAACTCCAAACTATCATTTGTCAGATACGACCTTATGTTACTCAGCCAACGTCATGTCTTCACCCTCAAAATAAAAATATTTAGAATGCTGTAAATAACTGGTAACCTTTACAAGAACTAGTCCTACAGTACCCCTTTTAACATCAATTTACAGAATTAATATTCCATTTCATCTAGAAGAAAAAAAGATATAGGCGTTTCACAACAAGGATCATCTCAACAAAGTTGTCCTTGTTAGGACAACAATTTTAAAGTTGTCCTTGTTACAATCGATCATTGTGCAACGGGCCACTGGTGAACGTAGAGTATGCAAGCAATCAGATTCAATATGTTGGATTGATTCGTTTGAATTCCAAACAATTCTGGTGGAAAAGCACTTGAGAAAATGATCACATGCAATCGCAAGAGAGCTCTTTTCCCAGTGTGAATGCTATTTGGAGAATTTCGCTGGCATATGATCATTTTGCTGGCGCTGAGATTATCGTCTTCTCTATTCGATGATTTTGTCGGACCTGCCTGCAACACAATTATCGGCCACGGCGAATGGGGCTTAAGCCAGGGGTTGTGGATGCACAGGTGGTGATGGAGGTGGTGGAGTGGGGCTGGCTACTGTGCCCCATCGCATAACAAAAATAAGGAACAATTTTTGGCACATGGTCAAACTCTCCCTGTTGTGCCAAAATTCAGCATCGATTTTCACCAATTTCTAATAATTTCTCCAGGCTGAAGATTTCAGGGATTTTAGATCTAAATATCTAGTTTTCAGAACCGTTTACAGAATTAAAATCGGTTCATTAGAACAGCTACAAATCAACAGGGGGACCCATCGCTACAAGGACGTCCTTGTTTAAGGACGTCCTTGTTTGACGGTTTGGTTATGCGACGGGCCACTGTGGGCTTTGAATGCGAGGACGGGGTGGAGGTTTAGGGGGGCTGTGACACAGTTTCACGCGAAGTTTGATTTCACCCTCTACACTCGCGTGAGGGCATGTTGAGCTTTTCTTCCTGCTATTTTTGCTTTGAATTGTGGCATCACGCTGACATCAGCACAGGATCAAAATCGTCAACTCACCCAGTGATAGCTTGTTCAGTGATTAAAGGGTCCCTTGCACTTAAATTCACTAATGGCTATTTTCTTGTGTTATTTGCTTCACGTAAGTATTCTAAAAAATATTTCAAAGGAATATAAGATAAAATGACAAGGTAGTAGTGAATCTTTTAGGAGAGAAAATAGAATTGGGAATTCCCTAATTTCTGGGTTTTTCAGTACTCCCCTTGCTACGTCATAATCATGGGAAATCCCCTTATGAATAATTTGATATTTACAAGTTGTTGAATGAATTTAGAAGATTGAAAGATTCAAATTTTTATAGCCTGTATGGGGACTAATATCTATAATCCATGCTAAAGCTCAAGTTCCTTTATATTAATTTTTGAGAGTTGGAGATTCCCTTTCATGGAATCATGGGAATCCCCAATCAGTCACCATGTGACGTCACAAGTTTGAGGATTTCCTTTAAGAATACATAATATTAGACCTATTTTTAAGGTCTCATAACTCTGTCTTCACTTAAAATATTAAAGATATCTCTGGCATTACTAGTTGGCCTAACAGTCACGCTAAATGACTGTCATGGCAAAATATTCATCCTTTTATTATATGCAAGGTTCCCTTTAAGCAGCCTCTGAATTTTAATTTAGGTTCAATTGGAACAACGTATTTGTTAATTTTAAGTGGCTTTGAGACAGTTTAGAGAGTTAAACTGAAAATGTGCATGAACAGTTTGTTATTTGTTTCTGAAGTCCTGACAATCGTATATTATTGTATCAGTGGGATCATGTTAGTGGGATATTCAGCTTTAATTCCCTTCAGACCTACACAGATGCCAAAACCCCTTTCCCTGATCCTAAAGGAAAGCTAAGTCTAGATAGGGTTATGGGACTCATACATGATTTGGTCTATTTTAAATGGAAATCCCCAAATTTGTGACGTCACACATTAACTAAATGGGAATCCCCTGATTTCAGCCAAAGGGAATCCCTGTCAGACTGTGAAAAAATTATAAAAATGAAATTGAGGTTTACCATATAATTTCCTTACTAGGCCTAATACGAGCTATTATTAGTTGTTGTTTTTATTCACCTAAACCTTTGATTCCTTTTTTTTAAGGGAATTATTATGACGTAGCAAGGGGAGTACTGAACAGTCCAAAATTTAAGGACTCTCAAGTATATCTTGATATGTACCACTTTTTTGTTTGAAAGATTTGAAGAGCTCATAGGTGAAGTGAAATAAACATAAATTTGGAAGGAACCCTTTAAGGCTCATTTGATCAATTTTGGTTTTCATTGTTTGAGATCTACTTACATCCAAACAATGATACGTTCACTATCATGAATTATATTATTAATGTGACAACTCTACATCTACTTTCAGTGACCTTCAGTTAAGTCCCCAAGGGGATATAAGCTCATGCGGTCAACAATTCGTACAGAGAAGAGATCATAAATGGCCATGACGTGTGAAGCTGTGAACAAAATCAACGTCCTGAGAGTTGCCCTTGTTTTGTGTTTAGGGTGTCTCAGTGTGTGCTACAATCATATAGCAGATGATGTATGTTATAGGATTAGTTATTATGGTTTTGACATATATGTGTCTGTTAATAAATATACTGCAAGACAAAATTGCTGTATATTAACATTACCCGTATCAAGTCATTTTTCCCAGACTGTTAAAATTACTTGTCTAAATCCAAAATATAGTAACTTCACAATAAACAACATGGAGCCTATTCCATTCTTTGGTACTTACAAAAGAATTTTAATGATCAGAAAGTGCACAGTTAGTGTGCAAAATATCTGTAAGTTATTTGGCACGGATACTCAGTTAGTATTATTCGACTGGAAAGAGCCTCCCATTTCAGGCACAAAACAAACAATTACTTGCTCATGTTTAATACAAACACAGAACAAAACCAAATTAATAAGATATTACGTGAGAAAAGTTAGCATTTCATACTCAGCTTTGTCGGATGTGCCACAGTCTCTGTACTTATGTACATGGCCAGATGTACAACAGCTAGAGCTGGGAAACGTGAACATAACTTTTGGAGACATTGACTTGATCATGCAAGCCATGCCAAAGTTGCGCACACTTTCAATACACAACATTTCGTCAGGGATATTCATATCTAATTTTTCAAAACCATTCAACTTTGCTGCTCCTAAATGGAAACTTTCCTTTAGGCATTGTAAGATCAAAAATCTGAAAAGTCTATTTTCTGGTTGTATTAGTCATTTAGACCTCAGCTACAATCAAATTGAGGCAATATCATTTAGATCAATAGTCAGAGACATTGACTGTTTAAAGTCCCTGGATCTGCGATACAATAAGATAGTGCACCTAGGATCTAAATTTTCTTTCAGCTATTTTAATAAAGTCAAAGATCTAGAAATATATTTAGACCATAATAACTTAACAAGTTTGGATCCTTTCGCGGCTTACACTGAAGGCTATCGAGAGGCGCTCATTCCAACGAAGATGTCATTATCACACAATTTGTTGGATAATCATATGAGTTTCCTATCTTCAGATTTAGTAATGCTGAATGCCTCATACAACAAACTGAAATCTGTTAATTTGTACTACAGTAGCAGTAGTTTGTTAAACAGTGATGTTCTTCTAAATGATAATGAAATTTACAGTTTCACTATAACATTTTACTTGGCAGAATATCCACAGAATGTACAGGTACACATAGACCTATCTGGTAACCAATTGAGCTTTGCCCCCCAATCAATACAAATTTTTTGGGTACCAAATATAAAATCAAACCCACCTAAATCTTTAACATTTAATCTTTCAAATAACAATTTCACAAACATAAATAGTTCAACAGCTTCAGTGACATTTAATATAATGTTGACACGGAATATTTCTATGAATCTATCTGGAAATAAATTAGTATGTGACTGTAATATGTACTTTCATCTATATTCCAAACATAAAGGTTTATGGTCTAGTGCTGACATCTTTAAGACTTGGAAATGTGACAGTCCGCCTGCTGCCCATAGATTCACATTTTACAACATTTCTGATGCAGTGTTCATGGATGAGATCAGAAATACAAGCTGTCCAAATGAATGTAAATGTTATAAACTTGCAATAAATGAGTCTGTTTTAGTCAATTGCTCCTGGAGAGGTCTGACAGAACTACCACAGGTAATTCCTAGTAGGACGTACCGTCTTGACCTCAGAGGCAATAGAATAGTTTTTATTTCTGACATCAAATTTTACAGTGAACTTTTGTTACTGAAACATTTTAGACTTAAGTCTGAATCAGATTAGTTACATTCTCGATCACACTGGCCTTCTTCTCGGAAACTATGAATTTGTTAACCTCCAGAATAACTCTATGAAAACCCTTCCTAGGAGTATGCAGGGACAGAATGTCACGTTATATCTGAGTGGAAATGGTTTTATTTGTAACTGTTCAGATGAATGGTTAGATAAATGGCTAATTGATAATCAAAACAGAATACCTGATTTTCAGAGTATCAAATGCTTTTTCTTTGAGCTAAATACAACTTTTCTTGTGAGTGAAATGCGTAATTTGAGAATGCATTGCAATGCCCATATAGGAGTCAAGGTAGCTATTGGGTTGGCTCTGGTATTATTCCTGCTACCAATAATTGCCAGCTTATTATATCATTTTAGTGATCACATCAAAGTGTATATATACATGCATTTCAAGTGGCATCCATTTAACAAGTCTGATGATTCAGATGTAGAAGGTATGCGATTTGACGCTGTTTTAGTCTATGCTCCTGAGGATTTAGAAATGATATATGAAGAATTTGTACAAAGATTAGAGGGCCCAGCTGTGGGGTTCCAGCTTTGTATCAAGGAACGCAACTATTGTCCAGGGGTCCCTTTAACTGACAATGCAGTTGCTGCGATGGAGAACAGCAGGCGTATGATTGTATGTGTCACAAGAAACTTTTTAAATGATCAGTGGTGCGAGTATGACTTTTTGATGGGGCATGTGCGAGTCATTAAGGATAGAACAAATTACATTATTTTTGTTCTCTTTGATGGGGTTGAGACAAGGCACATGATGTGTGGTATGCGGATGTACCTGCAGACCAACTCTTACATTAAACACAGTGACAACTTGTGTTTGGAGAAGGTGCTCTATGCTATGCCTGAGGTTCCTGTGGATACTCTTCTTGGGGAAAGAGCACCAGCTGATGACTTAGTGCGATTCCCATTTAGAGTGGTGCCAGTCAGAAGAGATGAGGAGTATATTTAAGGAGGGGGGAGGGCCATAGGGGCAGGCACCCCTTCTCTTTTTTGTAGTCAGATATCTTTTTTAATGTAGATTTGGTGCACCCAGAGGGGGTGCCTTGACATCTTTTATAAAGGTACCTCCCCTTTCCAGAATCCATAGCAATATTAAAATTACAGATCGAGTGTAATATCAGGAAGGAAGTTATGTTTCAATAATATTGTTATATGTTTTTCCGTACCGGTGGTGTCAAATTCCATAGGTTTAAGTGTCGTTTGCAGTCATAAATGTAAAGCAATGCAGAAGGTGATATCTTATTTTGTAAATATTCATGATAGAAGATGTAAATATCAGCTAGATACTGTACTTTGACTCAGATAAATGGTCTGCTGACTTTATGTTATGATAAAATGGTTAAATTTAATAAAGTGTGAAATGCTAGAATTATCATCACCTAAGGAGAGCCATGCAGATTTACTGATTATCAATTAGGTTTTATACATCTACATTTGGTTTAAGAATGACTAATTCTTTAAATGGATGACTAATGATTATACTTGATTAAAACAAAATGTGTTGTACCTTAGTGTTGAAATAAGTAATTGGCTGTAATAAAACATTGTAATGATGATAGTGAGATTATTGTCTTTTTTCCTTTCTCTTCTTAAGAGTCACATCTCTGATTTGCTTGCTGTAAACAAAGAAACCATATTAGATCAAAATTTTCTCTTATTTTCATGACTACTTAACTATAAACTATATAGCAGAAAGCATAAATCTGTGTTTTTTTTAACTTTACTACCAATTGGTAGACTTTCTAATATCTTAAAGTGAAGAACATTGTCTTTTTCCGTTAAATGACTCATTCAAGAGCTAAATGAATGATCTGCTTGGATGACTTTCATTAATTCTAGATCTCTTAATGAAGAACCAGCAGATAACAACCTTAACAAATAATCTTAAGAACATCAAATCTGTAAACAATATTCTTTCTAAAGAAAATAAATTACTCAAAGACTCAATCCATAAGCTAGAAATGTCCTTTATTCAAATGAAAACCTCGTACTCTGACCAAACTACCAAAACTATCAACCATGATCCTATTTCATAAAGTAAAGCCAAAAGATCAAACCAAACATCTGGTAACAACGAACAAAGAATTAATAGGACAGAGTGCCTATTGATTGACGGCATTCCAGAAACACCTGGCGAAAGTTTACAACGCCTGGCTTGGCAAAGAGCTTTTGATTGCCGGGTCACACTGCACGAGTTCGACACAGACGAGGCAACAGGGGGATGCAGGAAAATCAGAAAGGGGGGGGGGGGGCGCCTATTAAAAAGGGTCCCGGCGCCCCCTTGGGAGTTTCACATTAAAAAATATATGCATTTGGCCTAAACAATTTGTCTCTGGGTAATTAGACCCAGTGAGACAACAAAACCATACGAATCCTTTTTTTTTGTTTTTTTTTTAGTTTATTTATTTCTGAATCAATCTTCAGGAGTAACCCCTCTGGTCTTCCAGATCACTAAGGTATTTAACTCAGACCATCATGTTTTTTTGTGATGTGGTCGATAGTGGCACTCCCTATGATAGTCCATGCTACCAGATACAAATAAAACAACAGTTGTCTCTTTCGATCTTGTTCGCAACGTAAACAAACAGCAATGACATCACGAAAACCGCCAAACAGACAATATGTTGTAGCAGTTTGCATGGACTCCTATAGGGGGCGCCAGTATTGCGACGTTCACGCCAAAATGTCACGAATTATTTATCTTTGCTTGCCTCCAGAATCGCTGGTATGACAGCCTACTACACCTGGATGATGAAGTCCAGTGGCGGATCCAAGGGGGGGCGGGGGGGTGGGGGTGTGAATTGTTCCCCCTAGACCCAGTGGCCTGTTGCACAACAAATTGATGCTGTTCGTAACAGCACACGCTCAAGGATAACTTTAAGAACGGTTGTGTAACAGCTGTAAATTGATGTAAAAAGGGGGGGGGAATTTATTGTAAATATTACAGCTCATTATGACCATTCTATATATATATTTTTGTGTCAAAACATGTGCTGTTACGATAAAAGTAACAATGAAATGTCGCTTTGTTTTATTATTTTTGTTGTTGCAAACCCATTTAATTGTGCAATGGGCCATAGGGGACCAAATTTTGGCATTTTAAAATTAGAAGATCAGAAGATTAGATTGTGTAAATCTGTGTAAATGGGCTGAAAATTTTTTGAAGATATTACTCAAATACGTAGTCTATATAAGATGACAGCATAAGGTAAACCACACCTTTCACTATGGGCTATCAACTCATCTCCACCTCAAAACGCTATAAAACTACTAAATTACTACCAGATGAATTAATAAGACGTTTTCCCACACCTCAGTTGCTTAACAAGGGGAGACCCCGACAAACTAAGAACTAATTTAATGTAATCGAACTGCCCGGCTATATACCTTTCCCACGAACCTGCGCAGTGAACCCTCCCATAGATGCCATGTACCCAACGGTTTAACCATGGGCCCATGGGAAACCATACCCCAACTGTTTGGTTCAGGTCTATCCGCTAGCAGGGCGACACGCTATTGAAAAAGGTGTATCCACCTTTCTCACGAACCTGTGCAAAGCCGTCCTGCCAAGTCCCACACCAAGGTGGTGGGAGCCACCAGATTGGGTCAGTGTATTTCATAATAGGCTAACAACTGAACTATTTTGAACTTTTTGTCTAAAACTAGGCAATACACTAACAAGAACGCAAAGTTACCATTTTTAGCACTCATATTAGCATGCAGAAATATTTGTTCTTTGCTATGTGTAGCCTTATATCATGACAGAAGATGTAGTTTAGGCTTATTAAGTAATAAGGAATCTTTCAGAATAGCTTTACTTTGATTTGGAAGGAGGTCAACTCTAAAAACAAGATAATTACAGGTACTCACCAAAAGGGATTGCTTTGGACCTCAGTCATCACCAACACAATTAACCCCACCCCTCTCTCTTCACATCCCACACACACACTCTGCATACTTTTAGTTTTAAAGTAGGCCCTGTGCTCCCGACAGGGTCATCAAAGGCCGGGTGAGTGGTGTCCTTTCTATGGGACATTGCACACTAAAGACCCCTTGCCACTCTTCGCAACGAGTAGGGTATTGCACCCGGTGGCGGGTTTCTCCTAAACCATATCATATATTCGGTCACCGTCCTTGTGGCGTAAAATAAGCTGAAAAGTATTACCTTGTGCAGTCTGGAAAGAACCCATAAGGGTTGGCCGGACGTTAAACTACCCCTACAGACCCTTGACCACTCCAGTGGGAACCAACTCTCACTGGGCTCTGCACCAGACCCAGTGGACAGTGTTGCAGACTGAACTGGGCAGCATTCCCCTCACCAGGGTTCAGATTACTCCTAAGAGAGGGCGCCACCCTTAAGCCCCATACCCACCAGGCGATTTTACCGGTGACGGATGATGGGTGACTTGGAGAATCAGCCGATTCTTAGGAATGCCTGTCAGGGGTGCGTTCCAACCTGACATATATAGTATGAATAATAGGTCGTATCGTTGGTCGTATGTAATTTCTTATGAATTTACTATCATTAATTTTGGTCCCAATGTGTGAAATGGAGGGGTCGTCTTATGTAATCAATTGGACCCCCTTCTGTATAATCTAATCTTAAACCGTTGCAAGGTACCACTGGGACAATCATAAAACTGTCGTAGACAGGGTATTTTGGAGAAAAAAATACGACACCTATTTAGGTGGCCATAAGTGCAGAGAAGTACTGACAAAATTGTTTAATTCATAAAGAAATCCTGGAAGGGTAGGCATGAAAATAGGCAGTAATACAACCTAGGTATTTTGCAACCATTAGATTTTTTTCATTAAAATCTAAACTTTATGGTCTCACTTTTATGGTGTTAGAAAGATAAGTATATCATTTTCTTCATGAACCAGAGGTTACCTGCATTTCTAGCCGTAACCTATGGTGTCAGAGGTAATTAAGCCAATTATAGGTCGCAGACAGATGGGCGCCTGGGACCATGGGTACCACAAGTAAGGGGTCCTGAGACCATGGTCATGCCCGAGCACCCTCGATTCGATTTTTCTCTGCACTCAGGCCCGTACCCAGGGGGGGAGGTGGGGGTGGTGCCCCCCCCCCTCCCCCCCACAGAGCGTCATTCATAAGTAGTTCCACCCAGGTAGGAATATTCCCTCAAAATTCTTTAAAAAAGATTGTCAAAAATACCAGAAATTCCATTGAAACAGCTTATCTACTGTTCTTTTTCTTTTCAAAAACCTTTAAAATGCCACCTTAACATGTAAGATCTGTTCCATCCAACAGTTCTTAGGGGGAGGGGAAATGTTAGGATATCATGTCATCGACCCCATATCTTTAGCAAGAATCTTACATGTTCCACCCGATATCAGATTCTGTTCCATCTATTTTGTCAGAGGTTTGGTATGAGTTTCAGTTTAGTTTTTATGAAAAATGGAATATGATGTTTGATAAATATACAAAAGGTTTCTTATTTGTCACATGGTTAATTATTAATTTTCATGAATATATCATCGTCTGAAGAGAAAGCCTTTTCCTATTATCACCTATCTTGTGGGGTTGCCACACCATAGAGGTTGCCCCACTATTTTCTTATTTGAACAGAGATATTCCTTAAAGTGTAATGTTTGATTTAATATGCATGCATGGGGACAGGGGGACATGCTCTTCTTCCCCTCATATTTCTCACAATTCCTTGTGGAACTTATTAAGTATTTTGCCTATATCATTTCCCAAAAAACATAGAAGAGTTCCACTTTATGAAACTCACCACCGCCCCACTGCGAACCCTGGGCACGGGCCTGGGCAGTACTATGAAATAAATCAAACTTTATGAGTCATAAGTCATACATCTAGGGAGAGCCAATTTAGTGAATTGATTTTGGGTTTATACTTTCAAGACATTCCGTCTTGGATATCAGTAAAATATGCACAAAACTAATTTATCAATGTCATAAGTGGTTGGTATTCCCTTCATGACATAACAGGGGTGTGCAAGTGCTCGCACATTCGCACCAATGTGCGAATTTTGTCACAGAATGTGCGAATTTTTAGCACAAATTTATATAGGAAAGTGAAAATACAAAAATGTGCAAATTTGTGACTAGATTGTGCGAATTTTGCTGTGAGTTTTGCTAAAATAAATGGGGGTCTGCACACCCCTGACATATTGTACCCACAAGTATTTTTGCCCCTAAGTAGATGCGGCGTGGACCCCTTCAATAACCAGTGACTTTGTAACATTTGTGAGTAAGCACTTGTCACCTGCAACGGCATAGAGTTTGGAACGCGCCCCAGTACAGTATATTGAAATGTACATGTTTGATCTGAATCAGCACTAAAATCGGCTGATTCTAAGGGTAGAATCAGCCAATTTTGGCGCCGATCCATGGGACGACTGTGTCAAAATGTCCTTGTGGGTATGGGGCTTTGGTAAGAAGGATGTATAGTATGAACACACTTGGGGTCAAATGGTACCTCTATACAACACCAGGGGGCAGAACCGCATCCTCGGAGGTGGGCATATACCACAATGTATCTTCTGTAATCATCAAGTCATAAGCCCATCCCAGTTTAGCGCCACTATTAGAGTTTACTATGAAATATTTTCAAAATTGCCTCCACACTTTTTCCTCGGAGAAAGTTGTGTGATACAAAATTAACAAAAGAAATTTGGTTGACAGATTGCTCCTCATTCATAAAATGCAGCTTTAAAGTTCGGCCTATTTCCAATAGGAATCAATGTTAAAGCCTGTTAGCTCAGCCTATAATGTCAAACCCTACATTGCCCTGAAATACAACATTTTGATTGGAATGCACACCTGCAAATCTATCAATTGATGACAAGTAACGAATCATAATGTTCAAGCAGTACTTGAGGATATAGAAAAAAATATTCTTGTTTATTTCAATAACCCCAACTCTAGGAGACAAGGATGACCTATACAGCAATTTTTGTCCGACCCTAAGTTATATCCAATGTAGGATGGGCTTATTATTTCTAGATTAAAATAGAACATGAGAAGGATCTGTTTCATGTCATGCTTGGCTCCTTTCCCAGGCCTGTACCCAGGGTCCGCTGTGAGGGGGTGGCGAAAATCACTAAGTGGGACTTTTGTCTTTAATTTCCATAATTTAACTCTAAAGAGGGGGGTGGCGAGGTTCCCATACTGGAACTTTTCAATATTTTCTCAGATTATTTTAGGGGTTTTACAGTAAACTTTTAGAGGACAGGTGGAACTCTTTCAAAAAATTTCCTCTCTGGGGGGGTGGCCCGCCACCCCCGACTCCCCCCCTAGTTACGGGCCTGATTAATAATTTCCCTAACCTGGATGTTAAATGGACTCTGATCTGTCCTTGGCATTGTGATATTCTGGTTAGTATAAACTGGTTTGCACTCAAGTTTAAAAAAATCTTCTTGATCAAATTAGCATGCGACCTTTAAGGCCAACACCCACTAGGCATTTTTACCGCTGACCAGTGATGGGAGTGTGAACAAGGGGTTTTGTGGGGTATAAATGAAGAGACGACTTGAAGGCAGAAGGTTGTTGTTGATGTTAAAGTACATATTCTCTACAGAACCAGGAGTGTAGGCCTATTGCCGCTTAGTGGTTACATGTTGTCTCTTCTGCTGCTGGAACAAGAGTCCCTTACAGCATACCTGCACCTACCCACCTGACCTCTGGTCAGTGACCTAATTACAACTGACCAATGAGGGCAGGGGGGTGCTTATTGATTACCTTAAACTCCCCCATCATGAATGACCGACTCTGGATCCGCCCCTGGATATAGCATGCCTAAACTTAGGTATGACAGGAGACTGGCAAAATCGCCTGTAAAGTTGCCGGGTGACTAGATTATCGATGGATCATGGGGTGACTCCCCATCGGTATGGTGTGCTTTCTGGGCATCAGGCAATGGGCAACCAGATCACCAGTTATATCGCCAATAAGATCATGAGTAAAATATCAAACTTGTTTAATGTTACAGTCTCCCACAAATTTTACTAGTGCTTCCTCCAGTCACCCAACACCCATCAGTAAAATAGCCTAGTGGGTCTAGGGCTTTACATTATGTTACCATGATATCAATGATTTACCCTTTAGACCTAGCTAAAGCTCCATACCCACTAGGACATTTTACCGGCGACTGGCGACCGGCAACAGCGTATTTCAGGTAGAATTGTCACCAATTCAGATCATATGTTAGTATGTAACATTACAATATTACAGACTTACATATGATTTGATTTGGTAACAATTTTACCACTATTCTGGCTGTTGCCCGTCGCCAGTCGCCGGTAAAATCACCTAGTGGGTATGGGGCTTAATGTACCATCCGAGGGTTTACTCTCTAATGTGGTCATAGACGCATGGAAAAATGACAGAGGAGAACACTCTAATGAGTATTCAACATTGTGGTCAAGTGGTCAATATATTACTTTAAAACTGACACGATTCCCCAATCAACTCTTTAAACCAGGTCAATAATATAGATGTGGTTGGGTGAAGCTTTCAACTTCCTCATTTATAAGAAATTCTGGAAGGAAATCCATAGAGATCCAGCAGGTCATGATTGCAATCTGTGGGGTCTAGAGGTTAAGACCATGGGGGACGTTTCACACTGGTCGTAACTTTAAGATCTTATTTTAAAGTACGATATTTTGACATTTTTATTGTTGCATTGCAGAATTACGATCTTATGTTCATGTTGAAATATATATGCAGTTAAGATCATTGTTTGCAGAAACATCTTATCTTAAAATCTAAGATATGGGAAACGCATTCACGATTCTCCTTGTGTGAAACGTGCCCCATGTTCATTGGAGTGGTCATATATAGTATAGCCATACGATATTCTTAAGTCATTTGTGGATATGGTTTTTTTTTCACTTAAGGATAGATACCGGTGGTGAAGGGGTCAATGGCGTGACTCCCTATAATTAAGGCCAGAATTCTGGGTTCTTATTGTATTTCTATGCTTAGTATATCATTAAATAACCAGTTTAAAAGGCTATCTATTGATATAAGTCATATAGACATACGCAGAAGAAATGTATTTGCATTTTTATTGCAAACTGAAAAATCATGTTTTTTCCTCTAATTTTTTTAACATTAATAACTCACTTAATATTCAACCAATGGTTTTGAAATTTTAGGTACATGTTCCTTACATACAAATGGAGGGAAGCGTGTCTCAGAATTTTGATATAGGTCCTAGGTTTTGTTTTATGTTATGTAGAAATCAATGTTTCAAGAACATCCTGAAAAATTACCCGTTTTTTCCCGTTTTTGCCCATGAAATGAAAACTAAGACCCAGATAAAGAAATTGAGACACGCTTCCCTGCAAATGAATATTGTGAAGATGTGTGTAAAATTTAATTCATGTTTATTGAATATTAATCAAGATATCGCTGTTCAAAAAATAAAAGTTAAAAATTCACCTTTTATTTGATTAAATCTTTACTACAAATACCATTACAGTTTCATCTAAATAAATAGATAGAGAAAAATGTGAGCTTTCATATGATATATTATGTGTTAAGATCAAACCACTAGTGAGGAAGATATTGTTATTTTTCTAAAGACACCGCCAACCACTAAGTTCATATTTTTAATTACAATATTTTAACATATTTGTTTTTGTATTCTAGACTTACGATCATATAATGTTCCTGTTGTTAGATATATTATGTTATCATGAGTATAGATCATCAATTGCTGTAAACATCTTATCTTAAAATTTAATATATGAGAAACGCAGATATGATTCTTCTAGTGTGAAACGCGCCATATTTTAGTATTTATTGCACTCTGGGAAAAAAAGAGAAAAAAACCTGCTTGCTGTTTATACTTACCCAGATGATAAATGGACTGTGATGAGGATGAGTAATGAAATGCCCTGTTTATTTGCACTCCATTTTATAGATCTACCAGGCAAGAAAAGCTGTTTTAGTATTTTGATAATTCAGACAAAAGTTCAATAGTCCGGGACATCCTAAAAACAAACCTTAATTTTTCAACAGTTTTTATATTTTCTGTACAATAACAATTTTCAACTTGAGATCTGGTCTTGGTCTGTTTATATTTCAAAACTCAGACAAAAGTTGTATGTATGTATGGATATATTGAAAATTGCACCATAGACTTAAAGCTGGTACAAAATGCTGATATCTTTAGTGTCTGGGGATTCCCTTCTGTGCATAATCTCACATGGGTTACTTTGATGCCCTCAATATGTATACATTGCCAATCAGGCTACACAGGAGTTGGCAGGCCTTTAACAGCTATTTAAGAAAAATGGAATCGACTGTCATGCACCTATAGTAGAGTGTGTTGTATTGTGTGATGTGAAAATCTTTACTACATTTTCTTATTAACTATATATGCTCACCTTTTAAAAACTTATCTAACTTTCTCATACTTTACATCAATTTGTTCCTAAAATCAATATAATAAATGACCATGCTGTTTATATATACCAATAGAGAGGACAAAATGTGTAGTTTCTGGAGATATTAAGTTCAACGACATAAGATAACAAACGATAATTGAGAATACATAAACCATGGAGAGCGTCTGAGGTCTGGGTTGTTTCTTGCCTGTTAGATCTATAGACAAACCACCATATTTTCATGTAACTAAAGCAGCATACCCAGTAGGTGACTTTGGGACAAATTGGCGCCGATGTCAGCACAGCCGTCGGCCAACCCTGCTTACACTAGTCATACCTACGCATAATCGGCGCCGACGGCCGACCGTCACTGTTGACGTCAGTGCCGACGATCATGCCGATCCATTTTAAACATGTTTAATAATTTATGGTTACCCATTTTCATAACTAAGAACTCATACGTTCTAGACTTTTTTTTTTTTTTTTTTTTTTTTTTGAGCACATGGTGATCACCAAAAAATGGTCACGTGACCACGTCTGCACAAGGTCTATGCTATGCCCACTAAGTGCCTTACTCATCGCAGTCTCATTATTTTGCGTTGTTCTACAATTTGCTTGATTTAAGAGCAAATGCCGTTATCGCGTCTCTGGATCTTTAAGGTCGGGTCGGCAAGTACTGTGCAACCTCATCCCTCGACGACTTACTTGCCAACGACATACTCCTCTGGCGCCACTTTGGCTGCTGATAAAGCCCGTTTTTATGCAGTTTGTCTGATGACTTAAAGCTGGTTTCCACAGTACGACCAAGTGCCGGTGACTAACCCTTTAGACCCCAGAGGTTATATCCATTAAATGCCGGATTTCCCCAGGATTTCTATGGATTTCCTTTTGGAATTCCCTATTTTCATTGTAATTTGTGAAGTTCAAAGTATAAGTACATTTCCAACTACTGTTATAAAAATCGTGTCTGTTGCATTGATTAGGAAATTTCATCAGCTTTTAAACAACATATTAGCCGCCTATGTATGTCTAATACACATCATAGTGTTCTGTATGGAAAAACATGGAAAAACGGCCGTTTTTCCGGGCGGCTATGACCAGATTGTGGAATACACCCTCGGGTGACCATGGCTGGATTGGGTTCTTAAGGGTTAAACCCGACGTGTGTTAACCCTTTCAAGACTCGACGACCAACATTGTTTATTGGGGGGTTAGTAGGCATGTTTGGAAAGGGTTAATAGATTTGGTCGGCCGGCAAAAGCCATTTAGGTCACTTGGCAGAGGCAGATCCAGGATTTCCAAAAGGAGGGGGTCAGCATATAGGCTAATAACTAAAGATATATGTATTTGCACACATACATGCAACATTTCCCCCTCTTTCCCTAGTTTAGGGGTCTGCTAAAAGGAGGGGGTCCGGAGGGGATCAGGACCCCCTGGTCCCCGCCTCTGGATCCGCCTCTGCTTGGTCGTTCTGTGGAAAACAACCTAAACCCCCTAAATTATCAGACATGTTTGATTTAAAGGGGGTTTAGTCATTCTGGGCGACTAACTTTAGTCTCTGGCAACGACGTGTTAGCTTTTGCGGCTGACGACTCACTTTCAGAGCTTAATAGGGACCTGGCTTAAAGCCCCGTCCCCATAGGCAACAGAACTTTGAGAATTGTGTCGGCCACCAAGGGGTACTCTGAAGGCAGGCCCCCACAGGCACCAAGTAATTAAAGGAAAGCTTTCACATAAATTCATGAATTACTATTTGTAGTGCAATTAACTTCACTTAACTATTGTAAAAAAATATTTCAAAAATGAAAAATTGAAAATGTCATGGTCTTAGGGAATTATTGAGGAAAGGAATTTAATTTTGGGAATTCCCTGAATGCCGGGCTGCTCAGAACTCCCCTTGCTACGTAACAGCTATGGAAATTCCTTCTAAAGTTATTTTGGGATTCCCTAATTAATAAATGGTTGTAGATGGATATATATTTTGATTTATTATAAGTTCCATCAGGTCAGATATATGTACTTTTTGTTAGAGTGCATAACTCTTTTTACAAATTCTACAGGGATGGGGATTCCCTTCTAAGGGAAGATGGGATTCCCCAAGAACTCCCCTTGCTTTGTCATAAATTTGGTGGATTTCCCTAAAAAATACAAATTTATTAATGTCCCATATTTGTTTGTGAACTAAATATTTGTCTTCCATTTTACTGACATGGATAGTGCAAGTTGTGAATGACATACTGAATTCAATTCAATGAAAAATCACCATCCTGCAGTTATGTGCAAGCTTTCCTTTAAGGTCGCCACATCGTTTTCTGATGATGAAAAGGACCGACAAAGAACAACCGATCATCGTTGACGATATACATATTAAACATGCTTAATATTACGGTGAAAAAGACGACAACAAACCCCATATAGACCAATTCATCATCAGACAGCCTGGGCCTAATTTATGGCCCAACAAACACCAGTTCATCATCCATAAACTCCTCGGCCATCACGTCCCAACGAGTTTATACAATTTCTAAAAAGGGTTTTCTAACGATTAACATAATTATATCGTCTGAAAATCCAGCCTTTATCGTTGACCACAGAATTTTCGGTCGATAAACTTTAATCATTAGAAAACTTTCCCCTTGTGGGGACGGGACTTTAGTCTTACTTTAAGCCGGATCTTACTTTAAGCCAAAGGCATATTGTACCTGTTGCAATTTGAGCATTTTTGCCTTTTCAGCATCGAAAATAGTTCCAATCAAAATGCACACTGCAACAACCTATATTCACTTGATATGCGCTTTTCATAAACTTTCTTCCCTCCAATAATTTATTTCTGATTTGTTGATCAAATGCTAAGTGATTTATGCACACAAATTGTGGGCCCAAGTATTGAGCAGGTTTGCCATACACACCTCTGAGGCCTCTGAGATAGGTTGAGAGGGAAGAGTTGGGGTGGGCATTCTGGGAATGCACAGACATCAATGAAGGTAGATGCTGGTTCACATGAGTTACACATTACAGTCTCAGAACCAGCGAACTTTCAAAATAAAATATGTCTTTATCCATATCTAGCATGTCCTAAGCATTAGTCTACATGGGATCAAGATCAAGAAAACCCTATATGACACTCTGTATTTGTGTATTTATACCATATATATCATTTTCATATGGAACTATGTTTTTGCAAATTTCACGGCAGGACATAAAGTGTGAAAAGGCTGTGTATCTAGCGCGAACATGAACATGTTCTAGAACTGGCCGTTGTTGGCAGCGGTAAGTTGAGGAGCAAACTGCTGCTGTTGACAGTGTGACAGCTGAAGGCAAAACCTGGCCCACTCGCTGATGAGCCACGGTCTATGTGTAGGTCATGATTTTTTCTGTTTTCTCCTTATCTGACAATATTAAATCATAGCTAATGTGGCCCCCCACCACTAAATGAGGCATAAGTCGCCCATACCAATTCTGAGAAAATGACAAAATAAGGGTAGAGGGGAAAAAATTGGAAAAAATGTGTTTTCTACAAAACTGATTATGGTAAATACATGGAAATCACAATTTACAAAAAAAGTATTGAACAATTTACAATTTTTCATGCATTACAGATGGGCCTTCCTGATAGTCATATTTAAGCCTATAGACATAATATGCACTAACATGAAGAGAAGATGTATCTTTAGAGTGATTTTTCTCCTAAAAGCTATATTTTATGTGTGTTAGGCCTACTTTAAATATTCATAACTTGGGTTAAAATACTGATAGAAACAATTCTTTCATTATTCTAAAGCTTAATGCATCCAATCTGATAATCAAATTAAAGCTTAATTTTCATGATCTGCGACTTATGCCTCATCATGTGGTGGGGGGTCACAAATAAGCAAACTTTCCAACTTAAACAAATTCTATTGGCATTCCAAATACAGGCACATTTCATTTTGATGCGACAATTTGAAAAAGATAATTGAATTCTATACAAGAAGTTACCCTAAGACTGAGATATAGGAATATTGGAGCATCCTTTCCCCTCATCAGCACACACATGTATGTACATGTCAACCAGTTCATTATATATTACTTACTCTTTTTAGTTTTAAAGGGATGTTCTAATCCATGCGATCTTAGAGATACGTCTCCCAACATTGGCCTAGCTACAGGGTCAGTGGTGACGTGTTTTGCCCTTTCAGAACGTAATAAAGCAACGTCATTGGTCACGTCGCGAATTTGGCGTGCGATACGGGAGTTACAACATATCAAAATATGTCTGCCTTACTGACGGGAACATCCCTTTAAAGATGAAACAAATCTCCTTATCTGTATACTTCCATTGGTTTCTTTGCTTTGCAGGGTAAAACTACTATCCTTAAAATCCTTCTTCTTTTTTCATACATTATCCTCCTTACCCCCTTCACATTGAATGTACGCAAAACAACTTTAAGCGACACACCCAATGCGGAGGCGGAGAGGTAGGGAGTGAAGATCTAAGACATCCTGTTTTACGATGAGGTTCTCTCTGGTTTTCCTTTCTCTTGTCTTTGTTCAGACAAAAGCCATCAATTTCGATGGACCATTGCTGTGTTCTACACTGTTCTCATCTTGCAGACCTGTTGTTCAAAGACCTGTGCACATGTTCCAGAGTAAGTACATTATGTTTACCTTTAGACCCCACACATTACATTCATGAATTGCTTAATTTGCCCAACATTTCCATGGATTTCCCTCCGGAATTCCCTAAATTTCCTTTAATTGAGGATCTTCAAAGGATGACCCACCCCTTTAATTATCATTATTGTAATGGGGTTCATAGCATTGTTTAGGGAATTTAATCAGCTTTTAAACAATATAATTATTATCCATTCCTGTATGTTGAATATTCATAAAATTGTGCTCTTTGGAATAATTTGGAAACATTATGAAAACATTTTCGTTTTTCCGGGCGGCTACGGCCGGATTGGGGAAATTACCCACGGGCTGCCATGGCTGGATTGGAGTCTAAAGGGTTAACCAGGATTTTCCAAAAAGTTATTTAATAAAGGTGATAAATTTCTAAACGCCTCAGATTTTTGGGTGGCTATGGCTGGATTGGGGAAACTACCCTCGGGCGGCTACGGCTGGTCTAAAGGGTTAATATAAGGAGGAAAACCAGTTTGAGGTTTCCCCATCATTTTCAGCATCACACAGTGAAATTCTGGGATCCATTTGTTGGCTACTTAACACTGGCGCCTATAGGGAAAATCGGATTATCAGCAAATGTGGAAAAAATGGAAATATTAGCAGAATTTGAAGGATTGTATGGCATGTATGGGCTCATTTCCAATTTTTTTCTCCCTAACGGTATGAAGATTTGACCAATATTTAAAAAGTTACAGCTAATTAACCTGTTTTCTCCCATAGGATCCTATGTTAAAAATACCACCAACCTCCGACCATGATTTCCTCAAAATTTCACTGCGCAATGCTTTATTTTGAGAGACACATATCTCAGCCATGATATAGGTTATACATACACACACGATCAGATAAGTGTTAAGTACTGTTGTGTGATGAAAAATACACATAATTATGATATATTTATGAGTATTTCATGCGGTTACCCTGTATAAATTGTGATAAATCTGAGCTCGAGGCTCTAAGGGGCCTTAAATGAAAGCTTGCACATAAGTGCAGCATAGTTATATTTCAGTGAACTCAATTCAACATATTATTTTTCAACTTGCACTATCAATAGAAGCAAAATCGCAGGAAGATTCCTATTTTATACAGAGTTATGGGACATTAAAAAACCTGCATTTTATTTCATTTTTTAAGGGAAATCCCCTAATTTGTGACGTACCAAGGGGAGTTATTGGGGAATCCCACCTGCTCTTATAAGGGAATCCCCATCCCTGTAGAATTTGTAATAAGGGTTATACTATCTAAATTGAATTATGTATATGTGGCCCAATAAAACTCATAACAACTTGATATATATATATATCAATCTACAACCAATCATTGAAGAGAGAATCCCAAAATAAGATAAGAAGGAATTCCCCTGGTTGTGACGTAGCAAGGGGAGTACTAAGCAGCCCAGCATTCAGGGAATTCCCGAAATTAAATTATTTTCCTGAATAATTCCATAGGAACTCTACTTTTCCAGATTTTTACCTTTGAAATATTTTTAGAATACTTAACTCACGTTAATAACATAAAATATAGCATTTAGTGAATTTATGTGCAAGTTTTCCTTTAAAGAGAGGGGCCCAGTGAATTCTGATTTACATAGTATTGTGATGCTAACCATAAATTTTGAATTTAACTGTTTCTTTGTGTAGCGTCCCACACAGACGTCTTTTCTGACATGTTCAAAGGGACCTAGACGTCCTTCAAGAGGAAAATGCTTTTTCATTGACAAGAATTATTGTATGGGCATAGAAACATTTTGTACCTTTAAACTAACATGAAAGACAATGTATAAAGCGTGCAAATTAACAAAATCAAAATTTCACTGGCCCCTCCCTTTAAAGTAAGTATGGACGCATCAAGGGGAGAGAGGGCATTTCACCAGGAGTTTCTCAATTTTCAATGAAAGTTTTCCTAAAGTATATGGGTGTTATATTTCCTAAAGAGATGATACAGATAAAGGTTTGCTGTGTTTTGTAGAATTTTTCCTGTATTTAGCATGATTTTGACATAAGTCCTATTTGGTGGGTTCTCATATGAAAAGTGTAGAAAAATAGGGAAAAATCTGGCGTTTTTGCGGGGAGGTTACGGCCGGATTGCGTGGTACACCCACAGGTAGCATGCCTACCCGGCCAAGGTGGGACGTATGATCACGTAATGTAACCATACTTTTATGGTTTGTCTGTTTCAGTATTTTTCTGGGAGATTGAGACCTGGCCAAAACAGTATGTTCTCATAACGTTTTGGTGAGGTTAGGTCAAGTTAAATTAAAAAAGGACGTCATTGTGACTTTCTGATTGGGTGAGGTCCAGACCTCAGTTAAACAGAACATTGTTGTCACCTCCTGACCAGGGGAGGTCCCTACTTGTTATTGTGTTACTTGTTATTGTGGTGTTCTGATTACATCAGGTCTTAACCTTACAGAATGTTACTGTGACTATCGTATTAGGTTAGGTTGACACCTAACCTAAAGATAATGTTATGGTGACATCCTTATTAAATGAGGTCTTGACCATACCTAAACAGAATGTTACTGTGATATTCTCATGAAGTATCAGCCTCATAAATAACGTTACAAGAAAGTTATTAGAACGTCACACTGTAACATCGCAACAGTTTGTTGCAGCAACAATATTGGGAATCATCAAAAGAATGTTGCTGTAACCCAACAGTGTAACGTAACAAGAATCTATCCAGAACGTAGCTAGAACGTTATTAGAATGTCATATCTTGCCTGGGTAAATTGGTGTTTGAAGGGTTAATGTCAACAAATCTCAAATAGTAACTTTTCTATCCTTAAGTCCTTGAAAAAAGCCAGTAACTCACCCAAGCATGAACATCCCAGTTATCTCAGCTATAAAAACAAATAAACAGCCCAAACCAGGTTAGGTTTAATAACCGTAGCACATGCACTATGTTGTTCAACATGGATCAGAACCTCCTGAATGCTTGACCTAGCTCTGTGACCTCTGTGACCTCAGTGGCGCCAAAAAAAGCACAACGGAAAGATTAATGATTGTATAACGTTAGTTGTGATAGTCCGTGCACACTATTTCAACGATGGAGTGGTTTGGCGTTTTCATGACATCATTCACTATTTGTTTACATTTTGAAAAAGGGCGAAAAACACTCACTGCTGTCTCATTTGTATCTGGTTGGACAGACTCTCGTAGGGGGCGCCCTTATTGACAACGTTACGAAAATCCCATAGGCGAGAGTGAGACTTGCACATTTTTGTTTAGCTACAATATTTTTGGTGGCGCGTCGCATAACAAAAACAAAGAGCGACTTTTAACACATGGTCGAACTCACACTGTTGTGCCAAAATTCAGCATCAATTTTGACCCATTTCTAATCATTTTTCTGGGCTGCGAGTTTCAGGAATCTTAGATCTAATTGTCTGTTTTCCAGAACAGTTTACAGAATCAAAATCGGTCCAGTAGAACAGCCACAATTTAATAGCGGGACCCATCGCTACCACAACATCCTTGTTTAAGGATGTCCTTGTTGCCACGGTTTTGTTGTGCGATATGTGGTACAAATGATTCTGTTCTCAAAGGGTTTTTGTACATTCAGAAAAACTATTTCAGTTAGCATTTGTCTTAAATGTGCATGATGGTGTGTAATTCATATATGAAAGAAAATCTTCAAAAACCATATATTTACTTTTTTTTCCAATTGATATGAGAAAATAAAATATACAAAGATATATACTTTGTAAAACTGTTCTTTAATGATTAATTTGTGAATGTTTCCTGGATGCACTTTATGTTCATGACACCAGATACCACCCTCAAGAAAATTGGTGAAAGTAGAAGGCCAGCAATTCCTTTATTTGTCTCTAACTTTCCAGACATATTACACTATAAAAGCAGTTAACTTGTAAATTCATGTGCAAGAAACCTTTCAGGAAAAACAGCTATAGTTTGCAGCACGAATAGAATACTCCTTTCCGGTTGAATTTTTCAAAATTCGCGTCGAATTTTTCAGAAGTCGCGAATGGTTTATTTCAATTATGTCCTGAGACGAGACCAGAAAATGCTGAAGTGTCTGTGGTTCGCTGTGAAGATGGCAGACAAAAGCTGAATGTCACTTGTCATGACGGCTATGAGTTCCTGAATGGAGCGAAGAGAAGAACTTTGGAGTGCTCTATTGACAGACAGTGGATCGGGCTGGAGAACTGCACAGGTAGGCAGCACGTCTGTGCGCCGATAGTATCCCTTCATACTCGAATAAATCATTTCTTGAAGATTTTTTTAACAGATTAATGAAGAAATAAAGTATTTGCTGGTTGCTGGAGGTCTGCCTTGTATTTCATAGTGGCATGTATGAGTTGAGATACCAGCTTTTAAATGGGGGCATTCTGTCTCAATCCCTTTGGCTCATTCTCTATCTCAATGGTGGCTGCTACTCAAAGTTGAGGCTTGGGAAGTGATTGCAAGCACTTAAGGAAGGTAGAAATATGTTACAAAGAATCCTCAAAATAAGCAGAAATCCTTACAGTATTTAGACCTATAGTATCCCTTCATATCCAAGCCAGAGTGTGACGTAACAGTCACATTATATAACCATACTTTTTTGGTTAGTTCGTTACTCACTGAAACATCACATAACTATTATGTTATTTTTCTGAGAGGTTGAGACCTAACTAAAACAGAATATTATAAAAGTGGTCTAATGAAGTAATGTCAAGACCAAATCCAAGCAGAACGTCATAGTTATTGTGATGTTCTAATTAGGTCAGGTCTTAACTTTACAGAATGTTAAGCCCATCCCACATTGGGTATATCTAGGGTTGGACAAAGGTTGGACAAAATGACAGTTTAAGCCGTCCTTGTTCCCAAAATTTGGGGTAACTGAAACAAGCAAGAATTTTGTTTATCTGTATTCTCAAATACTATTTGAACATTAAGATTTCTGAAATTTCATCAATTGACAGATTTGCAGGTTTGCAAGCCAATCAAAATGATGTATTTCAGGGCAAAGCAGGGTTGGACATTATAGGCTGGGTTGACAGGCTTTAACATTTGTTCCTATGGGGAAAAGGCCAAAATATAAAGCTGTATTTTACGAATTTTAAGAGAAATCTGTCAACCCAATTGCTTTGGCTGTCCGTACGGGGACCCTTGGATGTTCCCTACAGGTCTTCTTATATTAAGGGCAATCGCGCCATTTGTTTACACGCATGCAGACTGCGCAGCCTGGCTGTATAGGTGTGCAGTGGAGCGTGACAAAGGGTTATTATGCTTAACTATAGAACCCTATGGAGGGAAAATACGTTTTTGCCAATATCTCTCTTATTTGTTATCCTATTGCAATACAATAAGTGACAAAGTTATAGCCCAAAACCTTGTGAATTCATATATTTAATCAAATTAAATAGCCCTGCAATTGTAAATTAACTATGAATTTATTTATAATAAAACTATTATTTTCGACCAAACCCTTCATTTTGGCAAGAAATAGGCTCATCTTTAAAATGATGTGATATGGTTTCTGTATATCCTATCGTTCTGAAATTGATTTATTCAGAGGAAAATATGTCTATAAAGACTGTTATGAGTTCTATATATCTCAGAAATAATGTTTAGGAAGAAACTGTAATTGATACTTTTTCCAAAAATTTCTATTTTTTAATATAAGTCTTGTAGGATATGACTAAATTTCCTGAAAAAGTTAGATCGGTGACCCCCTAATTTTTTTCCAGCAAATGATAGCTGACACTTACCCCAATAACCTGTAGCTATTTCAAGAAATTATCAACGTTGAAATTTCTGTTATTACTATTTTAATCAACAATTTTAAATTTGAATTCAAAATTTTCAATAATTGAAATTTCATAAAATTCCATGATTTTCTCATTTTTGCAGAATTATGGATTCACTGTGAAGATTCATATATTAGCTTTATATTCAAGATGATTCAGAATATATTTGGTGGGTTTTGTCATTGTTTTTAGAAAATGTCTAAATATATTGTAAGTTCATGGAAATACTAAATTTTGGGTAAATCAACACATTTTGTGGTACATTTTATTCAAAAGTTAGCACGGTGACCCCCTATTTTTTCATCATTTCTGGTATGTGCACACCCTAATCTCCTATTTCCTAAAGTTTAAAGAAAATCTCAATGTTAGAACTATAATGGAGCGATTGTCTTTAATAAATGTGGATCACCCATCCCACCCCCCCTCCTCCCCTGCCTTTCCAAAATCCTTTATCTCATCATAAAATGTTTCAACATATCTCAATTTTAAGCGATAACATGTGATGCTGTGCAGCTTGGGAATACGGCCATTGGAACACTACCTCAAAGCACGCTCATGACAGCGGTGACTGTCACATGTGATGACGGTTATTTCCTGGGAAGTCCAACCGAATATGAATACATCACTGAATGCCAGCCCGATGGACACTGGAATGACACACGCTCTTGCCTTCGTGAGTATTTCTATTGAAATGCTATATCATCAACATGGGTCTAGCCCTTTCTTGAGGGTACAAATGAGGGAATTTTAAAGAAAGGCTCTAGAGCCTTTGTTGATTTTTATGTAACCATGGAACAAAAACAAGTTTCCAAAAATCAAAATTCTGAATCAAGGCACTGCTCGTTTCAATACAAACGTATTCCTGATGTGAATGTGTGTCATTTGGTACCAAATTGCACTGGAGCACAGTGCAAAGATTATATTCTTTTATATATAAAATATGATATACGTTGTAAACTCTCTCAAGTTTGGTAGGGGGACATTGTGATTTAGTGAGCTAGTGTCATAGGGAAGCACCGAGCAGCGTTCCTGTCTTGTGGCTAGTCATAGTAATCAGCATAGCTGTAAGCGCTCCCACACGAGATAGTGGTAACGGAGTTTAGCTCGTTCCTAAGCAGGTAAGTACAGGTATGCACGGGACATAGGTGCAAGACTGTTAGGGACCGGTACATATGTGGACACTGCGTGGAAGATGAAGAATCTGGAGTAGGACGACATTATGGAGCCAACAGCTTTTACAATTTACGATGGTTTTGATGTAGAGCTAATAATATTATCTTCTAGTTATAGTATGAATGAGGTGTATATGTGATTAGTGAGAATCAGAAAAGAGTTAGTTAAGTGTGGTGCCTGCCTACGGCTGACCCTATATAAAGGTATGAGACTTAGCATGTGCAAGCAGACCATCATAGACTTCAAGATGAACACACAGGAGCAATAGTATAACTTACAAGTCGGAATCACATGGGTAGTGATAGAAGCAGTAACAATGGTTACAACAGGTGAATAGTAAGGATCAGGAACAGCTTAGGACTTAGCCTTATGGACGGAGTAGTATTACACAACGGAGATCCCACAGATGATCTCTGGTGTTGGTTTGATGGGAGGTGATGCTCCCACTAGCCGTTTGGATATCAATGGTCCTCAAAAGGAGAAGCTAGTAGAGAGTAGTTGGAATGATGTTGCTTGCTTATGAGATGAATGGCATGAAATGTATGGATGGAATTGATTCATTTGTATCTTCAGTATATCTCGATGGATATAATAAACTTACCTCTTTCCAAGTGAGCATTCTTTTTATGGAAATGAGCCCCCATACTTAGAGTCTCTACCACTTATGAACTGATTGATAATCAAACAAAGAACTATTTGAATTAATCAAAAAAAGAGCTAGCTACAAAAACAAATAAGGAAGATGAATCTCCCCAGTAATTACTACAATAATCTTTACTCATTCATCACTGATTGTGCAAGCAAGTTAATAACATCACACAGTCTAACAAAAAACATTAAATATACCATCAGTATTAACAAAGCGAGATAAACACCAGCATAGCTCAAAATACTGGTTATACATACTAGCAAATTCCATCTAAATACGGTACTGAGGATATGTATAGCCCAAAAAATGGCGAATTTCCCATTAATTTGGCCTCTTTATGGTAATTCAAATGATTCTATTAACAAAATATACAATTCGGTGTCGGGAAATCTGCTGATTTGAAGCAGATACATTTTCTCTACTGCTGTTATCTACCAACATGATTTCAAGGGTCTAAATGTTAGTCAAGTGTGACTAACTTTGTTAGTCAAAACGCCTGGGGGCTTAATCAACTAACCTTCCATAGTCAGTGGTGACTGATTTACATAGATAGTCACATTTTACTAAGGTTGGAATTTATTTTCTGAAATGTAAACTCATTTTCTGAAAGCCTTTTCACATATAAACTACAAATTTGTAAGGTGTAAGACTGATTCTGTAATGTACCATTACATCATATAGTAATATACATCATATTTATATAGAACCACATGCAGATGACTGAGATTAAAAGGGATTACTGACAACAAATCAGGCATTGACTTTCTGTTTATTTAAAGGTTAAGATGTCACTTCCTGTCTGAAACCTAGTCAATTTGACCATCATTGTAAGTCGGTCTGACTAACTTTATTGACTATGCCAGAATTCACATTAGTCAAGATGACTACCACAAATTTGACTATAGTCATATGTGATATGTCTACTGTGCCAAGAGATATCAATGCCGGCGATTTTAAATTGCCACCACGAATTTGCATCAGCAGTAAATCGGCAAAACGCTTTCATTATGTGGAATACAACCTTTATTTTTCCTGACTTGGTGATGTATTGCAGCCCTCTGTGGAGACTATCAGACTGGTGCAGGCCTGGAGGTGGGATTCAGAATCCTGGGGCCCTTCAATGCAGCTAGAGAGGTGCTGGAGGAAAAGTGCAATGAGGAAGGGGCAACTCTAGCATATCCAATAACTCAGGAAGTTCTTGATTTCTTTCAAACATGGACTGGTCGGTAAGTGGTCTTATAAAAATAAGAACCGTGGGGGGCGTCCAAGGGTGGCTATACGACCCATAGGGGATCGTTACAAACCAAGGGCAAAGCCCGAGGTTTGTACGATCCCCATGGGTCGTACAGCTACCCGAGGATGACCCCAAAGGTTCTTCTTTATTCTTTCACCCGAACATTCCTCAAATAATTTAGAAAATACTGAGTATGTGGAGCAGTGCATACATATATAGTACTGACCGAGGATGGATATTAAAAAAGTTATTCCCCTGCTTATACAGGGTCGAGGGCCGTAGCGTAGCGCAGACCCGAGACCCTGTATAAGCAGGGGAATAACTTTGCCCGAGACCCTGTATAAGCAGGGGAATAACTTTTTTGATATCCATCCGAGGTCTGTACTGGATTTATTTCAGCCCCCTTGAATCTATAAATGAATATACATTTTCTATATGGTCTATAGTCTACATTCCAGTTTTTAATTCATGAAAATTGGCTAAATAATAGCAGAGATATCAAGAGAAAACAGTTACGACAAAATGTAAACAAACGGTCGCATCCTGCAACCTAGCAACGCGACCTAGCACTGCAACCTGAGGTCTGCGCTCGATGTATTTCAAACCCCCTGTATCTGTAAATCAATATACATTTTCTAGACGTTCTTTTGTCTTCATAACAGTTTTTTAATCATGAAAATTGATATAATTTCGGCAGAGATATCAATAGATAATAGTTATGCCCAAACATAAACAAATGGCGGAATTCTGTGACGTAGCAACGCGACCTAGTTATTCCACTGCTGCGCTCTGATTGGATATGATAGCATAAGGGGGTGTGGCCTAACTAAAAGTTATTACCCTGGATCTGTAGATTCCTATTGGTTAAGCCTTATAAAAGGGGCGTGGTCAAATGTTTCCTTGGTTTTCCAGGGGAATATCTTTAAGTTATTCCCCTGCTCCCTGTACTTAAGAGTTTAAACCAGGGGAATATCATTTTTGTTATTCCCCTGGTTACCCTGATTCCCCAACTACCCTACTCATGAAATAAAGCATGGCAATACACCCTGCCCACAATCACACTGCTAGCCTGCTGTGAGGTTGATGATAGTTAAGAAATGTATATCTCTGATGAGTATGATGACGCAAGAAGAAAACATATGTAAATGTTTTCATAAGCATGGATAGCTTGTTTCAGTGCTCAAGAATAAAAAATAATTATATGTACACACATATCTGTACACCATCTATCATATATACAAACTTTTGCGCAAAATTATATGCATGATTATATATTTGTGATAATAAAATCACAAAATCACTACAGCTCAAGAACAAATTATTTATGAGTTGGTTTCAGGCCCGTAGCCAGGGGGGTTGACGGGGTTCGTACGAACCCCCCCTTGGAGGATATTTTCTTTAATTTTTAATGTAAAATATAACAATAAATCCCAAAAATATGTATTTTTTCAAAAAAACAACTCCCCCCCTGGAAAAAAACAAACTGCTTCTCAATAAAATGAACCCCCCCTCTGGGAAAAGCTGGCTACGGGCCTGGGTTTTACGGGTATGTCATTTTTGGTAGCAAAGTTAGTACTTAAAGATTTATCTCTTGTATTAGGAAATTATGATAGTGTTTTTACTCCACAGTGAAAAAGCTATTGTTGGGATTTACAAAAACCCACTGCTGAACATGTGGTATTGGTCAAATCACAGTCTGAGCGGCTATGAAGTTGATGACGCACGCTTTTGCCATGATGGATATAACAACAATCAAAGGCTTGCATTCATAATGCCCGAGGGTTGCATTGTACCTGATGCTGCTCGAAGATTTGATAAAATATTATGCCAGAAAGGTGAGTGCCTGTCTCCTAAAGGCCATGATCCACGTTGCAATTTTGGACCAATTTTGGGCCAATTTTGAACCGATTTTGAAAATCGGTTTGTTAAATAATCATTTTTCTTATACGACATACACTTTTCCAGAGAATTTAGAATGATACGTATCAGAAAAATTGTATTTTCATCAGGAAAATTGATTGCAAATATGTGAAAAATGCATGAGAAGAATATCGGTCGGCCCAAAATCGTGGATCATGGCCTTTAAGGATCCATGACGAAAATGGGCAGACAATGGACCACTTTGAAAATTGGTCCAGTGTCGGTCCAAAAAACCATGTAGGTTCAAAATCAGTTTGCATTTTTTCGTGAAAATTGGATCATGCCAGCCGATTTTTCCAAACCAATTTAAAATGACAATGGACTGAGGAAACAATTAATCCTATTTAATATTTTTGGAACAATTCTAGACCAATTCTATTATGTCTATGCATTTTCATTATTATTTCATTTATTTTCGGGTTGTTATTGCAAATTCCAAAATTACTTAGGAAATTTAACACCCTTTCTTATGACACTGTATTTGATGCTCTCTGATAGAAATGTTAGTTTTCTAGTGAACACCAAATCAATTTGATGTAGAAGATGATAAATAAAGCTTTGGCATTAGAAGGTCCATCACTACTATTAAGAGTTTAATTTCGATTTATTTTTTTGTTCCTCAGTTTCATTCGTATAACCAAGTAAAGACTTTCCTTCCAGATTTATCGGAATGTGTTCAAGAAACATGACAACATTTCACAACAAATTGACCTCAGGGGGCCAGGGACATTAGGAGCAGGAGGAAATATCATGGAGCTGCAAGAAACTTTTCAGGAGATGATAAAGTCTTTTGCTTTGGAGTTGGTATTGCTTGAACACAAATTATCATGAAGTCCATGGATCTTTAGTATTTTGGAAGAAAAGACAAGGATGAGTGAGGGGACATAAACTAATTCATTTAACTCCTTCGCATGTATGAGATTACAACTGTTATATAATATATATATAATATATATATAATATATATAATATATATATATTATATATATATATATATACTAGCTTGTTTCATATATATATATACTAGCTTGTTTCATCATGCACATATATAATCATCTCAACTTGGGGGCTATTTTTACATTTAACTTAGATTTTTATGTAGCTGTACTAATCAGTGAGAAATAAAATTATGTTTCACTCTGAATTTCATTTTCATCAATTAGAGAGGTTGAGCATTTGTTAAGGGACATAAACTTACTTACAATTTGTTTAAACCACTGAAATATCATTGGTACACAAAAAAATAGCTTCAGAAATATCAAGACATTGAATAAACATACAAAAGAAAGACCATATTTTGGCATCTTAAAATTAGAAGATTTGTGTAAATCTGGTGTTTTTATTTTTCATTTTTAAAAGGGGGTTCAGTTGTTAAAAAAAAGCCTTTTTCCATGTGTTTTTAAAGTCACCCTTTCTTGGTGCATAGGTCTATAGATGAATAAAGCAGACTGGGATGTTTATACGAGTATACATACCTGGGAAGACCAGACAATTTTAAAGGCGATATAATATGTTCAAGGAAAGTCACATAGTATACATCGGTCCAGCTACCAGCACGCGCAACTGATATTGATATAGGCACATGCATATGGATCACAGTGAGAGTAACATCAGGGGATACAATTCAAACATGTGCTGCTGCCAGGCTGCTGCCAAGAATATAGGGATACTAAACGGGCTGCTTGTTCTGCTGCAGAGCTCCGTGCAGGTTGAAGAATACTCACTGGGCTTGTTGTTCTGTTTTCCCGTAGTAAAATGTGCAAAACAGTGCATTCATGTGCATTTTCTTGAATCTGTGGTCCATCAAACAAACAGAAATAACATTCGTAAATTGAAAACAAACCCCATCAAAATCCATTGGGTAATGCCAAACGGGCTGCTTGTTCTGCTGCAGAGTGACTAAATGTGTGTCATAAATGTACTTATATGAAAAAACAGGTATGTCATCATTTTACAGTATGTCTATTTATCCATTACAAAACGTAGGTCAGAAACATTCTATTAGGAAGATTGTTATACTTACTTGGATTATCATTCTTTTCTTCTGAAATTGGGCTTAAGTTGATTTTTTTAAGTTATTCATGATATATTTTGACTCTAAGGATATTGAGGAAAAGAAATTTGGTCTTGAGCTTAATAACACTCACACTACTTGATCCACCAGTTATCAACGAGTATAATTAAGATTTATGACACATCAAGTCTTTCAATGATTGTTTAACAAAAAGTGATCCTTTCAAAACTTAAACAATAAGGAGGAGAAGAACCAATCATGGGTTGGTTGCCATGCCAGGAACTAGTGATGAGGAAGTTCCCAATTTGATACAATGATAGTTTATGGCTGGTACCCAGCAGCCCAGAAAGGTTGTTTTACTCCTTACTGATATCATAATAGAGCATAGTAAAGAAAATATTAGACATTAAGACAAATATATGTGTGGCTTGTGATACCTGTTTGAATAAGGAATGCAATCAAAGGTGATTGTGATGATTGTTGGAGTTTAAGGTCTACTCAGCAATTTTTCAGCTATATCGAACAACTCCTCTGGAATTGAACCTGGGCCGGCCGCATGCAAAGCCAGCACGCTAACCGCTAGACCACCCCACCCCGCTGCAATCAAAGGGATATTATGGTATATTGTAAACATTTTATTGGCCAATTCTATTCCCACCTCCACTGATCACATCACATCCTCACATCCACACATCCACACATCCACACATCCATGGTACCATGCACAATGACTGGTGGGGGTTAGGTGCAGGTGGCTACCAGTGGAAGTATGGAGCCTAGAGGCCGCCAAGTCATCGCGCATCGCCACCAAGTCATGGCGCATGGTTGCCAAGTTAAGGCCATATTCCACCATGCGTTCACGGCATTTGCCGCCACTTTTTAAGGCAGCCGCAAGCAGTTTGCGGCCCAGATACCAACATGTTGGTATCCCTGACTAGGTGACGCAAACGCAGGCCACAAACGCAGGCCGCAAACGCAGGCCGCAAACACCCATATTCCACCTTGCAGAACCCTACCAAAAACTCGTTTGCGGCCGCCACAAACTCGTTTGCGGCCATTTGCTTGCATCTGGTGGCCGCAAGCAAGTGGAATATAGCAGTTTGGACACGTTTGCGGCCACCCTGGACGCGTTTGCGGCCACCCTGGATGCGTTTGCGGCCACCCTGGACGCGTTTGCGGCCACCCTAAACGTATAGTGGAATATGGCCTTAAATGTGCATGGTCCCCAAGTCATCACGGGCCGTGGAGGTGTGCCCATTAGCATTGATGTGACAGCCATTCGCGCTGACTTAAAACAGGTTGAATGGTCATCGCACATGGTCACACCTCCTAGGCCCCACATATGCTGACTTGATACCAATTCACGCTGACTTGACACCCATTCGTGCTGACTTGATGCTCATTTGCACTGATGCGACACCCATTTGCGTTTACTACGGGTTAAAAAGTCATCGAGCATGGTCGCATCTCCACAACCAACAAGCAATCATTAATTACTGTCAAAAAGTTTGGGTTTCCAATCATCAGAAGGATCTCATGCGCATTGGTTTCCATAAGCGCATGGCTAACCATGGAGGTGTGGATGTTTGAATATGTGTATGTGTGGAACCCGCCACTCATGTATAAAAGCAGGACAAATCATTGTTCTCCAAAATAGAAAACACCCCCTTTCCACAAATTTTTTCCTTGAAAAAAAGTACCCCTTTTTCTTTAAAACGCGGACATTCTGTCCCTTAAAATTGCCCTTTTTTCTTGCTTTTTTGGGAAAAAGGACCCCTATTTTCCAAAACGCTGACACATGTGCAGAAAATCTACCCTTTTTTTTCAAAAACAGGGACATGCGAAGTCTGTGAAAACAGACCCTTTATTCGCGTTTTTAAGAACGCTGATGCGTATCCTTTTGCTAGAAGAGTGGCGGGACCTCTTGAAAGAGAAACCATGGCCAGTTTTGAATGCACCAAACTAGACTGATTCACATTGCATTCAGAAATGACTTTGTTATTACTCACCTTGGCAAAGCACCCTGTTGTTGGAATAGGAAACACCACAAGACCTGGCCACTCGATTGCTGTTCCGAGCGCTGAGAGACAAACAGTCATAAGTCTCGGTATTAGAATTGTAATTAATAACAGGCTTATATTCTGGTATTTTTCCAAAGATGGTTTTCCAAGTGCCTTCTTGTGCTTTGTCTGTAAGACCAGTCCAGTATGTATAATAATCTGGTTCTCTGAAATAAACAGAGAGCAATGAGTCTCAATATTTTGCTTTCCTGACTGGAAATGAGCAGTACATACAATTCTCTGAGCAGAATAAACAGGGAATTGGTCTTAGACCACCAGATGAATAAAGGAGGTTGCTTCCACATTATACTAAGAGAAAGTCACTATTTCTTGAGAAAGAAAGAAAGAAAGAAAGAAAGAAAGGAGGTGTCAATCATGTTATAAACTAGGTTATTTACATTAACATAATTACAATGATTTATACATCTTTTTCATTAAGGTCATGCCCCCTGGTGTATCAGATTTGAAACACACTTATAGGGAACCTTGCTATAGTTAAGGAATAGGAAGTGAAGTGACCTAGTTACCAAAAGCCTTAAAAGGTAAGCAAGGTGGGGGACTGCACAGGGTCATGGGAATGGTGTATAGCCCAAGAGGAAAGCCCTACATATAGCCAGAACACATTCCGAGCTTTAAAAACACCGTTTCGCGTGAACTTAACTGGTTTAACAGACTTACTGGTTTAGAGAAAGATTGCCTGCAATGGACATCCATGGTTCTGGGGTCCCCTCAGGTATGTACAGATGGCCACTATCTTGTCTGCAAAGAGCCTCTGCTTGTGCCTGGTCCACTATGTTAATAAGAGGCCAGAGACACCTTTTCCTGCCAGCATACCTCATGCAGAAATCCCCAACTACAAACTCTGTTGTGAAAGGCAAAAATAAAACAAGATATTGTGTCAGATGGGATTATACCAGTTATGAATTGAAACAATTTAGGTTGTTTGTAGTTCATGTTGTTTGCAGGTTAAAGGGGTGATTCTGCTATGAGCACAAAGATATTCCATGGACAGAAGCTTTCAGAACATCATCCAATGAAGTCATTGGGCAAGTCACAAAAAATTGTCACCCTTGAAGGATGGTAACAACAAATCCCTTAAGAGACTATTTATAGTTTATAGTTAAAAGTGGCTTGTATGAAAGTATGCAGAGACTTGTGAGATTATTGATGAACAATTTTGCAGTGTACCTATCAAATGCTAATAACATATTATCCATATATCTTTCTTCAAACCAAGAAACATCATGTTTGTCTCTGCAGAAAAGTTATTTGACCTCAATATAATATAATGATATCATATTATCATATGATATAATAACATTACTATGATATATGTTGGTGGTATGATGATGGACAGCATTACTATAATATAGTAATGTTATTATATTATAATAGCCTCAATAGCATGCAAAATCGTTGTTGAGACCAAAAACAATAGGATAACAGATAGGGGACTTTCATTAATGATGTATACACTGAAGGAAAGTGCAGGGACATGTTGAATACATGCAACATCCTAAAACGTTAAGGCTCTAAAAAGCATATCTATTCAAAGTAAACCAACACTTACGCAGTAAACAGTATGGAGCATATATGAAGAATAGAGTCCTCATTGTTTCAAGTCTTTCTGGCAACTGTATATAACGCTCTACAACCTGTTCATCTCATATACATGAGTGGTGGGGTGGGGATCTTGATGAGGGTGTCAAATTGCTGCACATTGACTTTAAGAAATGCCATTGTCGCATGTCACATCGGCTTATTTACCATCCATTGCGTCACATGTCCAATCTGAGAAATGGTTGTGTGCACTGTCAAATTTAAGACATGGCAATATCAGCTATAGAATTTAAGAAACAACCTTCTACACCCATAGTGGCATGGTAAAGCCACTTCTATATTCACATTTTTAATTAATATTTACAACTTTGGATAACTATGAACTAGTTGCACTGAAAATGACACTACAGTTTGTGACCAAAAAGCTAGTTATTCAAGACGTGACAGAACAGATACAATTTCTCTTCTCACACAAGTTTCTTATATACCTTATTATTTAGTACAAAATGTCCATTGTAATAGAGATATCACTTGATAGACCAGGTGCCTAGATAATATTTACACCTTTCCAGGATTGTTATTTACTATTGTTTGGTTTACAAAAAGTAGCTTGATATTGATGCTTTTGTCTTTTAATCCCTTTTTAAAATTGTGAATTCTTTGTGTGACCCTTACCCCGCGGTAACATTAACCAGTAGCCAAACCACCCGCGCACCCCGCACCCCGCACCCCGCACCCCGCACCCCGCACCCCGCACCCCGCGCCCTATGAGACCTCCCCCCTCCCCCATGCCCATGCCCGCCCACAGCCATTAGATGTTAATTTTTTCATTGCCCATAGTCCTTGATAAAAGGCAAAAAATGGGGAGACCATACTCGGATGCTCAATTGGTGGAGTGCCCGCTTTGAGTCTGGGAGGTCTCAGGATCTATCCCAGGCCAAGTCACACCAAAGACTTAACAATGGCAGTTGTCACTGCTTGCCTGGTACTCTGTATAAAGCAAGAACCATGAAACATGACTGGTTGGCCCGGTGTCAGTATAATAGAACTAGGTGGGGTATTGTGTGGGCCTATGATGTGATATCTCAGTGTGGCAGCACTATAAAGAGGATATTGGGTCCCACTGCTACAAATAAGCACCTCATTTCATAGATTCGGTCACCACCCATGTGGCATAAAACTAGCTGAAAAGCTTTACCTTGTGAAGTCTGGTAAAAGGAACCAGGAGGGTGGGCTAGACATAAAACTGACCCAACAAATAAAACAAACATTTATAAGTGTCCATTGTATCTTAATTTCTTTGTTCCAATGTAAGACTGGTCATGTTTTATTCCTTTGCCTTCACTCATAGTAATGTTCATATCATTAGCCCTCATTTCCACATGCAATAAGTGACTGCTGAGGTAGGCTTCCACCAATGTAACTACCACTGATATTGCTGAGGTCTCAATTTTCACCCGGCGATACCCCCGGAATGCCAAGTGTGTCATCCTACACTCTGACACATGTATCTCCCCACACAGAAAGGATGCTGTGAGGGGGTTATTTCTTAAGCTCTACAGCTAATATCGAAGGAGATATGGGTAGATTTGTGAAAAATAGGGATGCAAATGTATTAAACCAACTATTTGTGTAAAATTCAGTTATCCCACTCTAACCATTCCATATAGTTTGGAAAACATTCTATTTGGAATGTTAATGAAAGGATTTTTTCCCATATATTACCTAACATTAGATGTTTGGTTACCATGGAAACCACAGCATTTTGTGGATTTTGTCAGAAATGTAACCTATTGGATAAGAATGACTTAATTATATTATTAGTACAAACTACAATAGATTATCATTTATAGATCAAAAGTTATTTGCATAATAGATACTGTCCTGTGTTAAAGAGCCTGTAACTTCCTTTTAAAGTATCCAATTTTGATGTGCTTGGTATCTTTTGAAAGCTTAAAACATGCTCTATAATGCTTAATTCCCGCATGGAGCATCCTTTCTGTGTGGGGAGACACAGTCATGTCTATTCATGTCTTTTTCTTTCCCTTTTAATACATATCATGACGACACAGGCAGTTCAATTGTATTTCTTACTTGGAGTCCTAGTGCTGTTCGGTTACCGGACTTACGCTTGCTCAAAATGTTAATGCCATCTTTTCTTGTCCCAATGGACAAGGTGAACAATAAGTTAGCTAATCCATCTGCATATATAATGCATCATTTATTATATTATGATATATCATGTACTACTTTGATCACTACTCATACGGAAGATCAATTGGGAGGAATTGTAGGCAGATATTTCTAAAAATGAATCATTTATAGAACAAAGAGCCAACTACTACGAATAACATTGAAATAACCCATCCTTATGCTTGAATGATCATAACAATAGCAAATCATATCTAATGTCAAAGATATTATAGTTTTACCTACTTTGGAAAGAGCATAGAACAGTCCCAATTAGAAGTAAAGTCCGCATGGTCTGCATGCTTAAGTCTTCATCATTAAGGTGCAGAAAGTCAGGCTTTTGCAATCATATGAATTGATCTTTTGTATACATAGTCATGTGACCAGTGTTTGGAGATCCCCATGACAACTCAGCCCTCTGATGAACCTTTAATCAATATCCTCAATACAATCCCCAAATCTTTTGTTACATTATAAAAATGTAATTTTCTACTTCACTTACAACCTATTCTTTATCAAATGCTTACATTCAATTGACCAGTGTCCAGTGTTGTGTTATGGTGTTCACTACCTTGAGGTCATCTGCTGAAGATCTATTATTCATCTGGTGAAATGATGCAGATTAGGGGCCATCCGTAAATGATGTCACACACGAAGGGGTGGGTGGTTGGGTTGAACAGTGTGACACTGCCTGAAACAGCCCTAATTTTCCTGTTTAAAACAGACAATTCAGTGTGACAGGGGGGTGGGTAGGTCCTAAACGTCCCCTGAAAAAGTGTGACATCATTTATTGACGGCCCCTTAGGAGTAGACACAAGTACAACTTATCGAAGGCACAATAGGACCAAAGGACTACCTAGACTGTAGTCCTGTCCAAGACCTCAAGGTTCCAATATATTAGAGAGTAACTAAAAGATTACAGTTAGAAAAACCAATTAGTGAGCTGTGGTTATGAAAATTAAACACCTTGATTGGAAGGAAATGATTGAAATAGTTTATGAAAACCCATAAACACTCTTAGAAATGATAGAACTCTGTACACTATTAACAGATATCATAATGTGAAGTAACAGTTGCCTTTAATAGCCTGGTTTATAGATTGTTGAGACCAAAAACAATAGGATAACAGATCAGCTTAAGGGGACTTTCATTAATGATGTATACACAGAAGGCAAGGTTGTTGGGGGGGGGGGGGTTTAAGGCCTTAGTGTATTTGACTTTAGTGCATTTCTAATATATAAACAACCTAAAGGGGTGAGGCTCTAGAAAACATATCTCTAGAAAACATATCTAATCAAAGAAAAATCAACACTTACACAGCAAACAGTAAGGAGTAAATATGAAGAATAGAGTCCTCATTGTTTCAAGTCCTTCAGCCAACTGTATATAACCCTCTACAACCTGTTCATCTCATATACATAAGTGGTTGGGCACACAATAGGTGGGTCCCTTTGTCGCGTATCAAATGTAGGAAATGACACTGTCGCCCAAAATGATAAATTCCATGTCCCTATTGCACATTCATTGTCCTGTCATGTGTCAAATCTAAGAAATGGTTGTGTTGCTCTGTTGAGTTTAAGAAATGTCCATGTCACATTTCGTTGTCTCATAAAAATGTCCATCTCACATGTCTATTTTAAGAAAAGTTAATATCGCGGTCTGTGTCCATAGTGGTACAGTATAGTAACTTGTACATTTACATTCATCATTAATCTTTACAATTTTTGCAACCTATGAACTAGTTCGACAGAAATATCACACTACAATTAATGACTCAAAAGCTAATCACCAAGTTGCAACAAAACATGACAAAATTCTCTTCTCAAACATTAATTTTGTCTTACATTTATATAGTTTATATATTTTTCACCACAAAATGGATGTTGAACTATGAAAATCACTTCATAAATTCTCATAATTTGCATATTATTGTCTGAGAATGATAATTTCACTTCAAACCAGTTCTTTTGACATTGGTTGAACATTGGCCTATAATTATAGATCACCAAACCTAGAGAATATTTACGCCTTTCCTGGATTTTCACTAACTATTGTTTTGTTTATTGTGTTAATAATCTCTTTTTAGAAAAGTGAGCTCTCTCTGTAACCCATACCCGAAAACATTGACCATAAGGCAAATAGAAAAATAGTTGTATTCAGATAACTTAGGTCAAAAGAATCTGAGTAGGTAGGTCATTTTTTTCACTTTTGTTTCTTATTTCTACTTACCAAAGTGACCTGCACAAGGTTGGAAATATAAAGAAATACTCTAATTGTCCTCTAAAACAATTATTAACATCTGAAATACATGCCCTGAGCATCTATATGGTGGTCCATGGTTTTTCATGCTTTCCTGGTCAATTTTTTTGGAATTTGAAAGCAAAATCCTGAAAAAAGATTTACGGTAGGTCGGGTTACCTGAACACACTTTTTTAGACTTACATACCTAACCAAACCCAACAATATATTATGTTTACCTACCTTTCTGCTAAAGGCCAATGATTCTGACAAAAGCTATGGAAGAGTAATGATTATGCTAATAAATAGCCAGTCTTTGCATTGGATATTTATGTGTCTCATACTTTTGAAAAATTCTATTGTAATAATTGATGGTTTTCTGACTGCAATATGTATAGGCACCCATGGTTACCTTTCACTGAAACTGTGGCCCAATTGTTCTAAATTGGTATTCTCTAGCTGGATCTGTAGCTAAGTTAATAATGCATAATAGCTGCAATATTCTGTTGCTCTCTTGTGTGGCATATTATAACTGTCATGTTTCTTTGTTTACTAATGCCTGTTTGGACTGGAGAAATTCCACCATTATGTCTATGGTTGACATGTTACTATTGAATCTTATTATAAACTTTGGGAGTCAATCACAAGTCTGACAAACTTCCTGTCAAGACTAGTGAGAAAGGTACTTCACATTCAAAAGTCGCTTCGCTTTTAAGGGTGTACCTGGTACATATACGGGGTCATCCACAAATGATGTCACACTTTTTTGAAGGGTACTTTTGGGACCCACCCACCCCCGTCACACTAACTTTTCTTATTCAAACATAACAATAAGGCCCGTTTTCAGGCAGTGTCACATGGTTCAACCTACGCACCCACCCCCTTGTGCATGACATCATTTATGGATGACCCCTGAGGGTATACCTGTAGCTGATGTACTCTGACTCTGACCCATTTGCAGCAAGGTACCAGATGCTGATAATACCATATGCGACATTACTTTGGAGACTCAGACGAGGCTCGAGAAACTATGAAATGAATCAAAACCTATTTATGGGCCTGTAAATTAAAATGACATTTTGTGGGATTGTATGAGATATCATTGATTTTCTTTACTATCAAACAAAGCATGAACTGTTTCAATTAGAAATGATAAGGAGGATCTGTGTTGGCTTGATTTTATTTGTTGATTTCACTTGGCCTAGATGCTGCAAACTTGCTAAGAGAAACATGAAGCATAGTGATAAAGGTGAATAAGAATCCATGTGGTATATAATGTTTTTTATTCATGAGAATCTAATTCAAGATAAACCCGTCTTTTAGACCAACAACCCGTCTTTTACATACCAACAAGAGGGTTTATTAATTAAGGATAGACAACACCTCTCAGCGGCAAATTCGCGGGACTGTCCTTAAATAGGCATATAGTTTTGAATATCTATAACATCAATATGAGTTTTACATCATGAAATACCCTTTTAACAACCCTTTCTCTTCATATAACTTATATTTTTATGTGTAGATATATGCCTGTCAGCATGTCAGGAATACAAAAAACGCATTTTTCACTTTTATTTTTTGAACATCAATATCTCATTTAATATTTCAAAAAGTTTTTTGACATAAAACAAAAACTAAGACCTAAATAAAAGTTCTGAGACACGCTTCCCTCTAGATGAATGTAGTCTATATGCTGTGAAAATTTCATTACAATCTACAGAGTGGTTACCGAGATATCCATGTTCAAAAAATAAAAGTGGAAAAAATAGTTTTTTGCAGACTATTCCTCAAATTTTAGAATGTTAAAAACAAAATCTGTTCCAACAGATAGAGAAAAATCTGCTCTTTAATATGACATTAAGTTTATTGTTTTAGCCTTCCTGGTTACTGCAAGATTTACATTATCCCAAATGAAGCCACTCTGAGGTGTTGTCTATCCTTAAGGTACCATAAGAGAGCAAAGTCCAGTATAATTATGTAAACAATCCAAGCCCAGCAAAATAACAATATTCCAACTATAAAGATTAATGACCATACAGATATATTCCCTTCTCGGTCGGTTTTATGTATTTCCAAACATCAGCGGTTTGGTAAGTAACCTCAGCTGGCTGATATGATCCTTTCCAAACATCAGAGGTTTTGAAATCATCTGTTGTATCACAAGAAATTAGTTCGTGTGGGAAGGGCGCAGGAAAAGAAGGCGTTCATCACATGAACATCCATGAGTACATAGCCCAGGCAAATGTGTTATTTGGTGCATATTTTATCTAAAATCATGCAATATTTTCTATTTGTATGTCTAGATCTGTGCAATAAAGGTACTTGGGTGTGTTCAACCTGATTTTAATTGACCAGTCAAATTTCTTGTATATTCTTTTTTTATTAAACCTTATATCTATAGAAGTAAACAGCTTTTACTGTTTGTGACAGAAGCTACAGCCTAAATGACAAAATAGCCTTTATCATTGGTTTCTATGGGAAAATGATTTTTTCTCAATTACAGAAACAAAGAACATTTACCATTTGTGCGATTAGTTATAGTGAATAAACTTGCAAATGTGACTATTTGAACATTATTTGTTTGGATCATTCAAGAAATATTGCTCTATTCAAAGAGAAATTGTGTGTATTGTCCTTTCTTGAGTGTCCAAATACACAAAATAGATTTAAATTGTTTTAAAGTCAAAATTAATTTGTTAGTTCTTAATACACCTCCAAGGTAGTGCCCTGTACGGTAGCGGGTACCTTTAAATGCCTTATTAAATGCATAAACTTAGTTAAACATATGATTTGCCTTGGTTGCACTGTGGCCAATAATGTGGAAGTTTCAGACACTTGACACAGGCTTCCAGACACAGACCCAATATCAGCCTCCATGTGGCCCTGGGGGCCCTGCATTTAGGCTGACATCAGGCTTCAGCCTCGGGTTGCTAACTCCCCTCACATTCACTTCTCAGTTGGCTATATGAATTTCAAAACATCAGTGGTTTTGATATCAGTAACCATATGGCGCACCTCCCTTACGTCCATCAGCAGCAGTCTGCACACAAGTCTGTCCACATCCAGAGGGGTCTTCGCAGGTTACACTTTTGTTTACTATAGCTCCAACATAACCAATTGGCCATGGTCCAAACTCAGTTGTGTTATGCTTGAAACTCTGTAGTTCTTTCAGTATAGCCTAGTATGAAATTAGAATTAAATCTATAAACACATATATCATTGTGCAAACTATGTTCTAATTATCTACTTCTGAGAAAGGCATAACACAAGTAGTTAAAGTTTAAAATTAAATGTTAATGTTTATTTTTTACATTTTCCTAAGATGTTGGGTTTTTCCACTGATTGCCAGATATGCTAACATGAACATATAAAGTAAGCTTTCTCTCTTACCAGCGTTTCTCTCTGAATTGGTGTATTGAAATGTAATTCATAATACTTAAATTGAAAAATATGTTTTCTCCCAATGACAGTAATGTGAGTTGGCATTTGAGCAATGTTGCCTATCTATAGTAATGCAGATATAATTAGAACTTACCTTATCAAATCCAGGCTCATACATGACAGTATCAGGTAAAAGTTGATGATGTATTCTTGGCTGGTCTTCTGCTGCTTGGAGATTCATTTTGAAGTACAAGTGATGAAGAGCCACCTTAAATAACAATATTTATTTTCCATAGTTCTTCTGAAGTTACATATGGTGTATTCTTTATATTTTCACAAACAGATATAAATAATACACACAAAACATCACTTCAAAATAGAAGTAGATACTAAATACCTATGGTATTGATTTTAATCTCACAGTATTCTTGGGACATATGCAATACCTGTGCGACACTTGTTTGAATTAAGGGCATGAATGAAATGCATGTATTACATCATTGTCTTCTGTAGTACATAATACATTATCATGGTTTCAGGGATAGATTGTTGTGGATTTGAATGATAAATTCACCATATAGCTATATTTGAAATAGACTAAAAGGATATCTTACAAAGGCCATAGCAGAGATTATGCGGGGTCCACCTGATGATCCGAAAATAATAGCAGTGTCTCCATTTTCTGTTAGGAAGATACTTGGACTCATGGAAGACATGGGCATTTTACCAGGCTCTGGGAAATTTGAAGGGGATGCTGCAATCTGGAAGATGTTCACTTGGCCTGGTATTGAGAAGTCATCCATTTGGTTGTTAAACACAATCCCAGTTTTAGAGCCAACAACTTCCGAGCCAAATCTACAACATTTTGGAAAACATAAAGTGTAGAATATTAATTTTACAATAATACATATGTCACTGTCTTGTATAATATAAAAGTGTGCATTGGATTTTCAAGGTTGTTAAAAAAGAATCAAACTTTTTTTGAAAAAGGTAACATTTTGCATCTTACATCTGAAAGGCATAGAGAAAAGAATGATTCATGAATTGTATCATAGGTGTGTCAACATCATGTTGACTCCTTAAAGCATGTATAATTGACAAAAATTGGTGATCTAGCTTTTTTAAACAAGAACATTCATTCAACAATAATTATTTTTAGGCATAAAGTGGACCGAATCATATATTTTGGTGTAGCAACTGCTTATGATTAATATTGTATTATAGCTGAGGTTAAATAGGCTTTAACTACATGATAAGATGGTCTAACTTCTAAGTCACACATGGCATCTGGAGTTGTGGTCTAGTCTGGATGATTGCATTTATGAGTTAAGGGCCTAGTTGCACGGAAGTGTCTCATGTCTCTTTGTAATAATATGTGTTGCATCTATGACTATGTAAATAATGCAAAGTGTCTCAAATGCACATTACTTTATTTGAATAACCTCTTTCAAACTCAAGTTATCACTTTCCCTTCTTTGCAACAAAATCATGATGTTATACTAACAGGTAATTGATTGTTGCTGTCATTGACACACTACTGCCATCTGGTGCCAGCACGCTCATGTGAGATGTTCCTGCATCTTCTGTTATATCATAAAGGTGATCATAGTATTCCAAATCATGGGTTTGTGTTGGGTCAATTTTACTTCGGGTCCAGTCTATATAGCCATCATCAGTCATATTCTTAATAATCTAAAAAGAGAAAATGAATAAATCATAAAAGATATTTTGGAATTGAAAATTATTAGAATATGAATCTTGAGGTCAGAAAACAAACAATTATTCTTCATATCTTGTAGAATACTGGAGTATTCTAGTAGTTTTGATTGTTAAAGAGTATTGTGTACCTCTGAAACGTTCCAAAATTGTGCATCCCCAAGAGCTGATCTACGACCAAATGCAAATTTGGATGCTTCTATTAGTTTGTGATATGTCTTAGCAGCTGATTCAGTGTCTTTAAGACTTGAATTGCTGAAACCAAATCCTGTAAAATAGAATAATTCTTTTTAAGATCAACCACAAATAATGAAGCTTTTAGTAAGTTTGAAACTTATTTCATATACGTGCACTTGATTGAATATGAACTTCAGTGTATTTTCATCCATTAGCTAGATATAAAGCAGTCTGCAGCATTCAAAATAAAGGAACCACTGCATTTGGTTCTTCCATATTTAATATTCAATTTTGAGGTAATTCTTGCTGTTAAGCCTGTATTCCACATGCCGATTTTGCTGCCGATTTAAAAAATCGGCAGTGGAAATAAGGGTTCAATATGGACATATGATATATCATCAGAAAGCGTTTATAATTCTCTTTCAAATGGTATAGTATGCAATGTCTTATTCCCAGAAGAAGCCAAACAAATACAAAATCGGTAGCATCAAAATCAGTATGTGCAGTGGCGGATCCAGGGGTGGGGGGGGGACAAAAGGGGTTATTGCCCCCCTAGACCAAAAATGGACTCTCGTAGTTTTGACAAATCTGAGGAGAAATTTTGCAAGCTAAATCATGGGGGGTGGGGGCAGATATATTGCCCCCTCCCCTAGAAGACTGACTCTGGATCCACCCCTGATGTGGAATATGACCTTTAAGGTTTAAATATACTAATGTTTAAAAACTATGAATTGTTACCATCTAGTAGCCTTAGGATGTACTGTAACACAACACCACTAGAAGGTGGTTCTGGACTGTACATCTTGAGACCAAGGGACTTCAGCTTGCCAACGATTGGGTCCCTGATCCTCGTTTGGTATATTGTCAGATCTTCCTTGGTAATTATCCCTCCTGGATTTATCAACAACAAAAAGTTGATATTTATTCACAAACAAAAATTTAGTTGCTCCAGTGGCCTATTTTATTCTCTTTTGAAACCAATATCTAAATTCATACAAAGAACATTTAATGATAATGAACGAACTGATCAATGTCTAACTCTAGTGTAAATATACGATTTTGTTTAGATTTTAATAATTGAAAATAATATATTTGCCAATGAAATAGGAAAAGGCTACAAATATTATAATTTTTCTAAATTTCCATTTTCTATGTGGGATAGTAGGAGAACTAATAAACCTACAAAATGTTCTATAGATCAAGAGAAAAGTGATAATATTCTGCATGTAATTCAAATGATTTCATACATATCCTCTTCGATATAAATGTCCACAGATGTGCATGGACATTTAAACCTAAGTTACAGATAATATTTGTGTGAATACTATTGAGAATATATTATTCTGAAGTGAAACACTTCTACATGCAGTATTTGTAATCAACATAAAAACAAAAACATATATGAAAGCAACCTCCTTTTTAATATATTTTTGGGTATGTGCCTGTTGATGAATTATGTTTGTAATCTGATTAGTTACCAAATATTCTTTTTATTACATTTAATTATCAGGTATTAAATAGGATATAAATTTGTATTGATTTTTCCTATGCCATAATTAGCAGTGAGGTCTGTACCTGCTTCTTGTATATCTGCAACAACTTTATCTGCAAGTGATCCATTGTAGAAAGACATGGGGTCCTCAGCAATTACTTGAAGTGTGCGGGCATACGTTTTTCTCGTGATTATGTCACCCTCTTTATAAAGTTCACCATTTGGCCACATAGTTAAATTCCTTGAAACATAATAAACAGTTGATACAGCTTATATGTTACCCTGTTTGCTCGCTGAAATGAGCTCATGAAGTTGTCTTCAATCTTTTTAAATAATGGGCAGGAAATTATGCTTTAGATGATGATGCATTGGAGGCTTGTAGGCAGACTCGTATGGTAAAACAGATAGGGAATATTTAATCAAGGCCAAATGGTTTGGGGAAGGGGGATGTATATCCTTGCACCAATATAGGAACTCATGACAACTCATAACAAAATGATAGTCTGTTGACTTACCTTAACCTTGTGTTGGTAGTGTTCAATATGTGAGCTTTCCGGTATTGGATTGCATATGCTAAACTTTTTGGGACTCTGAATCCACCCTCAGCCAGTTTTATGGATGGTGTTACCAGTTTGATCCATGGAACACGTCCATACATTTTCCATGCGGTGTAGAGACCATGGAGTGAACTAGGAACCCCAATTGCAGTACCTCCTAGAAGTTAAAAGTGATAACTTTCTTGTTTAACGTGCCTATAAGTTCAATTTCGTGAAAAGAAAAAAAGCTATTATGAATCATAATTTTATTAAATAGATGCATTAACCATATATTACATGTTAAATGCATCTGTTTAACTGGAATCATAATACTCGCTTTTTGTAGCTTACATGTATGGGTATGGTTTCAGTGTTACTCTCTGACCACCCTGTCTTAATTGTTATTTATATCATTCCCTCTATCAATTTAAACCTTTACCCACAGCTAAGTATACTACAGGCAGGTACTACCGCCACATGTGTGCTCGCTGTTCTGGAGTTGTGATGAAGGCTTCATTCCCTTAGTTGCAACTCTACCTTAATCATAGATCGTTCTATTTGTATACTGTTATAACTTTATTCATTGTTACTGTGCTCGTAACATAACTTGGTGACCACCATTTCCTTTCTAAGTTTTTTCTCTGATTGTCCCTTCATTTCTACCAACAATAAATGGAATAAAGCAAATCATTCTTATCACCTTGAGCATAAGCAGACTAACTATAAATGAAAATAGTATTGCGTGCCCTCTGCAGAAAAGCATCATAACATTTAATAATAGTGATTCACTGTTTGGGCCTGTTTGGGCCTGAGGTAACTCACCTCAGTGCAATTATGATCATCTCAGCTGATATGTTCATAATGGACAAATCTGTAGGTGCATTAAGTGCAGTGGAGAGAAATTGAACTTTCGTGAAGTTTATCAGAATGCTTTTAACTTCAAAGTACGAACGTTAGTATAGGTATACTTGATGTAAGGTTTAGTCACAAATAAACAAATTAGGTAAGGGAATACTTATAATTATTTCTCCTTGTAAATGGTCATACCGAATAATGCAGAATGGTTCAGAAAGAAGTACTTGTTGCCAGCAAGTGGTAGAACTTCTCTTGCCAATAGGGTTTTCACCGTTTTATTAACACCGTTTTTCTCTCTGAATAGTAGAGACAAAAACAGCAATATTGATCAATAATAGTGAGAAAAGATAGGAAAATTGAGTTGGTCGAATTATCCAGCCAATTTGTGAAATAACAGTCACATTCTATGAATTTCTGCTGGGCAACATCCTTGACTGGCTATTGATTTATTTTGTTATCACTGTAAATTTTGATATGGGCCCAGGTGATAGAAAACCCTAAATCATAAATGAATACAGGTATTTCTCTTTAAGCAAACCAAAACCTATGTGTTATAGGTGTATGATATAACTATTCAATCCATATCGCTATAAATTTATACAGAAATAGTTACTTAATGGTTTGATAATGTGGTGAAAAGTATCTGGCATACCTGTCATAGACTGTCATGAAGTGACCTCCTCCAATACCTGCAGCTTCGTAGGATGTAGTCCCTATACAAAACATTGTGGCAATGGCCGAATCTACAGCTGATCCACCCTCTCTGACCATTATGTCGCTTAATGAAATTAAACAGGAAATTCAACGATACAGTACATCATGGGAAACCAGGAGTTACCTTGAATAATGATTTTTCAATTAAAAAGTGAATAATAATAGGCCTATGACTGTTGCTTCTCAAAATTGCTACCGTGGCACTTCCTTTCTAATATTGGGTGATATTCTCTCAGTTATCAAATAGGGCCAGTCACAGTACACTACTACACTTCATCTGCAAAATTGTATTCTTCCTTTGTACTTTGAATGAATGAAAGCAGAATTGTGAGCATTATTAAACCTCCATTATCTACAAAAATAAACAAATGTACCCTTACGTGCCAATCTTGGAGCACTCTTCATTATCTGACTGAACACTAGCCATTCGATAATCTCCGGTCGGGGTTTTCATATAATTATTGTTTACTATTTTCTCTTGGTCAACTTCTTCTTTGACGGGCACTTTGCAGGGAGATGGTCTCACATCATTCAGTGTTGTGACAGGTCGCAGACCAATGGCCAGACCAATTGCAACAGCTAGAATCACACCCATTCCAAAGATGGCGAGAACAATCAGCACATTTTGCCTGCAAAAAATGTTCTGGTAACCATTAATTAAACAATATGAGGTAGAAGGAAACCTTTCACATGTCCCCCTTTTCCCAACAACCCCAGAAGGGTATAATAATATTATGAAAATGTGACACATTATATATCTACCAGTAATTCTCATAATATTTTATACTGATACCAATGCCAAGGATGGTATAAGAACTGTAATTCTTTGATTTGAACATAGAACATTATTAACCCCTGCCCCCCCCCCCCCCCCACCCACCCACCCCGCCTCATTCCCACATTGACAAAAAACAGCGGGAATGAGACAAGGCAAGGATGAAAAAAAGTGGATAATTATTCTTAGCTTCAAGGGGTCTTAATCAAATGGATCTATTCTAGACAACATCCAGGGGCGGATTTAGCAGGGGGGTGCGCCTGAGGCACGTGCCCCCCCCTCCCTTATCTTTTGGCCAAGTTTAGTTTTTTAATGTAAAACTCTCGCCCTTGGATGGAGCATCTCGAATCCTATATTAGGGTGCCCCCCCCCCCTTTATTTTAAATCTATGGATCCGTCCATGACACCATAATTATTGTTTTCAATCAGTTCAGAATAATCAGTGGTTTTGTTTGTGTCAAAAGGAAGAGTCATACTTGGATGGTTTTGTGTTGAAAAGAGGAGTATAGAGCCACACTTTTTACTTCATTCTCGAGTTGTAATGTAGACTAGATGGTGGTCAACCGAAACCACATAGCCTACTTTTAGTAGGTGCTTTTTTGCCTAAGAAAATTTAAAGTTATTATGTGTGTCATCTGGAGGTGAAAACAAATGCTAATACTTGAACGTCGTGTTGAAACCTCCCCTTGGAAATTGGTATTTCTATGACATTGATTGCAAGAGGTTAATAAGGTAGCATTGTGACACCCAAACCATAACAAAATTACCGTAAACGTCCATTGAAGAGTCCCGTTATTTTTTAAACGCAACAAATGTCGTAGCCACTACATAACCTGTAAATCACCATGGAAAGTAAGCACGTTTCGAACAACAAAGGAGGTGTAAAACTGCATGTTAAAGCAACTAATGTTTCCGAATTATTTCTATGACAACAATGTACCTCTTAGAAGCAGAATCCCAGCAACCTTTCTCAGCCATGGTGGTTGTTTCAGTAGCGTCCCTGAGACTGCCGCCGTATGTCAACTCCTCCTACCTGTGAAGGTGGGTCGTGGGATGTCCTGGGGGTATAGACCGGAAGGTCCCATGTCACTTGTTGAATTTTAGAAATGGCCCAGTCGCATGTTATTATACTTCAATTTATCCCCATGTCCCATGTTGAATTTTAGAAGTGACCCTGTTGCATGTCCCAATCTTTCTTAAGATCCTGTCTCATGTTGAGTTTATGAAAATGGCAATGTCATTTGTCAATAAATTGCAATGTTGCCTGTCAAATTTAAAAAAACGGCTGTGTCGCTGTGTCAAATTTTAGAAATGCCTGTGTCGCAGTGTTGGTTTTAGGGATCCGCACCCATTATCCTGTTTAAAGGATACACTGGTACACTAAAAATCTAACCTATAAAACATTAGTCATAGATGGCTAACTTTCTCGGTCATTTGGCTGTGGAAAAAACGGACATATTTTCTGATGTCAGTCAACCACCTTAAATTAGTCGAATTATTTCTAGTAGGTCCATTGTTGTAGTCAGGGACCTTCTTGTACAAACTACCTTCGTCGCGGCGAGGTCCATGTCACCACATACAGCACACGTTATATGTACATGTATCACGACTCCCATATACTTGATATATACTTGTCATTATTAATCAGGTTGGGGAAACGGCGCCTTTTTCAGTACGGTACCTTTATCTAAGCTGCACTAGAAAGCAGCATCAGGGTTGGCTTAGAAAACAAATACGGCTTTGTATGACACAAGCTTGAGAGGGACATTATTTCCTAAGCTTTTGCGAAATTTATATGATTTTTCTGGTTTTCAAAAACATAATGACATACATCAGTTGCATCTTATCTACACATTTACCACAAGGATTATAAATTAGTGCCATAGTTTGGTTTATTAGTACTATCCCTATGTTCGTAGTGGATGCCTAAGTGTCCTATTTATTGACCCAGGAGGTATATACACTCTCCACTCATAGAGGGGGTTGTTTACTGAGTGGACAATAGTAAACATCTGCCTGGAGAGTGAAGAGGCAGAGAAGAATGTCGGATAACTTTTCTAAGATGCATTTGTCTAGCAATGCGTGAGCATTTTCCCTATGTTTCCCCAACCTGTTAATCCAAATTAGGTAGATACAAATAAATATTATGGTTTCACAGAATGTTTACCGGTGTTTGACTGATAGTTTTAGACCCTTTAAGATCAATTCAAGGCCAGATTTGTTAAGTACTTGGTAAAAACCTGGATGGCTATTGGAACAGCATGTTTACAAGAATGTAAAAAAGTTTTGATTCAATAGAAAAAAAGAAGTGAATTACTGAATTATTCATAATATATTCTAAAACCACCATCGTTTGTAAATATGATTTTAACCAATGACCTTTTCTTTCAAACAAGTGTTCAATGACATTATCCTTTAAACAGCTACATTACAATGTACAGCAACCAAATTTGAAATAAATAATCTAGCCCTAAAAGTGTAGCAAGATCCACATCCAACCACCTTCAACTACCATTAAGCAAGTGAATATGAACGGTTTAGACACCCAAACCCAAACCCCCAAAAAAAAGTAAAGTAAAGTAAGCCAAGAAGCAAGAAAGACACATCCAACTTTTTCCTTTTTCAACACCGAATAAAAAGCTTTTTTAGAAAAAGTCATGACACCAAAATATATTAATGTGGACTTAGATGGCCTAGAGCTCAACAAATATACTCTACTGTGGCCATTTAGTTTATGTAATAAACTGTTTTGTAGGCCTCCAGAGGGAAACCCGTGGTAATCTTGGGAAAATCAAGCACTCATGGATTTAATCTGTGATGTCTAAAGGACTAATACAGATGAATGATATGTGCCTCTGGGCATAGGTTCAGTAAAGTGATATTGGTTCAAAATCGGTTTATTGAATCTTTTAACAGTGTTTTCGATAAAGACACTATGAAGGAAATGAAATCTCATACCACATTCCATAATGCCCATGTTGCATGTCTTTGTTACAACATAACTCTCATGTCCCATTTCAAGGTATAATGGGGCCCTGGATGGGGGGGGGACCTATGTCGCATGTCGAATTTAAACAACCGCTGTGTGGCCATGTTGAATTTAAGGAAAGCCCCTGTTGCATGTCAGTAATGTCCATGTCGCATGTCCCTATTATCTTATAGCCCCATGGCGTGTCGTTAAGGTCCCATGTTGCATGTCGATTTTAAGAAATAGCCGTGTCGCTGTGTCGAATTTAGTGGTCCACACCCATTATGATAATATCCCTTTTTGTCATCTTTAAACATAGGCCTTTGCCTAAACCTCCTACTGACACGTTCTTCGTATCCCCACACAGGTCCCAGTCCCAGTCCTCAATATACACATATATAAGGTGTTCCGCAAGGTTGCACATGTATTGCACACATAAGTATGGGGCCCTTGATGGGGGGTCCTCAGTGAGTGAGTGAGTAATGGATGTTTTATGTCATTTCGACAACTAAGGTCATATTGACGGCAAAAACAAGTTGGGACGAATTCTGTCTTTGGTGATCGTATCTATGAGATGAAGGTGATAGGGCAGGCAAACAGCAGGGGATCCAAACCTAGCAATCACTTTTGCTGTACCTCATCCCTTAGTGAACCCAGACACCAACCAGGATTCACCCCCCTATCGTGGCCTTTTACAATCAGCAGGGGCTACCAGGGGCCTATTCTCCCCAGGGGCAAAAGCCCCACCCTGGTACCCCCACGGGGGAGGGGTGTTAGACCGTAAAATGTAATTCTGACGTAAAATGCAATTTGACGTAAAATGTAATCCAAATTGAGGTAAAATGTAAATCTGACGTAAAATGTAACTCATATTACTGTAAAATGCAATCACAAATCCTGCCCTAAATTGTAAAAATGTAATTATCACAGAGGGGCCTTCTAGACTCTATTATTTTTCTATTATAATTCTAACCACCCCCTATCCCAACCCATGTTGATAACTATGCATTGGATGTATATGGGGACATTAGATAGTTTCCAGATTACAATTTTCACCATATAGTGGTAAACCAGTGAAGAAGGGCAGGCAGATCTAAGGCTTGCACAGGTAAAACCTGACCTATACCAGTCCCATAACCCCTTTTTTTCTTGTTCCTCTCTTAATAGCTTACTTATTTCAATATATATGGACCTTGACCCTTCCAATCCGGTTGACTAGTGAGAAGATGTGGATATAACCATTTCCTATCCCATTAGAAATATTTCATTTACATTTTACATAGGTCTATTTCATTTACATTTTACCTTGATTTGTTACATTTTACGTTGGCTCATATTTACATTTTAAGTGAACCCTGTTTACATTTAACGTCGAACTTACATTTTAGGTTGATTTTATTTACATTTTACGTTGATTTACGTTTTAGGTTAGATTTACATTTTACGGTCTAACAAGGGTTCCCATGTTGCATGTCGAATATAAGAAATGACTATGTTGAATTTAATGTTGAATTTAAGAATTTGCCATCTCGATTGTCATTTATTGCCATATCGCCTGTCGAATCTAAGAAACAGTCATGTTGCAGTGTTGAAATTAAGAATAGCCCCTGACACTAGGCAGAAAATAGGCCGTGTTGCTGTGTCAAATTTAGTGGTCTAGACTCATAAGTATGACTCTGAAGCACCTCAGCCTGAAAAGAAATATACCAGTTGAGACAGACAACTAACAAAGGGGTGTTGATGGGGGGGTCCCTGTGTCGCGTGTCAAATTTAGGAAATGATCATGTTGTACTGACGCGGATGGCCAGTCCAGGCTCGTGTAGGCTTAGCAGTGTTAGGTTTAGAACAGCGCACACTTTAGCCATAACTCTCTGTCAAAGTTAGGGGGTTAGAGGAGGAGTCTATGTGTGACATATCATACTAAAGGGGTGCGCTGCGCTCGAGCTCAGTCAGAGTTAGCTGATTGTTGTTGTGAGTAACCATCCTGGAAAGGTTGAGTCTTAGAAGCTGAGTCCTGGATTTGGAATAGAAGCAGAAAGACTGTGTAGAAAGGTGGGAGCGTTGACTGAGTGTGTTTGAGGGGATTCCATCCTTGGAGCTGATCATTGTCAATTGAGATCTTGTCATGGAACGACAATACATAGGAGATTAATAAATAAAGAACATCCTTTCACGCAAGTGTTACGTCTTGCATGATGTGGAACTATGATTATGTATTGGAAGACAACAGTTGAACGAGGAGGAGACTACGTTAGGAGCTAGCTATTATCCATATTTAATACGACTAATTAAGCACACCTAATATAAATGGATAATTAACTCTCTATAGTTCAACGTCACATGTCCTTATATTTTCATTTTCCATGTTGATCTTAAGAATCCCCAATGTCACAGGTTGAATTTAACAAAAGGCCATGTCGCCCTGTTGATTTTAGGGGTCTTGACCCAAATCATTTTGTGAATGTCGTCAGTAGTGAGGTAAGGAGACCCTTCAGGAGTAGAATGGTTCTAGAACCCTAAATTTGAAAAATTGCGCATAGATTAACTAAGTGTTATTTTTAATGTAATCGACTTCAGTGAAGTATTCTAAAAGATATTTCAAAAGTAAAATCGTGAGAAAGTCGATGTCCTAGGGAATCATTCAGCAAAGGAATTTAATTTTGTGAATTCCCTGAATGCTGTTAGGTACTCCCCTTGCTATGTAACAGCTATGGGAACTCCTTCCAAAGTTATGTTGGCATTCCCTTTTTAATGAATTGTTGTGGATGGCTATATATATCAATTTGTAATGAGTTGCATTGGGCCACATGTATGAAATTTGGGTTAGGGAGCATAGCCCTTATTAGAAATTCTACAGGTATGGGGATTCCCTTATAAGGGCAGGTGGGATTCCCCCAATAACTCCTCTTCCTACATCACAGCCGCTTTGACATTATCTATAGTGACACTAGCGACATGGCTTTTTTTTTAGTGACAGGGGACATTGTACTGACGTGGGTGGCCAGCCCATGTTTACGCAGTAAGGCGTGAGCTTTAGAAGCACACATGTAAGCCGTGTTTCACTTTGTCAGTAATGAAATGGGGGAGGAGTCATGGTGTGACGTACCACTCTAAAAGAGCGTGTTCTGATCTCAGTCAGCCAGAGTTCGCTGTAACGCTGTGTGAGTAACATCCAGGGAAGGTTGGACCTTTAACCTGCAGTCTTGGTTCTGGATAGAGGCATAGAAATTGTGTAAGAGTGCGGGAGCATTGGCTGAATGTGTTTGAGGGGATTCCTACCTCGGGACTGATCATGGTCCAGGCCCGTAGCCAGAACTTTTTGTGGGGGGGTGACCATCACTGAAAAGTGGACCTTTTTCACTGGGCTAGTCAAGAAGTTCATACAGGAAATAGGGAAAGGTTATATTAAATTGCAATTGCAAAATATTTGGTTCATTCCATACCAATTTAATGAGGGTCCCATGCACTTCATCTAAAATTTTCTTTAAATCCATGGGTCACAACAATTGAAATATCATTAAAACTTTTGGAAATTTGATGTTCAAATTTGAAATCTGTTTCCTGGACATGTTTATGAAGTTACTTTTATGAGTTTAAAGAAAACCTCAGAAGAAGTGCATGAGACCTTCATTAACCCTTTCACTATGCCAGATGCCGTGAGACATCGCCAACCAAAACCTGCCAGATGCTTTAAGGCATCTTTTGGATAAATCTTCAAATTATGAATTTACAGCTAATTTTTGTTGGTTATATGATATTGAAATCAGCCATAATAATTATGGCATACCTACTTGAGCACATTTAGACAAACGATTTATTTAATTTCACATAATACTATAGCTGTATATTGTTCTATACAGGAGGGTCATTCTATATGTGGTGTTTTGGGGAGTATTCTTTGATGCAACAGATTGGTCTATTTTCAAACATGTATTCACATTTTGGTGGCGTAGTGAAAGGGTTAAATTGACATGGAATGACCCAAATATTTTTTTGTGGGGAGGGGGGTTAAGAATTTAGCACAGGACAGACAGAGATACCACAGGGCAGATAGAAGTACTACAAGGCAGACAGAAGTACCACAGGGCAGACAGGGGTACCACAGGGCAGACAGGGGTACCACAGGGCAGACAGGGGTGTGTGGATGGGGGGGGGGGGGTTCCGTGTCGTGTGCCGAATTTTAAAAATGCACATGTCGCCTCTGCCTTTATCTCTGTATAGACCCCTGTCCCCTGTCAAATTTAAGAAATAGCCATGTCGCATGTCACTATTTGTTGAAAGCCCCTGTCCCCTGTCAAATTTAAGAAAAAGGCCATGTCATCTGTCACTAATTTGCTATGTCGCCTGTCGAACTTAAAAAATGGCTGTATCGCTGTGTCGAATTTAAGAAATAGCCATGTCGCCCTGTTGATTTTAAGGTCTAGACCCATAGACAGGGGTACCACAGGGCAGATAGAGGTACCACAGGGTGGACAGAGGTCCCACAAGGCGGGCAGAGGTACTACAGGGTGGACAGAGGTCCCACAGGGCGGACAGAGGTACCACAGGGCGGACAGAGGTACTACAGGGTGGACAGAGGTCCCACAGGGTGGACAGAGGTCCCACAAGGCGGGCAGAGGTCCCACAGGGCGGACAGAGGTACTACAGGGTGGACAGAGGTCCCACAGGGCGGACAGAGGTACCACAGGGCGGACAGAGGTACTACAGGGTGGACAGAGGTCCCACAGGGTGGACAGAGGTCCCACAAGGCGGGCAGAGGTCCCACAGGGCGGACAGAAGTACCACAGGGCGGACAGAGGTACTACAGGGCGGACAGAGGTACCACAGGGCGGACAGAGGTACCACAGGGTGGGCAGAGGTCCCACAGGGCGGACAGGGGTCCCACAGGGCGGGCAGAGGTCCCACAGGGCGGACAGAAGTACCACAGGGCGGACAGAGGTACTACAGGGCGGACAGAGGTACCACAGGGCGGACAGAGGTACCACAGGGTGGGTAGAGGTCCCACAAGGCGGACAGGGGTCCCACAGGGTGGGTAGAGGTCCCACAAGGCGGACAGGGGTAGCACAGAGCAGACAGTGAAACCAAAGTCAGAGGGATCATATAGTATGTACAGATATATCATAGGATGGAAAGAGATATCATAGGATGGACAGTGGCGATCAGATAATACTTTGATTATTTTGGAAAATGTGGACCTGGCCCAGCCTGGGGGGGTGACGGGTACCCCACGTCACCCCCCCTGGCTACGGGCCTGTGGTCAATCGAGTTCTTGTCACAGAACGACTATACACTGGATAATAAGCAACAATATCCTTTCACGCGAGTGTTCATGTCTTACATGATGTGGGAACTATGATTATGTATTGGACAACAGCGGTTGACAGGGAGGAGACTGCGTACGGACTTAGTTATTATCTACAACTTAATTACAACTACTAAAGCACACTACAAATAACAGATAATTAACCTCTATAGTTCAACATTGCCATTTCTTAAAGCAGCTGTCTCGTCCGTGCATTGTTAGGCTAATATCCGCAGCATTAGCTTAACAACATGATGGCTCGCGATGTGTTTTTTGACATCAGAACATAATGCGGTGACGTGATTGGTCACGTCACAAAATTTGCACAATGGGACAGGAATTACGACGTAGCAAACACTTACATCCTTATGGACAAGAACAGAAAGGAGCTGTCTCTTCCTGCTGTTTTTAGGCTAACATACGCCGAAATTAGCCAAATGACGTGACGGCTGGAGAAGTGTTTTGTGACGTTAGAACATAATCCGACAATGTTATTGGTCACCACACAAATTTGGCATGGCCGTCAGGCGGTTACAACATATCAAAATACTTTCGCCACATGGACGAGAAAGCCCATTTAAATTCAACATGAGACATAGCGCCCTCCCCATCTAGGGCCTCCATTTTACCCACCTAAATCCCAGCATGGCTTACAGCTGTTGGTTTACGGCAGGTAGGACCATTAATAAGCCAGCAGACCAACAATCATCAAAGGGATTTAAAAAACGGCAGTGTCACATATTTATAATACTTTAGGTATTTCCACATACATAGGGTGTGCGATACAAGCCTGTTTTTAGTATTTTTATAAATTGCAAACATTATTTTCTTTCAAAACAAATGGGGAATTCCATGTTATCGAATAAATCTAGGTGAGTAAACAATACAATTTATAATAGCATTTATGGAGCTTAATGTATTTATGGAGCTTTAATGGTTGATATTTTATGTCATAGATTTATTTCCTTTTTTTATGATTTTTTGAGAGTGGGGATTCCCTTTGATTGGAACCTCAGGATTTTCCAATTAGTGTCCTTGTGACATCTCAAATTTTCTATAAAAAAAAGAAAACACTTATAATATGATCGGCCAAATCTTTAAATCTCATAACTTTGCCCCTAGGCCTACCTGGAATATCTTTAATGCCTTTAGCATTAGTTTTGATGCATTTACCGTGATAAAAAAAAGTTCAATTGAAAATCATCCTGTTGTTACCTGACATGTTTTCCTTTAAATTTTAATGAAAAGAACAATTAATTCTGACATAAATCTAATAACTAATAGCAGCGTGGCGTTTTATACTTTTGGGCCACCGTAGTAAACCGGTCTGCGGCATCAGCGCCAGACGGCATCACGGTCACAGCAGATTCTCACTAATCATAACTCATTGAAGAAGACCGAGTATCTGCCTGGAGAGTGTGAGCGCCGTTGTAACCGGTTGGGTCAGATACACTTTTCTCCCTTTTCCCTGAACACTTCCGCCGGCGCTCACGGGGACAAAGTGCAAGTCGCAAATTGTTCTGTTTTTCAGAGAATTCTTTACAGAAATACACACAATACATCAAGATGGCTGCAGGAAAAGCTGAGTAAGTAGGAATTGTGTATTTGAGTGAATCAGCATGTAAATGACAAGTCGACAGGGAGTTAGACGAGTCAGGTCCCCCCTACTCAGGCTACTGGCCCCTCCCCCTTACCTAGTTTCAAATCCAAGTTTCAGTTTCTAGATCTAGGTCTACTTTAGATGTTCATTCGCGGAGCCTTGTTTAGTTCTTGTATACAGGACTCGACATTGTGCATTACTGGCCTGCCTTTACTTAGCTTATTGAAGTAATATTGATCCATATTATTGATAACGTTCTCCCTTTACATCAAAAATAGTATAGCTTCCTTTAATTGTAGAATCGTTGTTTACATGGAGAGATGGCATTGGCAGTTGCAACTATTCCTTAGGGTAACTGGAGAACTCGGTCCGCAGGAGAACTCGGTCCAGGAGAACTCGGTCCGCAGGAGAACTCGGCCCTCTGGTTTATTTTAAGGCTTTCAAAGTTTTGTGTTGGGTCACACTAAATATCTTGAAAATTGATAGACATGCGTTCGGTTGATGTAATAACCCCTCATTCTACATGATTCCGAGGATCAACTCTCACACTTTAAATTGACTTAGTCTACATGTTTACCCGACTAAAGTTAAAGGTATCTATACTGTTCAAAATCCATGCACACACCGGGTGCATGCCTCCCAAAAAATGTGCACCCTGCAGTCAAATTGTGCACACCGGGTGCAGGGTGCGCCCTTAATTTCGAACAATGCTAAATTAAACATGATTTTAACAAGAAATTAAGAGAGAGATCCTAATGTCAATAGAATATCTATGAGTGGACCGAGTTCTCCTACGGACCGAGTTCTCCAGGACCGAGTTCCCTGCGGACCGAGTTCTCCAGTATTCTTTCTTAGAATGCAGCCACAGGCACAGGAGCAGAGAACACTAATAGGGGGTTTCCCAGTTTCACCTTTAGGGCTATGGTAACTAAATAAATAGTTGGTCCAGACAGTGTGATACAAAGAATTTACAGGGCTTGACAAATCAATTCAAAACATGGTTGCCCACTTGGCAACTAGACTCCTGAATGTGGTTGCCCAGTTTGTGGCAGTTACAAAATGTAGTTGCCCAGTAGCTCGGTTTATTCAGAACTGTTTCAACCAAAATCTGATTTGGAATAGGTATTACTGACAAAGATGGTCTTTTTACTATAATTTAAGCTTGAGAAACTGTTGCATTTCAAGCAGAATTAGGTCAGAGTTCAACTTCAAAATTTCACTCTAAATTTAATTTTGCGTGAAACCTGCGTTACACTTGCCCAAAGGGCAGCAAAGTCAAAACCCCTAATGTTGAGCCTTGTTGTAGATCTACAAAGATATTATGTTTGGATTTTTGGTCTAAGTTCTTTGAGAAATCAGTGTCTGCCATTAACACCGGCTCGTCGGCCAATGGCCAACATTTTGAGAGGAGGGCCGACAATTTTCACCAAAAATAGTGTCAAACTGACCCTGATGGCTAACAGCCATCGGGGCACTTTGTTAAATTCCCAATAATCTTTTAATGTTTTTTTCTGACCATATTTTACATGTTTTTGCTTGCCTCTTATGCAAGCAGAAAAGTTGTCAGGGCCGACTGTATTTTGGAAAAATCGGGCCGACAGCCTAAATCCAACACTTGATTTGAAATTGTTTAAGTTTAATTCCCGCCGGCTCCTGGTCACCTATGGTAGTGGTACTTAATCAATAAATCACAAATCCAATAGATCTAGTAAGTGGGAGTAATTGGTTGAATTCTGCCCTCGGTCAACTTGTTGTTCCTGACCTTGTACTGTTAATCGATAGACCTGTAGATAAACAATCTCAAGTGGTTAATCGTGGCTGATAAGAGAGATAAAACCTCTCACAGTCTGCATAGAACACTGGGACTGTTGCGACAGATTACGATTGACTAGATTACAGTGTTTCCAACTATTTAGGAGTCAAAATTACGGACATTTAATTCAGCGCTTTGAATTATAGGCCTGAATATTAGGGGGTCCGGGGGTATTCTCCCCCTGAAGAATTTGGTATTTTCTATGTGAAAATAGACAGGTTTTGATTAAATTACGGACCTTTGTGATATTTTACCTGAAATCACCGAGGTTTTTAAACATTTATCAGCAAAATTACAGACCTATCACCAAACAAACGGATTTCGGACCCATTTTTTTTTACTGGTGAAAATGCGGACGTTTTCCTAATTTTTACCGACGGTTGGCAACACTGCTAGAATTGATTTCCTGAATCATACAGATCTTCGGTGAAATATTACACCCGTCTTCCAGATACTGCCAGCAGATAGAACTCTGGCTGACCAATCTCATCTTAACAATGAACATAATTCTATAATATATTTACGAGCACACAGGTTAAGAGATAAAAGTTAATGAAAACAAAGAGCTACATTTATGAGACAACTAGAACATGAAGGCAGTGAAGGCTGGTTGATTTGAGCAGAGCATTTTAAAGCTTTAGGTGACACTTATTCTATATGATGTAATACACTAAGTGAGAATTATGCAGAATAATTCATTTAGTGGATCATCTAACGGGATAAAAGTGATTGTGGGAGGGGGGGGGGGGGTAAGTAATGTATTGAGATGTGATGATGATGGTAGTGAGTTGTATCTGTACATATTTACCTAAATTATTTGTGTTTTGTCAGTTAATCTAGGGATTACCTGTTTTAGTTCTTTTACTCCAGCTTTGTTTGATTGTCCTTTTACCACTACGCCTTTTTGGCTTTGAAGTGACCTAGGCCGAAAAAGTTTAAGGTAGGAAGGCTAGGTCAATTTATTCATGTAGTTTTGACATAATTTTTTAATTTATGCAACAAGACTCGGTCATTCTTGAATATTCAAAAATCACACCAGACACTCCTCGCAACTATTGACTGCTAGCATCTAAAATACATCTATTTATTTGGGGGAAATTCTTAAAAAATGTTATGGTAGGGCCAAAATATAAGGGTAAGTCTAATTCCGTGGACACAGCAACTGTTTTTAGGCCAGTGGGTACCAAATCTATGCATGCCAACCAGAACAACAAAAACTACATTGGTTATGACCAAAACAGGTATTTGAAAGCACGCAAAATATTATTATTCGATGAAATGTAAAAGGAGATTTAGTCTAGTGTATTAATACAAGATGTGTATTTGGCAGAAGGGCGAGTCAAAATGCCACACCTTGGCCTCCCCCCCCCCCCCCCCTCCTCCCTTGTTGAATCATCGTGGGGGGTGGGCTCCCCCATGTTTGTGCCCCCCCCCCCACCATCAATTTCTGCGTCCGCCCCTTCGTGTATTCTATGGTAACAAACTAAATGTAGATCCACACATCTAATCTCTAGGATTCAAACCTAACCCTGACTCATCCCTGTTTGGGGATCTAGATCAAGATAAGATTTTTACACGCAAAGTTAGGGGTGGTCAGTGTGAAAAAAGTAAATTATCGAACGTGCTCAAAAACTATTTCTACCATCTGAAATATACTTGTCCTAGGCATCTATATGCCGTTTTATGTTATTTTGGCCAATTCTATTTCATTTAAAAAGTTAAAAGAATATCCTGAAAAAGAAAGTTAGGGTAGGGCCAAAGTTATAGAGTAGGTCGGGTTACCTGAAGACAACCATTTCTTTAGGCCTAATACAAAAACCTGTGTGTATAGAGTTCTCTGTGATGTTGGCAGGACCGTGTATTGTATGGGACCTCACACCGTGACCATACCCCTGGAGCTTCACCGCGTTAACCGCTCTAAAACCTAATACAAAAACCTGTATGTATAGAGAACACTATGTTGTTGACAGGGCGGTGTACTGTATGGGACCTCACACCTTTACCATTCCCCTGGAGCTTCACTGCGTTAACCGCTCTAATACCTAATACAAAAACCTGTGTGTATAGAGTACTCTGTGATGTTGTCAGGGCGGTGTATTGTATGGGACCTCACAAAAAGGACCATTCCCCTGGAGCTTCACCGCATTAACCGCTCTAATACCTAATACAAAAACCTGTGTGTATAGAGTACTCTGTGATGTTGGCAGGACCGTGTATTGTATGGGACCTCACACCTTTACCATGCCCCTGGAGCTTCACCGTGTTAACCGCTCTAATACCTAATACAAAAACCTGTGTGTATAGCGTACACTGTCATATTGGCAGGGCGGTGTATTGTATGGGACCTCATACCATGAACATACCAATGGAGCTTCATCGCGTTAACCGCTCTCGGCTATGCACAGCATTGAGAGCCCCGAAAGCCCCGACTGGGGCGATTATCGTACTGCAGGGAGGCGATTCATTTCAGAGATACGACACCGACTTTGACAACACTGCCTTTAGACAGGTTCTGGTCATTTTCTGCCATGTTATTTTCTGCCATGTTGTTTGCTGCGTTACTTAAGGCTTGGCTGCCTTCGTTTCTTTTGGTGGTGGACATGTGGCTTGGAAAGCTTGAACAAAATGGGAGCTGCATTAATCTTTATTGGACCTTTTTTTGTTAATGACCGTAAGGGTAATATTCTGCCTCGACCACTCAAGCTTACTTAACATTAAGGCCTATTTCCTATGGAACTAATGAATACTTTGTTTTAAGTGTTTTTTTTTATTGCAACTCCAAAACAGGCAGCTGGGGTCCTTACATCATTTTTCCTTATTTATTTCTGTTTTAATTTCTCTTTATTTATCCTGGGTTTTCTCGATTACAAATCACAAGTCATTGTAAATCACAATCAGGGCATTAAGCGTTGCCTGTCCTTTCTATGGGACACTACACATGAAAGATCCCTTGCCACTCTTCGAAAAGAGTTGGGTATGGAACCCAGGGGCAGGTTTCTTCTAATTCTTATCATAAATACGATCACCTACAGCTAAAACGCATCAACTTGCGCAGTCTGGAAAGAACCTTGTGTGGTTGGCTGGATGTTAAACTACCCCAACAAACAAACTGGATTTCAAATCGTATTTTTGGACGACCTGCATACTGTATCAAAGTTCATTATGGGTAAAATCATGACAAGAAAACCTAAGGTGAACTGCCTAAGAAATTACACCTATGGATTGAAAAAAAAAGTTTCAAATTATCAAAATTAGTTTTTTGTCTTTCATTTTGATAAAGTCCTGAGTTGCCAAAAGGCCAGAAAAAAAAACTAAAATTTCTTGAGTTAAGGTTTTATGCCTCCACAAAATGAGGTCGGCTAGTAGGGATATTTCTTTCTCCTTCAATTGTTTTCAATAGGAATGGTAATGTCGGAAATTATAAACTTCTTTTCTACACCTTCTTCACTGATCTTTAAATATTATTTGTTATTCATAATGTGATAAGAAGTAGGCGATTTAATGTTAATTTGCAACAAATGTGATTCAATTTCAATGATTTTACCCATGATTTTCTCGGAAAAAAACACCATTTCGGTCGGTGCAAAAAAATAGGGCCCATGGGGTTACCTGAACACACAAATCAGGGGTTTTCCTTAACTGTTATGTCCACTAGTCCACCGGGCTAGTGGTCGCATACTGGCACTAGCCCGGATCGAAGTTTCACTTGCCCATATGAAGATATCATTAAGAATTCTTTTTAATTTTTACTGGTCCACAGGGCTAGTTGCTAGCAAAATGCACTAGCCCGACAGGATTTTCACTAGTATCAGGTACTAGAAACTGTATGTTAAGGAAAATCTCTGCAAATTTTGTTGGCCTCATTTTCCTAAATCCCCTTAACCCCTTTAACCTGCCTCTAACACTAACCCTGGTTCCCGGTGTGTCCTTGTAGGAGCGCTTTCTGCCTGGGTGACCACACGCTCAAAGTGCCGATGGCGCTCCACCACCAGAACCAGCAGAAACTGGTCGGGGCGCTGCGGGCCCGCGACGACGTCGAGAAGGGCGCCGTGTTGGTCCTGCAGGGAGGCGATGAGTTCCAGCGCTACTGCTCAGACGTTAACGTCACTACTTTTAGACAGGTTAGGCTTAAGCCTGTATTCCACATGCTGATTTTGTTGCTGATTTTAGGATAGAGAGTGGTGGTTTTGGCGTTTTTTGCAGTAGCGGCATCTTTGAACTATCAATGATTCAATTTTTGAAATATATGCTGAATATTTCTCGTATCTACACTTGAATATGTCCTCTACATAAAATTATATGAAATAAGATTGTTCACTGAAAATTGACTGAGTAAATGAACGATAAAAATGGAAATTTGATTTTTAACTGAAGGTCGATATCTGACTTAATATTAAAGGTACTTATTGGAAACTTTGGATATATATTTAAAACATTTGTATGCAGGAAAGCGTGTCTCAGATTTTTTATTTAGGTCCTAGTTTAATTTTTAAAAAGTATTGAAAATAAATGTGAAAAAATTACTAACAAATTACTTTTTGCAATAAAAAAAAAAGTACGACCTAAAACAAAAATCTGAGACACAGTTCTCTCCAGAGTAATGTTTGTGCATTACCTGTGAAGTCTCAGAATTCCAGAGAAACTATTGATGAAGCTATTGACATTCAAAAAATAAAAGTGAAAAATTTACTTTTTCATATATATTTTTTTCTAATCCCCATTTCATTAAAAATCTATCTATACCATTAGATAGAGAAAAATCTGCCCGTTCATTTCATGCATAAAACATCAATTAGTTAGCAGTATTGGCAAAACTGTTGCAATTTTACTGAAATGCCCGTTAATCACCACACTCTATCCTTAACAATCATCATATTACATAATTATCACTCTAAAGGTTAGGCCAAACTAAAAGAAAAATTCAGTTTCCGGTCGACCGCCCAACTGGGTCTGATACCCCTGACTGGGAGCCATTTTTTCCTCATTATTTTTCAGAAACTTTTTTTCTCTGAAACAAATTTACATTCCCTACCAAAAAATAACAAATAAAAATCCCGACTGGCTTTTAGAAAACCCAGTCGGTCCACCGGAAACTGATTTTTGGGAGGCGGGCCTTAGGCAGCCGACCTTCTCTACACTCTTTCTTGACCAGGTTGACCCAATGCATTTCAATGGGGGTCAGAAAAGTTGTTACAATTTTGTGACCAATTTTTCGTTCCACTTTTCTCAGTAATGCCAGCATTATAATCTTCAAATTATATGTATTTTTGTAGTTCTGTTTCTAGTATATGGTGGTTTGGTTCCAAAATTCTGAAATATTTGGTTGTTTTGTTGTAATTTTTGAGAGAATCCATAAGTTTTTTGCCACAAAATTGAAATAGGAATTTCCTATAGTAAAGGAAGTAGATCATCACTCTCCACGCACAGCAAATCTTTTTCCCATAGGGATGCATGGAGATTGACAAAGAAGGTTTCAGTGTCAAATTCCTCACACTCTCCAGGCACATGTCTAGTACTAAACTGGTAACTTGTTATAATTATTGCGCAATCATTAAAAGTCACTGTCTTGCCACCCCACAAATTCACAATTTCCTTTATTTTCGCCCACCGCCCGCCTCCTTGGGTACAACAGTACCCGAAAATCTAGTTTAAATCCTGGCCTTATATGATTGTCCCTTGAATGGTATATAGCATGTAAGGTTTCATGCCATACTAGTAAAGAACTCAAATAAATACATAATCGGCAGCGTCAAGATCAGCATGTGGAAGACAGGCTTTAGGTGGCTTTATCCTGCTTTTAGATGGGATATTGTTAGTTGTTAATTAAATCACTTTTAGATTTGGTAGAAAACTGCTAACACCTTTTCCATATTCTAATTAATTATTAAAAGGAGTTAATGACATTAACAAATATATAACTTGATTTAAAATCTAATATAACTTGCTAATTATAACCTGATTGACATCAAACCAATAAAAATCTTTGCGTTCCTTTTTTTTTATCTTTCGGTACAGACTGTTGTACCAAAATAAATGAAAGATTAAAAATGAATTTGTCATATATCTTGTGAACGCTTCAAATATCTTCATAAAATGTGACACTAAAGTAAGGACAATTCTCAATGAAATGAATTTAAGTATTTCAGTTTTGAGCCAAAACACTTTATAAAATGCTTCTGAATGTGTCAATTGTTCCAGAAATATAAGTTACAAGTAAGTCTTATGTAATTTGAAAATCACTCCTACTCAATCTGATACTTAACCCTAAGTGATTTGATAACTAATTGCCCCTTTTCCCCCCAGGAGTCGTACTTTCACTGGGTGTTTGGTGTACTGGAGCCCGGCTGTTACGGGGCGGTTGAGGTCGACACGGGGAAGACGATGGTTTTTGTACCCCACCTGCCCGACGAGTACGCAGTCTGGATGGGCGAGTAAGTATTGGAATTTACACTATAATTACTGTGTTGATACATTCACAGCTCAGAAATCTTGGCCTGCAGTTGTCTTTTTTGCAGGGATGCCATTTTTTCTGCTTTTTCCGGATTTCTGGATTTTTGTCTGTATCATTATTTTTATATTTAATTCAAAATGTTTAAGGGAAAAACGCTACATCAACCTTCAGATAACAGATTCCATTTACTAAAGGCTCTTTTTAATGTCAGAAGGAACATAATATAATGATTCTACTTATATTTTTTCCTGCCCAAAAACCGGAAAGTTTTCCTGCCTAAAATCCAGAAGGCTGTTTCACAGTAGGGAAGGGGGTGGGACATTTTCGTATTTTTAAGTAGCATAGAGTGGCATCTCTGTTTTTGGTTCGCCCTAAGCTGAGGGAATATTTACATCCATAGTGCGGGGGGGTGGGGGGTGGACCTTGTACATTTGAAACCATGGCAGGGAAAAATTTGCCTTGCAATATAGAAAAAAACAAATATATTAGAAATATTCTAATATCGCACGCTACACAAATTGCCATCAGAATCTCGTTTCCTTAAGTCTGACACTTCTTAAATTCTGCCTTTTCAGGATCCACACGCGGGACCACTTCAAGCAGAAGTACAGCGTGGACGAGGTCCACTACGTCGAAGACGTGAGATGACATTTACCTTTTTCAGGGTCCCCCCTGCACAGGGAAAACTGGGGGGGGGGGGACTGATAGGGAAAATACAGGGAATTTGTAAATTTTGCCAAGACGCAGGGAAAACACAGGGAATTTCATTTGGCCAGGTTCTGAAATTCCAAATTCTCAGATATTACAGATTTGACTTCTTCTTGTTGGATTGTCCCATTTTTTTTTGCATGTGGAAGTTTTAAAATTTCAACTTCCTTGGAATGACAGGAAAAATATTGTCGCAGGACAGGGAAATCTCAGGGAAAGCACAGTGAATTTGAAAGTGAAATTTGTGTGGGGACCCTGCTTTTTATGAAGCGTTTTCCTTTTATGAAGCTTCTACTTTTGGTAACCAATCATGAACTTATAGACCTTGTGCAGACAGGGTCACGTGACCAGATTTTGGTGATCACCACGTGGTTTAACGGGTTACCATACCCACATGGCTATGAAATATATCCACTTTTTATTGAAAATAATTGTTCATTGTGATTCAGTGGGTTTTCTTTTGATAAGATAAAGGAAACTGCACAACATAGATGGTTTCGAATTGTAAATAATAGCAATCTTAAAGTGATCACCAATATGGCGCCCATCCAAATTTCGGAGGTGTGACGTCATCTGCACAACGTCTATAGCATATTAACTGACCTCAACTACGTTGATTGCTTTTTCTATTTTCTTTACTCGCAACGTCTTCCCCATGTTTGTTTTATTTCCTATCATAAAGCCTCACTAACATATCTTGTGCTCACTTTGGATTTTGGAAATCCAATCATTTTACCTGTACAGGCTTTTGGAAATGTGAATTTGTTATTTAGAAATTGCGCAGTTGTTATACAACTCGGTGTCCAAAATGAAGAATAATTCATCCTGGTGTATGCACGCGAAACCGTACACCTGGCGGCAAAACCTCTGGTGCAATGGGCATTCTTTGTCACAGGACACTGCAGGCATCATACCCTTCCTTTATTTTAAAGGAATTTCCTTTAAATTCCTTTATTTTTGTGAAAATAGGCAAAATTCCTTTATTTTCCTTTATTTTTACGAAAAAAAACTTCCTTTAAATTCCTATATTTTTTAGGGAGGGCGGTATGATGCCTGCACTGCTATTACACATACATGTAATTACCCAGGGATCTCCGTAGGCCTGCAGGATGCGGGATTCCCGCATTATGATTTTAATTCCCACATTAGATGGCCCTGGAGGGGGCCATTCCCGCATTAAAATTCACAGAAACTGGATAATATGCATAAAAAAAGGCCCATCACTTTTCACAGACGGCCCTTATGGCTGAGCCCACTGGGGATTTTGATACTCAAGATTTTTTTCTAGGGAGATCCCTGATTACCAATTCCTTTTCATAAGAAATGTCGTCTAATTACATTTTGCTGTTTACTTATTTCCAGATCTCCAAAGTGTTAAAGAGCAAGAACCCGTCAACCCTCCTGACTTTGGTAAGGTTTACTTTTTCTAGATGAATAATAGAAAACATTAAACAACTTTGAGATTTAGTAATTCTAAAGAATTTTTCCTTCCACATGAAACAAGGAAGGGTGTACCTATATTTGTGTTTCCCCATACAGAAAGGACGCTCCAGGCGTAAATTAGGCATCAAAGAGGATACTTTAAGCTTTCAAATGATACCAAGCACATCAAAATTAAATAATTTTCAAGGAATTTACGGGCTGTTGAACGCAGGACGGTCAGCATTCCTGAAAAAGGCTGATGTTTGGTAATATTTGGGGAAAAAACATTCTATTGACATTCCAATTAGAATGTTTTTCAAACAAAATGGAATGTTTAGAGTAGGATAACTGAATTCTACACAAAAAGTTGGTTTAAGACATTTTCATCCCTGTTTTTCACAAATCTACCCATATCTCCCTTAATATTACCTGTAGAGCTTAAGATATAATCCCCTCGGAGCATCCTTTCTCTGTGGGGAGACACATTTATTCCAAAAGTTTAAATCATTAAGGTACAAATTTATATGATACAAGGTTAAGGTTATATTTGTGACAATACAACATGTTTGTTAAAATAAATGATTTTCCAGACCACGCCACCTAGTGTGTAACTCAGCTTCAGGGATGTAGGCCAGACAAGCCTGGGGTTATTTTCTCTTTGGGAATGTTTAAATTGGTGACTTTTAACCGCCTGCAGATTTGTATACATGCAATGTAAAATAATGCCTTAAACACGGGTGCATAGTGCAGATCTTCCTCTTTCCATTGATATATGAATCATTATTATGGATACAAGCTTTGAATTTATAAATATTTGTCAATATCAAAAGTTTTGAATTAATCATTGGCCAATGGGAGCACACCCCAGAGGCCTTATCAGTATTATGTAATTGACCCCCCACCAATCAGGTGTCGCGCCACCCCACCATGTGGGTTTGTTTGTCCTACCTCCACTGGACCTCGACGGGCCCGCGAGGTCTGGAACAGACTATTGTGGAAAATGCCAAAAGAGAGATTCGTTTGCACCGATTCTCAAAGGTGGCGCCATTATCAACGACGCCTCAAACATAGGTGATGGTCCGGCTTACATATACCTTAAGCCCCATACCCACTAGGTGATATTGCCGTCAACTTTTTACTGTGATTTTTATGGGCGATGGCTGACAGGAAGAATGGGCTTCATCATCGTCGGGCGACTGTCATATCAAGCAATTTTGATATTTTTCAGCCAATTTTCCCACCAAGAACTCATCCCATACCCATGGGGAATCGCCCAGCGATTGTGCGGCGAAATTCTCGGCCATGCCATTGCCAGGTAGCTCTACTGCTTTTCGGTGACATATCATCTGTTTGTTGCTTTCAGTACGGCCGTAACTCTGACAGTGGGTCCATGTCTAAGGAGGCCGCCTTCGACGGCATCAGCGAGTAAGTGAATTACGCTCTTCTGGCTTTACAACCTTACATATTTGATCAAAAGATGTATCTAGATGCTGGAAATTATTGTAAAGGGTGTGTTATGTGAATTTTGAGGAAAATAATAAAATAATGCCTGAGTCTATTTTTGTAAGTAAAACGGAATTAAAAAAAAAAAATTGTACCTACCTGCCCGCCCTATTTTTCAGACCTATGTTACCTAAACATAACTGTTCATTTGTTTGGACCTTGACTAGGTGCAGCATCATGTTTTACTAAATTCAACTGGCATTTCTTTTGGTATCCAACTATATATAAGTATAACAAGTCTTAAAAGGTACTTATATAATGATAATATTATTTCATTTTTACACTTTAGGTTCAAAGTCAACAAAACCATCCTTCATCCCGTCATTGCTGAGTGGTGAGTATAGGCCATATTCCACTAATGCGGTAGGGAGCGTTTGCGGTCCATAATTTTAGCCACCCCAAGGAGTTTGCAGTCCAGATACCAACGTGTTGGTATCTCTGACCACAAGCAATCAATAGAAAATCAATATAAAATAGCAGGGGCCATAAATACCCATATTCCAACTTACGGCACCCTACCGCAAGCAAGTGCGCGCGTCCGTTTGGTTGCATTTTTGCATTGTACCTCCAGCAAATACTGTATAGTGGAATATAGCCTTTAAGGTTATAATCCACTTTTACGGTAGGTAGCATTTGCAGTTGCTCTTTTCACAAGAAATTTACGACTACAAGCATTCCATAGAAAATCTATATAAAATATCAAGTATATATATTCCACCTTGTGGCACCCTACCACAAGCACGTTTGCGGCAGTTTGCTTGTGTCTTTTCATGGTGCCACAAGCAAATACCGCATAACAGAATATAGCCATTAGGTGGTCTTCCCATCTGGGGCGGATCTAGGGAGAGATAACTTTTAAAAATGAGTAATTACATGAAGTGTTACTACAATGTTCTAAGATACCTTTTCTTCGACCCTGACTTGCATACCAGCTCTTTATTATAAAACTATTGATTATAGTCAACTAATCGTTCAAACTCTCTCAAACCATTTGTAACATACGCTCTATATATATTTGTAATGGTAATTAGAATAATATCATTGACAACAAAAATTAGAGGGCACCATCCAAAATTAGTTTTAAAATTTGTTATTGATAACAGAAATTAGAGAGCAGTTAGTGAAATTGCTCCGTTGCTATAGATGCTGCAACTAGATACAACCTGTTGTAGCATGCTCTTTCAAATTATCACAAATCCCCTTACCGTCTAAAAAATATATGAAATGTAGTGAACGATACTGATAAATAAAACCACTTAGAATAAGAAAGCTCATTTACGCCATTGAACAACAACCACCCATGATTAAGACACTAATCGATCCATTTCCCTGTTTTACAGCCGCGTCCACAAGTCTGAGTTGGAGAAGGAAGTTCTGCGTTTCGCGAACCGCATCAGTAGTGATGCCCACAAAGAGGTTAGTCTACACGATTCATGTCTGAAATTAAGGAAACCTTTCACATAAATTTACAAAATGCTGACTTATGTGTATTTTACTTCAGTTACATATTCTAAAGAAAATGCAAATGGAAAAATGTCAAGGCTTAAAGTCAGTCATTCAAGAAAGAAAATTAGATCATTTGAGAATTCCCTAAGTTCTGGGTTGTTTAGTACTCCCCTTGCTACGTCATTATTATGGGGATTCCCTTTCAAAATACCTAGGGATTCCCCAGTTAATAAATTAATGCCGATGAGTAGGCAAAATGACTAATAATGGCCTTCATGAGGGCTAATATTGATATTTTATGTTCATGGTCGATTCCCATCTATACTTATTATTTATTCCTTCCTGATTCTTTTCCTATTTTCTTTTTTTACATTTTTTGTCATGAGTCTTGCAGTTTCAGGCCTCAGTAGTTCTATTTATGTTATTAGATTACATAGGAATATTTTGTGCATGTACCACATTGAATAACCTGCTCTACGGTTTTGAGCTTAATGACATAAAATTAATGATGAATATAGAACAAGTCTTAAACTTTCTAACGATGAAAAAAACCTTCAATATTCCTAGCAGAAGCTGAGGTATGGGTTTCTGAATATGGCAAGTTCAGACACCAAAGACTTGCCGAGTTCTTCATTAAATACAATATTTCCGGATTAATAGAAATATGACTTCAGAACCTTGATTCTGCCTTACCTCTTTGAATATAAGAATACTCAGGCATTGCCTCATAAACATTCTTGGGTTCATAGCTCGGGATTAATCATATAAATCTACTTTTTATGACCAAAATTTTGGTAAGATAAAGATTCATTTTTAGTTGACTCTCCTGTTTGCGTAAGACTTCACGCTCTACTCGGTGATTCAGGTGATGCGCCGAATCCGCCCCAACATGTACGAGTACCAGCTCGAGAGGTGAGCGAAACTTTCAGAATGAAGACCAATTCAACATCCATTCACTTGTTTTCTGTAATTTAGCTTAATGGTCAAGCAGAAATAATTTGTAATGTAAAACCTGTAATTTAAGCCGCAGCATATATTCAGAGATGCCACTTTTCGTTACTCTGGATTTCCAGATTTTTGACTGCAGCTAAATTTTCAGAGATAATCTGTTTCACCAATTTTCAAATTTTACATTTTTACACAGAGCGGCATCTCTGTATATTTCTGTATATTAATCCCCACCCAAAGTTTGAGTTTCTCCGTGCCAGTTTTTTTTTAGAAATAAAATGCAGAAGTCACATAGTTTTAGAGGTTTGGTAAAATCCAGATGTAGACAAAAAATGTCATACTCCTTAGTCGCTTCACATTCCCCAAGTAATGATCGCTCTGAGCTTGGCCTTTTTTGTGAGCCCTTAATTATAGGTTTAGTATTGTAGCTTATGGGAAGGGCTCACTCAATCAGTCATGTCTTTTGTAGGTATTTGGGCTTTGATCTGATTGCCCGGTTACACAATCTTACATACAAGTAGCTACAGGCCTTTGTCCACCGGCATGCATTTGTAAGCAGGACAATTACTGTGCATCAAGTGTAATTGAGTGGGCAGGCCTTTCCCCTCACCCTCCCCCACCCCCACTCCTTGAACTCAGTTCAAGGAGTGGGGGTGGGGTAGGGTGCAGTTTGAGAAGCCAGAAGTGGGTTACATAACCAGTACTTGAGCCACTGGCACCTAGGCAGTCAGTGTATGCAAGGCCGGGTAGGGGGAGGAGGAGAGGGGGGGGGGGGGGTCATGGTTGCTTGGGCGCATGGACAGTGATATAGGAGGGAGTCCTATTGGTCAATCAGGTTGACCAATGAGTGTACAGCTGCCCGGGACAGCTGCACTGCCCAATGGACACTACTGGGACCCCCCACCTCTATGATGAGATTTCTGATTTCTAGTTAAGGGCGAACATCGATCGTTCCAACGATCGGAACTTTGATAGTCATTTGCTTCTTGTTCGTTATATAATTTTATTGTATCCCTCCGCGCTGCCATTAACTAGGTCAATCCTACATTCGGGCATTTGCGGAAACCCAGAATGCTAAGGGTGGAGCGATGATTACACGGGAATCTGAAGCGCCGTGGAGTATGAAAAAATGTTAGGGCGTGATTGCTCACATTTACGAAACTAACACTCATTTCAAAAGTTTTATGGGAGTAAAGTAAATGTTGACATCTTATCATTTCTAAAAGACATTATGTATTCTGCTTTATATAGATAACCTTGATACCGTCTTAGACGCTTAGATTATGTTTGAGCTGCCTTAACTATGTTTATCGTGTCTGACCTTGACCTGATTGTTTGACCTTCAGTATCTTCCTCCAGTACTGTTACGCTAACGGCGGGATGCGGCATGTCGCCTACACCTGCATCTGCGGCACGTGAGTTGACTTATGAATACTCTTTGTTTCTACAAACAGTACAAGTGTATCTTCGTCTCTTTTGCTATTTTCGTGACGTCATCACCATTTCTTAACATTTCGAAAAAGATTAAAAAGACCCACTGTTGTTTCATTTGTATCTGGTTGCACAGACTCTCATAGGGGGCACCATCATCGCTGACTTCTCGAAAAACATGTGTTGGTCCAAGTTATATATCTTTGCTTGTGCCCTGTGGGGGTTCCGGGGAAGAATATAGTCCCCCAGTAGCCCCTGCTGATCCTATAAGGCAATGATAGGGGGGACCCAGCACTGACCAATTGGTTCATTGGGTTCAGTTCCCAGTTGGTGCTTGGTTCACTAAAGGTTAAGGTGCAGCAAAAATTATTTCCACATTTTGATCCCCTGTTGTTTGCCCGCCCTGTCACCTTTATCTCATAGATATGATCATCAAAGACAGAATTCAATCCAACTAGTTTTCGCCATGAAAATGATCTTGGCTCTCAGTACGGCGTAAAAACACCCAATACTCACTATATCTTATTCTTTGCTTGTCTACAGAATCGTTGCTTGACTGACCTCTCTGTTTACAGCGGACACAACTCGTCCATCCTTCACTACGGGCACGCGGGGGCACCCAACGACAAGAGGATCCAGGACGGCGACATGTGGTGGGTAACTTTGTAAGACCACCTGTTACAGGCACCAGAGACCTTGTATGTATATATAGGATATATAGAGACTGGAAAGCTTCTCTTTGGGCCTATGTGCTCACTCCCCTAGTGGCTGGTTGGATCAACTATGATCAGGGTCTGGCCATTACCAATGTAATTGTGGAATAGCCAGTGGTACCATACTGGCTATTTTTAACATGGACATAATGGTCAATCCAAATCTAGTCCTACCAAGGGCCAGGTGGCAGGCCTGTAGTGTATAACAGGTTTACCCTGGCTTTCTAGTCCCGATATATCCTATATATATACATACAAGGTCTCTGCAGGCACCCATTCTCCCTACCACGAATAGCTATTTTACTCTTTTTTTTTTTAAGTTCTTTATTAAAGTGGATTGGTTCGACAGATGTCGGTTTTCTTGTGATGCCACTCTCAAAACCATACAGTTTTTCTGTCACAACAATCTTGCTTGTAAATTCATCAAGTACATTGTAGTTAAATTCATATGACAGCTTAATTTTCCAGCAGTAATGAAACAGATGTGTATGGGCAATATATTCACTCACAGATCATACATAATATTATAAATATTTAACCCTTTGCTCCCGGGGGCCGTTTCTCTAGGTGCTCCCCAGTAACTCCCCTATCTCCAGCTCCTTTAGGGGGCCCCCAGTGAGGGGTGGGCAAAGTTTATACTGTTGGGCATTCAATTTAATGTTGTATATGTTAATTGCATACTAATGAGGGGGCCATCATTTGTGGTAGTTAATACTGATAGTCATGTGTACATAGACCCACAATACACAAGGCTTACCATCACTGACACCTCCCATGGCACCTACCCATAACAGCTCAGTTCGCACCTATATTGTCTGCGGCCCACTGTTTAGTTGTAAGAGTCCAGGGGCCCACCTGTTGGTATAGGAGCATTGTTTTCACCCTGTGAGGGGCTCCCTAAGGGAATTTTGGAAAACTCATACTTTTAGATTGAAATTTCTTCATGAAATATTGTAATTATTAACAAAAGAACTATATATCTGACATTGCAGGAAAACATGCTATATGATCAATATTTTCTTGTAAAAAATCTAATTATTTCTACCTTGCCCTCTGGAGCACCTAAAGACTTTAAGGCCCGCACATAGACGGCCTTGGGGAGCAAAGGGTTAATTAACTGTTAATTAAAGACGGCAAGCACAGAGTCACAGTTACAAGGCATCAACAAGATAAATGTACATCAGATGATGTTTTGTATTTTTTAGGATACCTAGCCAATTTAAAATTCTGGTTGGGAGAATTGCTTTAATGCCTTTAAAGATATCAAATTTCTTTTAAGAAACAACTTTCTTTGAGAGCATGTTATAAGTTCACCTTTCTTTTCATTTCAGCCTGTTTGATATGGGGGGAGAATATTACTGCTACACCTCTGACATCACGTGTTCCTATCCGGCCAACGGCAAGTTTACCCCAGAGCAGCGCGTGGTTTACGAAGCTGTGCTCAAGGCAAACCGCGCTGTCCTGGAGGCCTGCAAGCCCGGTAAGATGTTCGCAAAGTTTGTTTTCCTCTTTCCTTCCTACAATATAGTTACAGGAGTTTTTTTTAAACTTATTTACTGCTAGCCCTTCAGGCTATCGAGTGGACATAATTTTTAAAATCCAGGGGCCAGCCGGGCCCCTAGCTTTCCAAATCTAGGGGCCCTCACCTAAATCCAATCACATCACATATACTAGTCGTTGTTCAGGGTGCCCACGCAGGTATTATAAGATCTTAAAAGGTCTTATTTTGGTTTTGCCATTAATAAGGCTATTAAAAAGGTCTTATTTTAGGTCCAGAGGTCTTAGAAAGGTCTTATTTTTGGTCAATCTCAATTTATTACAAGACATAATTTTTCCTCCTGTCATTTCAATGTTTACCTTTTTTTGATAGACTGTATAAATAGGTCAAAAAATCTTGAAAATGTCTTATTTTGGTACCCGACAAGTTATTATGAAGGTCTTATTTAGGTCTTATTGTGATTTCTGAAAAAGCGTGGGCACCCTGTTGTTATTTATGACATTCTAGGGGCCAGTTGGGCCCCTAGCCCAGAAAATCTAGGGGCCCGACCTGTTTTTTAAGGGCCTCGGGCCCTTGGTTATGTCCATCCGTGGTATAGTGGCTCAGCATTTGCCTGGTCCGAATTGAATTACACCAGTCCTCACCACAAAGCATAATGAATCGCCATATAGTGAGCATCAAAGTTGCAGAGTGGATATATTCATTATGATATATCCAATCAGGCTGTTGTGTAGGCCTTTGACATTATCTCAGTGTGGCAGCACTATTAAGAGGGCATTGGGTCACACTGCTATACGTAGGCACCTCATCTCATAGATTCGGTCACCGCCCTTGTGGTGTTAAATTAGCTGCAAAGCTTTACCTTGTGCAGTCTGGTAAAAGAACCCTGAGGGGTTGGCCAGACGTTAAACACATCCAACAAACAAACAAACCTCATACCACCAGTATTTTTTGAGACTCAGTAGAGATTTTCACAAATAGTAAAGTAAATTGTGGGAAGCCAGACTTAAGATAAAGTATTATCAAATGACGCTCTCTTCCATCTGTTTACCAGGCGTGTCGTGGCCCGAGATGCACATGCTGGCCGAGCGCACCCTGCTGCTGAATCTGCGCGACGCGGGTCTTGTCACCGGGGACGTTGACGAGATGATGAAGGTGCGTCTGGGCGCGGTCTTCATGCCGCATGGACTGGGCCATCTCTTGGGGCTGGATGTGCATGATGTCGGAGGCTACCCAGAGGTAGGATACATTATAACCGCTTCGTATCAACATACTTGTCAAACTTACATATTTGGTTCGGCAAAAAACAAAAATTGTTGTGTTAAGGTAATAGGTCGAAGAAATTAGGGTAGGTAGGTCGTGTTTTTTTAAAATACTTTTTTACTTGATTTTTAATTGTCACAAATAGCCTGGCATTCTTGGAAATTCAAAAAACATGCAGGACACCCTTGAGACTTATGTTAAGCATCTAAATTACGTCTGTTGATCAAATATTCCCATTCCCTTTAATTTAAGTCATTTCTCTGCTTGGTGATGCTTAGTCTTCAGCATGTCCCACTGCTCTACACCTCTATAGTAGGGGCTCAGTCTGATTTTGCTAGGGCGGGTAATTTTTACTATTGCATATCTCTGATTCCACCTCTCTTCATAGCTACCAGAGAGCTAACCAAGAAGAAAGTACCCTCTCTGAAAAAAAACCCCAGCAAAATGCTTGTAAATTCCGTAACATAATTTTCAAACTGATTTCAGGGGACAGAGCGGAGGAAGGAGGCAGGTCTGAAGTCTCTGAGAACTGTGAGGACACTCGAGGAGAATATGTGTCTGACCATCGAGCCGGGCTGTTACTTCATCCAACCGGTAAGTGCGCATACCTGACGTTTGTCCCGATTTGGTCGGGCCAGTCCATATTTTAGCCCCTTGTCCCGATTACTAAGTCGGGACAGTGTTTGTCCCAATTTCAGGTTTCTGTCCTGATTTTTATTGAAATTTGTATAGGGTATGAAAATGTCATTGTGAGAGTTCACATGCTGCCTTTAACTAAGTACATGGCCGATGGGTCTTAATATTTCTAAACTTTGGTATTAGATTGTTTGTAAAAAGGTCATAAGTGATTTTTAAGAAATCTATGGCAACCCTGTATAAACCGGCATTTTATATCCAACTAGAGGTAATGGGAAAAAAGTGATAATGAAAAAGTCATAGAATTAAAATGTCAGAAAATCAATACAACTCTTTTTTGAAAGATTTTTTTACCCTACTTCTTCTAAAACGATGTCCTTTCGCAAGTTGCTGCCTACATACTGAACTTTCTTCAGGTCTTACCAAGAACCAGCGAAATAGGCCATAACCAACCTGTCTATCTGGTTGCTGTTTTGTTAAACTGCTTTTAAAAGGACTAGTGGGAACCAGGAAATTGGGTTATGACCCCATTACTTAGTTCCAGCCTCATCCTCCATGTGGCTTCATGGTGTAGTGGTTTGGACCCTCACCTCCAGACCCAAAGGTTGTGGATTAGAATCCTCAAAGAGTTCTTCATTGCCAGCATTTTTCAGCCTGGCAAAGCCACTTGTTTTATTAAATTTGCATGTCAGTAGCTTTTCGTTCATGTTCGCTGTACCTGGTTTCTTTCAGCTGCTGACTGCTGCGTTCAACAACCCGGACCAGGCGCGCTTCCTGAACCGCGAGCTGATCGACCAGTACCGCGGCAGTGGTGGAGTAAGTTCTTTCACATAAATACTTGATGAATATTTATTTTAAAAAGATGAATATCTTCCATTGAAATTCTTTGAGCATGGCCAGTGGATCAAGAACTAATAATGGTTCCCTGGATGGGGGGGTCCCGATGTCCCGTGTTGAATTTAAGAAAGGCCCCTGTCGCATGTCCTTGTCGCTTACTTTTTTAATTGTTGAATTTAAGAAATAGCCCTGTCGCATGTCACTATAAGAAAGAGACTGATGTCGTATTTCCCTAAGGTTCTGTGTCCTATGTCAAATTTAAGAAAGAGCCAGCCGTGTCGATTTTAAGAAACGGCTGCATCGCCATGTCAAATTCAGTGGTCCAGACCCATGATAATGCCAGAGAAATCATAAGTTAAGATTATCCGAGTTGAGACAGGGTTATGAGACTTTGAAATTTGGTTTATTTTGTATGTCTTTAAAGGAAGCCCTCAAATTTTTAATGTCACAACATGACTAGATGGGAATCCTCACCTTTCAATAAAAGGGAATCCTCAACCCTCCGAAACATGTAGAAAGAAGATTGAACTTTAAATATAAATTGTATTTTCTACTCACCTAACTTTATTAGATAAATGATGCTGCCATGGTTAGGATAACTTTTTGAAATTTGACTATAGACCTTGTGCAGACTTGGTCACGTGACCCATTTTTGGTGATCACCACGTGGTCATCACAACCACGTGGCTGTTTAATAAATACACAATTTATCAATTCTGAAAGGTTATAATTATCTTAAATTGATCACCAATATGGCGCCCAACCTATTTCGGCAAGTGTGACATCATCTGCACAACGTCTATAGTACAAAGTAACAATTTGAATTCTATGTGTTGTTCGAATCCCACATTGACTTTACCGTGTTGTTCGTTTTATCAGGCTCGTGTGGAGGATGACATCCTGATCACGGCTGACGGTGTAGAACTTCTGACCTGCGTGCCGCGAACAGTCGAGGAGATCGAGGAGTTGATGGCAAGCGGGCGACAGATGTACGGAGAGGCCACGCCCCAGGTGGTCAAAACCAGCTAGACGGTGTTCGGGACAGAAGATTACAGAGATGCCATTTCTCCCACTTTTGTAGGATTTCCTACTTTTTGGTTATTTTGGATCGAGCAACCAAATTTTCCTACACAACTTAGATATCTGTTTTAGAGTATTTTTGTGTTGGTTTCAAGCTATTTAAATACAAATTCAATGTAAGGTCTCTATTCCTAAAGGATATTTTCTTCCTGGTTGCTTCTAGTAGGAAAAGTGTTACTTTTCCTACATTTTCATCAGTTGGGAGTGGCATCTCTGAAGAACAATAAAGGCCATATTCCACTATGCGGTGGGCAACCACTAGTGGTGATCAATTTTGCCACTGCAAGCCATTTGCAGTGAGGAAACGAACATGTTAGTTTCTTCCACTGCAAGCATTCTATAGAAAACCTCTTTATAAATTCATTTGTGGTGGTACTTGTATTGACTCAAAGCAAGTAACAACGCAAGGACCACCGCAAGTGAATCTCTATATTCCACCTTGTGGTGCCCAGTTTTCCAAGCGGTGGCATCAAACACTGCTAGTTATTGCCCATTGCAAGCAAATCACCGCATAGTGGAATATGCCCATCCCACATTAGGTATATTCCGGCGTTGGACAAGGGTCGAACAAAATATATGAAAAAGCTTTCCTTGTCTCTAAGAGTTGGGGCTACTCAAATAAGCAAAAATTATATTTTTCTATATCCCCAAGTAATGCTAGAACATCATCGAATGAACATCCAAAACTGGAATGTAACTTGTGCCATTAGCATATCACATAGTGAAATAGACAATTATAGTGAGTGAAAGTTTTGTTAATGGACTCAACTATCAGATAGATCCAGTTTTGTAAACTCCACTCTGGAGTGAGATTTCTATATTTGGACAAAAAGGTTAAAGTTATATCTGGGTGACCACTGGGAATATATATATATATATATCCAATTGTATTAAGACACAGAGAACAAGTATTAAAGTTAAAATATCAACGTAAAACGCTTGTATGGATGAAGAGGAAAAACACCAATTATGTGTTATGACTGATTTCTGAGAGAAATGTAAAGCCTTAATTATACTGTGCGTTAGGTGTCTGGTCGCGTTGCCCAACGCGTCTAGCACGCATTGGCGGGGGGGGGAGGGGGGGGGGGAATTAAGCCTATATCACACTACGCATTTGGTCGCGTTGGGTCCCAACACAAAGTAAATTATACTACGCATTTGGCTCGTGTTGGGGTCGTTTTAGCACGCGTCAGGTCACAGGCACAAGTTGGGTTGCATTGGGCATGCGTTGGGCAAGAAGCTCGCGTCAGGACTTACAAACATGTTGGTAAAATTATGCGAACCAGGAGCGTTGGGCAATGCGACCCGACGCGAACATGACTCGACACGTAGTGTAATATGGCCTTAAAAGATACTTATACAGTTGATCGTGTGGTTTGAATATTTGTATAAGAACTTTCCACCTACTATAATCATTCCTCTGGTGCTAACACTTAGGTGCCTGGCTAGATGAAATTGAAAACATGCCTGTGAACAATTTATAATTTTACATTTGTATAAATAAATGTTAATTGGCTTTGTATTGATATTGTATTCCTTGTTTTCAAGTTTAACAACCCTTAAGTTGATTAAGTTCTTTACGCTTTCGAGCTTGAATAAAGGCAGTGATGCCGGCGCCGTTCTATGTGAACATGAGAAATCTGAAACATTTGTGAAACAGAATTAGGTAGAAATAATTAAAAGGGAGAGATCAATTGAGTATTTACATTCTTACATAAGATATTAATCTTTAGAAATGCTGTCTTTTACCAAAAATCAAATGCCATATTTTTTCTTACAAGTCAACGACCTATTAAAAGTCATGGTACAGCCTAAAAGAACGAAAAAGAAAAATAGCATCTCCGTATTTTTGTGGTAAAGTTTTAATTATAAAAAGACCTTGAGGTTGTTATGTGTACTCTTTATTCATCATATATACAGTTTACCTGAAAATGGTTAACGATTTACAAAAGTAGAACAGTCAATAAATATTAAAAGTTAAATAAAAGAGTGTATAGAATAGGAAAAGTCACAATTTTATCCAATAAGCCTTATTCATTTGAACGCTGTCTATTAAAAATCAGGCAGTATATTTCATTGATAGGCCATTGTATATTGCATCACTAGGTTAATATTATCAAGAGTTACATCTACTGGCTTTTATGAAGAAAATCAATGAAATGTATATGAAGAAAAACTTTCATTTAATCTACACCCAATTCTTTATTCACCAAAATCAGAGCAACCTTTTGTCAGAAATATTAAACATCTCATTCTTAAGCCACCTACCCACTAGGCGGTTTTTTATTAGACTTATTGCGACTAATATTGGCCATACCAGAATAATCGGCTAACTTTCAAGCCCCACACGTACTAGGCGAGTTGAAGCGAAGTCAGCAGTCTATTGGCTAATTCAGTCGATTCTGCCCAAATAATCGGCTGACTTTAGCACCGATTCATATGAAAAATATTTATTTTATTATTGTATAGTTTTTGGTGATCTGAATTGCTGCAAAAATCAGCTGATTCTTCAGGTAGTAGTTACTCAATTTGTGTTCAGACATGGAGCTTCACAAAGATTCAAATCAATACATTTCAATACTTCAGACAGAACGACACACAGAATCGGTGCTAGGATCAGCCGATTATTCTAGCAGAATTGGCTGATGTTAGCACTGACCAATCAGCCGAATTCGGTCAAAATTGCATAGTAGGTATGGGGCTTTAGTAAGTTATTTGCCCTCATGGATTTAGTTGACCGAGTTAAACTGTTAAGGAAGTATTGTGCTATTCATCTAAAAAGTACCTATCGATTGAAATTGGCACAGTTCAATAAACCAAGTGTAATTTAATTATGTGTTTCTAACAAAATAAATAGTATGTCTAACAAGTCCTTTAGAGGCATAGATTCAGTACAGAACTATTAACGAATGCTTCAATCCTCATGCATATCAAAGTATTTTTGCAGCACCAATTTCAAGGTTAAAACAAAAGTCCTGCATTGGAACTGTTCACTACCTATCATATAGCACTACTTTGATTTCCTTCCCTATTTACTCATTGTTCTCTTCAGCAGTGAACTTTGGAAGACAGAGAGAGACTGAAATGAGTAAGGAGTAAAAGAAACTGATTGCAATTTATACAGGCACAATTAATTAAATCATTTTGAATAAAATTTAACAGGGATTTTCATGGCAGTCACTGGATCTAAACCAAATTATATGGGAATGTAAGTTTTCTGATTTCGGTTTGATTTCAGATTTTGTTGACCTTAACATCTCTGATGATAACATTAAAAAATGAGTGCTAAATAAGGTTTTATGACATAATAGGGTACTTAAAGATAATCATATCTTTGAGATTTTCTCATTGACCCTGACTTGCATCCCTGATTTTACAATATAGGGGTATTCATATAATAGAAATACATGATGTAAGCATTTCCAATGTTAACAGTTTTTCTGGTTCAAAAAATAGCTCAATTTTTACATATGATAGTTATGAAGCTATAGCATTTTGTATATTTTTCATGATAAATTCTTAAAACAGATTATATTCTACTTTTTGATTTATTGCTAGAAAAGACAAAGGACAAAAATCACACAAATGTATATGACAGGCCCGTATCCAGGGGGGGGGGGGGGGGTGACGTGGGGTATGCGTCACCACCCCTTGACTAGGCTAGGTCCACTTTTTGGATAAAGGTTTTCATTACCTCTTTACCTTTAGTTACAACTTTCTGAACCTGTATTTGTCTAAACATCCCTCTAGTATCCCTTTAGATAGAACACATTGGTACCTAACAATGTTGCGACAATTAAGTGAAACAAACTATTCTATCAAGAGATATTAAATATTTGTACTAGTAATACCCTGAAACTTAATTTTCTTGTCTAAATGAGGTCAGAGGATCAAATCTTGGTGAAATCTGCATACCTTAATCTAAGACAAATCCACATACCTCACTGTGGCATACTCAATGTATAAGAAAAGCCTTTTCCTACACTTTGAATTCCATTATTTAAAAAGGTCCACTTTTTGGATAAGGTCACCCCCCCCCCCCCCCCCCCCACGGAAATTCCTAGATACGGGCTTGTATGAGATGCATAGAATGTTTTTAGATAGAAAGATATTTTCCACTGTTTGAACCAGAAAACAAATACACTTCAAACCTAAAGACGAAACTAACATGTAAAAAGTAAAACCTAGATGAAAAATACAAGAAGATCAATATATAAAAGTAAAGCAAGAGGTAGTAAAGTTAATAAAAAGAAAAGTTTCTATCACAAGTAAAGTTAGAACTGCACACTGTAGTGCAACATAGTTCAGATATAAACATATAAAAGATATCAGGTTTTTGTACTATGTACATGTAACAACATAGAAATGATCTTGATCATAAATTAACCAACTCTGTGAAGAAAAACACAGCAGAAACCTTTATGTACTATATTTGGGAATGAAAAAGTGAACCTATCATCTCAGCTATCATGTCATGGAGCTATGTGCTACATAGATATACACATACATGGATATTTGCACTGTAAATTTTTTTCAGCTAAATTCGTATTTGTATAAAGTAAAAATATGTACAACACACAATACGTGTTCAATTTTTGAACCGAGTATAATTCCCATAGATTTTGTCTTTTTCTGAATTCTATGAAAGCTTATACACATGAAAATATATTGCATTTTCCTATCATGTCCACAATTGTACGAGAACATGCATAACCACAGCTTCAAAGAAGTGAAAGACTGATGCATGAAAAGATTCATGGTACATGCACTTTGTATAATGAGATTCATTAGTAAATGCACCATATGTACAGAGATTTAAGTACAATGAATACATAAATTATAACTTCATTATGACATGCTGCAAAATAGACATTGTTCAGTGGGGAAGTGGGATTTCTGCAATTTATGTCAGTCTCTCCCTTTCATTAGATTTTTTTCTTCACTAAACATATCTGTAATAAGCAATCTTTATCATCAAATGGATGAATGAGTAGATTTCTGCTTCTTAAAAATGCGCTTATTATGATCTGTTTCTCCAAAAGGATTTTGGGGTTTTCTCAATAACTGGTCTCCGACAAACATGAGAACCAAACAGTACATTTTTTTCATTCTATTTCTTTGCAATACAGGAAATAGGCAGATTACTTTTCTCTATTACCTTATAAATTCTAATATGAGCCATACTATAATTTAAGCCATACCCTGAATTTTTAGTTGTTCTTTGTCTTTTTTTTTCATAACATTCTTTCACAACTGCCATTCTATTCAAAGTTATGTAAACCCCTTATTTGCACAGTACTTAAGGCTTTACTATATCTCATTTATTAAACTAACCCCTACCTAAGTCTACATGTCCTCACTGGGCTGTTTACTTCTTGTGACTATGCTGACAACCAGAATGATAACGATGATAAGGACAAAAACACCTGCAGCTATGAGAAACTGGACCACGCTTGGCGTTAATCGCTCGCTCCATGTGTACGGGGTATAGGTCACATCGTCTGCAGTGTGGTATTCACGGTGAGGCGAAGTTCCAAGGTCATCCATCACCTGAAGGTCATAATGCAACTTGAGAAATTGTCTCTTTTTCAAATGTATTGCATAGCTTAGCATGGAATAATTAAAAGATTTTGAGAAAATGTAATGTATCATAAGCTTATAAGGTAGTTCAAATTTGATAATGAGGCTGACATTTTGAGTTTTAAGGATTGGTGAAAAATGAACTCAGATATTATAGGTGTTACATAAAGTAGCTTTACTCAAATTTGAAGATAAATGTCCTAGTATTTCCATTACAGTCTGGCTACAAGACATTCTGAATTTTGAAGAAAGGGTGAAGAATAAAGTACGACATAAAATACTGTCATAGACAAGGAAAAAATTATTCAAATCTAGAAATTATTAATCAAGCTGTAACAGAATTACTCAAAGAATGAGTAATGAACAATGAAATGTACAGGATGTTCATGTTATATGCATAACAGGAGTCTGTTAACTTTCTGTGTCATGTGACTCACTTGTTTAGCGGCTTTCGCCCCTGACCTCACAGCTCCGTCCATTGTGCCACGGTACGCTAGCGAACACTCTGTGGCCGCAAAGTGTACTTTCTTAAAAGACTCGCCCCAGAACCTGAAGGCAACAGGAGAACATGATTAGAGTATTGAGACTCTTCTCCAAGACCTTAGACAAATTAGCAAGTTATTGATAGTTTCCACCGCATTAGCATTATGTTTGATATGTTTAGCATGTCTCTTTCAATTTCATTTTTATAAGCATTTCAAGAAAAAGAAAAACAGGAATTGAAAAAACCTTTCTAGTGGTATATACCACATAGACATTTAACCTTAATTCCCAATGTTGTTTTAAAAAATCGAAACAAAAATGGCATTTGGAACATAGGCTTTACATGCTATGAAACCTTGCAGAAACATCTCCACAAACCTTCTGTATTTTGTGAGCACCCCTGTGGGTAAGCAGTACATTGCAGGTCCTGTGAACTGTGCCTCGTTCACTTCTGTCCAGTCCCGCTCAATATACGACCGACACGCCCGCATCTCATTCTGACCGAACACTGTGGCGTAATGCTTTGTAACTTGAATCTTTCGGTCCTCTCGTGTAAGCCCCAGACATCGACTGCCATCTACCAACCTTAAAGAGAACCCATTTTATAAAATGTCAGTATGAAAATATATAGTAGGTCATTTTCTGAACTAAAATCAGAGGATATCATTGAATCTATACCTGTTATTTAAGACTTATTATTATAGCAGGTGCCATCAAACAGAAACCCATTTTATAAAATGTCAGTATGAAAATATATAGTAGGTCATTACTTGAACTAAAATCAGAGGGTTTAGATAAAAAAAACAGGTTCAAATATGTCTCAAGAACAGCAATAATTTTCTGCAGTGACCATCCATAGACAACCTGATACTGATAGGAATCATGTTACAACAAATGAATTGTCATTTCTTTTAATCCTGATATCATTGAATCTATAGCTGTTATTTAAGTCTATTATTATAGCAGGTGCCATTCAATGTCAACTCTAGAGTATAAACTGTATGTGTATTTATTATCAGGCAACCCAAAGAAGGTGAGGCAGACTTGTAATGGGCACAAGGCACAAGTAACATCATACCCCATGATGGCTGGATCGTCTCCATTGTATTTGGTGTCTTCAATGGCGCGTAACACAAAGCCGTCTTCACTGATGATATCTCCCCGGAAACCTGAAACAAGAGAACAGAGACATCTTATAAGACACCTTTTATTCAGGCTAGGAAAATTCAGCAAAATTTCTGGTCATCAGAGGACGACTGGTAGCAAAAATCTGGTCGTCCACATACTAATATAAGTTGTCCACACTAAATAAAATTCTCTTCTTTTAGCCGGCTATATAAAAGAAGGCCAGGAAACTATTTTGCAAGTAAATATTTTAGTGATAGATTACAGAATATCTGGTTGTCATGAGGACTACCAAAATTCATTTTCTTGTCGTCCAGACTCATTTACTGGTTGTCGAGGACATGTGGACACACAGATTTTCCTAGCCTGTAATATTGTCAAGAAAGTAGCATCAAGATATCCAAACTATATATTTGCAAGAAGGTTTCAGTCATTTGTATAGCCATATAAACCCTTCTGTTAGAATTAAGTAACAAAACCTAACTAAACACACAGATTGTCTGATGCCGGCATCAGTAGACCGCCCTTGAAAAAGATTTTTATAACTTACAGAAACACAATGAATTTCCAGTTTTAGTATAATGAGCCCACTAGGTTGAAGTGTGTTGCTGATGGTGGCCATTGTATTCTAGCCAACTGGGAACACACACAAGTAGTGCCAACCTAGAACACTAGGTGGCCCCACCATGCTACCAATAAGAGTTGACATGACACATTGAGAGGAGATGCAATATTCTTTTGTTTGTCGGGTTAGTTTAATGTCCGGCCAACTCTTTAGGGTTCTTTTACCAGACTGCACAAGGTAAAACTTTGCAGCTAGTTTTATGTCACGTGGGCGGTGGCTGAGTCTATGAGATGAGGTGCCTATTTGTAGCAGTGGGACCCAATGCCCTCTTTATAGTGCTACCACACTGAGATATCATATGTCAAAGGCCCACAAGATACCCCACCCAGTCCCATTACACTGACACTGGGCTGACCAGTTATGTTTCGTGGTTCTTACTTTATACCGAGTGCCAGGCAAGCGGTGACCACTACCAATTTTGAAGTCTTTGGCATGCCTCGACCAGGGATAAATCCCAAGACCTCCCAGACTCACAGCGGGCATTCTACCAATTGAGCTAGAGTCTAGTCTCCCCACTTGTTGCCTTCGTCAAACAGCATTCTTCTTAGGAGGCTCCTGAAGGAACCCCCACCCCAGATCCCCATGGGGGATGCAATATTAACATATTTGATCTTCTATACCCTGTTATAATGATATACATCATGATCATACCCAACCCTGTTTTTCTTAGAGGAAGCAGATATAAATGATTTATACACAGACAGTCTATCTTTTGATGAATAAAATCTACATATATGTATAAATATGTGTTTTGTAAATGGGGTGTAGACCAGACTATCTGGTCAACCTGTATAAGAAACCTCTGATGTGGGGTTGGGCTACACAGCAACAACATCCCCACAGTGTGCATCCAGCTTCCGACCAATCAGGAGACAGCAACCAGCTGACGTTGTCATAACTTTGGTGAATTTAACCATTGTCACAGTAGCTATTGTGGGTTCTTTAGGGTGGTGAAAACTCTGCTTACCTTCCAGTTTCCAGAAGGCCTTGTCATAGAAGGTGACCGTCTTTATCCAATGGTTTGTTGGTTTCAGGTCGATGAGCTGTAACAAAGCGAGAGAGTTGGTGGAACTGGTGGGCTTTACTGGAAAGTAGTTCCAGCAGAAGAAAATATTTCCGTTTATTCGGTTAGTCTTAGCTTTAAAATTTCAGTTTAATATTATGCCATCCAAGCTTAAAGGGATTTGTGACTGACCATACCAGCGCCCCCTGGTGTGAAAATCTAAGGAGCTAAACATTACCCAAAAATACCCAGCATGCATCCTGTTTGAGGATAACCAGGTAAATATTATAAATCTGACTATTCGTGCTTCCGAGAATAGGAGCAGGTCAGACCTCCCCCCCAGCCTGGATCTGCCCCTGTTATAGAAGATACTATCTGACTGCACATACAGATTATTATATTTCTAGGCTAACAGAAGAAGTCAGCCCCCTTTTAACTGGTGCCACTGTTTTAAGCTTACATAGATCTACTCTTAGATTTTATATCTTGTATCGTAGGTTAATGCCACCATAGATTATGTATCTGTAGAGAAAAGCTACATTTCGGTAGCAAACCAAAAGGTTCTTGTCTAATATTTGATCTTCTATAACATGTTATAATGATATACATCATGATCATACCCAACCCTTTTTTCTTAGGGGAAGCAGTTACAAATGATTTATACACAGACAGTCTATCTTTCATTAAATAAAAAACACAACCAGGAAGGCGCATGTATACATGACCCGGGTATTTCTCCGAGGGCACCTTCACGATTCGTGTCAGCCGGACAAAGAGAAGGTGCACACCTGCCGCGTGACTCTGTGTTCGCCGAACCGTGACCAGAGTTAACAAACCATGACCTTGTAAGAGTCAAAGGTCAATTAGGGCCCTGTTTGTTTTTACCTGAACAGGGTCAATTAGACTGTAGTTGCGTCCAAGTCCGCAAGGTGCTCAACAAGGACTGTTAACCAGCAACCATTTTAGGTGGGAATTCAACCCTGTATTTTAGCATGCTTTGGGGCCGCTGGATTATGGCAGGTAGGACCATAAACCAGCCAGCAGCTCAACAACTATCAAAGGAGTTCCCCATGCCATTTATAGAGGGCCAATAAAAGAATTTCTTACACATTCTAAGTGGCCAGTAGTAGCCATGGACTCTTTTGGGTATCAGGAACTATTATGCAAGAGGTATCTAGGTCATAAAAGGACTAAGGGTCAATTTGATATGCCACTAAATTCAAGTTGCAAGTCAGAAGTCATGATACAATTTATGCGAAGCATAAAAAAGAACAAAATTGAATAATAACATGATATCACTTTCTTTTCCATATATTACTCACTTTTCCATAAAATTTTGAAGATTTCAGTAACATGACCATTATCATAATCTCTCTTGCCATGGTCACTGGTTTGGTAAATTGCGCACCCTTTAAGTGAGGTGTGTGATATAACAATAGTGAATGTATGTGGACTATCATTTACCAAATATGGTGTGTAAATCTGTTTTTTTGTTTTTTCTTCTATTTTTCATCTTATAAGGGGTTGCGGTTTGCCCCCCTCTAGAACTATGATCTGCTCCTAATAATAGGGGGATGTCGTTGGACAAAATGTCTGCTGTTTAAGGGTAAGACATATCTGGCACATTTTGTGATGCAGTCATATTGGTCTTGACCACTAAATTCGACACGGTGACACTGCCGTTTCTTAAATTCAACATGGCAACATAGCAATTTCTTAAATTCGACAAGGGACACTGAAATTTAGGGACATGCGGCGTTTCTATCATACCACTAGTGACATGTGACATTGTTATTTCTTAAAATAGACAGGTGACATTGAAATAAATAAGTGACAAAATCATGTGACACAGCCTTTCTTAAATTCGACACGCAACATCGGGACCCCCCATCCCCTAAGCCCCTAAGTAAATACCCACCACTTGGAGCTCTCCTGGTAGTGGAGGGTCAAAACGTATGTGTCCTAGTACAGCCGGAGAGGTCGCTATGATCACTCGTTTTGCCTGAAAGTGGAAACAAATAATATCTATATTAATTGTTAATAATTGTACACTTACTAATCTTTTCTCATGAGGCACATAATACCTATGACTGATGTTATTGCCTGTAACTGGAATTATATGTATATATACATACATATATACATAAACATCAGGCGCGGATTTAGGGAGGGGCGTGCCAGGTGTGTGTGTGCTCCCCCCCCCATTTTTGGGCCAAATTTATTTATTTTGATTTAAAACTCCTGCACCCGGAGGCTTCCAGCAAAAACTTTGCTATAGCACGGCCCCCCTCCCCCTTTTTCAAAATCCTGGATCCGCCCCTGTATATTCATATTTCATAAATTAATTTACCCTGGGGTGAATAGGATTGCTCCTAGTTTCCATCCCCTCCAGCTATAACTTAGCTATTACAATTCAAAGGGTCAATTCTGCTCTCAATCCAATTATTGAAATTCAATATAATTATACATCAGGCTTTACACACAAAATAACTACAAAGAGTAATGTTATATTTAAAAAAGCTTTCCTTAATTAAATTTAGAAACTTATAATCAAACTTCCAGGGAAAACAATGTAACAAAAATTCAAATATTCAATGTTTTATTTAAGTAAGGTGGATATAGGATATAAAATACCTTGAACTCGTCATCGTTAGCTGTCCGTACAGTCACCCCCGTACTACTTTGTCTGACTTCAATGACAGCAGAGTTAACCGCGACCCGCTCTGATCAACAAAAGATGTATAAGGTTTCTTCAATATAGATATTGGGATTCACAGATTTAAATCATTTGTAATATTTCAGTAAAAATATGTTCAATAAAACCAGATCAAAGGGACATATATACATATATACTTCAATGCAAATATCAGAATCTGAAGATTGAAATATGCAATTTTTATAAAAAAATAATTGGTTTTCAAAAAAACATATCAAGGACAATTGCTAAGTCAAGGGAGTAATTTTGCTTATGATTCACCAAATTTGAGGTTTACATTTGGACTGCAAATGGCCAATCAAGACTCCACTCACAATCATTTATTTGGTATCCTACTATATAATATTATCAAAAACTGAGCAAAATACAAGTATAACGAGTTATAAGCTATAAGTTATAAGCTTCATACATTTCTTTATTTGCTACCCCATTTTCTAAGGCTATTATAATTCCTTTCCCCAATTCAGCAGGGTTCAAAATTAACTTCTCGGGCTGTCGGTCTGATTTTAATGTAATTTTCACAAAAAATGTCAGCCCTGATTCAAAAGAATCAGCCTAGGGGTGATGGACTGATATTTATTTCGAACCCTCAACTACAACAGCCACTTACTTCCTAGATCTTTGGCCATTTTCTCACATAGACAGGCAGCTCCGCCCCTCATTTTCATCTCCTGCTGTCCCCGCTGGGCCCCAAGTAACGCCCGCACCCCGCCGCATGACCGGACGATGTGTAGGACATGCAGGAGGGACAGCTTGTCAGGTGTGGCACCGAGCGCAGCCGACAGACATGCACCCAGGTAGGACCCTGTCAAACTGGGGAAAAAAAGGAGAAAACAATATCATTGATTGTTTGTGAATCAATGAAAAAAGAAATACCAATAATTAATGTTGTATCCTTGAAAACAAAAGTGAAGTGTAGAAAAACATCCAAGTGTTGACTTTATTAATTAATGGAAAACAAATATTGGGTGAAGAATTATAAGAAATATTTGCACATTTCATGTGGATGTAAGCTTTTGTTTTATCAACAGGCAAGACAGACAGGATTTTATTTCTATGCAGATGAGTAAAGGCCAATTAGAAAGAGAGACGAATGTATATAAAGTAAGGTCATCCTTGAAAAACCTAAATTTTTGTTTACTGTCCCCAAGATATAATTGTTTATGATATTCTCACTTTCAAATTACAACTAGAAAATTAATCTGATGGAGGTTAAATAAAAAAATAATACAACATGAAATAAATTAAATAAATATAATATATTATGTTTAAATGGTTAAATACAGATATTATGTGACTTACTCTGTCCAGCAGTTTCTGACGAGGAAGTCGGTGAGTGTCATGGCGTCCCACTCCTCAGCCCGCCGCGCCTCCCACGGAGCGGCCAGCGGCACCTGGGGCAAACCACAGAGGTCAAAAAGGTCCAAGGTCAAAAGTCAGAGGTCAGAGGTCAGGGGGGCTATTAATTAAAGCAGGGAAAGTAATCAATGAGGATAATTAGGGACAACTAAAAAATGTTTCATTTCAGTTTAATTGATTTTTTTCATTTGTTTAATTCCAATGTTTTGCCCATGCAATGTTGGCTCCTATACTAACAATGGCTTTATATGTGTGTACATTTCTGTACAAATCCAATGGATACTTGAACCGAAGTTGGCAGGGGTTCTGATCTTATTTTGAATATGCGTAAGTACTTAATGGAAGGTCCTTTGTCAAGGTTTATCAAAGCCTAATTATTTTCATTAACATGAATACCAGTTCAATCAATTGCTTCCTAAAAACTTCAGATCATGTCCCCAGGAAGGCATGGTCAGAACACAGTCAGAGCATGGTCAGAATATGGGCCAAAGTTTTCAAATCAAGATCTACCAGGAACTCCCTACCATTAATTTTCTCATCACATTGTAAAAAATGACGCTCCTTCAAATTCTACAAATACCAATGAATTGGTGAAAGCTATAGGGGCCTTCCATTTAGTACGTATGCAAATTTTTCAAAGTTCTAGACCCCCCAACCCCCTTGGGCTAAAGTATGCATAGGATTTGTACATAAACGTAAGCAAGTTTTCAAGAATTTTGGACCCCCCACCCCTCCTTGCTGTGTACGTACTTAATGGAAGGCCCCTTAAGTATGTCTATGAGAGTTATATTCAATATTTCCCATCCAGGATTGCTCTCACCTGTCGGCTAAACTTGTCGAGTGTCTTCATGAGGTTTGTAAGGTCCATGACGACCAGTGGGTTTGATGTCGGTGATGCGCCAACTTTGTACTCATATGTTTGTCCCTGTACATGAAAAGACAATGAAAGTAGGAGTTAATTAAGTAGATGAGTAGCAACACATGTTGTTAACAAAGTATTCATAGTGACACTTGGTAAGGCCAGAAGAAACAAGGTATGCAGCTTACAAAAAAGAGGATTTGGGTAGAATCTGCATGAAAATATAAACCCAGAGATGCCACTCCTGACTCATGAAAATGTAGGAAGAGTAGGAAACAATTTTTCTATTTTGTTCTGGAAGCAACAAGGAAGGAAATAACCTTTAGGAATAGAGATCTGACATTGACTTTGAATTTGAATAGCTTGAAACTAACACAAAAATATTCTAAAACAGATTTTTCAGTGGTGTAGGAAAAATCAGTTGTGCAATCCAAACTCACCAGAAAGTAGGAAATCCTACAAAAATAGTAAAAATGGCATCTCTGTCAGAACCTGCTTGATATTTCTAAATTGCGAACCAGTTGGCCAACCATTTAAGGATAGACAAGGAATGCTTGAGCAGTGTCTTGCATTTAGGTACATGTTCTTGGACCTATGGCACTCTAATACCACATTATACATCATATAAAAACTTTAATTATCAATTTGATAGTTACTGAGATATTCTTGTGCAAAAGGTGGTGATTCACAAGATTACTTTTTATGAATTTTCATCTCTTTTACATTTGCTTGATCTCACCAAAAACAATATTCAGCTATTTGATCCAGCATATGATATGTACGACACACTTTTATTGCATTTTGGAGCATACAAAATATGCAGGTTAAGCGTATCAAATGTCACCCCCCTTTGTTTCCTTTAGTGCTGACCAGTCCATTCAGTATGAAACGCCTCTTGGCTATGCCATTTTGAAGGTGTGTCTCAGTGTGTGGTAAAGATATATGAAGAACCTCGGGGGGCATCTGAGGGTGGCCGTAAGACCCAGAGAGGTCTCTCGTAGCCTGAGGGCAATGCCTGAGGGCCGTACAATCCCCCTGGGTTGTACGGCCACCTATGGATGACTCCAAAGGTTCTTTTATATTCTGTCACCCAAGCAATATTCAAAAGCTGTTGAAAACACTGAAAATAAGGAGTTACATACAACTCTTTACACCAACCCCCTTAAACGCGCCACTTGTCAGCATTGCAGGTGCATGAAAAAGAAGCCTTTATCACTCGCTCTGTTGACGAGCGGTGCGTATTGTGAGCAGTGTGTATAGCCATGCCATACATACCGCTAACTGAACACTCTTTGTTTTCAGTAATTTTAACATATTTTGAAGAATTCTTGGGTGATAAAATAAAGAGACACCTTAGGGGTGGCTCTACAACCCATGGGGATCATATAAACCTTGGGCTTTGCCCTCAGTATGTGACGATCCCCTATGGGTCGTACAGCCACCCGAGGACGCCCCCCACAGTGCTTCTTGTTATAGTACTTACCTTGTAGAAGAAGGCATTGTGGTCACTGATGGGTAATGTGTACAGCTCAATCTCCAGCTCCTGCGCCAAGCGGATCAGCTGTGTGTGTTCACGACTTAGGTATCCAGCACCCAAGTCTGCATATTCATACGCCAACCCCTGAAAGTAGTGCCACAAATTGATTTAAGGGTAAAGCGAATACAATGTCTGGAATGCATGATGTGTAATATGAACAACAAATATGTCATAGAATCAAATAGAAGTATGTTATAATTCCAAAGGAAAATTATCAACAGGTGCAATGTAACACAGTATATGTGTACTGAAAACCATGTAGGAAGTTCCGATCATTTTTTAAATACACATCTGTTGATCAGCTTTACTATCTAACCTGGTAATATGCTAGTGTCAGATTTCATTGTCAAATCTAAAGCTGGGTAGTTTTATAAAACTATTCAATTCACTACCCAATAAAACCAGAATAATTCCTTTTTTTGAAGTTAAGTAATTTTCTATGGTAAATGCTGGTTATTCTAGTACAATTGAACAAAATAGATAGAATAGCATATTTCAAGGAACAGTGTATCTACATCCTTAACATAGATGGACTAGTACTCAGGCAGTTTTTAGTATTAATGTACCAAGAACCTCTTACCCTTATTGTGAATGTCCTGCCTCCTACTCGGTCATTTGCCTCGAGTACGATCACGTCCAACCCTTCTTCATCTAGAATACGGGCTGCGTACAAACCTGTAAAAACAATATTGTCATAGTCAGCACCAATGAGTAGGATCAGTACTTCTATACAGGTGTTCAACATTAGACTGACATTAAGTCATTATTTCCATACCCCTACTTATTCAGTTAAGTAGCAAAGCTGGACTCTCACTACCTACAGGCCTCCATAGCTCAGTGGTAGAGCACGGGCTTCATATGTGAGGGGCCCCGGGTTCAAACCTCGGCTAGTCATGTTATCAAATTAAACATGTTACCAAATTAATCTGTGTATCATTGATCTGTGGTAGGGAGATTAGAAATTACCTTTTTTGTTACATTGTTTTAGACATAAAACTATAAGTCCCTCTAATTAATCTGACTTTGGTTCCTTATTGAGTCATATCTAAGGGCAAGAATCCAATCATCTCATAATTCATCACTATTCTCATCATATAAATGTATGCATATATACATAATATATAATCATGTACCTCATGGGGGTTCCGGGGAAGAATATGGGCCCCCAGTAGCCCCTACTGATCATATAAGGCAACGATAGGGAGGAACCAGCACTGACCAAGTGGTTCTTTGGGTTCAATTACCATAATGTAATATTTCCTTTACACTTCCTTTCCAGTTTTCATGGGGCCTATTTAGAGACATTTTACGAAAAATTTGTGTTTCAAAATTGTCAAATGCATAGCCAATTCTTCAGCCCAGGAAAATTTACAAGGAAAAAATATCTTTTTTCTGATTCATAAATTTTACTAAGCCCGCAAAACGCTTTGGAAATGCTAAGATATAGGAATATGAAATTCAGGTTCGTACTTTTTTTATAGTCAAAATTAGACATCCAAAATTATAGAAAGAAATGTCCATCAAAGATCACAATGTTAAAATTGATTTTTTTGATCTTCTGAAAGTCATAAATTATGATCTGCATATTTACAAAACATTTACAAAGCATTTTCTTCTGCCTCTTTACAAATTTGGCCTCTCCCTGATGGAATAAACATAAAATATTTACTTCGTATAATGTGAAATACTAAGCATTTTATAAATTGTCATTAAATTGCCTCCTAGGACTGACTATAACGACTAAACCCAGTTGCCTCCTGTGTCTTTTCTGTGGCATATTCCCTTGACATACTGCCCTACATCACACAGAGGGCGGCACGGTAGTATTCCTCTGGGGCTACCACCAAAGGGGGTCTGGATGGGTGGTCCGATGTCGCATGTCAAATTTAAGAATAGGCTCTGTCGCTGTGTCAAACTTAAGGCCATATTCCATATACCGAAAGTATGGGCCACTGATATTGACCTTCGCCATGGTAATTTTCTATACCGGCGGCCTTTACTTTCAGCGCACCAAAAGTGCAATATCGGTCGCCGAAAGTGCAATATCGGGAACCAGTCCAAAATCGGCAGAAAATAATTACCAACATGTTGGTAAATATAATTGGCAATGCCGCTGATAATATATCAGTAATGCCGAAATTGTAGCATCTGCAAATCGGCAGCGCACTTTCGGCTATGTGGAATACAGCCTTTAAGAAAAACTCAATTGTCACTGTAAGCTATCTCGCCTGTTGAATTTAAGAAATAGCTCTGTCGCTGTGTCAAACTTTAAAATAACAATATCGCATGTCACTAAGCAAAAAAATGGCCATGTCGCCATGTCGAATTTAGTTGTAATTGTATAGACCCATATCAAAGGCTTCTGTGGTCTTTGATGTAAGGGGCCCACAGGGGAATATATATTGTATCAAAGGAGATTTGTCATTCATGAGGCTCTCAGTGGGGGGTTTAAATGTCCAAAGTCAGTTTTAAGAAACATCAACTGTTCTTAGATGTCTGGCTTTCACATCCGCGTTTCCGCCTGCTACTCTATTAAACACCACAGTTGGGACTTTAGCCAAATAACAGACAATCACCTTAGAGATATTACTATGGTTTGTTGTAATGCGAAAAAGTCGTGTTAGGCCACTAACCAGTGATCCCCAGAAACCAAAGTTTGCAGCAATGATTAATGAGGAATTGAAGGGGGCAGAAGACAATTCCCCCTACCAAGGATAGCTGACTTTCAAGCACCTGCAGGCTAATTTGGACTGAATTTGTGGACACAACCCCTTGCATAGCTATAAACGATATACAATTAATTGTTATATATCCAACTATAATGAATGAATTTTTAAAGTACTTTGAAAATATTAAATGCATATTGGTATAAATTTAGAAAAAACTGATCTCTATTTTTGCATGAAGTTAAACTTCTTAAGATGAAACAATATATGAAAATTCCTATGCTAAAGTCTTATGATTTGTCCACATATTACCTAGGATGCATCCTGATCTAAGCTAACCTGCAGACAACACTCAAGATATTGGCTATCTGTGGTTGGGAGAATTATATGTCTTCTTATGCTGTTTAATACAAGCTAATCACTAAGTGGACTCCAAAAACAATGTGGTTTTCTTTTTACATGCCCTTTGCTTTCACTTAGCTCCATATCAGTGTATTAGATCTAGGATATAATCATGTCCCATGTGTATCTCAGGCGAGCCCTTGTGCGACATTGTGCTTTAGGCATGCAGATTTGTAGAATCGATTACCTGGAAATGTGACCTTTTCCAACACAATACAATGTAATGGCATTGCCATACACAATACTCCGCATACCATATATGTAACACAGTATCCAACATCCAACGGTTCACTGGATGCTCTATGCTAGGCAGAAAAGCACAACCCAAAAACCATATAACAATTATATATATGGAGGATATTCGATAGGCTAACTGAGTTGAACATCAAGCTTTAGATTGAAAATAAAATAACAATGTGCTTTATCAAACTCCATGAGCCCATAGAGCTACTTTTCTGATTCAAACAATCTTGATCCAGATAAATCATGGTCCTCGGTGTATTATTCCCCCGGCTCTGCATACCTGACCGAGGGCTTACACCCGCGGAATGCTGTAATGACAACTTGTCTGTATGTGTAATGTGGTGAACCAGACCAAACACTCAACATACCTCTACCTGGGCACACCTGGGAACACCTGGACACCCATAACTGTGTCACTATAGCCACAGCTTCAGCTGTGTCACTATTGGGACAGTATCACCTGTCCCAGCCAAGGATATGATGTTATTATAACGTTGCAGCAGCAACGTTCTGGATTGATTCTTGTTACGTCACACTGTTTGGTTACAGCAATGTTCTTTTGATGTCTCCCAATTATCACTGCAATCAACTGTTGTGACATTACATTGTGACGTTCTGATAACATTCTTGTAATGTTATTTATGAGGCTGAGTCTTAATACAAATGTCACAATAACTTTCTGTTTAGGTGTGGTTAAGAACATCACAAAAACCACTGTTTTGGTTAGGTCTCAACCTGACAGAAAAATATTGTAACAGTTACGTAACATTTTAGTAAGTAACGGACAAACCGAAAAAGCATGGTTGCATAACATAACTGTTACATCACTCCTTGGCTGGGATGTCACTATGTGGACAGCAACACCTGTATTACTATGGAGACAGTATTACCTGTGTTACTATGGGGACAGTATCACCTGTGTTACTATGGGGACAGTATCACCTGTGTTACTATGGGGACAGTATCACCTGTGTTACTATGGGGACAGCATCACCTGTGTTACTATGGATACGGTATCATCATGTTACTATGGAGACGGTATCACATGTGTTACTATGGGGACGATATCAACTGTGTTACTATGGGCACAGTATCACCTGTGTTACTATGAGGACAGTATCAACTATATTACTGTGAGGACAGTATCACCTGTGTTACTATGGTGATGGTATCACCTGTGTTACTATGGGGACGGTATCACCTGTTACTATGGAGACTGTATCGCCTGTGTTACTATGGGGATGGTATCACCTGTCACTATGGGGACGGTATCACCTGTGTTACTATGGGGACGGCATCACCTGTGTTACTATGGGGACAGTATCACCTGTGATACTATGAGGACAGTATCAACTATATTACTGTGAGGACGGTATCACCTGTGTTACTATGGAAAGAGTATCACCTGTGTCACTATGGTGATGGTATCACCTGTGTTACTATGGGGACAGTATCACCTGTTACTATGGAGACTGTATCGCCTGTGTTACTATGGGGATGGTATCACCTGTTACTATGGGGAAGGTATCACCTGTGTTACTATGGGGACAGTATCACCTGTGTTACTATGGGGACAGTATCACCTGTGTTACTATGGGGACGCTATCACCTGTGTTACTATGGGGACGGTATCACCTGTGATACTATGGGGACAGTATCACCTGTGTTACTATGGGGACGGTATCACATGTGTTATTATGGGGACGGTATCACCTTAGTGACTATGGGGAAATTATCAATCATGTTACCATGGGAATGGTATCGCATTATTTTGGGAACAGTATCAATTGGTTTGATACTGACCTGTGTTCTATGAAATAATACTTTGAACTTTGTTAGTTTTGTATGCCTTTACAAAGCTGCCAAAGCAACCAAGGGTTATAGATAAAAAATAAGCCAGATTGTATCATATTTATGTAGACTAGAGGCAGCATACCAAGCCAAAGTAGCCATATATCTTACATGCAGTTTTGGGCCCCTTCCATACAATAAACCCCTCGACCCCTACATGATTTATGAATCAAATACACAAACTGTTCAGATCATTGCCCTGATGATCGGGTATCATATTGGAAAAAATTAGGGAATTCCTTCAACCAGTGGCGTTTGGTTATTGCAGTAGAGTGTGTTCCAGTCTTAAGCTAGGCGACAAGACCCCCTCTTATGATCAGTTAAAGAATGGGCCCACAGCTAACTAGTCTCCGGAGTCTCATAACCCAGAACCATCTGCCTTGACAAAGTACAGCCCCACATGCTCCCACTGGTATACAGAAAACTGTAGCCATCAGTGTTCTTCAGAGGTGCCACTCCCGACTGATGAAAAAGTAGAAAAAGTAGGATGCACTTTCCCTACTTTTTTCCGAGAAGCAACTAGGGGGAAATAACCTTTCGGAATAAAGAACTGACATTGAATTTGCATTTGAAAAGATTTAGATTAACATAAAAAATACTTTTAAACAGATATTAAAGAGATGTCTGAAAATTTGGTTGTGCAACCCAAAATCACCAAAATGTAGGAAATCCTACAAAAGTAGGAAAAATGGCATCTCTGGAACTTCTTCAACTTGAAAAATCATCTCTCTCCCATGACTTAAAAAAATATCCATTTCTCCAACAGAAAATTTAATGCAAAAATGAAATTCAAGGCAAAGCTTGACAAATCTAATGTCCATGGTCAGGAAAACCAAAAAAGGTGATGGGTAACAAAGTTGACAGTGTTGGGTGCCCAGTGGTTAACTACAATATGTGAGAGGATCTTTGAGAACCTCAGATCCTGAGCTGGGCAGACAGACCTGAAAATGAATTGTGAAGCCCTGAAAGGACATGAAAACATTAATTTGTTTCTGATAATACAGACTTTTTGCAAAAGAGTATATCTTATGTTCAATGATATTTTTATTTACAGGGTATATGGTTATGATTTGTTGTTATGAGTTCTTGCCATGATTAACAGTGTTTGCTTGCGGAGGTTGGACTTTTCAGGCCAACTAGGCCCCAGAGTTTATAAATCTAGGAGCCCTCACCGAAATCTAGGGGGCCCGGTCCCTTAGTGAATGCTAAAATGCATTGTGCCAAAAATGAAACCTAAAATAGTTTGTCCCAAATACTAGATCTAAAACGTGTTAATTTAAACATGAAACTTTGAAAAAAAAGATGTAGATGTAACGGACAGTAAAACAGTGTTGGAAACTAACGCCGGCCCGTCAGCCAATGGCCAGTATTCCGCATTGGGGCTGAAAATTATTTGGAAAAAAACGCATTTAAATTGGCACAGTTGGCCAAAGAATTTTCCAATTTATATTTCCCCTAAAGTTTATCCGCCAGATTCTAAAAAGTAACCCCTTTTCTCTAGAATTAGGAAATATTTTGACACAAGAAGAACCCTTTTCTTATTCTCATAGACCATCAAATATTTATCAAAATGACCACACCCTGGGATGATACAGGTTGTATTTTATGTAGTGCTGAGATAGGGAGGGTGATAACCAGTATATTATCAACGTGAAGGGATAGGGATCTGGATTGGGATTCTCATTATCCATTACAATTCTTTTTATTATTATCAAACAACATTCATCATAGTCATGCTCTTCCATGTGTGGATATATTGTTTGCCCTTCATTCTCTTTATTTTGTTCAATCGGTGAATTTTATTGAATTACACTCATTACCCATGCAGTATCTAATAAATACCAATGCTTGTATGTTTGTACTTACGCCTTTAAGGTATCCGTATATAAACACATAAATCCTGCTAGACACTTTCCCATTACTGAATCTCAAACTGACATAGCTGGCCCCTAGATCCCCATACAAACACAATACAATCTTGTTCAAACATGTAGTGTTTGTCCCCTTTCTGTAACTGCCTACACTCAGACTGATTTGTGGGTGGTTTGAGATACAAGTAGAGCATACACAGATAAACATAAATGCCACTTTTTGGTTTGTCACAGACAGCTAAGCCCAATAACAACTAGGTGATTTTTACAGGCAGGGATTATACACGCGGACATAGCATAGATGGCCGCGCTCAGAGAATTTCTTGTATACGCGGATGTGAAGTCCGCGCAAACAGATGTACTTATATACGCAGACATTGTGGCCGCGTATATAAGTAGGGCAACATATGCGAAAGTACTTTTTCTTTGATACATCATTTGGAACTCGGGGGCTATGCCCCCGAACCCCCTTTTTTCTTTTCTTATTTCTATGTTTAATCTAATATCTAGCATATAAAGATTTTTAAATCCAATACACTCTACATTAATTATTTCCGCGTATGTAAGCAGACCAGGATGCGCGGACATTGTGTCTGCATGTGTAAGAAATTCTATATACGCTACCTCCGCATGTGCGACTGTCGCGCTTATAGCCAGTCCCATTTTTACACGGTCAGCCAACAACTCAATCAGGGTCCCAACTCAAATTTCATTTTCAAATTCCCTGTGTTTTCCCTGAAATTTCCCTGTGCAGCGGCAATTTTTCTCTGTGTCATTTCCAGCAAGTTGTTCACATTTGAAAGCCTTCGCTCGCAAAAGAAATTTGAAATACCCAACAAAAAGAAGTCAAATCCCTAACATTTTGAGAATCAGTAGTTGCAAAACCTGGCCAAATTAAATTCCCTGTGTTTTCCCTGTGTTTTGGTAAAATGTTCCTGTTTTTATCCTGACGAGAGATTTCTTTTGCTATTTTCCCTGTTTTCCATGTATAACGGGGACCCTGACAATACTAGAATTGGCCAATTCTTAATATCACCTGTCTGTAAACTGTTTTTCAAATGAAATGTGCATGCATGAGCGAAATCACTGTTAAAAATCAGCTGAATATTAGAGTTTATCCGGTTAGTCGGCTGACTTTGTCAACATGGCCTCATAGGCTGTCATGTTGTTGAGTTATCAAAAGGCTCAGGAATGTATATCACTTCATCTCACTTCACCTTGCCTTCTGAATTGGTGTGTAGCCTTTTACGTTATGGGTCTGGACCACTAAATTTGACACAGCATCACGACCGTTTTTTGATATTATTGACACGCAACATGGGGGCTTAACGACAGGACAGACAACTTTAAAACCTTAGTGACATGCAATATGGATATTTCTTAAATTCGACAAGTGACACTGAGAAATATAAGTGACAAAGACTATGAAAGATAAGTGACATTGCCGTTTTATTAAATTTGAAATGCAACATCGCCCCTAGGTTACCCTCAAGCCGGCATTCCACATAGCAATTTTGATGGTCGTGATTTTGTATTTGTTTGATTTCCCCCAAGTATATGACACAGAACCATATATATAATTATCCTGTCTATCATTCCATAGAGAATTGTAAAATCTGTCTACATTTTACTTAACCACATACCAGCTGCAGTTTTCTCAAATCGGCACCAAAATGGGCATGAAGAATATTGGCTTTATAGTATACATAACCGGTATAGTCAGATACCATGCAAATTGCAATCTTTTTTTTTTACATATGTGTGTTTATAAATATATGCGTCTTCCAACTGATTGACAGTTTGCTTTGTCATGCATATATTACAGTGGCAGGTGCCACTTTCTAAATCACATTATAACCTGCAGGATTTTTCCCAGGCAATTATAGCTGGTTCTGCCGACCAAATTTGGACGAGGAGCAAACAATTTTAATTCCCCTGTAAATATCTGCGTACATACTTGGCATTTCTGACTATTGTCTCACATCATAACCTTTATCTTTCCATGCATGAGCAAAGCTATTCACCACGGAAATGTTACCTACAAAAGAAAATATTTGTAATTTTTCTCTTTTTTTTAAATGTAGATTTAGGACTGACACACTTTTACCAGGGGTCGCTCAATAAGACGCCAGGTCGCCAATGGTTACAAAAGTTTTCATCTGGCGACTGAAATAATGATATGGCGCTTCTATTTGGCTATTGGACTTAAAGTTAAAGGGAAATCCTTATAATCAAAAAAATAGTCCTCTGTTTGGCCACAGAATCCACGAGGTTAAGGTAATCACTGGCGGATCCAGGATATTGAAAAGGGGTGGGGGGGGGGGGAGGGGTATCGGAAAAAATTTCCTTAATGACTTTTTGGCCAAATTTAACATTTAAAAAAATCAAAAATTTCCTTTAAAAAAAGGGAGTGGCGCCTGCTTTCGCCCCCCCCCCCCCCCCCCCCCTGGATCCGTCAATGGCAATCACGGACTTTTCTTTAAAATAACATGCACTTGAAATTACCACCATGGCGACCGGGTCAAATGTATGTTTTTCTTTTAAAATATCATGCACATGAAATTATCACCATGGCGACCCAGTCACATGTATTTTCTTTCTCTTAAAATATCATGTACGTGAAATTATCACTACGGCGACCCGGTCACATGTTGCTGTGATCAGTGAAGCGTGACCTCCCACTTCAGGGTGCAGGTTTACCTGGATGTGGGGCGGTTTACCAGTTTACATAGAAGACCTGAATCGCAACATCAGTGCTCCATCGCATAATCAAACCCTCGCAACAGCGAAACCACAGCGAGGATTTAGATTTGGGTCTCGCAACAGGGATATTCTTAAGGTTTTCAATGTGCCAACCCTCGCAACAGCAATGGTTTTGTACAAACTTTGAACACAGTTAATTTATTGGAAATACATTTCCGTCACTTGCCTCCTGCACATTTCAAGAGCTTAGGGGCACACCTAACAGGTAATGAAAACAAAATGTAAAAATATCAACCCCAAAATGTCCCCCCGATGTTGAAAATTTGGGTGTGCCAACCCTCGCTGTTATCGCCAAAGTTGGATTCCCTCCCTGTTCAACAAGGATGGGTCTCGCTGTGGTGGACAACCCTCGCAACGGCGAGGGGGGTTATGCAACAGACCACAGTGGTCCGTCGCATAAGCCCCCTCGCTGTTGCGAGGGTTGTCCACTACAGCGAGACTTCTCCCTGTTCAACAGCGAGTGTATCCAACTTTCCTCGCTGTTGCGAGGGTTGGCACACCCCAATTTTCAATGTATCAGGGGGGCATTTTGGGGTTAGAATATTTACATTTTGTTTTCACTAACTGTTAGATGTGTTCCTCAGCTCTTCAAATGTGCAAGAGGCAAATGGCGGAAATATATTTGTCACTAACTTAACTGTGTTCAAAATTTGTACAAAACCATCGCTGTTGCGAGGGTTGGCATATTGAAAACCATAAGGATATCGCTGTTGCGAGACTTAAATCTAAACCCTCGCTGTGGTCTCGCTGTTGCGAGTGTTTGGTTATGCGACGGAGCACAGGGTTTCACGTAATTAAAAAAGATCAATTTAAGACTTCTTAAAGACAATAAGCCCATCCCAATTTACACAATGATTAAAGATTACCAAAATTGCCTCTGTACTTATTCCATGAAGACAGTTGCATAATAAAAAATTAAGCAATGCAAGTTGGTTGACAAATTGCCCTTAAAGTTGGTAAATTGTAGCTTTACATATTGGCCTTTTTCCCATAGTAACCAATGTTAAAGCCTGTCAGCACAGCCTATAATGTCCAACCCTAGTTGCCCTGAAATACAGCATTTTGATTGGTTGGAAAACCTGCAAATCTTTCAATTGATGAAATTTAAGAAATCATAATATTTTAGCAACACTTGGGATATAGAAAAAATTGATTGTTGCTAATTTCAATAACTCCAACCGGGAGACAAGGATGGCTCAATATGATGGGGTTGTGGACATGTTATACAAATAATGAATATTTATGTTTGTCACACCTGTAAAATAAAAAAATAAAGGTTTATAGGAAGACATCCTGTAGAAGCAATACAACAGAATATCAGGGGCGGATAACCCCAGATTTGTATTAATCAACAAACGTAGATTATTCAAACATATTTCCACTCATCTAGGGGGGACGACCGGCCCTTTTGCCCCGACAGCCCAAATCGAATCTAAGTTACAAATGACACGGCCCTTTTCTTAGATTCGACATGTGACATGGACTTTAAAAAGATAGTGACATGTGACAGGGTTATTTCTTAAATTGGACAAGGGACCCGGGTTTAAACTGAGATATATAGACACGCGACATCCCCCACCCAATCTATACCCTCACACCTGCCTCGGTAAAGGTGTAGGGGTATGGTCTCTACCTCCTCATAGATACAATCATTTCATAGATTCATTCATCAACAAGAGAATTGTCAAATCTTGTTCTCGCCATGATATGACCTTAGATGTTGCTACAGTGTTAAACCCCAATAACCAACCAACCAAGTCAACACTGGTCATATTACCCTGCATACACATGATCTGTAGGATTTGTGTTGAGAGGTGTGCCCAACTTAAACTCCTTACACAAAGGTTGGCGAGGGGGGAGGTTTACGAGTATTTGGTATATTTATAGGTAAATACACACATACCCATATTCACTAACTAGGTTTATATGCTAGGCCAAGTACTTTACATTTTAGCTTTCTTTATTGTGGGCTGATATGCACGTTGACTAACACTTTCATGGTTTCTTTTTTATAAATACTTTTCTTAACTTTAAAGACTGACCCTCCCTGCACCTAATGCACCTTGCACAGTGCATTTGTCTCTGTGTAACAGCAGAATTTACTGATGAGACAAAACTTTAAAAACCAGAAATAATACACTCTGATTATTCGTATGTTTATCCATCAATCCTATAATATTTCAAATAAGCCTGTTTATGCTTTACTAGTCTATTACAATTTCAAAATCTGATAATAATGTTTCTTTTGGGTGACGTCACACACAGACTTGTTATCCTCAGGATCACAGGAACCAGCCACTACTTAATTCCAAATAATCACATGAAGGACTCAATCAATGGTGGAGAAAAATTGCAAACCTTTACAGCATTAGCATTAAATCTAAGGTATAACGTGTAACGAGTAGATTGCAAGGCCTCATATTACAAAAATATTTATTCATTTTTCAATGAAATCAAACTTTTTGAGACCACTAATATTCCTGCATTTTCAGGACCTTTCATTTTACTTTTGGCTGGTTGAAACAGGTGGGTTGAGCCTGTGACCCTGGCAGGTGCTGATCACCAGGTGTGACCATGGTAACCAGGTGTGTAGGGGTCAATGGGTGCAGTATACAGGTAGGTCACAGCTGACATGGCAACATGTGATGACACATAGCTGGGACAATCCACCTTAAAGGGAGCCAAAAGGAATGTTGGGTCAAAATTTTGAAAATTCTGTTAACTATTGAAATAAATTCCATGGCCATAATCTAGGCATGTGGAAAATAAATACTGACTTAAAATACATAGAACTACACTTGAACTTGTCCCTGAGCAATTTTGGTGACCCACCAAAATTGGTTTGTTTACAAACATTGCCTGTCTCCAGGCATATATAGCATGAGTATTATGGAATTCAAGTAAAGTTATAGTTAGTTATTACAATTTTTACTGTACCAATGGCTAACTTAAGACTCTTAGAGCATATTTTCATAGTTATTTGAGTTTGTAAAATTTTGTCATATTTTGACATGACATTGGTTTTGGCTCCCTTTAAAGGAGAACCGCAAAGGGAATTCTAATTTTTATATCCTATTGAGTATGTATTTCATTAAACATACCTGCAAAAATTACTGCTAATATATCATGAGAACAGGAGAAATTGATATTTAAATTTGGAATTGCATAGTGGCTTCTGAGTGCAGGTGACGTCATCTAGGCTCTGTTGGATAAGTAGGGCAAGCTGATAAGGTTCTTTCTATGGGTGACTGCTCAAGCATAACCCCGTGACTGAGAACCTAGATGACATCACAGCCTTGTGAGATAAGCTATTCACATTCCTATTAAAATCTTATTTATCCTATTGTATTATCCACATATGTTAATCTAAGTCTAGTGCTGTTTAACATACATAACAACAAACTGTTTTATATATTATATTTGGGATTTTCATTTTTTTCCTTTGCGTTTCACCTTTAAGCCCCAGCCACACTGCCCGACAGTCAAGTTGAGTTACGTTGAGTTGAGTTGGACTCAGTCCTCCAATGGAGCCGGGGTTATGACTGAAGTTGTAGGCTTTTGCTACGACTGATCCATTGGGTAGTATAAGTTGAGGTCTTAATAAGAAGCAAAATAGCTACAAAGTTTTGCTCATGCATGAGCGATGGTCATCCCTCAGTAAACTGAAGGCCCTCCTATAGTACCAGAAGGCCATTTGTGTAATATGGGCTATAGGTGCTGACCACCACCGCCACTCCTGCTGTCACACACTGCTCAGGGAGGGGTTTAAGAAATGGCTACTACTAGGTCACTGCATGTACTGCCATACACCTAGTACTGAGTGACCTATTACTAGAACTGCCCACCTGCAGTTGACAGTGGTGGTCCTAATTTGAAGAGGTAGGGGCTATTTAGCTCAGGCATTGGTTATGTATCCTACTTCTAGCTTCTCACACTGCCTGATTCTAACAACCATTGGAGGACAATACCCTTCAACTGCTGATCATGAGATTGTGTAACCAGTCATTGAGATTAAAGAGAATTAAATGGCTAAAGACATGACTGATTGAGGGAGTCCCAACCATTAGCTACAGTACTATATAGATATAACTAGGGACTCCCAATAATGTATGACTTGATCATCAGGTTTTAGTGGGGTGTGGGTAGCTTTGTATATATTTAATTAAAGCTCATATGAAGGACAATCTAGTCTTTTTGCTAAGACCAGACAGTTGTAGGCTCTGGTCCCTCTTGGAGCTTCGACGATCAAGTTGAGTTGAGTTGGGCAGTGGAGCCGGGCCTCTACTACTAGGTAGCACTCCGCTAAAGAGTAGTTTCTGCACTGTATCAGTGTTCAAGATTAACGCCTGCCCAGCGGCCAATGGCTGATTCTTTTTAAACAGGGCCAATGGAAATAATTGAGAAATCATTGTTAAATTGGCCTGGATTGCCAACACCTTTTTCGGCCATCATTTCTTTGTGTGCCAGTTGAAACCTATCAGGGCTGACAACTTTTTTATACTGTCGGCCCTGATGGTTGACAGACAAAAAAGTAAATCTTATACACTGTACTATGGCCTGGGCAGTACCAGCAAAAACGTTGGACTACTTTTGAGTAGCAGGGTGTACTAATCTTAGCTGACTGGTGGGGACTAACTTTCAGAGACTCATTCTCCAGTACAGAGGTGGATAATAGTAAGATACACATGATCCTGTGTGGTTAGTTTCACAAAATTGTTTATCGTAAATTGTCGAATACTAAGCTATCAAGACTATTCAATTTGCTAACACCTCGGATAACTGTTGGCATGTCACCAATAAAGATTCATTTTTAAAACACTAGGCAACTGGGGCAAATTGGCCAGAACATGCATGTCTCATATTCCCCCAACTTCCCCCACTATACGACTGTATGTAGATGGTGTCTGGATGACATGGCCTGGCAGGCTCTGGTATGGACCTATTTACAAACAAAGGATCAGGCCGCATTTTTAGCATATATGCGATAGCTTTCCATATAACCTGGTAACCTCATGAAAGAAATGGAGCAAGGAATATGAAACAAAGTAGTGTTTCAATGTGTATACAAAAGAAACAAGGAAACATTTCAGACATGGACATTGATTTGATAATTGGGTTTGTTGAATATTTGTTATAAATATTGATTAATTACCAGGAAGTGTGCCTCCAAACCCTTCTTTCTCCTCTGTTTTCTATACTCCAAGTTTCCCATAAATTGCTAAATAAACAATGACCAACAAAGCTGACTGACTGCATTAACACAAACAATATGAAATTATCCTCCACCAACACACCTACTACTGAGGTGCTGCCTCTCCAACAAGTTAGCATGTGAAGACACACTTTAATGTAAGTTGTTATACTATTTCCATGAATTTGTTTCAACACAATGTAGATATACCCTGAGAAAACCACATTCTTCAGAACTGACTTTCCCATGGCCAGCTCTCCACACCATTACAGAAGGGTCAAGGCTGGGGATTATGTTTGAACTCAGGGATCACAGCCTTAAGACAGGGTTTAAGGCTCTGGGGTCTAAGTAATTCTCTGTTTAGAGTCTTTGCTGAGGTCCTTGGTCATGGTAGAATGACAGTGGGACAATAAATATGGGACAATATTTAGCTAGGGCCCTGGTTAGGGGCAATTTCCCACCCTCTAGGCCCGCTCCTGCTCTGTGTGTGTGTGTGTGTGTGTGTGTGTGTGTGTGTGTGTGTGTGTGTGTGTGTGTGTGTATGTGGTGCGTGCGTGTATGTGTCTCTGTGTGTCTCTGTGTGTGTGTGTCTCTGTGTGTGTCTCTGTGTGGTGTCTGTGTGCGCGTGTGTGTCTCTGTGTCTGTGTGACTGTGTGTGGGTGTGTGTGTGGGTGTGTGTGGGTGTCTGTGTGTGTGCGTGGTGTGTATGGTGTGTCCGTCTGTTCAGATCAGCATATCCTTAGAACAGCTTTATGTACATGGTATTGAAAACAAAAATATTTTCATTCACGAATTCCTGTATTTCCACAGAAGTACAGCTATGTCAGCATACCAATCAAATACAAGGTAATTGGAGGTAAACATCACTGAACTATAAAACCCCTCTTTCCCGTCCCATCTATTGTCTGTACTCTCTTACTGTGGCAGAATGTCTCTCAAATACAGGGGAATTCGAGGTAAACATCACTGAAGTACAAAACCCTTCTTTCCCTTCCCATCTATTGTCTGCACTCTATAACTGCAGCAGAAGCACTTCTAGACGCCAGGCCTCATCAGATCTATCCCATAATGCATCAGTTGTGACGTCAGAGACGCCGGCCTGCGAAGGAATCCCAATGACAAAGCGTGACGTCATAGCAGTAATCCCCCCTCCCCCCAGAGGGGCCCCTCCCCCCCCCTCCCCCCCCCAACATACACACATCGGCCTAGTCCTTAATCTCGATGCAGCAATTGGTGGGATCTAGACGCTGAGATCCAAAACTGCATTTTCCAATTGTCACTTAATCTTTCATATTTTAAAGCTACAGTTTCATCTGTCTGTTAGTTAGATTATAGGGGCTCCATCCCTCAGCCTTGTTATTTCTTGACTGGTGCAGTGTTTTCTCAAGTTGAAAACTCATGCAGCAAGGTTGTTGGGCACATTATAAAATTTGGTACCATGCTCAGGAAATACATTTATATCAAATTGCATCGTCTCAAGGACAATAGCTTAGCTTTAAATGGTTTGCATTCATATTTTTGCCAAATTCTATGCTCACATGCTGAGATGCTGCAGGTGCATTCAGTTTTGTAACCTTACGTGTTATTTCTACTATTGCTGTAATCGTACATATTACAGGATCAAAGAAACTGGAGGTCAGAACAGTGGAAATTTCACCATAACTCCGATTGTATGCTTACATACTGAGATGTTGTAAGTACGAAATTGTACAGTTTTGTAACCGTACATGCCATTCCAACTCCTTTGTAATCGTACATGGAATGAAGATTCTACCCATTTAGTACCCCATAATGGGCATAGAACATATCTACCCATCACATATACACTTAGGGGCCTTCTATTTAGTACGTACGCATATTTTCCAAAATTCTAGACCTCCCACCCCCCCTTAGGCTAAAGTATGCAATGGATTTGTACAGGAACGTACGCAAATTTTCCAAAATTCTAGACCCCCCCACCCCCCCTTGTTGCGTACGTACTTAATGGAAGGCCCCTTACATGCTGAGATCAAAGTGCCTAATTGCTCACTCAGTTTTGTAACCATACATGGCTCTACTTTCTGTAATTGTACATGGAACAAAGGTTCTACCCGTCGAGCACCCCAAGGCGAGAACAGAGCATCTCTCGCCATTACTCTGATTCAGGGATGTAAGTAGGGGACAGTGAAAAAATCGGAAATAGCATGAAGAAAATCTGAATATATCCTAAAATGTCATGAAACTTGTTCTAAACATTAAACTTTGAAACTGATTTCTGGGGGTGATGGAAGAAATAAATCTGTGAAATCCGATAAAAGTTGGAAAACTTACATCCCTGCTGATCGTATGCTTACATACTGAGATGTTGTTGGTGTTAAAACTATACAATCAGATTTGTAACCGTGTATGCTATTCCTATACTCTTTATGCAATTGTACATGGAACAAAGGTTCTACCCGTCGAGCACCCCAAGGCGCGAACAGAGCGTCTCTCGCCGTCACTTTCAAGGCAGTCTTAAATGTCACGTGTCGTCACTTTTTGTCGTCTTCCTTTTAAATGCTTCATCACCATGTTTTTTTTACGATGAAAGCTTTCCTCTCAGATCTAAGGCTGACCTTTCAGAAAGCGGGGTTGTATCGAGGGACCTTTTGTTTAATGTGAAATTTAAGAAACTGTCGCGCTTTTTCATAGTTCGTTTCTGTTTTAAATCATTCAGCCTCTTACTTAATCATGTCCTTAAAGAACATGATAAAATTACACTTCTTATCAATATAATCATACTATTTTTATACCTATATATTTAAACAAGGTGAAGCATGGGAAATTTCTCCCTACATGCCTTAGGAATATATAACGCTTTGTTTTAGTGGCATTATCTTTAGTTTAAAAAAATAAAAATGTATGATATTTTTTCAATTGTATTTTCATATTGTTTATTTTACTTGAAATATATTTTCATTTGAGCAATCCATATACATAATAAAAGGGGCCTACCATTAACACATTTAGAAATTTCTGACAATAGTGCATATGTCCTTCTATGGTTCTGCGACAAAATACAGAACCAACAGGGAACTGAATCAAGAAGAATTTCAGAATTCACAGTGCGTTGCCATTAAATCTAGCGGTGTGCCACCCTAAGGCAAGGTAGAGAGGCAGCAGCATTAACGACAAGAAAGGTAGAAGGGAGGGCTAACGATAGTGTTATGGAGCACAACAAGACAACAGCGATTAGAGTAAGAGCCGCCAGAATAACAATGAAAATCGGATTATAGATGATGTGTAGATAACGTCACTGGAATCTGGGTGGCATATAAGAAGGCAGGAGTGTTAACAACAAGAAAGGTAGAGGGGAGGGTGGACGGTAGCATTATGGGGGACAAGACAACAGCAATTAGAGTAAGAGCAGCCAGAATAACGACGGCAATGGGGACTATAGACGATGTGCAGATTCCCCCGGAATCTGGGTGCCATATTGGTGATAAATTTCCGATATCATTATTCTGTATACAAAACCATACTTAACACATAAAAGCATTTTCTTTTAAATCAATCTATTAAAAGATACCTTGCTAAAATAGACATTTCTAATAGCAAAGAACCTTGTTGCCTGGAGCATATGTTTCTGGTTTTTCCCAAGCTTGCAGCCAAAATCCTATCAATACTGTCATATTATCATAGCTCAGAGAGTATTTGTCGCATACATGAGGGCAAAAAAAGGAGCAAATACCAAGTGCACATGTATCTAAATGGGCTTTTTTAATTACGGTCAGGACAGTATCTGTTGTATCCATAAGAAAAATATCTCCTTGTCCAAATAGGTATCATGGGCTTATTATAACAGCTACAAGAGACTATTTGTAGCATCCAGAAGACAAAAATCGCCTAACGTAAATAGGCCTTGTGCAGCTTTCGACCGATAAGCCTCTTATGGGACAACATTAAGACAAGAGAAGCGTGATGGAGAGGTGGGAACAAGAAGACAATAACGATCGTACTGAGAACACGAGGAGTGGTAAAGGCAAAGTGACAATAGAGTGAGGGCTTAACAAAGACTGAGGTGTGTGTGTGTGTGTGTGTGTGTGTGTGTGTGTGTGTGTGTGTGGTGTGTGTGTGTGTGGTGTGTGTGTGTGTGTGTGTGTGTGTGTGGTGTGTGTGTGGTGTGTGTGTGTGTGGGGGTGGGTGTGTGTGTGTGGGTGGGTGTGGGTGTGGTGTGTGTGGGTGTGTGTGTGTGTGGGTGTGTGTGTGCGTGTGTGTGTGGTGTGTGTGTGGTTTGTGTGTCTGTGTGCTTGTTGTGTGTGAGTGTGCATATATGTTTGTATGTGTATGTGTTGCGTGTGTGCATGTTTGTAGGTGTTTGTGTGTACATACATATGCGTGTGTGTTAATGTATGTGTTTTTGTTTGTATGAGTGTATGTGAGTTTGTGTGTGCATGTGTGTTTGTATGTATGTGTATGTGTGTTTGTTTGTGTGTGTCTTTGTATGTGTGTGTATGTTGTGTATACATATCTGTGTTTGTGTGTTTGTGTGTGCCTGTGTGTGTGATTGTGTGTGAATGCGAGTTTATGTGTTTTGTTGTGCCTTTATGTGTATGTGAAGTTTTATTTGTTTTTGTGCTGTATTCATGTGTGCATTTTTCTGTGTTTTTCTGTGTATTTGTGTTTCTTTTTCTCCTTGTGTCTCCTTGTGACGTTTGTGTATCAATAATAAAAAGGTTTGTTTCCTGTGCAGCTATACAAAGATCTATCCGTGTATGTGTGTGTCAGGAAAGTGCAATAGAATTAAGAAATGTGCTCATGTTATCTGGTCATGAACCATGATCAAACATTACAAACTGCAACGAATAGAATAGGAGATCTTTAGACTATAACTATTATCTCTATTGATACCCTGTGAAATGAACTAAAAGAAACGTGCTCTTTCGTCATGGGAAAGTCTCAACTTTAATAGATTTAGTGTTTGTCAATTCGAATATTGTCTACTCAGGGGCTTAACTGCAAACAGGCTCCTAAATGATATTTCCCATGGGGATTTCCAGTGCCGGGTGCGGAATTAGGGACTAACCCTAGTTAAGACTTGTAGTCCCCAAACCCCCATCCCCATACCCTCCTGTGCGCATGTGTACAGCCGTGTGAGCGTGGAAACTGCCCTGGAAGGTGATCCTACATGGTGCACTTTGAACAAATCACACACAATGAGCCAATCCCAAGTTATACCAACATTAAAGTTTATCATGAAATATTTTCAGAATTGCCTTCATGCTTCTTCCCTAATGCCAGTTGCATACTACAAAATTAAGCAAAATAATTCGGTTGACAGATTGTTTCTAAAATTTGTAACATACATGTTTATATATTGGCCTTTCATCCATAGGTCCTAATGTTAATGCCTGTCAGCCAAACCTTTAATTTCCAACTCTAATTTGCCATGAAATACAACATTTTGATGGGCTGGCAAGCCTGGAAATATGTCTTTTGATATGATTTAAGAAAATTAATCATAAATTGTAAGCAGTACTTTGGGACATACAAAAATACAATCTTTGCTTATTTCAGTATACACCCTAAATCTAGGAGGCAACGATGGCTTATATAGGGCAAACGTATCTGACCTGGACAAACTTCAAAGAATTCAAAATAGATGCCTTAGAATTTGTATAGGCCACAACAGATTCTTTAATACTAACATGGCTCATAAACAATCCAACGTACCTTTCCTGTCTGATCGTAGAAAAGCTCATGTCCTTAATTTTATGTACATCAGGAAAGGTAGAAGGGAATTATTAAATGAGAGGGAGATTAGAACCCGGGCCCATGATGCGCCTTTATTCAATATTGGGATTCCGAGATGCGAGGCATTTAAAAGGAGTGTGGGATACTCGGGGGCAACTCTATGGAACAACCAGCCGCCCAACACCAGAAACATAGACTCATACCTAGTCTTTAAATCCCATACAAAAAAGGATATGCTACGCCCGCTTAATCTATTAAATGCTAATTAAACCTCTTTTTGTCCAGTTAATCAGCAATGTATTAATTAAGCATTCCTTCTGTCTTTTTTATGTCTTTATTATTATTAATCAATTAATTAATTATTTATGTGTAACCATTCTACCCTGACGACCTAGATGTATTAGAGATTATGATGGGATATGATTATGGCTACAATTACCCAGCTGTCATCCACTTAAAGATGTCTTGTCAGTCTTTGTATGTATAATTAATCTTACTATACCTACACTTGAATGTCATCGTACTAGGCTCGTAGAGGTCACTGTACAATATGCCTATACTTGAATGTCAGCGTACTAGGCTCATAGTGGACACTGTAATTGGGTTATCAAGTGTGAGAACACACCTAAAGAACTGGGTAACATTATACATTTATACCCTTATTTTCTTCACTTGTCTCTTTCCTTCTTTATCTTAAACAGTTTACTGTACAATTTTCCACCGGGAAATCACTTACATTTACTCAACATGCGTTATATATACGCATCCCAAATTGTGTATAATCTTGATATGATGCTTGTTCAGTTATATGTTAATGTTCTAATTGATAAGATCTTGAATTTGATGTGCTTGACTCTTACGATACCATGTTCACTCGTAACTATTTACCACTCACATGTATGGTCTCCAGCAGATCTCGATGTAATAGTATGCTGGATAGACAAAGAATACTGGCGTGTGCCAATGTCTGTCCAGGATAAATAAAAGATATAAAAAAAAAAATAAAAAAAATGACTATTTTGTCCAACCCTTGTCAAGCCCTGGGACATACCCAACGTGGAATTGGCTTATTGAATATCTCATCTCAAAATGTAACGCAGTATGTATTTCATGAAACACTGTCAAAAAAGATGTTCTCATGAAAAAGAAATTTTCCCAAGAATATCTAATTCATAAAACCAGAAACAAGGAAAATACAAACACAAAAAACTGATTGGAAATAGCAGATAATGCCTTCAATTTATCAAATTCTGCTGGTTACACATTGGTCTAACACGCCCTAGCCACCCCCTCCCCCCCCCTCACTATTGCCTGTACTTGTATTCTTGGCTTGTATCCAGAACAGGAATTTTCGCGTCTACAGACGTTGGAAATTGAATAAGACATAGCACTTTGCATCGGAGAAATTATACATTTGTGTAAAGGAGATCTAGACGCACAAAGGCAACAATCAAACTTCTCTCACAGTGACATTTTTATCTTTAATCCTTTCTCTCTGCCATGAATATTCTATTCACGATTCTAAAGACTGTTAAGGGCCATACCTACTTAGTGGTTTCGGGATCAAGCTGCATACAACATGTAAAAAATTATTTGTAACCTTCTTATTTGTAGATATACTATCTTATGGATGTTTTCAGGGTTTTGGAATGGTAACTTGAATAGTTATCTCTAAATAATTCACTATGTTGGAATTTATTGAAAAGATGCCTCAACACATCCGGCGAGTTTTTGGGTATCCTTATGATACAACAACAGTCATGTCTCTTCCTCTGATACACTCTCTAAAGACATCCAGCACATGACTGTCTGCCTGACACTTTCAAAATCAACTTAGTTACATTTAACAGGGACGAAAGATTTTATGTGAATTTAATCATTTTTTTAATGCGCTTGATGTCTTTATGCGATTAATGATTAAACCCATTACTGTTACTGGACTAGAAGTTTTACATAATTTATGTAAATAAACATTGAGATTCTAATAGTGTTATTCTCAAAATCCATTTCCATTGCCCTCTGCAACATCCAATCTTGCATTAGCCAAAGTTCTACTCGTATAAGCTGCCTACCCACTAAGTGAATTTGACGAAGTTGGTGGACAGATCGGCGCTAAAATCAGCTGATCCTACCAGAAAAATCACCCCCACCCCTACCCCTTTTTGAAAAGGACTTAAACTTGCCGAAGAGAAAAAACGCTGCGTGTGTGCATATGAATGCTCGATGTTTTAGTACTTGGCTACATACAGACCCCCACCCCCGACTTCTGAAATCCTGTATCCACCCATGGATTGTGGCTCGGAATCAATGCTAAAAACAGCTGATTGTTCTTGTACAATCAGGGATCCAGAGGGGGCATGTGCCCCTCCCTTTTTTCAGAAAATTTAGCGCTTTTTAATGTATAATTTAGGTAAAAAGTTACTAAGGATAAAGTTTTCTAATAGCGCACGCTCCCCGACCCTTTTCAAAATCCTGAATTCGCTAGTGACACTCAACTGATTTGTACACCGATTCAGCCTAGCAAGTATGAAACTTAATGCTTACAATTCAAAGACTGGTCTTGAAGATCAATGTAACGATCAAAACAGATGTTTAAGCCTGGTCGCCAGAATGGGAGCTCAGCAACGGACTTATCCCTGTTTAAATGACTTCTGGTTTACCTTTTTAAAGATACTTTTATTGGTTGTCTTCAGATAGGTCTGTTCTTCAAGACGGTACAAAAGATTTTATGATACCAGGGATATAATTCAGCGTCGGTGGACCCCTTATTCCGGAAATCTTTGCATTTCTTTAATGTAAAATTCAGCCAAAAGGTGATTAAGGAAGAGATTTTCCAATAGCGTGCCCCTCCCCCCGCTTTTCAAAATCCTAAATCCGCCAGTGTTCAGGGTTGGGTAAAACTGTAAAGAGTGGTAAATTCATAGTAATATCAACCAATCAGAAGGCAGTATTCATCAACTCCCTTCTTCAGATTTCAGATTTTGTATGTGATCTGAATCTCATCTTGAATATATCTGAAGTCCTAAACAGCTTCTGAGGGCCAGGTGATGGGATTTAATTGTAACTGAAATACAGTGAACAGCAATTTAACTGGGTTTTTTTTAAACGGATCTGAAATCGGGCAAAAATCTGAAAGCTGAAATCCCTGTAATACAATTAACACAATTTCGTAACATTTCTTGATTTACGAAATTGGTGTGTCAGATTTAGCGGTGTACACCCATCAAGGTGCCTGGACCACCCACTTGAGCCTGATCCATCTATTTTAACTCATCATCTAAACATGTGTAACATTTCCACAAAGACTGACCTTCCTTTGAATAAGAATAGTTTTTTAATTGCTTTGAGGAAGGGGGGGGGGGGAGGTGCACCCAGCCTTTACGTGTGGGGTGTCAGCTGCAAAATAGTAGCAGCCCCCCCCCCCCCAACCTCAAGTTTGTGATCCTCAAATTGTGATAGCCCTCCCCTTAAGCATTCTGTAACAATATCTCGGTCATTCTTGGGAGTCTAGATAGGGGGTCCCCATGTCGCATGTCGATTTTAAGAAATGACCATGTCACCAGTCATTATATTTTAAAATCCTGTCCATGTCACTAAGTTCAATGTCCCTTGTGGCCCCTTGTCGATTTTAAGAAATGGCAATATGACCTAAGGGAATTCCCCTGATTAATGACGTAGCAAGGGGAGTTATTGGTAAACCCATAGATCTGCCCTTAGAAGGGAATCCCCCTCCCTGTAGAATTTGTAATAAAGTCTGTGGTCTCTAACCCAAATTATATATATTGTGCCCACTGCAACTCATAATAAACTAATGTATATATCCATCTACAATCATCCATTAATCAGGGAATCCTAAAGTAATTTTTGAAAGAATTCCCATAGCTGTGATGTAGCGCTGTGACGTAAGGGGAGTACTAAGCAGCCCAGCATTCAGGGAATTCCCAAAATTAAATTCCTTCCCTGAATAATTCCCTAACACCTCAATATTTTCACGATTTTACTTTTGAAATATTTTTAGAATACTTAAGTCAAGTTAATAACCCAAGAAATAACACTTCATGAACGTATGTGCAAGGTTTACTTTAAGCCAAAAAAAGGCCATGTCACCCTGTCGATTTTAGGGGTCTACGCCTATAATAATGTTGCGAGTCATTTTAGGAACTGGCTGTCATTTGTCATAATGATTATTTACCTAATTTTGCCCCAAAATGTTGTCCCAGTCGCTTATTTTTGACAAATGTATGTGGGATTTAAAGAAATGATACAGTTGTTCTGTTGATTTCGAGTTTAGACCCACGCTATCCTATTCAATAATCTGCTTGGAGAGTGTTTACGTCACTCCGACTTAAAGGTCGTCATGTGACGTCATTTTTGGCTGGTTCCCAGCCGCAAAGGTCACGTGTCACTCTACTGACCGCCAGAACCAGCGAAATAACGCGGCCAGACGAGATCTCGCGGGGGTCATTTGACGGGGTCATGACCTCTGGGAGCAGACGACAAAACAAAACGTTTTCATCCCAGAGGTGACCTTTGAGAGACCCGTGACATTTACCGCTAACTTTACCATTAGCCTCTTCTAACACAATGTGTTGATCATTTAATGAGTTCCGTATCGTAATAAAAAATGGATTATAGGCCTACTAAATTTTCCCAGACAAGATTCTCTGTTTCCTAGTACTTTGTAGTACCTGCAGGCTAAATCTAGGTGCCTTATGGGTAATATATTGACAAGTCAATTTTGAGGCATACCTGCAGGATTATTCTATAAAAGGTGCATTTCCTAAAAGGCTTATCAGTTTTAGATTTGCATCGAATTTGAGCTTATGCAAAATCAATGGAAAAATACACTTTTTTTCTGATTAGACAATTATTCCATGAAATCTTTCTTCACTGCAGGAACATAATATTTGTTATTTTCTTTTCTGCTGCAATGCTGTTTTAAGCCTTGTTATGATAGAAGCTCTGGTATGATGTGTTACAAATGACAGTGTAAATCAGGCATTAGTGAGTGACTGTGTAGGCGAAGATACAACGTCATGTATGGTAATAGCTGTCAGAGGTTATGATAGGCATTATCTTAAATAATGCTATGATAATATACCGGAACTTTTTAGAGCACTGGCTGGAGGTGGAGTCCCATTATCACAATGTCAAATGACCCTCTCGCTATGATTTTTAGCATTCTCCATGCAGAGTTTTTGCTGATACTATAATACAAAGGGGACCAAGTGTGAGAATGGAGAAATCAGATTTGAGACTAGACATTCTCCTTGCAGATTCTAAACTGATTCTTTCGTACAAAGGCATCTGTTATGACTGAGCAAACTGCCACTGAGAATTATATATTTGTGGTGGTATACAAGCAAAAAAAACATCCATGTATGAACTTGGTCCTGATCGAGGGGTGTGAGTAGACACATAGTAAAAAAATTGTGATGTCCCCTAAGAAATTCCCTTTTCTAAAAGGAGGCTGATCATTATGACATCACTTTTTCACTCTCCCCCCAGAATTTGGTTTCTATAATAATTTTGAAACGTTCACCATAGAAAAAAAAAGCACTGAAAAACCTACAATCTCAAAGCAGATGGACAGTAGTGGACCCGTGCGCAGTCTCTAATACCTAGAATATACCCAGCAGGTACTTATTTGACATCCGACAAAGAGGCTGGTTCTGGGGTTTCTGACTGGTTTCTTACTCCAAGTTATCAGGGTATTGACAGTATCAACTGGTCAACGCCAGAGAATGAATAAGTGACAGGTACATGCCACAGGGGCATTTCTTAAATTCAACATGCAACAATATTAATGGCACCTGCCATCCAGGGTTCCATTGTTTGCGGTGTATGTAAATGTATATGGTAATAGGTCATTTCTTTAATATGACACATGACAGCAAAATAAAAAAAACGACACCACAGGGACATGTGATAAAGGCATTTCTTAAATTCAACATTCGACAACGAGACCTCCATCTACAGCCCCATTGTTGTCTGTATTTATATTATGTAAACAGGACCTTATGGTAAGAAGTCTGCCTCCCACCCACACTCAGTTGGCACCTCCCTGGCCAGGCCTAGTTGGCCATGTCTTCTTCTGGGCCTGGGCCAACCCAGATTCCACACCAACAGGAGGTAGAGATATAGGGGTGAAGATGGGGAGGGGGGTCCCCATGTCACATTTCAAATTTAAGAAAGGGGCCTTCCATTTAGTATGTACGCAAAAATTCACAACGTCTAGACCCCCCCCCCCCCCACCCCCCCTTAGGCTAAAATACGCATTGGAATTGTATAGGAACGTACGCAGAATTCCTAAAATCTCAGACCCCCCCCCACCCCCCCTTGGTGTGTACATGTATACTTAATGGAAGGCCCCAAATGGCTCTATGCAGGGCTGATCCAGAGTTAAGGCTACATTCCACTATACGGCACTTGCATGCTTGCAGCACCATAAGAAAATGCAAGCAATTTAAACTGCCACAAACCTGCTTGTGGTAGGGTGCCGCAAGGTGGAATATATGTTCCTGTGGCACTTGCTGGGGTACTTGCCATTTTACATTGCTTTTCTGTGAATTGCTTGCTGCACCAGATACCAACATGTTGGTATCAAAACCATAAATTGCTTGCAACTGCAAATATCACCTACCGCAAAGTGGAATATAGCCTTTAGTGCTCTGGGAGGGGCAAACCCTGAAACCCCCTAAAATATGAAAAATAAAAACACCAAATTTATACAGATCTTTCAATGTTAAGATGATAACATTTTCTCCCTTGGGTCAAGGGAGGGAGGATTTGCGATAGCCCTTTTTGCACCCCCCCCACCCCCCACCCACCCCCAGGATTCAACACTGCTATGTTTTTAATATTCATGATCATACCGATTTTAAAGACCATTCATATTGTATGTTGATCTAAGGAATATTGTATGTTGTGTTGTGTGTTTTTTTAATGTAACTAAGCTCCATGTCACATGTAGTATTTGAGAAATGGTCATGTCACCCTGTCGATTTTAAGGGTCTACACCTAGGCCTATAGATATAGGCAATCTGCCATAGTGGTATATATCCTAGTGTTTCTAGTGTAGTTTGTAATATAGTTCTTTGTTGAATTATTTGGAAGTAATAAACTATAAAAAATTGGAATGACTAAAAGATAAGACCATGGGACTTTGGCATTTTCTATTTCTGGGTCCATAGATTTGGAATAACAGAGAAATGTGAAAAGAAATATACAATGTTTCTGTTTTCATGTCTGTACCTAGACAGAAAAACAGTATATGTCTGCATAAGCAGATCCTAAAATATCCCAGAAAATAATTATATCTGGAAACTAAGTATAGCCATGTAAGTTAAAGTAGATTATGTTTTATAGGTCTAGAAGAAGCCTGAAGGTCAAGTTGAGCATAGCCCATAACCATACGTTGATTATAGGCAACTATGCACAGGATCTGTGTTTTAGGCCAAAGAAAAAAAATGTTGTGTTCAGGTAACATAGGTGGAAAAAAATAGGGTAGGTCGGTCAAAAACCTTTTTTTTTTTGCTTTTTTTTTTTACTTACTTAAGAGACCCGGACAGTGTTGGAAAGAAAAGAAATATTCCAAATATCCTTCAAAAACATTTTTAGCATCTAAAATACATGCCCTGAGCATCTATGTGCTGTTTTTTTGGTTTTCCATGCTATTATAGGTCAATTCTCTTGGATTTTGAATAAAAATAATTAAAAAATTCCTTAAAAAAAAAAGAAGTTAGGGTAGGGCCAAAAATTGTGGGTAGGTAGGGTCACCTGAACACAACAATTTTTTTGGTTTGGCCTTATCAGTTTATGGCAAAATATCTTAATTAGATCAGCTCCATAAACATGGAGGCATATTCATGACTACTTACAGTTACAGTGCCAGAGTCACTATGCTAATGGCAGATGCGTAACGCACATGGAAATGTCAAGGTTACATGACCCGTCCTCACTCTCCATGTACATTCTGCCTCGTATAAGTATATAAGAAGGCAGCAGAAGTACTGCTTGGAGAGTGAAGTCATTGGCACCTGGATTAAACCAGCCGAGAACCAGCATAGTGTTAGAAAGTGCCCGTATGTGTGGATGTATGCAGGGCCATAGGGATGATATATCTGCTATGGCATGACCATATATATTACATGTATATTCTATAGACCTTGTGCATATTATATGACGCCACTTCTTCAAAAAAACATATATATCCATATTCTCATGAATCAAAAACAGGGCCCTTGATGGGGGGTCCCCATGTCGCATGTTGACTTTAAGAAATGATTAACTGTCACTTAACTTATCATGTCCCATGTTGCCTCTAAAGCCCCATGCTCACTAGGCGATTTTAAAGGCGATCGATGGGCGACGGCAAACTGGGAGAATCGGCCGACTCTTATGATCCCATGTTAGTATGATATTGTGTTGGAACACAGGTAACCTGTTTACCATTAGCTTAGCCGACAGGGAACAAAGGGGCTGGTTGGCACTGCCTCCACCGCGCCAAAAGCAGAAATGAATAGTACAAAAAGATGCCACCAGTGGCACTGCGGTCGCCTCCATTCAAAATTAGGACAACAAGTACAGACTGCTTTGGTATCTGGGACAACCCCCATCTTTGGTTCAGATAGCATGGCCTGATTTGGCGACCTACTTCTCCAGCCGAGGGCAGGTAGGACACAAACTGGCCTGATTTGGCGACCTAGTTTCCCATTTCGATCTTGGGGGCAAAATTCCTTTGTTTAGTCAGTCTCTGGGGCGTCAGTCATCGGAGCGGACGTGGCACGGGTCTTGGCGCGGTGACAAGAGAGGTGGTGTCGGCTGACGATAAGGTATTTATCAATTGGCAGGGACAATTATATTTGTGTGTGTCTGAAATAGCAATCATTTTGGTAGGGATTTATCAGATAGAAAAATTGGTATTGCTGTGTTGAGATAAGGATTTGCTTATTGTAAATTATATCTGCTAGGGTTTTAGTTAGGACTTGTGTTTATTAAGACTTATATCTATAAGAGACTTTGACTGTTTAGAATTATATTTATTGGGACTTAGAGTGTTTAGGTTTTAGTTGGTAGGTCTTAGCAGTGATTCTGAGTTATTTATTTAGTCCACATTTTATATAGTATATTAGACTTCTAGTCAATTTAGGACTTTGTTTATAAAATGTATTTTAGACCATAATTAGGATTCACATTTAGGACTTAGACTACTTAGGGAATTTAACCAAAGGTTAACACATTCTAGAAAATTGGACTTAGAGGTGAACTATAAGGAATTATTTCAAGGTTTGAACATTTTGGTTAGCAAACTCTGAACTTCTACATCGACTTTGTGTGTGTCAGACTAGCGGAATAAAGCATTTAAATTAATGGATAGTATCTCCAAGCCTTGCGAGTTATTTATCATCGAGTTAGACTTCTCCCCATTTACAATTAGTTTCACGATTCCATTCTAACTATAGTCGAACACTTAACGATTAACAATCTCGCCATTATCAATAATCGAAAACAACCCATCCGCGGACGGCTGTCGGGAACCCACAACTTCAAAGGAAACACACAACGCCAGGAACCCTCACACGGAAAACTATTTGGTGGCACATAAGGCTTAGTATAATACTCAGAGATCCCAGAATCAGGAGTCCTGGTAATCTGAAACTTAACTAAATTAAGTTGTAACACAAGACTTAACACTATGGTGGTTAGAGCTAAAGTTGTGCTTTCATTTCTGCTGTCTGACACATACACACAGGTTTTAGGGTAGGTTTTGCCTATTTTTACATTTAATGCAAACACTAAAGGGTTAAAAGGGGGTTGCAGGCCTGGGTCTACCTTCCCCTACCCTGCGTGCAGACCGTGACATGACGGGTAAAAGGGCGTCTGCCAGGCACGTGTCATAATCAGCATTGTTAGGAGGCACACGCGGTTTGGCACACAGAGGGGTGGGCCCTGCCTGTCCCTTTCATGGTCGGGTTTATTCATCTTTTACCCCAGGTCATGTTGTGACTTCCTATTTTTGTATTGTGGAGACAGTTTTACCTGGCAGCCAACACCCTATTTTAGTAGGGGGGTTTGGTCGCGCTTTGGTGACCGACCCTCTGTGTGTATTTGGAGCCCACACTATTGACGTGGTCTGTTTACCACACTTGGCCGTTAGGGAATTTTACTGCTAAGTCATTCTATTTCAGTATTACTGGCAATTTATTTAAGCGTACGTTGAGTCTCGGGACTTGGCTGAGCTGTGTTCACACTATAATAAAGACTGACGTTTGGCCAACGTTTTGGGAGACCAACTGTATGCTTTAACATGCATTCGGCCTCACCCTGACATGATTCTTGCCCATATTATAATAAAGGCTGTATGATCTGTCAGGGTATGGGGTTCTGAATGGATGATTGTTATTCATTATCATTCGATCCTTTAGGTTGGGCTTGTGTGGTGGAAACCGTATGATTATCGGTTGTCGGGTATCCACACCTGCCAAATGCTTGGCGCTGATTTTCCCATTCATGCCTACTGAGACGTTTAAAGCCTGAGACCTCTATCGTAGAGAACTTACTTGAATGCAGGAGCCTATTGTTAGGCAAATCTTTCAAGTCGAAGGTAGACTCGTTTTGGTCGATGGCTGAGAATTGATCTGTTGTGCTTGTTTGGTGGGAATTGGAGTTATGCATCAAAATTTTTCAAAAATTATTCTGATAGTTTGTTAATAAGCCTGCTGCCGAGCGCTGACTGACTGCAGATGGATGTTCTACATCTTCAAACCGGTAAGACAGATTTCAGAACAAAACTTATTTTACATTTCTGTTTACACTGATATGTTTTTGTATTCACCTATTCGATTATCTGATTTGGGTTTTAGCATTGCGTATTGGTGATCCTTGTAATTACTGGTGATTGTTTGCAGGATTTAGTTGACCATTTAGGAAGGTTTTTTTTTCCCATGTATTGATTGACATAAGGGTTCAGTCTATATGCAGTAGGACTGAACATTATCCCTATCCCTTTGTTACTAGGTACATGTGGTATCACTGATCCTGTGCAATTTTGCTGGTTCTACAAATATACTATTGGTGCAACTACACTCTTGGGCTTTAAGGAAATTAGGGAATTTGGTATGACATACATGTCTCTCTAGTTTTGGCCTTGGAGTTTGTAGGCACTGGTGGTTGTTATATTGTTAGGGGTTGCCATAATTCACTTATACTATTTTGTGTTTGCCACTGTGTCAATATGACTAGTCTTCGGGAATATGTCAGACGTGTCAGATTCTGATGGAGACGGGTTTGACACACCGATTGCAGATACACACTTCTTACCTGTTAGTCAGTCACAGGCAGATGCTGCCAGTGCAGTTAGGTTCATAAATTCAGACACACACACTCGTTCGAGAGGGCCTGTCCCAGATATATACCTTCAGTCCGAACGCCTTAAAACTCTCTCTATAGGAGGTAAGTCTGTCACCATTGGGGAGATTGCAGACACTTGTCAGTGGCCTGACGGTGTGGCACATACTCTACCCCAATTTAGCCAATCACCCGCAAGCTTAGCCGCAAAGCGTGGGGAGGTCTCAACCTCTGCACGCACATTTCCCGCCGTTCCCGTTGACTCGACCTCCGGGGACTCCGTCTCGAAAGAACTGCCCCTCACTCCCAAAGATAGACCATTTATTCCTGTCTTTGGGACCGAAGGTTCGGGCGCAGTGGGGAGACCATTGCGTTTGGCAAAACATACTTCCTCGGCTGTTGGGGAATCTGTAGGCGTGTTTCCGTCACACGCCGCAGATGAGCCACAGGCTGGTGGGGTAGTTCGAACCCTCTTCTTTGAGGAGGAAGAGGGGTCCTCAGCACAGGACAACGTCGAGACGTATTTATCAACTTTTACGGATCCTAACAATTCGTCCACGCGACGCCAGCTTCTGGAACGTCGGGAGTTAAGCGATTCCGAATCGACTCCTGTTCTTTTACGTGACGAAAGCAGCTCGTCCTCTAACCATTCCGTACAGCAATCTGTGGTAAAAACCACAAATTTGCAAAAAGATTTAACACAACAGGATCCGCCCGCAAAGGGGAATAAAGGTCCGCCTTTACCCCAACATTCAGACCAGCAGATTAATCCTAATCCTGTGTTGCCTGTACCACCAGCACAGTTTCCCCAGGATAATCTTGCTGCTGCTCTGATACCTGTCAATCTTTTTCCGCCAAACATGGCAGCTGCCAAAACACCTAGTCTTAAGCTTCCCACTTTCAGTGGAGCTGGTGAGGAATTTGTTAACAATTATTTTGATGAGATGGATTCTCTCGCGACCATCTGCGAGTGGAATGACGCGACAAAGCTTCAGATGGCTAAACATCAACTCAAGGATCAGGCAAGAGATTGTATTTCTTCATGTAATGCTAATGAAGTTGATACATACAACAAATTAAAGGACAAACTAAAAGCTCTATTTCAAGACCAACGACCTTTGTGGCAAAGAGCATGCCACTTCTTTAGTCACAAACAGGCTAAGGATCAATCTGTTAGAGATTTTGCAGGGGTATTGAGAAAGGCTCAGACCAGATCTGGAGTGGAACCAGGTATTTTGTTGGCAACATTCATTCAAGGTTTAAGACCATCTCTATCTAGAGAGGTGGCAATTCAAAATCCTCAAACTTTTGAGCAAGCAGTTAATATTGCATCAAGACTTGAGTCTGTGGATAAACCATCCAGAACTCTTGCCACTATGCAGTCAGTTGAGGGTAACAAAAAAGCACCACCCTCACCAGATGCCCAGTCAACGAACACTTTAGGTAATACAGATGTTGAGAAAATTACAGGTGCTATTCTTACAGCTATGGCTTCACTCACAACAAATACATCAAACAACAGAGAACAACAACGCCCGTGGCAACAACAACGCCAATGGCGACATCAACAGCCACCTGCACGAAACCAACCAGGTTTTCAGCGTCAGGATTACAGAGAACGTGGACCACCTCCAGCATCAAATACACAAGAAAGGTTCCCAAGGCCTAACAGTTGGACCCATCAGCGTCAGAGTAGAGATCAGGATGGCAGACCTTTCTGCATAGCACATCAAACCTATGGCCATGCGACTGAAGGGTGCCTCTGGCTTAGGGATCGACTTCGCCGTATGAAAGATACACCTTTATCTTACAGACAGGCGCAACAAAAATATGATACAAGCAACCCTCCTTCCCAGCCAAAAAACTAGGTAGGTTGCACAGTGAGATATCTATGTCGCTGTGCACATTAAAGTCTCAGATTGGATGCTCTCCATCAAAAATTGAACCCATTGCTATAACAGTTTCCTTCGGGGATGTTGAATGTCAGGCTGTTATAGATAGTGGCGCATCGCATTCTTTTATTGGGAAACGAGTTTATGACCGCATTCCGGGGCAGAATATTATTGATACTTCTGTTCCACACTCACGTACTATCACTCTTGGAGATTTTTCGGAGGTAACAGTTGTAGAAGACGCTAGAATTCTTTTTAAACTGGCTAACGTGAATGTCTGCTTTAACTTTCAGATTCTTTCAGATTTAATTTATGATGTCATTTTAGGTCGCGATTTTTTAGCTGCTACTAAAGCACAAATTGACTTTCAAACTAAGGTAATCACATTTTTTAGGGACAATACGGTGACACCCATGGGTCCTGAAGAAATTCCACCCATGAGTGAATCTGTAATTCCTGTTAAGATTAAAGATTCGGAAAAAGGTGTACCTCAAGTCCTGGAACCGACGGACATATCACGGGTATTAGCTGCCTGTGCAGTCTATGCAGGAGAAGGAATACCTTGGATCAAAATTATTAATCCCACTGACTCTGCAATTTCGATTGATGAGTCGGATGTTTTGGCCTATGCTTCAAAAGACTACTCAGTACCAGATATTTGTGATTCTGAACTATCGGAATTTTTGTATGGTAGAGACACTCCTAAACCAATTTTGGCATTGCTTGATAATAAAATTAGTCCCCACAAAGCTAACCTCATTCCTCCAAACCATTCTCAAAAGCCTGCAGATAAGGAACTTATTGCTTCCATTGATTTGTCAAAGTCTTCATTAGACCAGGAACAGAAGGAACAATTAAGGGACCTGTTACTTAAGAACAGACAGGCTCTTGCTTTCTCTCTGGATGAGTTGGGTAGGTGTGATTTAGCACCGATGACTATCCGTGTAGACGAATCTGGGGGGCCTATTTCATCAAGACCCTATAGATATTCGCCTATGAAAATGGATATCATTGACCAACAAATAAAACAGCTTTTAGATTTAGGAGTAATAGAACCATCATTGTCAGCATGGCGGAGCCCACTAGTAGTGGTTCAGAAAAAGGATGGAAAGCCCAGGTTATGTACTGATTTTAGGCTCTTAAATTCAATAACTTTTAAAGATAAGTTTCCCATGCCTACCACTCGATCGTTGTTTTTATACATGGCATACAAAAAACCTACTATTTGGTCTGCATTAGATCTGCTCAGTGGGTATCATCAATGCACCATTGCACAAGAATCTAGACAATATACAGCTTTTGAATGCCCAATGGGTGTGTTTCAATATGCCCGTATTCCTTTCGGCCTATGTTCCGCGCCATGGAGATTCACTAGGGTATTAGCTCTTGCGCTCAAGGGACTGGTACCTAGGGTTTGTCTGGCGTACTTGGACGACATTATTGTTTATGACTCTACATTTGAAGAACATCTGAATAGTCTAAATCTTGTTTTACAAGCCTTAATTAGGGCCAACCTGAAACTCAAACCTGAGAAATGTGACTGGTGTAGAGATCAAATTGATTTCTTAGGCTACAGTATTAATGCTGAAGGCCTGAAAACGCAGCCACGAATTTTGACTAAGATCCACCATTTCGGCATACCGCATAATGTTAAGACAACGCAATCGTACTTGGGATTGTGTAATTATTATCGTTCTTTCATACCAGGTTTCTCACAAATAGCAAAACCATTATATGATTTGACCAAGAAAGGAGTTAAGTTTGAATGGACGGATGAAGCTAACAAAGCATTTTTTGAACTTAAACAAGCTTTCACACATGATAGAATACTTATTCACCCTGATTTTGGCTTAGACTTTTACCTACTGTCGGATTCTTCCGACACTGCGGGAGGTGCTGCTCTATGTCACCTCAAGGATAATTTATATAGGCCGATTTCTTTTTGGGGTGCAGTTTTCAATGAGAGAGAATGTAATTACACTGTTTCGGAAAAGGAGGCATTAGCAGTGATAAGAGCATTACATAGCTTTGAAGATATAGTGCAGGGTTATAAAACTATCATTGTAACAGATCATAAACCACTTTTATCCCTTTTGAGAAACGCTAACAAGAGTCCTACTCCACGCATTCGGAGATGGGGTCTCTACCTTTCGGCTTTTGATATTGATATTATTTATGAGGCAGGCAAGACTCACTTTTTGGCAGACTACTTATCACGAACGCAAACAGGAGAACCTAACCCTGAGGAATGTTTACCCTCGGTTGGGGGTGAACTAATGCCCCTCTCATTGGCACAAAGCACAGATGATCCTCTTTCGTTAGAAAATATCCGTAAAGAACAACAACAAGACAGCGAGTGTATTATATTATACCAATACTTACGTGATGGAATTGTGCCCGATGACCCAGATCAAGCTAAATCTGTGGTTGCTCGTGCCCAATTTTTAGATATTATAGAACCAGGAATAATTTGTCATTTCAGAAACATTAAAGCAACCAAAGCTGCCAAAGACCTTATACGTCTCAAACCTCAAATTCTTATCCCAGTTTCTTTAGTTTATCATGTTCTTACTCGTCTACATGATGATATCTTGGCAGGGGGACATGTGGGAAGAAATGCTCTCAACATAAAGGTAGCTGATAGATTTTATTGGAGAAACATGCATAAGGATATCTTAAATTATGTGCTTTCTTGCAATACCTGTGCACTAAGGAAGCGTGTGCCACATCCTAGGGCTTTAGCAAAGTCTTGGGAGGAGCCTAGTCGCCCCTGGGAGGCAGTTCAAACTGACTATATTGGTCCCTTGACAACAGCATCTGATGGCTCAAAATACATAATTACATTCATTGATCTTGCCACAGGATGGCCAGAAGCCTTCGCTACTAAAGATTCTACTGGGCCTACTGCCGCTTTTGCATTTCTGTCCGGTATTGTTGCTAGATATGGTAAAGTGGATCGGATCCATAGTGATAGGGGGCAGTCATTTTTGTCTAAATTCTTACAAACAGTCACTCAGAGATTAAATTGTCATCACTCTTTCACTTCTGGTAGAATGCCCACAGGCAATGCCAGAGTGGAGCGTTTACACAGGACTCTAGAAGATGTCATAGCTTGCTATGTCACCGATGACCACAAGGACTGGCCACAACTGCTCCCTGTAGCTCTGTGGACAGTCAGGTCTACGGTATCAGCCAGAACAGGATTCGCACCATACCAGCTGCTTTTTGGCCGCGAACCTGTTCCTATGGGCGTGACTGAGTTGCCATTGCTGGGCAGCCTGCCTGAAACAGATAAAGAGAAATATACATTAGTGCATAAAGTGATCAATACTTTTTCTACTACAGCGAAATATGTTACTGAACAGTATAATAAAGAAATGCGGGACCGCCTGGATGAAAAGGCCAGACCATTACATTTACAGGTTGGTGATCTTGTACATTTCTATGACCCAACTTGTGCTGATAACAGACGATCAAAGTTCTCACCAAAATATAAAGGGCCATTTAGGGTTATTGAAACAAAAGGGGATCATTTAGTTAAATTGCTATCACTACAAACACAAAAAGAGGTTCCACATTTTGTCAATATTTCTAAGTTAAAACGAGCCTATACTTCATGGAGCCCAGCCAATGCCCCTCTACCAGAGAAAGACCTTTCTGGCCAGCCTAACACTAGTTCTAATGATATTGTGCAAACCGTTCCTACAGAAGCTAGCACCAAGGAAACAGCGACCACTGAAGTAAAGGCACCTATAGGTCACACAGGAGACCCGCTCTCCACTGCCACACCCCACCAGAGGGTCGACACTCAGGTTGGGGGTCCTCGTGGACGTAAGAACACGGGGAAAGCGTCACGACGGATAAAACGGCCAAATCGCGTACATACTGACAGTAAGGAGGCTACCCCTGAGGAGCCTGCCCCCACCCACCCCACCAAGCCCTCACAAGAGGCACAGCCAGTGGTCAAGCCCTTCGTATCTCAAGGTGCAGCGAAGGCAAAATTCTCTTCTCCTCTAGCTGCTGGAGGAAAGGGAGCCGCCATGGGGCCGGCGGTACAGACTGGTTCGACCCTCACACCAGTCAGTGATCAAAGCCGCAGAATGTCGGATACTGCGCATTCCCCTATTTCACAACATAAGGGAGTGAGGGCCCACATCAGCACACCCAAACATACTACACATACATATAAAAAGGACAGTTCAACCCTAACTGCCACCAGTCAATCACCGGACACCGGAGGGACCACATCCACTCCACACATGCCTACACAGACACCTGTTGCTGATACCACTCAAGACACCTCTCCTCTACACACTCAAGATAAGTATTACACTATTAAATTCATCTCTGGCAAGCGGATTTTGCCTTCAGGAGAGGTTCTCTATCTCACCAAATGGAGCAATCAGAGGAAGAGAACATGGGTGAAGGAATCTGACTTCCATCCATCTTTTGATCCAGAACATTTATATTTACAGCACAAGCATAATCGCACATAAGGTGTTGCCTTATCAACTCTCTTATTGTCCCTACTCCTTAAATATTGCGGTCATTTCAATTTTCAAACAACTAAGGGACACTTTATCTTTACAGGCATACCTACTTAGTAAGTACTCCACTCACCATGTTTGTCTGATATATTATTATTACCTTTATTGGTCTTTGTTAGTTATAACTGATAACTATGGTCCTTATTCTAACACAATGGCATTGATGCAGTCCACATAATTACAGGATTTCTCTTGTAGGCTAGTCTCAGTATTACTTACATCGGTTCATTACTTCTTTTTTCTGGTTCTCACTGTTCCTGATTGCAAGGTTCTCTTCTTGCTCAGTTAAATATAATTGTTATTTTTCTTTCAATACCCTTAGTTAATGCCCTTGCTCTACGGTGTGGTCGGTACACATGGGGTTATATCTGCCTATTAAGCTAAGGGATATTCTATTTGTTTTATTGTATTAGAAATGTTTGTACTTACATTTGGGGCTTAGCCTGCAGACTTCACTGCCCAGAGGTTCCTGGGGTGGGGGAGCCCTGGGCCTGGCCGGGGTCCGCTGGTCCTCGGTGTGGGTTGGCCGGAGGCTGGCTGGGGCCGGTCACCGCCGGCTTGCGCAACATTCCACGAATAGTTGGGCATCGATCGTTCGGTGCCTGTGGGTTTACCAGGTCTGTGGGATCCACATTCTGAAGATCCGTGGGCATTTTCCCCTCTGCCTGGGTGGTGTTGTCCACAGCCTGGGTACTGGCTGCAACATGGTCACTGTGGCCCGGGTCGAATTGTGAAAAATACTGCCCCACAACTGAGTTGGAGTCACTGCCTTGACCGGTTTGGGAGTCGTGCCCTCCACCTCGTGAGGCCACCACCGCTGCCCCCGGGCCCCCCCCCACCCCCTGGGCATCACCACCACCAACACCACCTCCCATCGCCAAAATACCCATAAAAGGGTTAAGTCCAAAGGAGGAGCACTGGTGCACCACTCCCAGTCTTGGTGGATCAACTGTGGATCCATGCACTACATGGATTACAGTACTTCCCACAGGGAACAATCCTTCTACAATAATAACGTGGGTTGCCCCACCTACTTCCGCGACTCCAAAGGACGTGTTCATCTTCATCAGCTGCTTACCATCTAATGATTAATCTGTACATGTGTTCTTTCTACATTTCAGGTAAAGGGCCCAATATCCTTGGCTCCAATATCGGGTTGTTCCTTTCATCTTCCCCGCCCCTTGGGTTCAAAGGGACTTCCCACCATAAAATGGCCATAAAGTCTACCGGGGCCATTCCCCTCGTCGTCATGACTGCTGTGGTGATAATGTCTTTTTCTCATACAATAGCACGTGGCATGCCCAACCTACATGCGAAACCCATTCTTAGGGAGCAGTATGGGGTTGTGTTCTTACCAGGTAAATTGATTAGTACGGCAGATTCAAATCATGTTTATGCAGGATTCAAAATTAGAATTCCATGGCTAAATGACTCTCTCAGTGTTAGTCCAACACTGGAATTTTGTAATGACAGAATTAAATATTCCAATCGGCGTGCACAGAGTAGTTTTCAGGAAATATGTAGACAATCCAGACAGATCTTAACGGTACTACAAACCATAATTAGACAGCTCTATGCACTACAGTCTGCTCATGTAAGGGAAATATTACAGTCAGTCCCGGGGACAGCTTTTGTCTGGGATCCCTCCAGGCAGAGGAGGGGCCTGATGGATTTTGTAGGAGAGATCAGCTGGTATTTATTTGGCACAGCCAAAGACTCAGATCTTCAGGCTCAAAAATTAATGATCCTTGCAGCTCAGGAAAATGTTGAAATTAATTCAAAGAATTTGGCAAAATTAGCAAATGTTACAGCAGTCAATTTTGACAGGGTTGACACTAAACTGAACTGGTTGAACACTGAAATTGAGGCCATAAATGACAACTTACATGCACTCACATCTTCACTGGAAGAGTTGGTGGCTGATGTAGATAGTCAGAGAATATTACAAACTGTAACTACAACAATATTAACTCATCATTTGTCAGTAATGTCATATATGCAAAGCATGCTCACCAAAACTTCTGACTTCGCAGTCGGTGTACAGAACCTACTGCGGGGTCAACTTACACCTGCAATAGTACCACCTAATGATCTTAAAGATTCACTTTCTGGATTAGCTGAGGTACTGAGAAAAGAGTACCCTCGCTTCAAAATTGCTTTCTCTTCTCCTCCATTTTACTATGATAATATAAAGCCACATTTTATGATCGCTGGCAGTGAACTACTGGTTTATATCAAGGTACCAGTTGCATCAGACATACATATTTTTCGGGTTTTCTTTATCAAAGAGTTTCATGTTCCAATACACATGCATAATACTTCACAAACTGATGGAACTATAATTACTGGCCTACCTGCAGAAGTAGCAATATCTATTGATAATAGGTATTATGTTCCTTTGGAATCTTTTTCTTCTAGACAATGCACAGGTGATGAATTGTTAATCTGTTCAGATATTCCATACATTAAACCAACAACTAGTGACACTTGTGTTGCTGCTCTTATTAGAAATGATAGAGAGGATATTAGGAAATTATGCATTTCAAAATTTGTAGTAAATCCTATATTCCAGGAATTTGCAATGTATGTCGATGAGACTAACTTGCTTTTGGTCAGTAATAGTAGAAAAGGTGAGATAATTTGTAAAAACAGAAAACCAGAAACTCTATACATACATTACTTCGCTATTATTGAACTTGGGTGCCAATGTTCCATTCAGTCCTCAAATCTTTGGCTACCCTACCAGCTAAAAGGCTGTGCAAGACAAATTTCTGAAGTTTCTGTCCATTTCCCACTTAATGATGCTTTCCTATTTACTTTTAATTTATCTGGAAAACTTCAGGCTGCCATGGATATGGAGCCATGGAGAATTCCAAACCCTATTCCTGACAGAAAAAGAAGAGAAATTCAAAATATTGGTTCAAATCAACCACTGATTGATCTAAAAACATTGGCTAATAATATTCATGAAGATTCACTCAGGCCTACCAGGCAACTTAATAATCATTGGCTCACTGGGGTGACCAGTTGGGGAAAACAGGCATGGAGCATGGGTATAGCAATTCTGGCTATAGCTGTGGCTGTGTTCTTTGTCTACATAATGTGGAAAAGGTACCGTTCTGTGCTGTTGGCCCTGGCCACCACAAATACACAGCAAGCTTCTGCTACACCTGCTACACCTTTTTTCAATGAACCTGAAACTTTAGATTCAGGATCAACATGGCGTACACCGTCAGTGGACTTTTTATTGCTCCTTTGTTTAATCTTAATTGCTATTCTAATGACAATTTGGGTTCTACTTCAGTTATGTCGCTTTAATCAGACTGAGGAAAAACATGGTCTGTATCTCCAAATCATTACACAAAAAGATAATTATTACATATTCCTTATGAATTTAGACCACCCTGGGGACTGTACCTACACATGTTCAGGACCTCTAATGTCATCCTGTGAATTAAAAATTAGGTTTGCAAAAGCCCAACTCAAAATTCAATGGGGTATCCAGGTTTTACTCTTTCCACCGGATGACACCCAACCTTTGGAACTCTCATTACCACTCATTGTTCAGATCCCAAACTCTCTGGCTAAGGAAATGAATAAGGCCAAGGTCGGAATCAAGGTCAGGGTCATTCGCATAATTGCGGGTGTGCCTGTCCCACTTATTCGGTACATAAACCCCCATTCAGCCCTGGGTTGGACACTCATCAGACCGGCTCAGAGCACTGCACATGGGTATCTGGAGTTAGTGCCTATACAGGACTTAGCACACAGACACACAGCAGACACAGACAATACAGGACAACTGACTGCAGCTGACACAACTCCACTTCCACTCACTGATAACCAGACTCAGGACTTCATACACACACCACCAACTGCTCCTGACCAAGCATTGGTGCTTCACAACACCACACACACATAATTTCAGTAAGTTCTTTTCATTTTACACAGACATTTTACTCTGACATTCTACCAAAATTACACATTCACACTACTTTGCCTTACTTTTAGACAGACATTTTACTCTGACATTCTACCAAAATTACACACTTACACTACACTTGTCCTTATTTTCATTGACTTGTGGACACATTTCCTACACTCACACTCTTCAAAACTTACACATACTTTACAGTTTCTGCTACATCCACTGACAGGGAATCTCAAATTGACATCCTACCAACTTCACACACACATTGTTTTCTTTAGTTCTATTGGATCCTACACAGGCATCTTACATAGACATTTACCAAATTTATACACACGTCATAACCACTTCTTAGTAACATTTGGCTGCTGCAGATATTTTTGGATACACACAGTACTTATATTCTGATACACACACATACACATACACACATACACACATATACACATCATACTCCTAGTCAGTTCTACTTGTTATACAGGTACATTCATATTTTGCTACATTCTGACACTTCTAAAAGGGATTGATTTCTTATATCCCAGAAATTTGACATTGTCTTGAACAAACTACACAACACAGTAACTTCGCCTTAAGTATATTTGATTAACAAATTTACCACACACACACACACACAAACCAAATGACAGACACACACCATCAGTCCACCGCTGGCACCATTGGTCGGTTGTCGCCAACACCATTGGACAACAGGACCAACAAGCTCCCCTCATACCACCATTGGTCGGGGATGCCTGACCTGGGCAACCGGTGCGCGTCCACCCTGCAGTCCCTCCTGAGGCATGATGACCCACCCCTGTTTACGCCTCCGCCGACAGGGGAGTCTGCGGAGGCAAGCGCAGGGGGCCCGTCCGAGAAGAGCACCGCGACGTCGCCGGAGGGGCCTGAATCGCCAGTGGAGGCCTGGTCGACCTCCCCGCCCTGGCAGGCCGACTCCCAGCCCTGGAGGGCCGGCCCCCAGCCCGGTCAGTGCAGCTCCCAGGCCTCGCAAGCCAGCTCCCAGCCCTGGGGATCCAACTCCCAGCCAATTGACCTGCGGGCCTTGCCACCCTGGAGGCACCGGGCCATGGTCTCTGGACCCCAGGGGGTTGGTCGAGGGGAAGCAGCCGCAACTCAGGGAAGAATACCCCTGAGTGCATTAGCACCTACTAGGACCAGCTCGAACTCTCGCCAATTGGGTGTGGTTGACGGACTATCGCCTCCACACCCGATCTCTGTACCACCTACCCCACTGACGGCCACTGTCGGACCCGTCACCCACACAAACAGTACTACATATTCCAACGCCAATACTTCAGCCGCCTGGGCACCTACAGACATGCGGGTGGTGCCAGCCGGCACCCACCTCCTCAACAACATAGTGACCCCTGCTGGACCCTTCACAATAGGACCTTTGAACATTCTCAATTTTCATAGGCAACTACTCAACCAAATGAACTGGTTCGCGCGGCAGTGGGCGCTGCCGCCGCGACCAAATATGCGCCATCACCGGGTGTCGCCCCCCCAGTTTGCGGACATATCTGACGGAAACGGTCGTTTCATGTGTGAGATGTGCGGAAAGAGGTATAAGTGGGGGTCCAATCTTAACCGACACATCAACACGGTTCATGCGCAGGGACCATACAGGTGCTATGCCTGTATGGCCATTTTTACCTCTGCACATAAATACTTCTACCACACCAGGCGCTGCCAGCCATCAACACCATAGGCAGCGCCTTGGCCTCGGGAGAGGTCAACCCGGGTCGTGGCCTTCATCTAAAGGTCACGAGGTCTGCCATATTAACTCACCCTCAGCAGTGGACACTGACACTCATCACCGGTCTGCGGCCCGAGCATGACCTCCCAGTGCCCACTCTGTGTCAACATGGACACGCTGCACCTCCAACGGAACAGCGCTCCTGCACCTGGTTTCCAACCTGGCCAGGGGAGGGGCAGTAGGACCTCATCACTCTCTGATGTCCAGGAAGGCCCCGCGCCTCAGCCGCGCCCTCGGGTCCACAGGCCTTCACGCCCAGCAAGGCCGGTGACCTACCAACAGCGTCGACACAGGTCCGTGCCCCCGGCTTGGCTCTTCTACATCCAGGCTGGGGCCAGGGGGTACGAGCGGAGGACAGTGGAGGCGGTGTGGGCACGCCTCACGGAGATGCAGCGACTGCCATGGCGACAGCGGAGTCGCTCTCTCCGAGATGGCTTGGCGTTGTCTGCAGCTCAAGATCCACGCATCACAGGTACTGTTCTTGGAATGCTGAAGCGTCAAGCTGAAGAAGACGAGATGAGGGACAACCAACTTCTACATGCATGTCACCGTGACTTTAAGTTAAACTCTGGGCCTATATACCCATTAAGATCTTTCGTGGACTTGGTTGTCAGACGACGTCTGGACCATCAGCAGGGTAATTAACATCTACAGGTTGGATTTGGTGGACTTCCCCGGGCAAAAAACTATTACACTACTAACTTATGTAACCTATTTATGTATACTTCTGTCATCTTAGTTATGTAATTTAACAGTACAACACAAAGATATTCATGTAAACATTTAGACTGAACTTGCACTTGAAACAGAAATTTAGAAATAGAGTAAGGGAAGAAAAACTGAAACTGGAATTGTAAATAAGCTAGTAAGAAATTCTCTGATGGGTGATACATCACTGCCATGGCGACAGCGGAAGAGTGTATCACTCATCACAAGAAACCCCCGCGAGTGTGTTGGAACACAGGTAACCTGTTTACCATTAGCTTAGCCGACAGGGAACAAAGGGGCTGGTTGGCACTGCCTCCACCGCGCCAAAAGCAGAAATGAATAGTACAAAAAGATGCCACCAGTGGCACTGCGGTCGCCTCCATTCAAAATTAGGACAACAAGTACAGACTGCTTTGGTATCTGGGACAACCCCCATCTTTGGTTCAGATAGCATGGCCTGATTTGGCGACCTACTTCTCCAGCCGAGGGCAGGTAGGACACAAACTGGCCTGATTTGGCGACCTAGTTTCCCATTTCGATCTTGGGGGCAAAATTCCTTTGTTTAGTCAGTCTCTGGGGCGTCAGTCATCGGAGCGGACGTGGCACGGGTCTTGGCGCGGTGACAAGAGAGGTGGTGTCGGCTGACGATAAGGTATTTATCAATTGGCAGGGACAATTATATTTGTGTGTGTCTGAAATAGCAATCATTTTGGTAGGGATTTATCAGATAGAAAAATTGGTATTGCTGTGTTGAGATAAGGATTTGCTTATTGTAAATTATATCTGCTAGGGTTTTAGTTAGGACTTGTGTTTATTAAGACTTATATCTATAAGAGACTTTGACTGTTTAGAATTATATTTATTGGGACTTAGAGTGTTTAGGTTTTAGTTGGTAGGTCTTAGCAGTGATTCTGAGTTATTTATTTAGTCCACATTTTATATAGTATATTAGACTTCTAGTCAATTTAGGACTTTGTTTATAAAATGTATTTTAGACCATAATTAGGATTCACATTTAGGACTTAGACTACTTAGGGAATTTAACCAAAGGTTAACACATTCTAGAAAATTGGACTTAGAGGTGAACTATAAGGAATTATTTCAAGGTTTGAACATTTTGGTTAGCAAACTCTGAACTTCTACATCGACTTTGTGTGTGTCAGACTAGCGGAATAAAGCATTTAAATTAATGGATAGTATCTCCAAGCCTTGCGAGTTATTTATCATCGAGTTAGACTTCTCCCCATTTACAATTAGTTTCACGATTCCATTCTAACTATAGTCGAACACTTAACGATTAACAATCTCGCCATTATCAATAATCGAAAACAACCCATCCGCGGACGGCTGTCGGGAACCCACAACTTCAAAGGAAACACACAACGCCAGGAACCCTCACACGGAAAACTATTTGGTGGCACATAAGGCTTAGTATAATACTCAGAGATCCCAGAATCAGGAGTCCTGGTAATCTGAAACTTAACTAAATTAAGTTGTAACACAAGACTTAACACTATATTCAAATGTACATGTTTGATCTGGATCGGTGGTCTTACAGTAGAGTCGGCCGATTTTAGCCTCAAAAATCGCCCAGTGGGTATGGGGCTTAAGACATCCATGTGTCTCATGTCAATTTAAGAAATGGCCTGAAATACAGCATCTTAATTCGCTGGCAAACCTGTAAATCTCTCAATTGATAAAATTTATAAAATCATAATATTTAAGCAATACTTTGGCATTTAGAAAGATATAATTCTTCCATATTTCTGCAACCCTGACTCTAGGAGACAAGGATGGCTTTTATGGTAATTCTGTGCAACCTTTGTCAAACCCGAGGTTATACCCAAAGTGGAAGGGGCTTATTCCAGCTGGGACACGAGTTTGCATTGCCCCTGTGCCAACACTGTTGCATGTGGGGCCGTGGAGATAAAGTATTCGTCTCTGTATATTCCAGGGGAGGGGCAGGCTCGGATCTAGTCCGTCCCGCCCCACTTAGCTATCGCATAATGCTAGTTTGAGCGCCTAGCGGAATTGGACTTTACTACAGTCTAGCTCGGATCCAGAGTCAGAGCTCGGGGGGGAGGGGCGGGGGTGGCAAACACTGATCCCCCTCTTATAAAAATGAAAATTTAAAACACCAGATTTACACAGATCTTGCAATTTTAAAGATGCCAAAATTTTCTCCTCAGAGTCTAGGGGGGCAATTGCCCCTTTACCCCCCCCCCCCCCCCCCCCCCCGATCCGCCACTGATGACCTTGCGGTGCAGTTGATATGGGATCCTGCATGATGTTGTCCCTCAAAGATCGCCATGTTGCATTTCAAATTTAAAATCGCGTGCATTAGCGAGCACACACACAGCGTTTTTTCTCTTTGGCACCCACTAAAAGGAGCACCAACCAAAAAAAAAGGGGGGTACCCCCTTTACCCCCCCCCCCCCCCCCCCCACCTGGACCCACCCACTACATGCCGCTGCACCAGACACCATTAGTTCCTCCACCCCTATTAATATTCATAAAACCCTCCTAACAATGACAAATCATTAAGAAGAAAAAATGTCTTCTGCTAATTCGGGGCGGGCGGAAGTGCCGACGGCGCACGCGCGGTGCGCCACTCATCAAGCTGATCAATCCCCAGTCACTTCAAAATCAAATTCAACAAATTGAAAATTATGTTTTGATTGAATTATTCAGAGACGGCGGAAGCAACATTAATACTGTATTTGGATGGAATTAATTCTGGTTAATATTAACAAACGCTCAATCACTTAATGGTGAAAATTAACCCGTTTTGTTTGATACAATCAATTATTTCTGCCCAATCCTTCATCTGTGAGATCATAAGTAAATATCGTTTCTATTTGTGTAATGCAAATCTAAATAACACTGCAAAGCTCATTCAATATTTGTTTTTAAAAACGTTGAAGATGAATTAATTCCCTTATCATGGCTTTGAGTATTAAAGTTGGTGACAAACGGCTCAACAAAATGCATTTTTTAAGAAAACGTTCATCACCACGTCACTGCATCTTTTTTATTGGGAATCTGATAAAGTTATATCTCTACAACACTACCCCCACTCCCATACTCCTCCACGCGTATCCCCTGCGGGATCCCCTGCTCCCTAACCCCTCCCAACCTACACAAGTCAGGTCCGTATCCAGCTTTTCTTAGAGGGGTGTTCGTTTTTGAGAAGGGTTGTCAGTTTTCGTGCATTTACTAGATTGCACGCCTTAATTTAGGCCTATAATTTTTGTTTTTACACATTATGCCTAATTTTCCTACTGATATGACATCATCATTTATAAATCATAATCATTCATGAAAATATTCATTGCATCCTTTAGGAGGGGGCCGAGGGGGTCAGATATTTTAGTAGGGGGTCCCCCCCCTGGAGAGTAACCCCCCCCCCCCCTCCTGGGGTCGTCGACCTACCGCTGATCCCTGCTCCGACGACCACAGGGTCCAGCGTCCGTTCCCGGGCCGCCCTCAGCGTCCCCTCTCCCCCCTCCCCCCTCTCCATCACCCCCCCCCCCCACAGGAGTCTCCCCCCTCTCTCTGGGGAGTACCCCCCCCCCCTACATGGGGGGTCGTCCACCTACAGCTGATCCCGGCTCCGACGACCACAACGTCCAGTGTCCGTTCCCGGGCCGCCCTCAGCGTCCCCTCTCCACCCTCCACCCTCTCCATCACCCCCCCCCCAGGAGTCTCCCCCCTCTCTCTGGGGAGTACCCCCCCCCCCCCCACCCCTTACATGGGGGGTCGTCCACCTACCGCTGATCCCGGCGCCGACGACCACGGCGTCCAGCGTCCGTTCCCGGGCCGCCCTCAGTGTCCCCTCTCCCCCCTCCACCCTCTCCATCACCCCCCCCCCCCCAGGAGTCTCCCCCCTCTCTCTGGGGAGTACCCCCCCCCACCCCTTACATGGGGGGTCGTCCACCTACCGCTGATCCCGGCGCCGACGACCACGGCGTCCAGCGTCCGTTCCCGGGCCGCCCTCAGTGTCCCCTCTCCCCCCTCCACCCTCTCCATCACCCCCCCCCCAGGAGTCTCCCCCCTCTCTCTGGGGAGTACCCCCCCCCCCCCACCCCTTACATGGGGGGTCGTCCACCTACCGCTGATCCCTGCTCCGACGACCACAGCGTCCAGTGTCCGTTCCGGGCCGCCCTCAGCGTCCCCTCTCCACCCTCCACCCTCTCCATCACCCCCCCCCCCAGGAGTCTCCCCCCTCTCTCTGGGAAGTACCCCCCCCCCCCCCCAACATGGGGGGTCGTCTACCTACCGCTGATCCCCGCTCCGACGACCACAGCGTCCAACGTCCGTTCCCGGGCCGCTCTCAGCGTCCCCTGCTCTCCGCCCCGAGCCCGCCTCGCCTGGGTCTCACTCTCCAAGCCGAACCCCAGGTCGTCGTCCTCCTCCACCCCAAACCCCGAGTCACACATTGTTCCCTCTCACATGGACGGAGATTAAGCCTTAATCCGTGCTGTAGGTAATCCACACTCGTCCTCCCCTCTCTCAGACTGACTGGGACTCTCACGGGACGCCCGCCTTGTTTTGTTCAGCGTCTGGGTGAACTTTGACCTCTGACCCGACCTGACCTAAGGACGGCCTTGACCTGGTGGTTCGTGGAGGAGGCGGTAGGTGGCAGCAGAGAGTGAGAACGCTGTGTTATCCGGCGGGAGCAAACTTTTACTTGACTTGAGTAAAATTTGATTTAGTTAAGCAATATTTTCCCAATCATTTATCTTTTGGTAAATTGCCTTTTATTCATGGATGTAATTATTCCGATTTTAGTAGGATAACCGATTTTTTTTCTCTCAAACACCCTCAAAAATAAGTTTCAAAATTTGATGTTTAAAACCATCTAGGGAAAGTGGACTTTTTCTAGTCATTTTAGGTGACGAATCAGAATGTACTAATTAACATGTACAACAGGATTAACATTTGATTTCAAACCCAATTATATACAAAAGTTAAATTCAAGAAACTGTTAATTGCCTAAATTGTTGGATGTGTTTACGAGTAGGCCTATTATGATTCCTCTGTGTTCTTTTGAATTCTACGATTTTCTGACCTCATCGTTCATCACATTATTGTGTCACAACATTATGTTATCACCCATGCAACTGCAAGACCATGTATATAGTATGTGAAGCTGCAATAAATAGACATTCAAAAAAGAAATTTATATGGCCACCTTATTTAAAGGAAAGCTTGCACATAGATTCCCAAAGTCCAATTTTTGGGTGTGATTAAGTCAATTTAAGTATTCTAAAAATATTTCAAAAGGAAAAAACTTCCAAATGTCAAGATCCTAGAGAATTACCCAGGAAAGGAATTTTGGGAATTATCTGAATGCTGGGCTGCTAGGTACTCCCCTTGCTACGTCACGAATTGGGGGATTTCCCATAAAAAATGACATAAAATGCATAATTTTAATGTCCCATAATCGTGTGTTAACTAAATATTTTCCGACCATTTTGCATACGGTGATATTACAAGGTTTGAATAACATGCTGAATGAAATTCATTGAAAAATAACTAGCCTGCAGTTATGTGCAAGCTTTCCTTTAACTAAGAACGACTCACTCCTCACAAAACTGACAAATTTTAACATGCATGTAAGTGGACCTAGCTCATACCCCACGTCACCCCCCACCCCCTAGTTAAGGGCCTGTGATATAATGTTAATAACCGTGAAGTCTCCACCTGCATGCAAAAATATCTTTTTGTGTGTGATAGAAGGAGGTACGGGGCATCTATCTCCAGGTTCGACCACGAATGACAGTCAGGTATGTCCAAATCTCCCACCTTTTTTCTGGTGACCTTATTTCCAGGAAATCTATTTGTCAGTTCTGTGTTGCACACCGGTTGCTATGGGTGTCTGGCCAGTGGTTGGTCAGTTTCTCCCATGTGACCAAAAAATTGTTTTTCTCCAAAATAGTTCAATAAGACACAAAAAATCTGCCCGTGCGGACTTTGTCACAAGTTTGAGCTTTGAAAAAAATTTGAATCGGTCTTTTTTGTGTGATACCTAAATGTTATTATAACATTGAGGTATCCCCTCACAAAGGGTTTCAATTATATGTATATGTATATGTATATGTATATGTATATGTATATGTATATGTATATATATATACATATATATATATCAAATGATATACCCCCCCTTTTTTTTGGGGGGGGGGGGGGTGCAAACCTAAATGTTATCATACTTTGTCGAATTTTCTGTGAAAGACCTAAACAAACTCTGTAGGTTTTTAGGATGTTTCTTTATTTCTAGAAGTCATGGGCATATGCAAAGGTGGGGCGTGCAGTTTTTAATGCAAAATTTGGCCAAAAAAGTAAATAAGGACAAAATTTTCCGATAGCGTCCCCCCCCCCCTTTCTAAATCCTGGATCCGTCAGTGGAAATATTCAAGAGCCCAGACCCAACACAATAAACTGTGGCTAGTAGAGGCAGTGAAAGCCTGGCGGGCATAAAGGAAAGTAATAATCCGTTACTTCATCTGAGGTGGTCAATCTTTTGTTGTGGTGTAGACCCTGTTTCAATAAACAATAGATATACTATGGATTTGATGAAAAATTGATTTCAGTAAGAAAGTGTAATTTCTGCAGAATATCTAATTAGTAGTAAGTGAAATTTACCCAACACTTAAACTAACTGAGGATTAAAGTTAGCTAATTCACCTAGTTGTTGTGTCCATTAATCTGCACTTATTACAATAAAATAGAATACAAAATAATTATTTACATTCCAAGAGTTACCAACATTAATGTGTCAAAACGAATAGATTGAATGAGGATAATGTGCCAGAAAAGTATGAAAATGTAGAAAAGTATGAAATTTTGTCATCGTGTCATATAATTATAAGATAGGCAAAAAAAAAAATTCAATTATTTATATATATATATAATATATATATATATATAATATTCTATGTTATTTGAATTACTGAAGGACGGATAACATACTTAAGTCAAGCAACAGGTGCACCACCATTCCTGGAGTATTAGAAATTAGACATAAGTGACCTCAGCGTGTCTTGGAAAACAGGATGTACTTCATGAGCGGTCACCCATCTCAATCCCCTTAATACCCAACCCTCTCTTTATTTTGCTTTAAGAGATTCTTTCCACTGAAATGAAAGGGATGAGTTAGCAATTTGGAAATAAATCCCAGAGATCTATTAATAGAGAGGGCTATAGTTCAAGTTTCCCTCTTATCATATAATGTGGATTAGGGACGAGGTTTGTATTTGGTTGATTTTCTCTAAGAATATGATATGAGACCTTACATCTTATAAATTATATCATATAAAAGAGATTTGTAAGATCTTTTCATTGATGTAAGACGTATCTATATTTGACTTTGATTCCCAAACAGTATGTGGAATATACCCTTTAGGCCTAACAGGAATATTTCTACTTGCTATAGACCTTGTGCAGACTTATAATCACGTGACCAGATTTTGGTGGTCACCATATAAAACCCACCATGGGGTTCTCAAAACAACATGACTATAAAAAGTACAGATAATAAAACCTAAATTATCAAAATTGATGATGATAATTCTCTTAGTGATTGCTGATTGAATTTTTTGAACATATGTCTTCCAGATACCTTAACATTGTAAATAATTACTATATTTTATTGATAACTAATAATATGGCGCTCAGTCCATTAAGGGCAGATGTGACGTCATCTGCACAAGGTCTATAATGGTTATCTCGGTACCTCTGTCCAATTACAACGAAGAATAAATAACACATGCAAAATAATCATATAACCATATATCCATTTGAGAAAACCACAATGCAGATGTGACCCTACATGCTTAACACATATTTAGCCATTTATTACATTCATTATTCTGTCATCGTGTAAATAGTTTATTCCCACGCCATCTGACCCCAATGAATATAAATTATTGCACAAAAACTGAAGTCAATACAGGAAGTTAAAATATGGCCCTAGACCCCTAAATTTGATATGGTGACATGGCTATTTTTCAGGCTTAGTGACATGCGACAGCTGATTTTTGAAAGATAGTGACATGGGACATGCCTATTTCTTAAATCTGACATGATGACATGGCCATTTCTTAAATTCGATATGCGACATTAGGACCCCCCATCAAGGGCCCCTAAAATCATAGGAATATTTTTGACAATATCTTTTTACAACATGTCTTAACAGTTTCATGCCACTTTTCATGCTATGAACCAATATCAAATAGTAATTTTTGATCTTACATACAATGATCAATTGAAATTCAATTCAATTTGATAATGGTCTCTTACTCCCAGAACACCACCCCCTCTTTGCACCCGCTGACCCATGTCAGAGACCTTGTCCTTATATCGAGACTGGAAAGCCAGGGCAAAACCTGTTATGCACTACAGGCCTGCCACCTGGGCTGTGGTGGGATTGGATTTTATCTATGGTTAAAATGGTCTCTGTGATATACCAGTTGTTCCAAAACTACACTGTCAATGATCAGACCATGGTCATGGTTGACTGGATTGGTTCCAACTGACCACCAGGGGAATCGGCATATAGGGCCAAAGAGGAACTTTCCAGTCTCGATATATCCTATGTGGTATACATACAAGGTCTCTGCCTAGGTCAGGCCTTCAGATATAAAGTCTGAAATGATTGCTATTCATAAGAAGAATTGATCAATGCAATTTTAACTTACACATAAAACACAGCAGTCTGCAATTACAATACATATTATCAAACATTCTAATTCAACAACATATGATTCAACTACTAGTGCCTACAAAAGATTACTTAATGACTATGTGTACAGGAAGGTTCTAATAATCTCCAAACAAGAAACTAATGCTACTGTATGCCAGTCTGTAAAGAGAATTGGGCAATTCTGTCATTTGATCCAATTTAGTGGCATTTGCAGTATATAATTTGCTTGAGCATACCTGTAGTCTGATAACCATGCAATAATGAATATATCTATATTTTTTAACTCACTAATATGTTCATTCCATCATTGTAAACTATCAAACTATCACCTTTGCAGTTAAAGATCATGAGATATTTTTCTTACGAAGGTTAACTTCAACATCTCTCTTCATGCGCTCTCCCAGGATCTGGAAATTAAAGGTGACATCATAAGAATGTAAAATATAATAATGGAAATTCAAATTATAGCTGAGAATCAAATAACATCTTAATTAGCCATGATCATGACATCCAACATAAAAATGAACATCCCCATTTGGCTGACAAAAGCAGTCAACCACTTGCAACTTTTCTTGGTTGGCTGCTTTTGACGGTAGGAAAATGGCATCTGCTATCTATATATTATTTGGTGGCCAATAAATGTTCTCATAATAAGATTCCATGACTCACCAACCACCACTGACAAGTGAGCTTGTTGTGACTGATTTGTGGTAGACAGTGGAAATAATCAAACTGTTAATAAACACTGTCAATTATTTATATACCAGACTAATTTCGAGGTATAATTCCAATCCTGATGAAGGCTGTGAAAAGCCGAAACTAGTTGATTCACCGATTATAACACGTCTGATTAATAAAACCAAGTCATCAACACTCTTGTGTCAGGTTTGGTGTAGCTTCCAATATTTTATTATCAAACATGTTAGATATTCACGCTAAAAGCATGACAAAAAGTTTGAAGTCATCTGCCTGAAGGGCACCATGGGATAATTCTCCCTACCACGGCTAACTGATTTTCAGTATTTTAAGCACCTGCAGGTTAATTTGTCCAAAATTTTGTCGACAAAAAACAGGGAAATCTATAGAAAATATACAGATATTTGTTATAAATCTCACTATAATAAATGGATTTTCAAAACACCTTGAAAAATGACAAATATATACAGACACAAAATGAAAAATAGTCATTAATAGTTGTCCTTGATGTGAAACCAGGAGTTATGCCATAATTAATGAAAGTTCCACATTTCCCAGGATGCACCATAATTTAGGATAGTCTGCAGGTCAAACCCAGAAAATTCACTATCTGTGGTAGGGAGAATTGGTTGCCATTGACTAAAGCTTTTCTGCTGCTAGGGGAGTACCTTAAGTTGGCAGCCAAGCAAATAAATCTTTGTTGGCATGTGCAAGCCAGCCTTTATACTCCAATATTGTCCATACAGGGGCGGATCTTAGAAGATGGATTTTAGAAGTCTCAACTCTCTCTTTTCTTTTCAATAGGTGACTAAAAGTCATAAATTGAAGAAAAAAAAATTATGCATGTGAGTAAAGATACTTGAAGCTTTTAGCACAGCCATACTGCCAAACATACCTCTACCTGAACTGGAGGAGCCAAGGTCATCTCCATAACTGCCATCATCAGGAAAAACACACACAACACTCCAACCAACTTCATTATGACAAGGCCCAAATACCGCCTGCAGTGGGGAGCAAGAAGAAAATGGGTTTATCAACTAATATTCTTAACACCTTATATCAACATAATTATCACATTTAATATTCAGTTTTTTTTATTGATATTATATTAAGACTTGTTGAATACATAGCTCTGATACACTTTTACCATTAATTAACCTTCAAGCAAACCAACCTATGTACACTGAAGGGAGAACCTTTTGAGCAATGCAAATGCAATTCTGGTCTAATAGCATTGCTTCCTTTCTGACATCTTTTAAACCATTATTTGTATAAAGTAAGTCAGATTTCTTTGGAAAGGAGTCAGATTCAAACAATACTTATAGGAATCAATTGTTTCAAATGATTTTCTGATGGAAAACAGATATTCATATTAGTGATTCACTAGATGACACTGTGAGAATAGCTTGCAAGATATCTAACTTTGAAAGATCCCAGCTTGCAAAATCTCAAATGTTGTCAGATCCCAGTTGACACTGAATGACAGGCAATTTGAAGAAAAACCATGCTAAGTCTGCATCTATGTGTTTGTCAAAAGGTGAAGGACAAGGGTCATTTTCTAGCTTCAAAGCAGTCAAATTTACAAGAACCAATAAATATGAATGCATTTTTAAGAACCCCCATCTACAAGCATTAAGGATATATCATATAGGCTGTGTCCTATCCCAAGAGTCTAGAACTTATTTGAATTGAGCCAGACTTAAGAGGTTGAATGATATGTATACATTTTCCTATATACTATGTCCTTCAATGAGGACATTTAAATGTAAGATCCATTCACAATGTGAATGTTTTTTTCCCTCGACAAAATGCTTCCAAATCTGTCCATTTTGGAAACCCCAACACACACATCCCTAGATGGACCAAGTCGTACTTACCTGAAAATTATCAAAAGTCCACTTAGTTCCTACACTTCCAGTTTACAATAAAAAGTTGTGCAGATGACTGGGAAGGATATCTATATGCACCAGTATAAAAAATGGCTGATGGTGATAATTTGAAATGTTCATTAGGTTTCATGTGCTGAAATGATAAGGATATTTTGGGATCTGGATGGGGAAGTCTCTGCATATCCCATGCATCCGTGCAGGTTTTGAGAAATGCCCATGTCGCATGTCATCGTTGATACATAATGGCGACATTCCATGTCGATTTGAAGAAATGACCATGTCCTGACTTTCTTTGCTGCTATCCTTTCGCATGTCGATCTCATTACATAATGATTATGTTATGGGTGGAATTTTAGTAAACGCTGTGTCACCATGTTGATTTTAGTAGGCCACCCCTATTAATGTGTAAAGTACTTTAGATGTTTTACTTTGAATTTATCAATTTACATATCACAGACAAATTCAATACACACATTCATCCAGTCATTGTGAACATTAAAACCAGCAATCATCGGCTGTATAAGCCCATATGTGCATTAACAGATGCTATCTCCAGCAACCATTTGCATAGATCCAGCAATGTGCAAACAGGAGTGAAGATGCGAACCAAATGTTCAATATATTAGAATGCGGACATTGGATGGTTTCTGTCAAACATCCAGGGGTATATCGGAGGAGGAGGAGGAGGGGGGGGGGGGGCAGGCGCTCCTGACCCCAATTTTTGGTGGACCCCTAAACTACAAAAAGAGAGGGAAATGCTGCGAATATATATGTGCAGATGAACCTGGTTTTAGCACTAAATTACAGCCTTTATCCTGACCCCCTTTCGGAAATGCTGAATCTGGCCAAGCTTCTAGAGTTTGGAAATCCCCTACAATATCTTTTTAAGTTTAAGATTCATACTTTATAAAAGCTGCCATAAATTAATGTATGGTTAGAGACCATCATAAGCCTATTAAGGTTACTTTGTGGGAGGAGAGTGTCCCCAGGGAGTGTCCCTTACATGGGTGTACAGGGACGGATTAAGGAGGGGGGGGGGGGGGGGGGCGCCTGAGACGCTCGCCACCCCCACTAATTTTGGCCAAATTTAGTTTTTTTTCAATGTAAAACTCTAGCCCCCCAAGATGGCCCCTCAAATTTTGACATAAGGGCCAGGCCCATAGCCAGGTTTTCTCAGAGGGGGGTTCGTTTTTTGAGTAGCAGTTTGATTTTTTTCCAGGGGGGGGGGGGGGTTCGTTTTTTGAAAAAAAAACCAACATATTTTTGGATTTAGTGTCATATTTTAAATAAAAAATTAGAGAAAAAAATCCACCAAGGGTACGAACCCCCCGAACCCCCCTGGCTACAGGCCTGAGGGCGCCCCCCCCCACCCCCTTTCTAAAATCTCTGGATCCGTCCCGGGTGCAGACTCCTAAAATCGACAGGGCGACATGGCCATTTGCCCTTACACAGATGTGTGGGGTTGGCAATCAAGATCCACAAGTGGAACCTTTGCCTATATTTTCTATAATTTGAACTTCAAAAGGGGGTGGCGAGCAGTAAAAAGTGGAACTTTTCAATATTTTTGTATAATTTCTTTTTCGAGTTTTTACATTAGGTTTGGGAAGGAAAGGTGGAACTTTTGGAAAATTGTCGCCGCCCCCACGATCCTGCCAGGTTATGGGCCTGATTTCTTAAATTTGATATGCAACAATTACATGACACTTAGTGATTTAGGGGAAAAAAACACAACAAAAACACAACAAAACGACATGACGTGGGGCATTCAAAATTTTCCAGGTAAACTAATAGCAAGGGGGTTCCATGCAAAAATGAGACCCTCGAGGGTCTCATTTTTACATTAATGCAGGCTGCACTAAACCCCATGTCCGTGTCAAATTTAAGAAATAGCCATGTCGCCCTGTGAGGCCTCGGGTTTTTTTGTTTTTTTTTCCACTTTATTTATTCTGGTATCTAGTATCTAGTGAGGGGTGTCGAGCTCAATGATAAATTATGTCTTCTGATGATGTAGTATTAATCAGGATTATGGTAGATAATATTGTGAATAATAAAGGCATGTGGTTTAGATGTAAACACAGGAACTGGAAGTGAGGTTTATTCTAAATGCATGATGGGTAATACCTCTAGTTCTACACCTTGTCAATAGGTGTCAGCAAATGTATATAAAACATCTTATGACAGATGTCAGCACATAACATAACATCTCCCTTCTTAATAAAAAATAAATGTCTCTTGAGTCCAAACACTCGTTTTACAGGTCAAGTCTTTTTGGTGCCTGTATGGTACGGCCGGACCTTGTTTTATACTGGCCCGTAGGTATAGTAACTGTTGGTGCTTGAGCTTCGCCACGCGTAGGCTCAGGCTGAGGAGATGTCTTTTTCGGGAGATCGACAGTAGGTGCACTTACAACAGGCTGTGGCTCACAGGTGTCTAACATCTCATCCCTTAGCGGCGTCGGGATCTCGAACCTTTCCTTGGTTGTTCGGATATGTCGTCTGTTCCGTCGATATTGTGCACCAACCGCCGTTTTAACTACATACGATCGTGGTTGGTCACATTCCCTGTCTATAATGGCTGGTTCCCACTTTTTGGTTTCCTGGTTTATCACACGAACGCTTTCACCTTGTTTAAGTTCCTTAAGCGCCCTTGACCGTTGATCGTACTGATCTTGCCATTTTATATTTTTCATACAGGGGTGTTTCTCCTGGGTGTTCACTACTGGCAAGTTTGATTGGATTTTTCGACCAAACAATAGTTCCGCAGGCGATGGTAATCCTGTTTCAATTGGTGTTGTGCGAAGACAGAGAAGGGCCATCGCTGGATCCTCTTTGGCTTCGAAAGCCTTCTCAAGTGTTTTCTTGACTGTCCCAACAAACCTTTCGGCCTTGCCGTTACACTGTGGATATCGCGGACTACTGGTAGTATGCTTGAAGCCATATTCTGCTTCAAATAGGCGAAAGTCACTTGAGTCGTATTGCCTTGCATTGTCACTAATAAAATTGTTGGGAACACCGAACTCCGAGAAGATGATTTTCAGTTTGCTGATAATGGCATTGGATGTCGTAGATGATAATTTACGAACAATGACATATGAACTGTAGTAATCTACTACTAACAGATACTCATCACCGTGCCAGTGGAACAGGTCTGATCCAACTGTGTCCCACACGTTGGTCGCATCAATGGGTATGAGAGGTTCCTTCCTTTGTGCTGTCTGGTTGTGCTGACAGATACTACACTTTCGGATTACATTGTCAATGTCATCGTTTATACCACACCAGAAGATGGATTCACGAGCTCGCAGGCGACACTTTTCAATTCCCTGGTGTCCTGTATGTAGTTTCTCTAACACCTCTTGTTGCATCGCTTTTGGTATGATAACACGGTTTCCTTTCAAGAGTACTCCGTTATGTAGTACTATCTGATCTCGGAAGTTCCAAAATGGTAATACTTCGCCTCGACACATGTTGCGATATTGCGGCCATCCAATGTTAACCGTGTCCTTCAAAACTTGGAGTGTATGGTCAGTATTGGTCATTTCCTTGACTTTCTCGAGCCTCGACGGAGTCACTGAAGTGATGTCATGTATTGTGATGTCGACATCTGGTATCGCCTCACCGTAGATGGGTAAGCGCGAGAGTCCATCGGCTACGGGTATATCCTTACCAGCCACATACTTAACGGTGAAGTCATACTTTTGAATGCGAAGTAACATTCTCATCAACCTTGGTGGAGAGTTGATCAGGCTTTTCTTCGTGATTGACTCCAGAGGCTTGTGATCAGTCTCGATAGTGACATGTCGACCATATACATAATGGTGGAATCGCTCCAATCCAAATACAACACCTAACATTTCCCGTTCGATGTTACAGTAGTTGCTTTCAGTGTCTGTAAGACTCTTACTTGCATATGCAACGGGCTGTCCATTCTGTAAGAGTGTTGCACCAAGTCCACGCTTGCTTGCGTCAGTCTGCACAGTTACAGGCTTTGATGGGTCGAAGTACACTAAAGTCTCATTTGAGCTGATTGCCTCCTTCAGTCGATCAAAGGCAGTTTGGTGCTCAGGTCCCCATATAAACTCAACGTCCTTCTTTGTCAAATCACGTAGGGGAGTTGTTATGGTGGCCATGTTCGGGGTGAATCGACCAAGATAATTGGCCATGCCAAGTAGTGATTGGAGTTCCGCTACATTGGTAGGCGGCTTCATGTCGACGATGGAAGCTACTTTACTTGGATCTGCTTCCAAGCCTTGCGCTGTTAGATAGTTTCCAAAGAACTTGATTTTTGCCGATTTCACGTCACACTTGTCAGGGTTAAGTCTGAGTCCGACTTCTTCAGTGCGCTTCATCACACGCTCGAGGTTTGCGTCATGTTCAGCCTCGTCCTTCCCGAACACAACTATGTCATCAGCGATTGCGACAACACCTGGCAAACCCTCGTACGTCTGGTCGACTTTTCGCTGGAAGACGTCTTGTGCGGAGACGAGTCCGAAGGGGAGTCTTTTAAAGCAGAAGCGACCATATGGAGTGTTGAAGGTCGTTAATAATTTCGACGACTCATCCAGTTTCACATTCCAGTATCCTGACCTTGCGTCAAGAATGGTGAACAAACTGGCACCCTGCAGGTTCGGTAGAATATCGTCAAGAGTTTGAGTGTAGTGGTGTGGACGTCTTACCCACTGATTTAAGTCCTTAGGGTCTAAACATATGCGAAGTTCACCAGAGGGCTTTGTCACGTACACAATACTGTTGACCCAATCGGTCGGCTGTTCAACCCGTTCAATAATATCAAGATCTGTCATCCTCTGTAGTTCCTTTTTGAGGATGTATAACTGGTTCCGCGTCATCCTTTAAGTCAATGTGGTATTCCCCGGGAAAGAGTCCAACGCCTTGGAAACATTCCTTGTATTTCGACAGCAAATCTGCTTTGGGATCTCCATTTTGCCCAAAAATGGGGGATGACGTCACTTCGAAAATGTCATTCTGCTGGTAACAATCACCACAAGTGTTCTCACAATTTAAGGTTATCAGGTGCAGGTCCAGGCAGGTATTCAAACTTAGCATCGTCTTGCCTTTGTCATCGGTAACGTAGAACTCGAGAGATCGCGTTATACCGTTATGTGTACAGGTAACAGTCTTTGAGCCGTAGAGTTTGACACGGTGGTCACCATACGCAGTGAGATTGACCGAACGTTGACGTAGTCCAACTGGCGTTCCTTTCTTGTTGATCTGCTTCGGGAACAACTCACGGAATATGCGGAGAGGCATGACGTCTACCTCGGCGCCACTGTCAATCTTACATCGCACAAGTTTGTCGTCCTGACTGCCAGTCATTTTGACGTTGGCGTATGCTTGTGTAGTAGTCTTAACTGTATGTAAGCGTTTAGTTTCAAGCGAGTCAAGAATAAAGGTCTCGTCTCCACCAGCGTCGCTTTCCTCAGAACTGTCATCTGCGATCTGATGGACCTTTTTCTTCGATTTGTAGTACGGCTTATGCGATTTACCCTGATACGGTTTACTGTCATGTTGCGGCTTCTTGTCGTACCGGGGTTTGTCGTGCTGACCTTCCTCGTCATTCTTTTTCTTGAAGCACCGATATGTCCTGTGTCCCTGCTTTTTGCAATAACCACAGTATTCGTCTTTTGCAGGACAAGTATCGGACCTACTGTGAAGTTCCCCACAATTATAACAACCATGCGACTTACTTTTAGGCTTTTGCTGTTTGGGTTGAATTTCAAGGACTGTACCGTCTTAGTCCCCTGAATGTCGTTCATTTGTCGTTGTGTACCCTCGTAAGCACGTACAATTTGTATAGCGTTGTCTAGTGTCAGGGTATTGTCCTTCGCGATAAGTTTACGTCGAATGTCATCGTTATGTAAGCCAGCTATTAACGTGTCGAGTAACTGTTCGTCTTTGTCAACGTATTCACATTCAGCTGCGATAAGCCTGGCTCGCGTCATAAAAGCATCAACTGTCTCTGTCGTCTCTTGTTTTAGAGCACGAAGGCGAAATCTAGCGACCCGGAAACTAGATTTGGGCTTAGCGTAATTTTCGAAACCATCCCAATGGGGCTTAAGTAACTTTTTGTTAGCGTCAGTAAGACCCCAGCCTTCACGAATGTCACGTCCCGTTTCACCGACCCATAGCATGAGATATTGTACTTTTACCGACTCATTTTTTGATTCTAACGGGCCTTCAAATATAAACTCACATGTACGTCTAAATTTGCGTAGAGCCTCGGGTAGGTTTGTAGAGTTCCAGTCGATGGAGGGAATCGGGACACCTATGAGCTGCGCCATGTTGAAAAGTGCACCTGTCGAATATTATGTCGTTACTCAGCAGGCGTTGCGAGAGGAGCGGTTACTAGCACGTCACTCTCGATGGCACAATTTACCATTCACTTTTTGTATCTCACACACCGTAGTATAGGCAAATGTTCGTTGCAATGTCTATAAACTCACAGCATAAAATGTCAATGAATGCACAATAGGTAATGTCAATTTACGAGTGGCATGTAATGTCAATGAATTCAGAGCAAATAGTCACATTAATGCAATGCAGTGAACATGGGACAATGTATGTCAACACACAGTAGTATGGGCAAAACAAGGTATAACACACAGTATTTTAGTGTAACCAATTGACAGAATTTATACCCAAATCGTCTGATCTGAAATTCAAGGAGTATTAGCAAATGACAATATGCAAATGTCAAATCAGTAAAATACACAAATACTCTGTAGAGTAAAATGGCACTGTCACTTTTGATTGTCACTGATGCAATGTTTCAAATTCAATGTCACTGGGCACTTGGAATGTCACTCAAATGCAATAATGTTGTAGAACATGGTTTGTGGTATAGGCCTCTTCCACAGCTTTTATGTGTGGGAATTAAAATGGGGTCATCAATGCTGGCTGTACTGAATATAATGCACTGTCTATGCATACATCACACTGTCAATGTCACACACACATGGCCCTATAGTGTCAGCATATGACCACATGTATTGTAGAAAACCAGCTTGAAAACTATCTTGAAGTGTCTATAAAATTGTCACATATACACTACACTGCACTTATCACGTGCATTTTATATTTAGGCCTTTGTCATATACCACAAACCTAACTTTGGGCACTGTTTTCTGCAGCTGTCATGTCTGCCATGTGCTCCCTGGGTGAATCCAGAATGTCCTTTTTTTAAATTGACTTCCTATGAAAATGTCTGTCTTTCTCCTTGAAATTTTCGGTTCCGTGTGATCAGCATCCCTTCTTCTGTCACCATGATAAATTATGTCTTCTGATGATGTAGTATTAATCAGGATTATGGTAGATAATATTGTGAATAATAAAGGCATGTGGTTTAGATGTAAACACAGGAACTGGAAGTGAGGTTTATTCTAAATGCATGATGGGTAATACCTCTAGTTCTACACCTTGTCAATAGGTGTCAGCAAATGTATATAAAACATCTTATGACAGATGTCAGCACATAACATAACACTCAACACCCCTCGCTAGATACACCACTGCACGGTGCATGGCGTGCACGCCCCCTGGGGCCTTTGATGGGGGGGTCCTGATGTCGCATGTCTAATTTAAGATACATCCATGTCGCCCTGTCGAATTGAAGAATTGCTCATGTCGCCATGTCGAATTTAAGAAATGTCCATGTCACCCTGTCGATTTTAAGAAATAGCCTTGTCCCATGTCCCTAAGCCTAAAAAGGGCCGTGTCGCCGTGTCGAATTTAAGGGTCTAGGGCCATCCCCCTCCCCCCCTCCCCCTACATATCTATATAGATTCTACACACACACACCACACATACACCCCCCCCTACACACACACCACACACACACACACACACACACCACACAAATGTACACACACACAAAAGTCACTCAGTTTTTCATCATGGACCCCCCCCGGAAACCTCCTCATGAATATTTTAGGGCTGCACTAAACCCCATGTCCTCGTGTCGAATTTGAGAAATAGTCATGCCGCCCTGTGAGGCATCGGTTTTAGGTGTCTTTGCCGGGGTCTTTGCTCATCTCGGAGACGAGGTACAGATCAAACCATCGCTCATTGAAGTTCCACAAAAACTGGCGGGAGAATCTCAGTGCTGCCATCTGTCGGACGTCCCCAGAACGTCATCTGCCACGCCTCCGGCTCAGCCAATCAGAACGCTCCTTACATCTCACACCATCTCACTCTCCATGCGCCGGTGGGAACCCTTCCTTCACTCTCCGTATGCAAAACACAACCACTAGCCTCTGTTTGGAGACAATCGACGAAAATCTGTAACTTGTTCCCGGCGACGTTTGATCTTGAGTAGATTAACGTCAGAAGTCGGCTGATAACCAGCGGAAACCTCTCCAGCTTCACTTTTGTCGTCTGCGGGTCAACATGGCAGCAACCTTGATGAGATGCGCTCGGGGAGTGGTCGTTTCTGGAGCAAAAACATGGCGTTGTCGTCAACAATTATCTCAAATCTCAGCCTGCACGCAGAAGTTTAGATGTTTTAGTGCAACCTCGCCCAGTTTGGCAGGTAAGTGATCTGTTTTTGTCTGGAAATCCGGTCATGTCCTTGACTGGGATTTGACAAGATAAAAATAGCGATGCGCAGCAGCGCGTGGCAAAAATTGTTGTTGACAAGTTGGTCCTCTCTCAAAAACAGGTTGTTTTACACTGTTTGGTTCTAAATTTGGAACAAACTATGACTCAGTCGTATGTAATTCTACGACGTCACTTTGCTATTTTGGGTTATCTTTGCTGGAAGGTGTGGCATCACTTGTCGACGGCCCCTTGTGACCGAAATTTAGCCATAAGTATTCAGGGATCAGGCCCCATAAAAAAATCAATAGTTTTTGCTCAGGTTTTATTACTCGAAAAGAATAGGGTCTGTAGGTTAGGGGCTGTCCATAAATGATGTCACACTTTTTCAGGTTATTTTCAGGATCCACCCACCCTCCCCCCTCTCACTAAGTTTTCTAATCTAAAGTGTAAAGTCTAGACATGAAAATAAGGCCCGTTCCAACCCACGCCCCCCAACACACACCCTTGGCCTTGTGCATGACACTTATTAATTTAAGTAGCAATGCCAGAAGGCAATCTGAATCCACCATTTCAGTTGTCAGAAATAAAATAAAGTTCCAAGGGGCCTTATGGACGGCCCCTTGCCCTTGGAACTTTATTTTATTTCTAACAACTGAAATGGTGGATTCAGATTGTGCATGGACAAAATTAAGAATTCAAAATCTTGGATCCCCCACTGAAACCCAACTACAGAAGTCTGTTTGATGATGTTTTATTTGAGAGTTCTTGGACAATATCTAGATGATGTCCATTTATTTTTTTAGTTGTTAATTCTTTTGAAAACATTTTCTCCAGGGACCTTCCTAGGCGTGCAGGATGCGGGATCCCCAGATTAGTAATTTAATTCCCGCATTAGGTTGACTTTAAGGGGGCCAATCCCACATTGAAATTGCAGAAATTTAGATAAAATATGTTAAAAATAGCCCACAATTTTCAAACAATGCGCCCCTGAGGATAAGGAGAAAGGGGCTTTTGATACTCAAAATCTTTTTCTAGGAAGAGCCCTGTTCTTTGAAAAACCTTTAGGGTCAGGGCAGAATTGTATTTGTTCGCCTCATCTCAATACTCTGTATATTGCCATTCCAGACTAAAACAGGGGAGGGGCATGTGGCACAGGTTTTATGGAATGGTTAGAGGGAGCAGCAGTGCATAGAACAAGATAATTATACAGAGCAAACAGGTTTCAGGTTCGAGGGGGATTCCAAGTATGGAACAAATTGTAACAGTTCTATATCATGCAGGGACATAACCTTGCAGTGTCCAAAGTTAAGGTTTCATTTTGTGCACTGTCACCGGTGCACAGGTTGTAATGCTGTGCACCCAGGGACATTTCTGTGTACACAATTGCTATGAAAACCTATTCAATGCAGGGTTCTTCCTAGAAAACGATTTTGAGTATTGAAAGCCCCATTTTCTTTATTTTTAAGGGGGTATTTTTTGGAAATCATGGGCTATTTTTACTATGTCTTATAAACATTTCTGTAATTTCAATGCAATAAAGCCCCCTCTAAGTCAAACTAATGTGGGAATTAAATTCCTGATGCGGGAATCCCGCATCCCGCTTGCCTAGGGAGATCCCTGTTAATGGTAATTCTCCCCACAGGCAGCACCCACATACTTAAGTTCTGCCTAATTATTGATAATTATGGAGTGCACTGACCCGTATCCAGGGAGTGATAAGTCTGTAAATGAGGCTTTGCTATATATATGGATTTCACCCAACCACGAATAGCTAATTTCTTGAGTTTTACCTGCAGGTTAGCCTTGATCAGGATGTATGCTGGAAAATATGTTGACAAACCACAATGCTTTAGTATAGGAATTTGCACTGATTAATATAATTATAGCATGATTTGTGGTTTAACATAAGAGAAAACTTTTTTAGACCATTTTTCATCTTGTATCTGTATATACAATTTATTTTTCAAATTGGTTTGAAAATTCATTCATAATAGCTAGATGTATTGCAAATATTTATACATTTCCTATAGGTTTTCCTGTGTTTTTTTCGGCAAAATTGGCCCAAATCAACCTGCTGGAGCCTAAACTACTGAAAATCAGCTATCTGTGGTAGGGTGAATTAAAGGATGTAGTCACACTCACAAGGAGCTATGGGGCAATTGTTTCATGCCATGCTTCGGCTACATTGCAACACTTGGCAATCTTTCCTAGTTATACTTATTATACTGATGGTTGATGAATCAGGTTGAGGGGGGGGGGGGGGTCGAAAATAATCCTGGAGTATTTACACAAGTGTATCAGTACATTTATTGTCACATTTTCTGTCAGAACTGCCTGAACGTCCTGGAATTTTCCATCAGGAACTGTCAGAATTATAAAGTTTTCATACATGATTTATCTGCCCTGCATTCCTATTGGTCGATTGTGTGGAAGGGGGCGTGGCTCAGTGTTGGTATGTTTCCTTGGTTTTCCGGGGCAAATACAGTTTTGTTATTCCCCTTCTCCCTTTCAAAACGACATGGTATCCCCAGGGGCACTTAGACTATGATGCAGTGTTAGAAATTAAGGATTTATTCTGTGCATACGCTGGGTGCATGCCTGTCTAAAAGCATGCACCCGGAACATTTATCATGTGTACACCAGTATATTAAGGTATTTATCCTAAAAAAAATGTATGTGAAAAATTTGAACCCTGTGATGATGATGATTGTTGGAGTTAAGGGTGTGCTCAGCAATTTTTCAGCTATGCACCTGCACCCGGACCGCACATTTTTGCAGCTGGGTGCATGATTTTTAAAGGTGTGCACCTGGTATACGCACAGTTCGTAGGTCTAGGTCTGTAAGTTTTGGCAAAGTTTCCAGCCAGTGCACCCTGCTGGTGGATAGATGCGATATCAAACGGGGTCAGGTGGCCAATGTCGTTGAGGCATTGGTACCACTCGTTGGCATTGACACTGCATGGCTGTGAGTCCTAAGCAGTGCAGCATGGAAAAAGGGACATTTGGATGACCCCTGTATGGAATTGTGCCCAAATGGTCCACAGGTCTGCAGTGGAAGGCCAGGTGTGTGGTGTCCTTTCTGTGGGACATGAAAGACCCCTTGCCACTCTTCACAATAAAGAGTAGTGTATCGCAACCGGTGGCGGGTTTCTCCTAAATCATATCAGTATTCATAGAAACAATCACCCATAAGCTGAAAAGCATCACTGTGTGCAGTCTGAAAAGAACCTAGTGTGGTTGACCTGACCTTAAAGTACCCCAACAAACAAGTAAACAAACAGACAAAGTGGAAGAACATTTAATTAAGTGAACTTCAATATGTAAAATAAGTTTACACTGCTTCAACACCATGTGAACAGGAGCAGACAGGCTAATCCTCACCTCCCTAATCTCTCAGATATCAAGGTCCAGATAAAGCCACTTCACTCTGTTGAGTGCCACTCGTATGAAGAACACATTGTTATGCCGGAGATATTCACACTGCTATCGCAGCCCACAGTGGGTGGGTGACACAGTGCGCTGGAACCTGTTGGTGACCCAGTTTGGGGACATGATATTATTTCAGGGTGCCCAAGCAGGTCTTAAAAGGTCTTATTTTGGTTATGCCCACGTGGGGCTTCTGGGGAAGAATAGGCCCCCAATAGCCCCTGCTGATCATATAAGGCCACGATAGGTGGGACCCAGCACTGACCAAGTGGTTCTTTAGGTTCAATTCCCAGTTGGTGCTCGGTTCACTAAGAGATGAGGTACAGCAAAAATGATTTCAAGGTCTTGATCCCCTGCTGTTTGCCCGCCCTGTCACCTTCATCTCATAGATACAGTCACCAAAGACAGAATTCGTCCCAACCTGTTTTCACCGTGAATATGAACTTAGTTGTTGAAACGGCATAAAGCATCCAATACTCACTCACGATTTTGGTTTTGCCATTTATACGGCTATTAGAAAGGTCTTATTTTGCAGTTGAAGGTCTTTATAAAGGTCTTATTTTTAGGTTCAGTTAAATTCTTTAGATAATGAAATTTGTTTGTTGTCCAACAACATATTAGAATTTTCTCAACTTAGTAGTCTAGACCTATATATACTTCCAGTAAAGCACCTCTGGCTGCTAAAGAGACACAACCAATTGTATTTAAATTTTTTATAGAATTTTTCCAAATTTAAAAGAGATAATAATTTTGATTATTTTGATTTCTGAAAAAACGTGGGCACCCTGTCTCAGATATGATTTAGCCAGTCTGGTCAAAATACAGGTTAATACTATCAGTAGGGTTTTGAATACAATGACATGAAGATTGTCAGAGCAGTGGTGGAACCCGGTGGCGGGTTCTTCTAAATCGTATTATAGATCGGATCACCCGCAACTAAAAAGCATTACCTTGTGCATTCTGGAAAGAACTCTGAAAGGTTGGCCAGATCTATGATAATTGGAATGGAAGGTTTTGTCTGAAATAGAGAGAATCAGAAACATCTTAAAGAGAATAGCTCCATTTTAGTTCTAAATGGAGATTCAACCTTGTATACATAGCAGAAATATTGAACAAAAAGAGGGCACTGGTGACACTCCCAAAATGTGCTAAATTACACAAGTTACAAATATATTCTGAATTCACTCGAATATTGAAGCAACCTATGAATCTTTGTAACAGGTTGATCATTACACACAAAAAGAAATAGTGGGATTTGGTTTAAATTATAAGATATTCTGATGGAATTTAGCTAAATTTAAAAGAATTCTGTAGATTTCTACATTTTATGGAGGTTACTGTCGACTATCATTTCCTGAATAGGAATTAGGGGGTCATCTGTCTAACTTTTTCAGGAAACTTACTTATATGCATTACAAAGCCCAGCCACGTCATGGGAACCCCAGTTTAACTGGATGGATGTGGATATCACATAGCCCGACACTGTATATTTAGTCTACAGTGTTTTCCCCATTTGACCCATAACACACAAAACGATGGTCATGTTGAGAGTTGGAAATAACTTAACATTTTTTTCCATTAAATTCAACATGTAAACATTCTGTAGCATGGATTATTTATCTCGGAATCGAGGCAGCATGTATTTAGTGCACGTACCTCATTTTTCAAATGTGATGAGATGTGAGAAGATAAAAAGCTCTATTACTCTAAGTGGAGATGGAAATTAAAATCATTATTGATTCATGATGTGCATTTCTGTCACCGCCCCTGTGGCGTAAAACTAGATGAAAAGCTTTACCTTGTGCAGTCTGGTAAAAGAACCCTAAAGGGTTGGCCCGACGTTAAACTAATCCGACAAACAAACAAACAAACTGTTAAAACTAATTTTTTCGGGGGCAGGTAAAAGTTTGGGCATGTAGATTTTGACATTCACCTGACCAGAGGGTATGTAAAATTCCTGTGGGCCGGTACATTTAGAATTGGGCAAGTAAAACCTGACCTGACCAGGGGGCAAAGTTAAAACCCTTGAAAATGTTTCGTGCTGCGTAGTGACACCGGGGGGGCTAGCGAAGAATCTTCCCTAAAAGAAAGAGGGCCGACAGAGGTGATGCAAGGGTAGCAGCTCAAGGGTAGGGACAAATGAAATTATTTGCTTCACAGACGCTGGACTGGCAGAAGTGTGGGGAGTCTGGGGGGGGGGGGGGGGGGAGGGCGGGGCGACACGTTTTGGGAGGATGGGAGAAGGATGAAATGCCTTCCCCACAAAAAAGACGGGGTTGACAAAAGTGTTTGAAAATGCATTTGTGTGTTCCTGTTACTGACATTGAAAGTAACTGAATGAAAATTGTTGTTCGCAGGTCGCCTGATGTCAGAAGACCACGAATGGGTGACGATGGACGGTAAGATCGGCACCGTTGGCATTACTGATCACGCACAGGTTAGTAGACCCCGAGGTTGCAATCAGAAGTGTTATTTTAGGTTCCGCTGAAGTTTTCAGAATGTGAAATTTATTTTTGGTGCAACGAGAACTTAAAAGACAATTCAACAGATGGTGTTTTTTAAATGGTTTACAGGTATTATGTCATAACAGGGTGCCCACGCCGGTCTTATAAGGTCTTAAAAGGTCTTATTTTGGTTTTGCCATTTATAAGGCTATTAGAAAGGTCTTATTTTGGGTCTAGAGGTCTTAGAAAGGTTTTATTTTGGGTCAATCTCAATTTCTTACATGATGTAATTTTTCATCCTGTCGTTTCTATGTTTACCTCTTTCTGGTAGAATGTATTATAAATGTTTAAAAAAAGGTCAAAAATTACTTAGAAATGTCTTTAAAAGGTCTTATTTTGGTACCTGACAAGGTATTATAAAGGTCTTATTAAAATTTAAGTCTTATTTTTATTTCTGAAAAAGCGTGGGCACCCTGTAATAAGAGAATCATGGAAAACACGTTTTCCCTCCCAAAGCTGAAAAGCATCACCTTGTGCAAGTCAGGACAGGGCCCTGAGGGGTTGGCCGGACCTACCCATTGTCCCTGTTATAAGAATATAATCAGTACATGGTCATTGGATCGATTCCAAATACTTATTTTTAAATTTTTGTTTGCATATTCTTTTTGTTATGACCAATACTGAATGTTCGCCTACTTTGATTGGGAAATCATTGGGTGATTTTCAATATATGACAAAAAGTGATTTTCCCAGTGACATCAATGGTTAATGGTGATTTTTAATAGTAGGCTCTATTTTTTTCTAACTAATGGTTAAAATCGATCTTGATTATCACTTAGACATAAGATTATCACAACTAAATTATCTGAAATATTGTTTGCCTTTCAAAATCAATCTGAACAGCATGTAGGGTCTTAAATGGAATGAAAATAAACAACTGTGGTTAACAAACAAGAAATATGCTTGAGAATCCTAACTGTACAAACAATGGACGATGATTTACATTAGGTTGTCAGGCAGTCCTAAAAGGAAATTCTGTTTCCGGTTAACTGGCCAGGTGGGTATTTTAGGACCAGGTGGAGAACATTTTTCATCATTTTTAAAAAGAATACACTCACAATTTTTTATATTCTTATCAACCATTAAGAAGGGAAAAAAAGATCCTGGCCGCCGGGCTCATCTTTACTTACACCACCTGCTGGACCGGAAACAGATTTTTTTTCTTTCACTTAGCGACAGCCTCATTCAAGTTGTTTAGAATTATTTTAAGTGATATGAAATATACCACATATGATTAAAACCATGACTTATTCTCCATGATAATTGAATACTTAGGTTAATTCCACCCACACCTTTTATTCTTGTATCAGTTGTAAATATATAAACACTCAATGTGTATCCTATTTTTGACCACAGGAGCAGCTTGGGGACATTGTTTTCGTTGAGTTCCCGGAAGTAGACCGCGTACTTGCAAAAAATGGTGAGTATTCTATAAACAAACTTAAAGGTACTAGGGGCTCATGAAACTTTTGGAATATTTAGGATTTACATGAGAGCAAATATCTAGACCAAAAAAATCAATATTAACCATTTGTGAAGAATGATGAAATATATTGAAAAACGAAGTATCTTGATTGTTTTTACTGTGCTAATTTGATACCCCATTAATCTTATAAAATGAAATATTCTTTATCATTATTTCTCCTAGGGTCATCTGACCTCTAAGTAGTTTAAAAAGAAAATTTGGCTGTAGTTCTTAATTTAATAGCCAGGTGGCGCCCTGAACAGGCACAAGCGGGGATAAATCGGGTGTCCAGACTCACGGTACAACCAGAAAAATGTGCTGGGCAACCTGATTTATTGGGCCAGTTGCCAGGTGGGCAACCAGAGTTATTTATAGAATCATTCATTACCCTTTTAACTATCCTATCTAAATATATAATTCATATTTTGATGTGTACAAATATCCCTGTATGAGCATATCAGGAATACAAAAAACGTATTTTTCACTTTTATTTTTTGAACATGAATATCTCACTTAATATTCCATGAAAAAATTTGAAATTTTTACAGCCTATAGACAACATTCTTTTGGAGGGAAGCGTGTCTCAGATTTTTTATTTAGGTTTTAGTTTTTGTTTTATACAATCTAGAAAATAATATTGAAAAAAATAACAAAAAGTTTCCCGTTTTTTGACATAAAATGAAAACCAGGACCTAAATCAAAATTCTGAGACACGCTTCCCTGCATACTAATGTTATTAACAAGCACCCAAAATTTTGTGACAATGCATTGAGGGGTAGCAGAGATATCATTGTTCAAAAAATAAAAGTTAAAAAATCGGATTTTCACCTCTTATTTCTTTAGTCTCAACATTACAACCATAAACTTTATATCAAAAGATAGACAAAAATATATTCTACCATTTGATGAACACTATACAATTGTAGCCTTGTCAGAGACAGCGCAATATCAATTACTATAAATGGGGCCCCGAGAGGTGTTGTCTATCCTTAAATGGGCGGACAAAAAGTCCTGTACTGGATAAGTCAGTGACTACTTTTCAGTGGTGGATCCAGGTGGTAGTAGGGGGGCAGCAGGCATAAAATGTAATGTAGAACTGGCACATGCCCTTTCCAGTATTCCCGGATGCGCCTCTGCTTTTAAACCAAAATAATGTGTGTTAAGACACCCAGACATATTTATTCATTTCTGGTGTTGAATCATATAATAAGTTGTTGGCAACATGTCAGTTAATTCTGACATTTTTTTTAAATCAATGTAATTAACTTAATCACATGTTTTACTCATCAGCTGGACATTTCTAATTGATGTATCAAAGATTTTTGTTTCGTTTACTAGTAAAGTTATGATTTATCTTCCAGATGAGGTAGGAACAGTTGAGAGCGTCAAGGCCGTTACGGAGATCTTCTCACCCGTGTCGGGGAAGATTGTGGCAATAAACGAGCCACTAGGCAATTCACCTGAATTCCTTAATCAGGATTGTTATGGAGACGGTGAGTAGAGTAGAATGCTATGATAAACGTAGAGCAATAATATGTTTTATGTTGAATGAAAGGTCATCATTTTTTCAAATTCAACTCAAATTATGGTCAACTTAAAGAATTAAAAACTAATTTATGAACTTTGCTTTATTAAACATGTATTCCTTAATTGTAGATTTTCCCTATAAGGTTCTACTGCAGGACCTAATTTTGATTAAGATCATAGTTTTCATTAAAAAAAAGTTATTTTTAAACTTGGTTTTCCATAATTAGAACAACTTGACCTGGGGCCCAAATAATAAAAAAAAAGGGGGGGGGGCTCATACCCACCCTGCCTTCTATACACTCATTGGTCAAGCTGATTGACCAGCAGGACTCCTTCCTATACCACCGTCCGTGTGCTCAATCAACCATGACGAGGCAGGTGGTTTACCAATCGCACCACCAAGTGGTGGCCGGCTGGGGAGGGGTGGAGGGGGGGACCAACGCAACATCGGCCAGTTTCTGGCCGACAATCTTCAGATTTCTAGTGTTAAACATGAGAGATTTGGATACACAGAGTAATGAGGTCAGGGATGTAAGTTTTCCGATTTTTGTTGGATTTCTGATTTTCAGCATTCCTAAAAGTCAGGAATTTTGAAATGTAAAGATATACATTAATATATTCAGGGTTCCCAGGCAGGTCTTGAAAAGAATCAAAAGGTTTTAAATTGATTTTCTCAAATTTAAGGCCCTAAAAAGCTTTAATTATTGTTTTTGTCAGCTTTATCTCTCTCTGACACCCTCAAAAATCAGTTTCAAAATTTGATGCTCATAACAAATTTCACAACATTTAAGGTACACTTACGTTTCCTGACGGCTGTTTCTGACTTTTTCACTGTCCCCAACTTAACTCCCTGATAATTAGAAAACTTATATAGGACTAACCCTTAAAGGGAGCCAAAACCAATAAATTCGATGAAATTTTCCAAACTCAAATAATCATGGAAATCCATTCCTTGAACCTATTCCTGGCCCATTTCAAAATCTAAACCATGAGATATGGTACAAAATAATAAAAAAAAACATGTTTTTCTTGCTCAAATCAATTAATGTGGATCCAGAAAAATAGGGTTTGTTTACAAACAAATGCAAATATTACCATCTCTTCTGACATTCTACTTCAGTTTGAGCTAGTTTTCACAGCTAATACTTTACCTGGACTCATCCAACATATTTCTACACTTATCTGAGTTTTGTCAATTGTATTGGTTTTGGCTCCCTTTAAATATTTCTTTTGTGTTTGCTTGTAGGTTGGATCTACAAGATTGAGCTATCTGACATGTCAGAATTGGATGGGCTAATGAATGAAGACGACTATAAAAAATTCGTGGAGAACTTGGAATAAATTCATTTCCCAAGAGGTCACCACAAAATGAGTTATCGCCTACTGGATTATATTCACCTTTCAGATAATATACTTCTTAACCGCTTAGATTACCTCTAATCATGTGAACATTGATGTAAGGGATATATCCCATATGGGATATGATCCTCATTTTTTCACCAAATCTTATTTGATGTCTGATACACCTCCTTAAAGCCCCCTACCCACTAGAACACTTTGGACCTCGACAATCATGTTTTTCTCAGATCTTATATCAGGCATGCCAGACTTCCGCGGATCCGCGATATTCCGCGGTTTTTGAAATATTTTGGGTCATTTTTCAGATTCATCCAAATCCGAGGAGAAAATATTTTTTTTAATCACCCCCGCCGCGAAGCGGCCACCTGGCCGTAGGCCAGGTGCCGGGGTGGTTATGCCGTAGTCACTTTACATGGTTGATTACGACAGACATTTCAGAGAACTAGGATATACTCATATATCACGAGAATTTATTATCTTCTGTGGTATCACAATGATAAGGTGAATTGAATTCAATGTACAGTTGCAATAGAACAGATTATAATGAGAAAATAAACTTGAAACAATGTTTGTGGATGTTGTGAAGTGAAGAAACGATCATCGGTAAAACCGAATTGCGGCCGTGTGAGTGGCATGTATTTTGTGACGTTATGCTATTAACGTCACCATCGTGACCATGGTAACGAACTTTGGCTACGCAACTCGCGTCGTTACGTACGTCGTTACATACGGCCGACCAAAATTTAATGTCTTAACCCTTCTAAACAAGGCCACCAATCAGCGTTTAGTCATTGAGGATTGCAAAGGGTTAACGCCCGTCGGGTTTAATCAGCGGCACTTGATCGTTCTGTTGACCGTCGGGGAGCGTCGGGAAATTATCAATTGTCAGAAATCCCCGACCATCCCAGACCAAGTCGCAGGTAGATCTACGGTAACCCCCAAGATCCTCCCACCCCCACCCCCCGATTATGACAGGGGTGTAGATGGGGGGTCCCTATGTCGCGTGTCGAATTTAAGAAATGGCCGTGTCCCCTGTCACTATCTTTTCAATGACCATGTCGAATTTAAGAACCCTCTAGGGCCTATGTCGCATGTCAAATTTAAGAATTACCCTATGTCATGTCGTTTATTTTTTTCTTCATGTCACTAAGCACCATGTCGCATGTCGAATTTAAGAAATGGCCATGTCGCCCTGTCGATTTTAAGGGTCTACACCCATTATGACAGAATCTCACAAGGGTTACTAAATGCCACTAATGTAAATTCTTGACGTTTTTGTTCTTGGGTTGCCCCAAATATTTTCTGGGGTGATTAAATTTTTGACGGGGTGATTACCCCATTTTCTTGTTTATAGGGGGGTAGGGGGCATAGACAGATTTTCATGACAAAAACAAAAAAATTGTCAATTCTTTTTGGTAATTTTCTGCTTTTTTTCTAAAAGGAATCAGTTATTTGCCTATTTACCATGATATAATAGGTCGATTTCTTCTTTATAATTGAGGTTTAAATGCAATTATAAAGAATTTTCTGATTTTCCGCGGAAATTACATTTACTGACTGGCATGCCTGTATATTGAAATATGCATGTGTGATCTGGATCGTCGGGGAAATCACCCGACGATTGGCCTATCGATTTTATCAAACATGCATATTTCAATATATACCATACTGACAGGCGATCTGAGTAAAATACGAATGCCATAGGCGGAGTGTCCTAGTGGGTATGGGCTTTACACAGAGAGCATGAGAATAAATGGTAAAGGGAATAATACATGAGACGATCGTGAAAGGCGGAGTTAGGTGCCCATCATGCAGATGATATATGCTTAGGTCTACCTTGCCATGCAGTTGGACTACCCGACTACCGAAATTATTAGTGATTGTATGGGTCATTGTATTTTATGTCTCCTCACTAGGTTTAACACAATCTCGCTTAGTAACTAGAGCGCGGCTGGTGATGACATTGTATCGATGTGATAACCAGATTTGAGCCCGCTTCCATGACATTGGGTGCTTGATATATATATGTACACGGGAGAAAAATAAAGCCTTATAACTTTTCATAGCATGAAATTTATTTGTTATTGGTTGAGTTGTTGAAATCTAATGGGTCAATCTATATTATCTTACAGGCATGTAAATTGTCTGCCAAACCACATAATTCTGTGTCTTGTTAATATGATCATTTTTGAGATCCGTCCATATCTAAGGGAAAATATTCTTTACATAGTTGGGGTAAGGGATCCTGATGGATTTGGATTACCAGAAAAAAATATTATTTTGCACTGAGGTCAACACCTTGTGCATGGCAAAACTAGAAAAATTTAATTATGGGGCCCTTGATGGGGGGTCCTGATGTTGCATGTTTATCTTAAGAAGTAGCAATGTCACCCTGTTGATTTTAAGAAATGACCATGTCAACCAGTCGAATTTAAGAAATGCCAATGTCCCATGTCACTTTCTCAAAAATCCCATGTCGCATGTCATTAATCCTCAAAAGTGTCGATGTCACCCTGTCGATTTTAAGGGTCTAGGGCCATAATTATAGCAGTTAAGACTTCAGTTTTTGCTAGAAGTAGAATGCTTAGAGTAAAGGCTATGTAAACATAATAAAGGAGAATGGTCACCAGACTGCGGTAAATAAGAAAACTTTGACAAAGTAAGAAAAGAATTTAAATAATAGTAAAGGCCTATTGATGGCTAAAGCTAGTGTCAAAGTGAGATGAGGCAGTCATAAGATCATAATTCATTGTCCAGACGGCAGTCTCACCTACCAGCAGCAGCACTGTAGTTGACAGAGTTCCACATTTTCTTCCTTTTCTGGATTTCCAAATTTTAGGTTTTACCATTATTTTTCTCAATTGGGTAGATATTGCAAGTATTGCAATATTAAAGATATTTGTTATCAGGCACTAGATAAAGTATTTTGAATGTCAGAATGTACATACTATATTTTATTTTCAAATCTTCCTGCCTAAAATCCGGAAAGTTAGGCTCACAAATTTCCAGATATTTATAGAGTGACATTTCTGATTCCTGAAGATCATATCCCTCTCAGTTGCTTCTAGGAAAAAAGTAGGAAAAGTGTTTCCCTACTTTTCCTACCTTTTTATTAGCCTCTCTGAGTGGAGTATACAGGTACACACAAAACTGATAATGTTTGGTACATAAAGAACCCAGACCAACCCAAAAGGGGAGAGCGAGAAACGGAATGAAACTTGTTGATAAAATAATTCTCAAGAGGGACTGTAGTTATTGAGTGAAGAAAAAAACTGTTCAGACCTATACTGAATTGAACATCGGAAAGAATGTATCAAAATGATATAACTTATTTCCAAACATGGATAAATGAATGCTCCAAAAACCATCCAAAGCTTAAGCAGAGAAGAGATGGTGCTTATACAATTGTATCAATACCAAGGATGGTGCCTGATGAGGAATGATACTCCGATCCGAAACCGCTATCTGACAAAATGCCCAATATAACTCCCTCTGACATCTTAGCTTCTACAGGGCTTGACAAATCTATTTGAAATCTGGTTGCCCACTGGGCAACCTGAGCTCAAAAAGTGATTGCCCAGCAACAAAATGTGGTTGCCCAGTAAAATTTGAAGAGAATGATTGAGGGGTAAAACAGATTGAGGGGTAAAAGGTTGATATTCATTTTCAAACCCAAATTTTGGACCTTGACTCTGGTTGCCCACTGGGCAACTCAGGCACTCATTTCAGTGGCCCAGTATGACTTTGGTGGTCCTGGGCCACTAAACAGCCGATTTGTCAAGCCCTGGATTCTACTACCGGCCACCCCCCATAAGGGAGTAGACCAAACCGTGGACATAGCAATAATGGGACACAAACGACACCCTGACTACAGGACACAATATGGTATTGTCAAAGACAACAGACCACCTGACTTAAGCGGTCGCACCAGTTGATACAGCCACATCCACCACAAGGAATTGGAACTTGGATGACAATCTTTATATAGGTTTGGAAGCCGGTTGGAAATCTAACTTGGTTCGGTGGCGTTATCTGGTGACTATATGGTGAACTACGAATACATTGAGAGGCATATGATTGAAAGAGGCAGACTTAGCGATAAGGGAACCTTAGACTGCACAGTGAACTCCTGGAATGATGAAGGGCATGGTATGCCCGATATTACTAGACTGTACTGTGATTGATGACGCATATCTTCTACCTGTGTTGGATTTAATAAAACTAACCTCTGCAATGTGAGGGTGTTTGGATTTGAACTACCCAAGTAGAGAAGTACCTCTATCTTTTGCTAGAAACGAATTAATCAGATTGACTAGTAATGGCTTACAATATGACTAAATAGCTTTATTGGTTCCCCATTATAAACATTAATCTATAACAACACATACGTTCAATTTAGTTTTTAAAGAATAGTTTGTTTTGTCTTGTTAGAAAAGTTTTTGATTTGAGGGCTTCCTATAGTGGTTATTTGTATTGGTGCCCTGAAAGCTTTATTATCAGATGCACTGCATTGTATCAAATCAGGGAGACATAGTATTGGTCTTTTGTGTGGCCTTGTTCCCAATTTGGATCAAGGGTTTGACAATTATCTCCTGATGGGCCTGAGGTCTTGACACCTGTCAATCACAGTTACTGCCAGACAATTGATCACCTGCCTTCTCATTGGCTATCTGCAGGTAGGGGTCAGTAGCACCATGCTTGTTGGGAGGAGCCATGTACCTTGATTGGCAAATACCCCCTTCCATCCCTATCTGTGGCCCATTGAAGCAAGGGTGGTGCCACAAGTCACTGATCGGTAGAGATGATTATTTTTCACCACCAAACAGACTCCAGGTCTCCCGACAAATCGGGAGATCTCCTGTTTTTCTTTCCTTTTTGAGAATTCTCCCGATCTCCCGCTTTTTGTACAAAATCTCCCGATTTTTTAAGGTTTAAACTTCAGTATTTTTTTTCATCATTTCAAATATAAGATGGAAGAAAACCATGCTAAAAATCAGGTTAGACTATACACTCACTCCTCAAAAATTGGTCCAAAGCAAGTTCTTTTTTCAGTCCAGAGGACTGAAAAATATGTATTCTCTTGTTTGTATGCTTTTACTCCCTGGGAGTGGGGGGAGTTGGGGGCACCGATTCTTTGAATTTTACATACTACCCACTGCCAAACTAGCCCCCCCCCCCTGCTTTTTATGGCCAACAAACAAACAAACAAACCTAACCCCTTATTCTGGGAGGACACAGATCACTGTGAAACCAATCTGGGTGTGTCCATACCAGAAAATTGAGATAAATCACTAAAACTTCTTAGAAAATCTTCTGATTAAGTTTTACGTGAGTTTTTCAGTGAAAATATAGTAGCAATAAGGCTAAATTAAAGTTATTGCCCCTATATTGTCTTAATAAAGGGTTCCCACACAACCTGGAAAATCTGAAAAATGAAAGTGGTCATGGAAAAGTCATGGAACTTCGAATTTTGACTCGACTCCCGATGGAGTGATAAAGATATTACTCCCATTTATAAGACAACCTTATTATAAGATGCACCCAAACTTTTGGCATAATTTTCCCCCTCCAATTGGTCCCAGGAAAACCCTCTTGTGTGTTGAATTTAGAAAAGGGCCGTGTCGCCTGTCCCTATATCTCAGTTTAGACCAATGTCACATGTCAAATTTGAGAAAAGAGCAATGTCATTTGTCTCTTAATTGTCTCTTTGCCATATAGCCTGTCGAATTTAAAACGGTCATATTGCCGTACCAAATTTAAGATATGCCCGTGTCACCCTGTCGATTTTAAGGGTCTACACCCATCTCACACTGCACACACATGTATACAACCACAATTCTAAAAGGAAAATTAAGAAATGTCTAGAGTAGAGATAGGCTATACAATAACCATTAGTTAGGCCTGAACTTAGGCACTTAAGGATAGACAACACCTCTCAGCGGCCCATTTACAGTAATTAATAATGCGCTGTCTCTAATAAAGCTAAAGTTATGTGGTGTATAACAAATTATGGAATATATTTTTCTCTATCTTTTGATATAAAATATATGGTTGTAATGTTAAAACTAGGAAAATAAGAGGTGAAAAACTTATTTTTTCACTTTTATTTTTTAAACATTGATATCTCGGCTCCTGCTCAATGGATTGTGACACAATTTTGGGAGCTTGTTAATAACATGTGTATGCAGAGAAGCGTGTCTCAGATTTTCTATTTGAATGTTGTACATCTTCAAATAAATGTACATCTGCTGTGAAAATTTCAAGCTTTTACGTGGAATATTAAGTGAGATATTCATGTTCAAAAAATACAAGTGAAAAATACGTTTTTTTTTTATTCCTGACAGGCTCATAATATTATAGGCATAAAACTACACATCAAAATGTGAATTATGTGAGTAGATAGGGTCATTAAAAGGCTATTGAATCATATAACACTCATAGTGATACTAGAGATATTGAAAAATATATGCCTTTTGAAAGAGAGTCCAGCAAATTGGCTGCTGAGAGGTGTTGTCTATCCTTAAAATAGGAAATAAAGAATTTAAAAAAAACACAAAAAAACACATGCACTCAGTCATACAGGGGTAGATACAGGACTTCCCAAAATAGGGGGTGGAGGATCAGTATACATATATACACATAGGCTAAGCACTAAAACTGTGCGTGTGTGTGTGAGCGTGAGTGTTGTTTCCCCTTTTTCTTGTAGTTTAGGCATTCACCAAGTGTATATGTATGTTGACTTTATGATAATGCACACTCTAGAAGTGATGAGTTGACACATGTTTAATACAGTTGTTAGGTGTTCTATAGAACACTGGTTCTATGCTTGGAAAGTGTGACTGTGTCAATATATGTATGCAGACAAAAGTAAATAGGGCACATGGGAGGGCTTACATTGAGGGACCATGTGGTGCCCCCTGGTGTTTAATACAAAAGCAGTACAAAAGGATTATGCGACCAGTCACGGGATTCATTGACCTTATGGGATATTGGTCATTTATAAGTTATTTATTTTATTGAGTTATTGATGAAAACAAGCTAATAATACATTTTTCCTTAGATATGTGACTTGGGCAGAATTTTCCAGAGTTTAATATTATGAGTATACAAGCATTCTACTTATTTATGAACATTATGTTGTGGGTAATTTTACACTTCCCCTTAGAAAAAGTGTTACTTGATTGAAGATCCGTGTGAAAAGTTATTGTATTTTGGATAATTGTGATGATTAAGAAGATTGTAATTTTTTAAATATGGTTTAGTTCAAGAAGCTATAATTTGGAATGGATCACAAACAAGGGGTGGGTTGGTGTATACCAAATAGGTGATTTCAAACTCCCATGTCTCAGTCTATAAAGGGAATATCTAAAAATGCTTTGCATTGTTTCAAAGGTATGATTGTAAATTGAAATTCATACTTTCACCCTCTAGGACACCAATCCCCAAGATTGGTCAAAAATAATCATTACAAATAAATGGAGAAGAATTAGGAAAGGACAGTAGAGGTTAAGACAAGAGGGAAACAAAAGCACAGGGATAGGGGAACAGAATGAAAGATAGAGAAGAACAGAACTTTAACAGAAGGAGTATAAGAGTTTTGTATCAAATGCTTTTGTAATGATGTGGACACAAACTTACATAATCATGTTTTCACACACAGAATCACAAATTTTGAACACAGAATCTTGGGCTTTACATTTGGCGCCCCATACGTACCAACCTCCTCACATACCTACCTCTTTCCCCATGCCTGATGTCCTATCCGCTGTCTGTCCTTTGTTTCCCGCTAACATCATTTATATACTGTGCAGATGGCCCCATCATTTGGAGAGGTTCAGGGAGGAGTGATTGTTGCCGGCTCGTCTGGCTGGCTCCTGATATCGTTGTGTTTTCTTGACACTTTATGGTGGCTGTGATATTTTAGGTTAATTACCCATGCACTCACCTAGTTCAAGGACAGACAAGACCTCTCAGCGGCCAATTTGCAGGTTTCTCTTTATATAGACCAATATAAAATTATGTTAATGTTTATATCATATATTATATCATATATGTTTTGATGTGTGGATGTATGCCTGTTTGAGCATGCCAGGATTTTTTTTAAAAACGATGCATTTTTAACTTTCATTTTTTGAACATGAAAATCTCACTCAATATTTTATAGAAAGTCCTAACACAACATTTAGACAGACATTTAGAGGGAACCATGTCTCGGAATTTGTAGGTTGGTCTCATTTTTGTGTGTATGGAATCAAGACAAAATTGTTTGGAAAAATGATTAAAAAGCTTCCCATTTTTTTTAAATAAAACAAAAACTAGCTATAGGACCTAAATCAAAATATGGACATTATTCCTCCAATGCACACATTATTGACAAGTACTCAAAATTTTGTAATGTCTTGAGTCGTAACTGAGATATCCATGTTCAAAAAATAAAAGCGAACATAACAGTTTTTTTTACCTTTTTTTTATCGATTGTGAAGTCATGAAAAAATACTTTAAATGACAAGATAGAGAAAATTATGTTTAAATTGCTGATGTAGACTTCATAATTGTACCAAATCTGAAGAGAGTACTGTATTTCTAAAAAGATTACTGTAAAGGGCACCCTGAGAGGTGTTTTCTATCTTAAAACTTGGTTTGGCTTTTCTAGGTATTTCAATCTTTATTACAGTCATTTCATCCTCATGTTTACAGATAGGATTTAATGTATATTTCTTTAAGGATATTTCAATTGTCTCAAGAGAAAAATATCATGTGAAGTAATTTTGAGAAGATATATCGTGAGTGGCCCATCGAAGAACGAATGATTGTAACTGATATCAGATATGTTGCACAATGAGTGATCAGAACAACAAGCACTTTGAGACCGCTTTAAGCATCAGTGTTCACCAATAACGTCTTGTCCATTGCATGTCCGACGTGAGCTGATCAAGGTGTCTATATTAAAGTATTGCATGTCGGACAAATGTCCGTTGTATGAAAAAGTTGTTGGTATAGACTGAAGCATGTTTGCGCAAGAGCAATGTTGTTTTTAAGAAATCTATGTCGTAAAACTTCTCAGATATTTTCTAGCAGATCAAATTGAATTCTGCAAATTGATATATTATAGAAAATTTCATGTCTATATTTGGTGAAGATTTTAATTCAAAAACATAATTTCAAGTGACTCTTTTTTTGGGTGTGAAATATGACATTGTTTTGGACAATGAAAGGTTCCATTATTTACCAACCATTCATTGTTGTTTGTCCTTGTTCAAAGTTGTACTTGTTTCCGAAACTTGAAATGCTACATTTGTTATAGAAATTGAAGAATTTGCAATAAGCCATGTTGGACGTTCTGCAATGGCTCGTTGCATTAGCTACAAGCCATTGCAAACTCAAATATGCGAAATTAAAACAACATTGTTCAAATCAGACATTACAGTAAAAGATTGTAACTAAAATATATGGTCAATTCTCACGAAACATGCCCAATTGGCGAATTTCATATTTTTGTGATATAACTGAAAAAATATTGAAAGCTATTTCTTTTTTTTTTGGCCAGATTTGCATTCATCTATATCTTATCTTATATAATGACCACACTTTTGCCTATATTCTCTGTATTTTTAAAAATTATGATAGATAATGTGATATTTTTCGGAATTCACATGTGGTGTACTTTTTGTGTAATAGTGTTTCCTTACCCTTATTGAAAAATTATCAGGAATAAGTGAATAATATTTCACCAATTATCTATCTGTGTTTGTGCGCTCATGATAATGTTGAATTATTATACTGATTAAATATGGAAGGCTACATATTTTGCTATTGATCATAAAGATTTAGCCTAATCTTATTACATATTGACATCTCTTAGTGTTTTAATAGACTGTCATAGTTCGTGGGGGCAGTCATAGTCTGTGGGGGCATTGTCATAGTCCGTGGGGGCATATATTTCATAGTCCTACACACAAAAAGTTGTAGTAGATAATGTAGAATTATTATACTGATTAAATATGGAAGGCTACATATTTTGCCATTGATCATAAATATTTAGCCTAATGTTATTACATATTCACATCTCTTAGTGTTTTAATAGTCTGTCATAGTTTGTGGGGGCTGTCATAGTCCATGGGGGCATTGCCATAGTCCGTCGGGGCATTATGATAGTCTGTGAGGGCATTGTCATAGTTCGTGGGGGCATTGTCATCGTCCGTGGGGGTCCTGATATTTATATGTGCATAAATTAAAAAATAGTTAATATCGACATACTCAATTACATATATAGATACTCCAATACACCAAGAACATATTGACCAAAATTTATTTCATTCTGAAAAAATTATTTCTTTTACCCTATTTTGTCGTCAATTGGGCACGTTTCGTGAGAATGGACCATATGCACTTTGATGGTTTGGATATTTCTGAAACCTTTACTGCATACTATTTTATATGTCCTCCTCATTTTGGCATTTAACAAATTCAAACAGAAGCAATATTGAAAGCTGCAATTTGTACAAAAATACCTTTATAACTCCACAACAGTATCTAAAAATAAAAGATTTCTTTATTTGACCAAAGAAGGAAAAGTGACGCTGAATTTAAATAATAGATAATTCTGTGCCATTGTGTATTAAATTTTGAAACTACTGAAATCGTCTAGTATCAGCAACATATTTAAAGAACACAAAACCCCAATAATTGTTGAACCATTCCTACGAAGGGTGATATTACAGGTGGCCAAAGAATATATTTTCCATGAATCTGCCTCTAATGAATGTTGGAACCAGTGAATACCCTGAATTAGAGTACATAGAATGATTGATGTCACTCGCTGGGAACCAGCGCCTGTGTGAGGTGTCGATTTCACTGCACTGCTCATGAGCCTGCCCATTCTGGTTATGTTTGGCACAGTAGGACACAGGTACCGGTACTTAGGAAACTGTTTCAAAGTTATTAATAGAAAACAGGGGTGGATTCAAGGGGCATTGGGGGTGTGGGGTAATGACACTCCTCACTTCCTTTCGGTGGACAGGGATCCAGGGGGTTCCAGGGGGGTCCTAACCCCCCTTTGTTGGAGACTTAAACTTAATATAGAGGAAAAGATAACATAAAATTTGCAAATGCTTGTATGCCATTTTAGTAATTAGTAGATATACAGACCCTTCCTCTGCCTCTTGTTTTTTCATAATCTTGTATCCATCCCTGAAAAGCTGAAATATCATATCATCACTTTATGATGAGTCAACAGTAGACTAGAAGGCCACCAACATGAGTGAAAACAGGACTATATTTATAGTTTTTCTGATTTTTAGTACATATTATGAGTCCTGATATTCTTATGAATATCAATATTATAAATCAAACAGATGGTCTCAGACCTATCTGGGATCTAAGTATGCATATAAAGGCAGTGGTGGACGTGGCTGTGTAGACCGGTGCGACCGCTGAAGTGAAGTATAGCAGAGAATATTTTCAGTGCTATAGGGGGTCTTAGTTGCTAGGTACACTCTGTTGTGTACCTGTTGCCATGCTCGATGGACTCTCCTGGTTTCCTCCTTTTTCATTGGTTGGAGGTAGTCCACTGGGTGGGTCAATCCCCTTAGGGGGGGTAGCCACTAGACTGTACTTTGGTGTGTGGTTAGTCCATAAGGGGGCACCACTGTTTTGGTCTGTAGATGTACAGGTTTAAATTTGGGTATTTGTGTAAGGGAGAGTCTGGGCATGAACTGAGTCATGTAGCGGTTTCGGGGTATCGTTCCTCATCAGGCACCATTCTTGGTAAGAACACAGATTTATTTATGTGTGTGTGACAGGGTATGTATCTTTATCCAAAAAGTACATCCCTATGAATTTCATTTTCTACCCATATTGTCTTGGGTATTCTTCTTTATAATTCCCCCAGCAAAATCTTCACTTCTCTTTTTTATTTTTCTATGAAATTCAAACTTGGGACATGGGCCCCGAGCAAGAACTTGTTGAAAAATTTGATCACATCTAAGTATGCATATAGTTCTATTTTCATGGACTGGTGGCCCCCAACAGTCTTATATGTATATTAAAATACTATATGATAATTATTAATTTTAATGTTGACACATGAAGTATATTATGATATTTCAATACATATTATAGTGGTATTGTATTCATCAGAACAGACTGATTCTGTTTTGTATATAATTACAATGCTGTGTTGTGAATATATAATTACAATGCTGTGTTGTGTATATTAAACACATATAGAATGTCAAAATGGTGAAAATATCTAAATTATTATCGAAATAACTGTTTTCTTATAGTATGACTGACCTTTGAGCAAAATTGTACATATATAAAACTATAATACATATGATAATATGAAACTGCAATGAACTCAATGATGAAGTATTTTTGTTGTTTATTAATAAAGCTGCGCAAATGATTGGGAGAATCAACTAGTTTTGGCTTTTAACAGCCTTCATCAGAATTGAAAAATTATCAATAGTTAGGAAGTATATCAAATCTTTACATTATAGAATTAACGGTGTGAGTAACCAAACTGGCAATCAGTAGAGTTGGAAGTAGAAATCAACAGCGTGGAAGTAGAAAGTCTGTTTTTTGTATTTTTAAGGTTGAAGAACTAACAATACATCAAAATAATTGTCTGGCAGTGGCAAAAGGGTGCGCTGAGGTAGATATTGATTAGAATTAGATAGAAATTATTGTAATGGGTAACAAGAGTAAAGTCTCTAGGCAACTTCCAGACATCCAAACATCATATCTACAAGTGGAACCTTTGTTTTTTACAAGTAATATAATGTCAAAGCTAGCTATATATAAAAGAATGTCTGTGGATTCTCAGGTAGATACATAACAAGCCCATCCAGGTTTTCACCAACAATAAGTTTTACCATGAAATACTGTCAAGATTACTTTCATGCTTATTCCACAAAGACAGTTGCATATTACAAAATCAATCAAAGCAAGTTGGCAGAATGCTCATAAAATTGGTAAATAGCAGCTTTAAGTATTGGCTTTTCCTATAGGAACCAATGTTAAAGTCTGTCAGCCCAATCTATAATTTCCAACCCTATTTTGCCCTAAAATACAGCAATTTGATTGGCTGGCAAACCTGCAAACCTAACAATTGATGCAATGTAAGAAATCATAATGTCTTTTGCTTATTACAGTAAACCCAACTTTCTTGAAAAAAATGAGACTTGTAAGGTTATTTTGTCCAACCCTTGTCGAACCCTGGGATGCGCCCAAGGCGGGACGGGCTTATTAGTAATCAAGTATGTGGTTTACGTCTTGGAAGCCTTCCAGTTGATTATATATTGAAAGAGCACAAAGTCTCCCGTCATGGGACCATGTCCAGGTATAATTTTGCCCACTAAGTTCACGATAATCAGTACTTTCCACTGGAGGTTTCCACCAAGTAAGAGTGTGGTTGGTGGTGATGGTCGCTGAGTAGTGGAAGCCTGGTTGGCCCCCGTGCGAGTGTTACCCAGCACGGGTCCTGCATGCTAGAAGGAATGTGCAACCCCGACTCTGTAGGGGGATGGACAGCACAGCATATAAAAAAGCGGTGGAAAAACATTGAACTCTGGGAAGGTGAGGGCCCTTATTGCCATATTGGGCAGCCATGTTGGAACTAAGCCAAGTCAGTCCACTTCATGGGTTTCAAACACTGTATTGAGACTAAAATGCATGCTGTTCACCACAAAAATGAGTGTCCATGGTATGAAAAAACAGTTCTTAATACACAGGTAGGTGTTGTTTATGTTGGCACACCATATTTTTTGTGTCTCAAACCTTGAATTGGGTTTGGATGTCAGTTATGTGGGCAGGGTCTTTGTGACCTCTGAGGGTGTGGGTGTTGAAAGCATAGTGTTTACAGGTGCGTCTGACGACTGTGGAGTTGTTGACGGGGTGGGGTTTGGTGCAGGCAGGGGTTGATGACCATAGTCAGAATGGTATTTCTTTTGCAGAGTCCGGCATCATGAAGAAGTTTTGGTCGCTATTCCTTGGGGTCTATAGAAATTAACGAAATAACTGTTATCTGATATCATGCCTGACTTTTGAGCAAAATTGTACATATAAAATACTATTATACATATATATCAGTGTTAAACATAATGATGTTTAGTATATGTGCATAAGGTTACATTGTTTAAAGTATTTGCACAGGTTAGATGCAACAGTTTTGGAAATACAAAATTACACAGGGGTGGATCCAGAAATATTGGAAAGTGCAGTTTGCATTATAAACAATCTATTTTTGGCCCAAAATAGGGGGCACACACTGCTGCGCCGCCCTGGATCCGCAACTGGACATGATCGGCACTTCGGACAGCTTACAATAAGGCCCAATTGTGAAGGGAACAAGGAACAGGTATTAGGGGAATGGTTAAAGGGTTGATGTGCTAAAGCACGAGCTCCACTCATTGACTGAGTACTACTGAATATGTGCCTTAATGGTAGTACACAACTTTGGCAGTGATATTGGTACAATATATATGTTGATATCACAGACAAATTTGCATGCAAGAGCCATGATTATGATAAAAGTGCTTAAAATACTGTGAATCAGGTATCAATGGTAGGGAGAATTGTAGAATAGTTGCAACAACAGAATCATTAGGTCACAGATCTTGAGATGTTGAAGATAACTGGATTGTCTGGTCTTAAAGGGAGAGGCCAGTGACCATAAATTAGTACATGCCATGATCCTCACCATGCAGGGAATAAATGTACCAAATTTTATACTTTTATCTCTAATAGTTTTTGTTTTATACACATTTGTTTGTATCAAACTAAGTTCCCCTGCCTGCATCTGACACTGCATGCACAGACCATTTATCTGTATGTGACGTCACAAGCAGAACAGTTAGAAAATGATAAAACTGAAAAAAAAACAATATTTAATTTATATAAATGTTCTTTATGAGCCTAAAAGTGATTGAAATGAGCAAATAAATTCATTTATGAAAGAAAAATGAAAAAATTTATCATGGAATTTAAAATTTTGAACTATAAATATAACTGTCATTTTGTGTGACGTCACACACAGACGTCTTCAACAAGTTGGACAGGGGGTTCAATGTGTGATCTGATATAGGAACACAGTTTTCTATACAGGGGATCACTTCATAGTTATAAAAATGTCACAAATTTTACTTAGGCAATATACCTACGGTATGATATGAGAATTTAACAATATTGAAATTCCACTTGCCCCTCTCTTTACGGGGGGTAGCCATTTAATGACTAAACTAAATTATGGTCTTTTTAATCAGTTCTGGTCACTTAGTTGTGGTCAAAAACAACCAGAACTGGTCAGAAACGACCAATGTTCCCATCAAGTGGTTTGACCTGTTCTGTTTTTTTTCAACCAGAACTAGGTAGAAACAACAAGAATTTAGTTTAGTCGCTTAATGGGTACCCCACCCCACCCCTTAGGATATTGGCAATCTCTCAATCGACCAGAATCTTATAATTAGTTGCACCGCTCAGTGGGTTCACAACTTTAGGGAGTGTAGTACCTTTGTACATTTATTGCTATGCCCTACATGTACGACAAAACTACTGTACCCTATGGCATGGTAGAGTTTCTTTGCTAAAAGCAGTGAGTCGCAGGTTCCGGCACCTCCTGTAGCTACGAGACAAACTGGGCAGTGGAGCCGGGGCTGTAGGTGAAAGATAAAATGAACTTAAGACTTCACAGAAAAAAAGTCAACAGTGATTCATACCGGAAGAGCTATGAACAATGTAAATAGTTGGAATTACAGATAAGTAAGGGGGTTATCTGTTGGGCGATTGAACTAAATTCTGGTTGTCTCGACCAGTTCTGATCACTTGATTCTGGTCAAAACAGACCAGAACAGGTCAAATCGCTCAGTGGGAACACCAATTCTGGTGGTTTTTGACCATTTCTGTTGGTTTTTGACCAGAATCAAGCGACCAGAATTGGTTGATATGACCGGAGTTTCATTTAGTAGCCAAATGGGTACCCCTCCTTATGCAGCTAGGTAGTAGATTTTGATTTCATTCTCACTTGGGTCTATGGAGGGAAATTGCCCCTTTTGCCTTCCCCTTGGATCTGCCACTGAACCTACATGGCAGTCTATGATAATGAGGATGTATACATTACTATATCACACTAAATGACAAATAACACAGACTTACAACCCCATAATACATCACCAGGGTCTCACTATGATGTTTACAGACACAGCTCAATGTTCACCTTACACCAGCTAGGTCATTTTCTGAAGCCCCTTACCATGATAGATTGGTTTTGTCCCTAACTGATCTCGGCACTAACCTGATCACAAAAGCATAGATCATCCACAGCATCAACATTGATCCTGTTTATGGGTGGATCCCTGGCTTCATGGTCCTTGTGTACAAATGGTGCAACACTTTCTAAAATGAGAAAAGGGAACAATTACAATTCGTGACTATCTTTACTAACAACAAGCGCCTTTGGCAAATTTGACAAAAGGCGGTTGAAAAAGAAATAAACTCTTCCTTTCAAATTTGTTAGATGTGATAACTACATTGAGATTGATAAATGAATTCTCTGATAGATCCATCCTCATAGGGATTGCTAGTCTACAGATATCTATATAGTGGTTACTACACAGACTTATGTCTGCAACGTGGCTACTATACAGACTATTACTGGTGCTGCCACCTAGCAGATTTTGATGGAGTAACTTGGAGTGGAGTGTACCTCAGCCAATCAGATTACTGCATTCTGTGGATGGCTAACATTCAGTGTAACATAGTCCAATCTGCATATAATGTCTGCACAGTGGCTACTGTACAGGCTAATACTGGTGCTGCCACCTAGCATATTTGGATGGAGTGCACCTCAACCAATCAGATTGCTGCATTCTGTGTGTTCAATGCAGGCAAATTTGGTCAGTTATTTGGGAGATTTGCACACGGCCCACTTTAGAATTCCAACAGTTCCTTCTATATAGTGAAATCAAAGACATCAGAACATCATATCAAGTTCATATATCTGATATTTTCTAATGACATCTTAGTTAATAATTATTGCTGTTAAGAAATTACTAGTTTTAGATTCATCTAAGAGCCATATGGTTATGACAAACATATTTATAAATGTAAGCTGAATGTATACAATTTGTCATACAAGGATAGATGAATTAGATAGTTGTTTGAATTAAAGGGGCTTGTAGCATCAGGGAGGGTTACAGACAGAAAGGTGCAATGCTATTTGTCACTGAAGGCTATGGTGCCAGTCAATTTAAAGGGAGATCAGCCCTGTCACCACATCAAATTCTCCATACAACATATAGCATGTTTCATAAGTTTACCTTCAGATTATACTAAATCAACAGTGGCAGATCGGGGGGGGGGGGCAAAAGGGGCAATTGCCCCCCTAGACTGAATGGATTTTTTTGGGGGTAATAATCTACCTTTGTTGATTCATACAAATCTGACATTATTTATTTTCACTTTTTTATAGGGATTGCCCCCCCCCCCCCAGATGACTGACTCTGGATCTATCCCTGATCAATGTACATTCTGGGAAGTATGTCAACAATATATATGGGCTTACATGTGACTTAACATGTTGGAGATCTAATAATAACTATTTTTCATTTTGTGTCCATATGTTTTTATCATTTCTGATGTAAGTCTGAAAATTCATTCTTTACAGTTAGATTTATAACAAATACTTTGACATTTACTATATTCTATATAATATATATTTACATATAACCAGCTGTGTGGTTGGGGTTGACAAAGACATTGGGAAAACTATACAAAATATCCAAGTATTTACAAGAGATCTATCTGTTTTTTTTTTTTTTTATTATTATTCAAGTATTTTATACAGCATTATGTATTCTCAGTGCTAGTATGAGCTCTGGTCTACTGAATGAATGCTGTGCCAACTGGCACTTTACAGGTTGAGCAAATAAATACACATCAATAACGCTTAAAACTAACAGATCTCAGCAGTATACAGTGTCGTATATATATATATATATATATATATATATATATATATACCCTATTCTGTTTCAGTTTTGTAGGTTTGAGGGAAAAAAAGAATTAATGGTCAGTTACAAGGTTCGATGATTAGCCTATTCAGTTTAATAACAAAGCTTAGGTGTACATATCTATTAATGAAAAGGAGGATAGGAAAATTTACGGGGCCTCTATCGGTCTTAGATTTTAGCGCATAGACCATCCATAAAATGCTTTTTAACCCTTTCTTAAACTCTTGAATAGAATCAGAAGCCTGTGTTACATTACGATAGGCAACGCATCCCAGAGTATCGAGCCATAATAGTTCGGGCATTTGAAAGTGGGAGCAATATGTGGTCTAAGTACTTTAAATTTAATTTTATCAAAATGTCTGGTTCTTATATCCCGTACATCTACAAGCATAGGTTCTTTCGATTTAAAGTACATTAAATTAAATAGGTACATTTACCGTCTTTCACTGAGCAGATTAAGCTTAGGTTCCGCATGTATTTGAGACTCATCTCCCTTATCACTAGTATATACTATCCTAAGACCCCGATTCTGCTGTTTCTGGAGTCTAGTTAACTTTTCTGTGACCAGAGAAATTGGAAAATATCCCCATAGTCAATAATAGGGAGAAATGTTGACTTATATAGTGTTAACACAGCTTTGACATTGATATGTTTTCTAATTTTCCCAAAAGTTCTGATCTTAAGTCCGAAGTTAGAAATCAATTTATTATAGTGGTACTCACCATTGCCTGCAACACTACATTCACCTTGCCGTCATTTCTGCCACCCTAGATTCAATCATTGACCTTTACATTTAAAAACTGAAGTTTGTCTCCATATAGCTGAAAAATTCCTTAGCAGATCTTCAACTCCAACACATCATCATCATCATGTGGACTTACATAAATACATAATAATCATGGGGCACAGTGGACACTGACCTCTGACTTCCACTGCCAGGTCTCTACTGTTGTCTGCTGCAGTGTACTTGCCCATGTCTTGATACTGAGGCTGTTGTATTTGAAGAAACGCAGTCACGTCACAGCCGTATATCACCGTCTCACACCAGCTGTTTGAGGTCGACGAGACCGGAAGTATGTGTACAGACACTATGTGACACATACATTTAGTGAGGATTATGAGAATACGTTTGTTGGTGTGTCTTTGCCACTTTTGCAAGAAGTAACAACTATATGATTGAAATATGGAATATGTATATATATATAACCTTTGACCTCTGACCTAATAACATTCACTGGCCTATTTACCAATAGGGGTAAACATTCTATATGACTGATTACCATAAACTCTATGATGGAGTGCATTCCCAGCAAACACACTACATTGAGACAATAACATTACTTTTCTACAACTTTGGAGGGAAAACATTGTAACAACGTTGCCACAACCAGATAAATAACGTTTTCTTGCAACATTGCAAAAATGTTGTGAATAAAGTTGTAAAAACATTGTGACCACAACGTTATTTCATAACATTGCAGCAACGTTGTAAGATAAAGTTGTAAAAATGTTGTGATCACAACGTTTCATTTACAATGTTGCAGCAACATTGTGATATAACCTGAAAGCAACATATAGGTGGCACCACTGTTTGAAATGTTTCATGTTTCAAAACGTTTTTTGAAATAAGTAATTTAGGATTAATATTAAACAGTGATATTCAATTAAAATGAATTAGGAAATTGGTCTGGATAAGGTCATTATAGTTCTTACTAAAGTTGTAATACACCCTGTTGCTAGTAGTGGAATTGCAATAATTGTTGAGGTTAAACACCTTTTTCATGGGTCATTAACAAGAAAGACCCTCTGTAGCGTTGAGGGTCAATGCAACAGGTCAATGCAACAGGTCATTAACCTGACATGGTCTAACCTTAATAAAGGTTGGTTTTCTGGGTGTAAATACTCTCTGGAAACAAGATTAGGTGATCCCTAATAAAGTTTGTTTTTAATATGATATTACTTAATATAATTTTCATATGTACACAAATAATGTGTAGGAAAATAAATTTTCAATTAGTCAAGAATGGGGTTGGTACCTTTTGAATAATCATGGTAAAATTCCTGTGTGTCAAACATGTCATATTTATCTATGAACTTTCTAGGTGCACCTATAAAAAGATCAAGGTTGTGAACAGGTTGTAAATTGGTAACATTGCAATGTTGATTGCAACGCTGCTGCAACCTTTCTGGGAGTCTACATTTTAATGTTGTGACAACGTAAATTTGCAACGTTGTTACAACCAAAGTGCAATGTTATAGCAACGTTGTAACAACATGAAATTGTTAGCTGGGTTGTGCAAATATTTGATATGCATTTTTGTTATCATCATTTTGACATAAAATCTTAATGAAATTGTGATTTCTAAATATTTATTTAATAGATTATGTTAATACTTGTAGTTGTTAGAGGGTACCATAATGAAATTTGATATAAAATTAGCTTGTTAGAATAGATCACTGACCATTTCTTTGTATCTTTACTCAGAGAGGGTGCACAAACATCATTTCTGGGAGATTTTACATCAGTCCAATAGGTATAGTATTATTAGTTGCCTTCATTAAGTATGTATGTATTAACCCTTTAGATCCCACAGGTTGTGTTTACAAGCTACTAGATTTCCCCAAAATTTCAATGGATTTCCTTCTGGATTTCCCTATTTTTCCTTGTAATTGAGGATGTTCAGTCAGGGTTAATAGGAGAGGCTGGAATTCTTTTTAATATGCATATTCTTCTACAAACCAACCACATGCTTTACCCCAAGTAAGAAGGTGACAGGCCCATAACTATGCTAACAGTGTGGACCTATACTAATCTCTGACAAATTAGAAAACATATTGTTGTGGGAAGAAAATTAAAACATGTGACAATCCTCTTTTTTCCATGTTATTTATGTCAACTCAAAGAGAAAAAAGAAATTTGACTTAGCCAGAACATTTTTTATCATAAGTTCATCATTTCTCAATATTCATTAAGTTCTTCCAGCTAAACATATATGTCCTATACAAAACATTAATGTTTACAACGGTACATAAAAGCAGTTAAAGTACTAATACACAGCAGGAGAGTTCTAAACTTCAATATATAACTGTAGGTTAATATTATATATCTCTAGATATATGTAATACAAATGTAGACATTTATTCCCAATGGTAACATGGGTAATACATCGCAAGACAACAAAGTACAAAAATGGAAATGCCATATGAATAATTTCTGACCTTAGCCTAGCTGCTTCATCATCATTCCAGAAGCAACAATGTTTGACAAACTCCAAATTTGTAAGTGATAATGAAATACTGCTATACATATTAAATCTTGTTGCTTAAATATACTTAAACAACAATTTGATATTTCAATATATAACTGTAGGTAAATGTATATATAAATAAAGGTGTCTCTTAGGGGTGACATCAAAATTCAGAGGCTGTGAACCTGAGAACCTGTGGCAGGCTGCAGCAAGATGGTAGTTATAACCCCTATATGTCACGACTGGCTGCAACACACTACAACCCTATTACAATCACATGAGGGAGCCAGACATGAGTCTATATCGGATTATCATTAAGGTGAATGATGAATGGCAATACTCTGTTATATTTGTATACTAGGTATACTCTGTTATATTCGGTATACAACTACCTAATTAAGTTTCGATGGAGTAGAACAATAGGGTAGTGACAAGGGGTTAGTCCATTAGGTTCAGACCCTTAGGAACGATGGACGAGAGTCGTTGCATCCAGCGTTTTTTCCTCTCTGTCCCGCTACAATTGAGCAGTCACAGAGTCAGGTGGGGCCCTAATGAACGATAGGACCGAGATGTTGAAAAATAGGGTGAGGCCTGGGTTGTCCGGTGGGCCGCTATTGAAGTGTCTGGTCACCATGGTTACTGTTGGCCACTTCTAAGTGACAACTGTCACTTGGTGTGGTAGTGCAGGCACTAACAGATATACAAATCCGTTACTCCCAAACTACCTAATTAAGGCTAATTGATTGATTATTTAATTAGTTAATGGGGTCAAATATGGCCATTAAGATAGTGTCCCCTCCCCTTTCCTATCAGGCTGCAGCCTCATGGCAAGAGGCTGCGACCTGAGAACCCCTGGGTTGTGTTTTTTAAAACACCCAACAAACATTTGCTTCAATTTTTCAATTTTTACCCCCCTAAAAACCCGGTCCTTGGGAGATGTGTTTGACACGAAGTTCGATAAAGCTGAGTGGGCTGGAGGTAATTTCTGTAGGTGTGTGGTCGTGCCTAGAACATAGTGTGGGTGGCCTGGAGGAGTTTTACAATAATATACCAGACTTTTATAGTAGTATTTTGTCGCAGACATGACAGGAACCTTAATTCTATGAAAAATGATAAAGAAAACCATTTCTAAATGGAAAGCTATTTTTTACATTGAAGGCTTTTCCTAAACTTTTGTCACAAACCATTAATATACTTAATCTGGTAGACCAGGGGTTTACCCCTAAAGATTATTTCAGAAATGACAAATAATTGATAAAAACCAGTTCAAAGAAATATGTATTTGAATAAAGAGAAGGTAACTGATGTAACATAAGGGGGTTACCACTGTCCATTATTTTGTTGTAATTGTTTTATTCATACCTGGCAAATTAAATGTTAAGTCTTGTATGTCATGGCTGCTGCCTCAAAACTTCAAATATATTGGTCTAATTCTATTACAATGATTTCCTGGCATCATGAACATTGAGCCCTGTGTTCCAGGGCATATAGATCTAAAATACTCTGTCCACAGGAATTAGCAATTTTAATATCATTTTGATAAAAAAAAAAATGTCAAAATTTTTGATTGTCATAATTATATCTTTATTGATATTATTCATCACTATTGAAATATTGCTCTTAAAAATTTCAGGTTTTATTTGCGACAAAATTATTTCTTCTTCACTGATCTTGAAGATTGTCCACAAGATTGAGTAAACTTTGCCATGACTATATATATAAAGTGCCCTTAAATATAAAAACTTGTTCATGTATTACCTTTGCTATACCAAACATGGAATATTTAGCACCGAAAATGGACCCCAGTGATTTAAAAGCTATATTCCTCAATTTTGAAAAATTGATTGTTTTTGCATATTAATAAGAGAGTTACCTTGGTCAGGAAACCCCTAGCCATAGATACAAGTCTAAAAATATTCAGGGTAAAATAGTAACCTTCGTCAGAGTAACCTCCGTCAGGATAACCTAAGTCAGGCAATACCTTGAACTGAAATGGTTCCTATCTTTCAGATTACAGAATTTGCTTAAAAAGACTAACAGAGGTTACTTTTTAATATAAGAATGTTAAGTGATTCATTGTAAATCGCTGTATTTGTATCTATATCTACAATAAGCTCCGGGTTCGCAAGGAGCATCACTTCAATAAATAATGGCATATATCAGAGGGTAAAACATACTTTCTTATACTTTTTCTGTGAAGAGGGAGGAGGGAATAGAATTTCAAGGAAAAAACTTAAAATTGGACACTCTGGTCGTAATACTTGGTAAACAATATTGGACATCATCAAATGCACTGTAAACCTATCTTTAACATCTTCAACTGCACCCAGTGTTTATGTCCCTTATGGCTAGAACAATGCCTTCTTGTTCTCTCCATTTGATAGACCTGTCTAATGGAAAGTAATTGCATGTCTTAAGAAGTAGGCCTCAAACAGCCCCTTTCCCCCATGGGCTGTGCCCTTTAGGGCTCTGACAGCTGCCTCCTGGTCCTCCCTGCTGCTGCCCTCATCTTCACTGATGTTACAGCGTAAGTCTCTTAACACAACCCTGACCACACTCTGCTGGGTGTAGCACCTGGTCCACTCACACAGATCACTGCTGTCAATGCTTCCATGCCACACTTCAACATCTCTCCAGCCTCCTTCCTTCTCCACCAGGAGCTGCTTCAGGTAGTGCTGAGTGTCCTCCAGGAGGAGGGCATCCAGGAGGCCTTTTTCACTGATAGGGCAGGAGTAATCCCGCCCTATCACAAGCCTGTCAGCCCTGATCCTCCACTGTCGGCTCATCTCAGCCAGCATCTCTGACCAGGCCTGGGGGGACAGGACCTCCTCAGAAGGATCACCCCAATAGTCACAGAGGTCAGAGTATGATGAAGGACCTGCTGATGGGATCTTAATTTGTATCTGAGTTCTTTGTGACTGCTGGAGTTCATGTTGGTCTGCATTGCCATGTTGGAGATGATACAGTGCATGCTGCTGTATGTGTTGACGTGCATCATCAGGAGACCAGGAGTGTATTGAGAGGTCATCATAATCGTCTTCTATGGTTGACCATGTCTCATTACTCGTCATGAACCACTCACCACTGAAACATGCAAGAAGCACACCATGTTAGTATCTATGTTAAAGACATTTGACCAAAATTTTATTCTTTTTCATTAAAATATATGATACATTACAGTGGTCCTCCTGTATACTATCTCCTCACCAATGGCCATCCCTCTTGTGTGACCGCAAAATGCTGACACAGATGGTTTTCTCTCGTTTTTTATCCTCACCAACAGCCATTCCTCTAACACAGCCAACAGCAACACTTCTTCGGTCCCAAATGGCCACAAAACCTTACCAGCGGCCAGGAGGTGTTGAGGGGGGTTGAGGTGGATGATTACACATAGAACAAAGAGGGAGCTGATATGATGTAGGAATAGAGCATTCTTCATGGGTAAAGTGATTAATAATAATAGAATATCTTCGTCTTGTCAAAACTTAAAGTTTTCAGAGAGGAGCCTCCCAACTCACCCCCCTCACCAGCGGCCATATAAGAGTGGGACTGCTGTATTGATATTGGACATACATGATAGACAACACAAACAAATTATGTATAAACGGTGATTGTCTTTTTATTATTTGATGTAATTATAGTTTTTCAAGATAAATTCAATTCAATTGGGACCTCCAGTTTCCCTATTTAAGGATAGGCAATTTGACACATTGCACATGTGCATCACCTTTTAATGGTTCCTTAATTCAATAGATGAGTAAAACTTACAGGATATATAGTATTGGAAGGTGAAGTATATATTTATTTTGATGGTATAAAGTAATATGGTCATGAGGTTAGTCCAATGTTTTTGGAAAACTAATTATTGCTTTTGTCATCACCAATCTTTGAACATACTGAGAAATAAAAGCTTTCACAAGATGTACACCAATGTATTGTTATCAAAATAACTACTTCTGCATGTTCCTGTATGTTGTGTTAGCCCCAGAAACCCAATGTCTTCTTGACAAAAAGAAAAAAACAGGTAACAAAAATGAAATTTCAATTTAGTGCACCAGATCGCATTTGTTGAGGTTTTTACAGTTTTGGACAACAACCAAGAATAATAGGATGTTCTGAGTAATCAGTTAAATATCTAATCCCTTGAATATCTCATTTTCTTGAAGTATAGCATTTCTTTATTTCTATGATTTTTTGAGAAGATGAATTATCTTGTTTATTTGCTATTTCAAATATTCAAATATTGTAAATACATGTGTATTCGAATATCAACCTGATGAAGATGAGAATATTGCTAAAATTACAAAGATTATCATATGAAAAACCAAATTCTTAAGTTCAAGTTCATTATGGAATTTAGTAATTCTTTTTTTTCGTTTGGACTTTACTTTCTAAAAGTTTATGTTTATTTACAAAAATGCACTGTGAGAAGGGCTTGTCCTAAAATAACAGGACAGCAGGTGTCTTAGAATTACTGCCCAGCAAGCTGCTGTGTTGCAGCCATGCTATATCTTCGTTGTTCTAGACTCCCAGATATTTTGTGGCAGCATTGTCCACAATTCATCACCAATTAACTGATTCATAACCTAAAAATATGGAGTATTTAATACCTTGGGTTTTCAATAGTAAAATGTTTGACACTTTGTGATGATTTTATAGATTTAAAATAGTTTTGGCTCTTTTAAGTCCTTAATGATAGCATTGTATTCTTTCATTGCCATTACCCCATCCAGAACTTTTTATGGATTAGGACAATTTTTAAAACAAAAAATAGTCATGATCTCAAAATCACTAGAAAGTGGAGGGGGGGGGGGGGGGCACCTAGTCCTGGCACCCACCTGTGGTGAGCCAATATTACATTAGAAAATTTAATATTTGACCTGAAAATAGGGAGGCATGTCCCATGCGCCATCCCCCACTCTAAATCTGTCCCTCTGTCAGGTTAATGACTGCTGAATTACATTATGGCCTTCAAGGCTACAGAAAAGTCACCTATGTAGTTGCTGACATGACTCCAAGTTATACTCTGAAAATTTGATTAATCTGAAAATCATAAAGACATGCATATAGGCCTATAGATGCAAATAATACATACTTGCAGATGTTTGCGCATAACTGACGTCAATATACTTCTTATTGACAGCTGATTGATACTTGTTGATCTGTACATGCGACCTTGATATTGTCATACCTAAGTTTAGGCATGGCATATCCTCCCACTAATAATTACAAGGATTCATCAAATCTATCATATAAGATATATTAATATCATAATTTCTATTAACATACATATCTTATGTCTTAATTATAATAATCAAAAGATATATCATATATGCATATTAATTACTTCATTATAGAGTTTATGGTAATTAGACAGTTAGCACTCCCCCTGCCCTGATTGGTCAGTTGTAATTAAGTCACTGACCAGAGGTCAGTTGGGAGGTGCAGGTATGCTGGAAGGACTCTGGGTCCAGCAGCAATAGAGTCAACATGTAAGCAACTAAGCATCAATAGGCCTCTAGGCCTACACTCCTGAGACTGTAGAGAAATATATTTTATCATCAACTACAACTCCTGCCTTCAAGTCTTCTCTTCATTTGTACCACACAAAACCCTATGTTTACAATGGTGGCAGAATCCGGGTACCTTACCTCTTCATATGCCAAGCCAAGCTCCACCACAAAGCTCCCCATAAGATCAGAAAAATGAAGAATGAAGAAGGAGACCCTGCTCTACAACGTCTACAGCCCAGGAGAAGATACTGCACAACATGACGACTTAAGATCTACAAATCCGGTGAGAGTACTTTGATTCCAATAATTAACTTGTGAAACTTTATTTTTATTTCAGAAAAAGTCGGCACAGGGTACGGCCGCAAATAACGTATTAAGAGCGCAGCAAAAACACCATCAAAACCCATTTTATCTGTCTTGAAATTTCATGAAGATCCCCAGAATGTAAGCAGAATTTAAATTGGGAGATATTGCCAAAAACGCGTGGCAAGATTTGTATTCAACAAGCCACTAGCACCCATATCCGAAGCCCTCCCTGAAATTTCCTATCATGTATTTAAAGTTACAAGTTTCTATCCCGATCCTAGGTTGAGTTATGTCCCGATAATCATTTGGACATGTTTCAGAAATACCCACGGAAATAACACCAACAACCACAACCTAAATCCTTGGTGTCGTAATCTCCATATCCTAAGACCTGCAACCAAATGCCAATTATCCTTATTCAATCTGTGAGAAAAAAAGAGAGAATGTCTAGGATTAAGCATGATTGATAACCACTGATATACTGAAATTGACTTTAAACACATCGCCCAAAATTTGATTAGAATTTAGATTAAAATAATTATGTAATTTGTGAAGCAAACAGATGTAAAGGCTCGGCCAAGTCTTTGTATCTGAGGATTTCAGGGATGTATACTACCTGTCTGTCCACTTGCGGCAACTTACTACCACTTCAAAAATATTTTAATACACTATTATGAAAATGATATCATTCACGTGTAAAAACGTCAAAAATCAAACCTTTTTAAGCGTTTTAATATATAGTTTAACTATACTGTTTTAATATAATGTTTAACCAGCAAACCACGTTTCTAATTCACAAGGGGGAAAAAAAGGCAAAGCAAATATCCGAACATTTGTTTCCGTTTCTAGATAATCTAAGCTTCAAAACACTAACTGCCATTTGGCAATTAACCTGGCGTCCCTATCTCAGTGGCGGCATTCACAAACAAAAGCCCGACCCTTAACACATTAACAACTATCATCACAATCAAGGAAATAAACCAACGGCCAGATACTGTGGACAAACGTGGCCTCAGCCTATCTAACTGGCGGCCCTCAGAAACAAAAGCCCAACATTCGCGGTAATCCATAAGTCCACAATTAAAGCAACGGCGAGTTCACACCTATCCACAAAGGGTGGGGCTTACCATGCCTGGTCGGCGTACAAAAGCATCATATGGACTTGAGCAAATCACATGCATTAATGCTTTACTTTGTAAACTAAGGTATGAAAGTATTACTTTATTGACGTAATCAAAATGTTACGACATCCTCAGATAATTAATCTAAGGTGCGGTTTGAAAATTGAACCTAGCCTTAAACATTAGTCAAGATCTTTGCCTGAAGTCTAACTATTTTAGATATATTTAAGATCCACATTTTCACGAGGTCTACCTAGCGCATAAAACCATGTGCATGAAACATCTCAAGACATGAAATATTTGAAGTGAAAGGCATGCAAGAAACTCGTGTGACACTTGGGATTCTGTTACCACCATTTCTTGTGTTCCTAACATGTTTCTAACATGAAACTCATGTCAGTGTTTACCGTATGAAATCTTGTGTTAAAGGAAAATAATAAAAGGAAAATCATTGCGGATTCGAACCCTGGACCTCTCATACACATTTCTAGAGCTCAAACATTGAGCTATAGAGAATGATCTTGGCAGTTAAAGTCAAATCATTGTATTTAAATACTTTGTATTTGAGAGAAAACCTTCCATTTATATATAATTTTATCATATAATTCATTTTCTAATAATAATCTTCACTGATTAGAATACTCACAGCGAAACTATTCTAATTTTGGAATAGGGGTAAAAATATATCAAGTGACAAATAAAATTTGTCAGATTTTAGGGTGAATTCTCAGTGAGAACACATATCTAACCTGTGTAAATTGCATGTTTTACTCTGAAATTAAACATGTCAAAAACTGGTGTCAGAGAGAGATGGAAGTTTCCATAATGGATATGATCACTAACATAAATAATGTTGAATAGATAAAAGAGATAAAGCTGTAACTCTATATAAAACACATGGTAAAGCATATCAAGGTACTGACATTACCTAGGGATACCACCACACCAGTATTACACAAATTTAACACGTTAATGGAAAACTAGTAAATACACGTGTCTTGATTGCTGGGTATATATATAAACCAAATCTATTGTCTGAAACAATCATGAGTTTTATTTATAAACAAAATGTGAAAGAGAGATATATGGTAATACAATATAATTATAATTACCTGTTTTTGTATTGAAGAATTATTTTCTCTTCTTTGTCCTCATAATCTGTTACATCTACTCTGGCCCTGTCATTATTATGTCTAATGTTACAGGTAAGGTTATTCAACTCAACCCTGACCACACTGTGCTGGGTGTAGCGTCTGGTCCACTCACACAGGTCACTGCTGTCAATGTTTCCATACCACACTTCAACATCTCTCCAGCCTCCTTCCTGCTCCACCAGGAGCTGCTTCAGGTAGTGCTGAGTGTCCTCCAGGAGGAGGGCATCCAGGAGGCCTTTTACACTGATAGGGCAGGATTCATCCCACCATATATTAAGGTCATCAGCCCTGATCCTCCACTGTCGGCTCATCTCACCTAGCATCTCTGACCAGGCCTGGGGAGACAGGAGCTGCTCAGAAGGGTCACCCCAACAGTCACTGTAGTCAGAATAAGAGGTCCATTGACCTGCAGATGGGATTTGGACACGTATACTCTTTACACGTCTGATACCAGTGGTAGCCCTGCTCCTGCTGTCTGCATCTCCGTGCTGTCTGGTGACCACCTGTGTCTGCTGGGGCTCCTGTTGGTCGGTGTCATCATGCTGTGTGGTCCACTCAGGATAATTGGGCTGTCCATGGTGCTTTATGAGCTGACAGGCATCAAAGGGAGACCAGGAGTGTATGGTCAGTTCATCAAGCTTCTTAGTCTTGGTCAGTCCATTACTGCCCTCTATGATACTTGACAACCGTGTCTCACCTGTAGTATACCAGCTGTAGGTTCTAGACCTGAAATTAAGTTGTAAGTGATACCTCAGTAATGATTTTATAGGCAAGAACATAAAAGTACACCCTTCAGCTTGTACTAATCTTAAATTATCACATTATTTTCTATTTTGCCCTTTATAATGTGGGCCTCAAACAAAGACCACCTAAATTCCAAATCTAAATGGTAATTTTCCCCCTCTATTTTTTATAACGTTTTATTGATCCTGGTAGGGGTAAGGAGGTTATTCTTGTCTGCCCCCCTATCCAGCCATAAAGATTTAAGATTTCATCATAAAGGGAAAAAGAAGTCATACCATGTGATCTACACTCATTTATTCATGATTTATCATCTCTAAATATCGAGATCACATCAGATTTTTCATACACTTTTTAAAATATAACTTGTCAACAATATTCTGCATTTGTGCATCTAAATCATTTCACAATTTACCCATCATATAAACAGGTGTTTTCTGTAGCCTAGTATTTCTAGGCGTAAATATATCAATTCTTAGAGCTTGGGCCGCCCTTGTTGCTTCATTAATGGTTGTCAATAACGAAATACCATCATTAAACACTAATCTCCGGGCTGTGGTTGGTAAAAGATATTGCCTTCTATAAAATATTAGCATTAGATTGGCTTTTGTAAATAGTTCATGATTATGAATGTCCCTTGGTCGACATATATTGTAGACTGTTCTCAACGTTGAGGTTTGAATAGTCTCTAGAGTACTAATCTCTCTCTTCTGGATTCCTGTAAAGAAGATTTTACCAAAGCCTAGAGACGGTTGGATCATGGTCTTCATCACTGTCAGAGTACGAAATTCAGACATCATATGTCTTATTTTCCTATACATTTTCAGTTTAAAATAAGCACATTCATAGGTTTGTTTTAACTGAGTCTCAAAGTCCAAATTGCTATCTATCTGTATTCCAAGATATTTGTAACATTTCTCAATACAAACAGCTTCTGGATGAGATATATCAAGTTTTGAATTTTGGGGTTAAACCCTATTACTTGTGAATACCAAACAACGTTTTATTCACATTAATAGTTAGTTTATTATAATTGCCCCATGCTAGTAGTTTGTTTGCATCCTCCTGGACGCATCCAATTATTTCACTGTTATTACTGCCTCCTTTGTCCTTTATTATGAGCAGTTGACTAGCATTTGCCTACATATTTATTAAAACCTAGGAATTCCTGGTCATTCATATAAGAAGTCAACGGCAGCATAATCCAGTTACCGGGGATATTCAATGAAAAGTATCAAAAGCCTCCTATTGTGCTAAATTCTTAATGCAGGACTTTCTGCTCACTATATTGTATCTTTTTATTATCTTAAGTATAAAAGGCATAACAGTATTTACAGGGTTTATTTACAGCATACATGGTGAAAACGTTGGGCCAATAAATGCTGCGATTCTTGAGTTATTTCAGTGAAAACATCGGTGCTGTTTAGTGCCAGCTCCCTGGTAAGAGCAAAGCGTCCAATGCTTCCGCCCAAAAATCCTTTAGAAATCTCAGGGGCTGATTGAAATTAGCCTGATTCACGTAATTTTATGTTTCCAAAGGTAATTGATTAAAAGTTGGATGCTTGACGTGCTGTACTTTTCAACATAATTTGGTGAAATCATTTTGGCCCATCTTTCCCTGGCCAAAGAAGAAGCACTCTCCCCTACGGTCCTCCACTGTCCTCCACTCTCCACCACTCTCCCCACTCTCCCCCACTCTCCCCCACTCTCCCCCACTCTCCCCCACTCACCCCCACTCTGCCTCACTCTCCCCCACTCTACCCCACTCTACCCCACTCTACCCCACTCTCCCTGACTGTCACCTACTGTCCCCCACTCTCCCCCACTCTCCCCCACTCTCCCCCACTCTACCCCACTCTCCTCCACTCTGCCCCACTCTGCCCCACTCTCCCCTACTCTCCCCCACTCTCCCCCACTCTCCCCGACTGTCACCTACTGTACCCCACTCTCCTCCACTCTCCCCCACTCTCCCCCACTCTCCCCCACTCTACCCCCACTCTCCCCCACTCTCCGCCACTCTCCCCCACTCTCCCCCACTCTCCCCCACTCTCCGCCACTCTCCCCCACTCTCCCCCACTCTCCCCCACTCTCCCCCACTCTCCCCCACTCTCCCCTATTCTGCCCCACCCTGCCCCACTCTGCCCCACTCTGCCCCACTCTGCCCCACTCTCCCCCACTCTCCCCCACTCTCCCCCACTCTCCCCCACTCTCCCCCACTCTCCCCCACTCTCCCCGACTGTCACCTACTCTCCCCCAAAGTCCCCAATGGTCCTTCACTGTCCCCTACTGTCCCCCATAGTCCCCCACTGTCCCCCACTGTCACCTACTGTCCCCCACTCTCCCCCACTCGCCCCCACTCTACCCCACTCTCCCCCACTCTCCCCCACTCTGCCCCACTCTGCCCCACTCTCCCCCACTCTGCCCCACTCTGCCCCACTCTGCCCAACTGTCACCAACTGTCACCTACTGTCCCCCACCCTCCCGCATTCTCCCCCACTCTCCCCCACTCTCACCCACTCTCACCCACTCTCACCCACTCTCACCCACTCTCACCCACTCTCACCCACCCACCCACTCTCACCCACTCTCCCCCACTCTTCCCCACTCACCCACACTGTTTCCCACTGTGCCCCACTGTTTCCCACTGTTTCCCACTGTGCCACACTGTTTCCCACTGTTCCCTACTGTTTCCCACTGTTTCCCACTGTGCCACACTGTTTCCCACTGTTCCCTACTGTTTCCCACTGTGCCACACTGTTTCCCACTGTTTCCCACTGTGCCACACTGTTTCCCACTGTTCCCTACTGTTTCCCACTGTCCCCCACTGTCACCTACTGTCCCCCACTCTCCCCCACTCGCCCCCACTCTACCCCACTCTACCCCACTCTCCCTCACTCTCCCCCACTCTCCCCCACTCTCCCCCACTCTCCCCCACTCTCCCCCACTCTGCCCCACTCTGCCCCACTCTGCCCAACTGTCACCTACTGTCCCCCACTCTCCCGCATTCTCCCCCACTCTCACCCACTCTCACCCACTCTCACCCACTCTCACCCACTCTCACCCACTCTCACCCACTCTCACCCACTCTCACCCACTCTCACCCACTCTCACCCACTCTCACCCACCCACCCACTCTCACCCACTCTCCCCCACTCTTCCCCACTCTCCCACACTGTTTCCCACTGTGCCCCACTGTTTCTTACTGTTTCCCACTGTGCCACACTATTTCCCACTGTTCCCTACTGTTTCCCACTGTTTCCCACTGCGCCACACTGTTTCCCACTGTTCTCTACTGTTTCCCACTGTTTCCCACTGTGCCACACTGTTTCCCACTGTGCCCCACTGTTTCCCACTGTTCCCTACTGTTTCCCACTGTTCCCTACTGTTTCCCACTGTCCCACACTGTACCAAACTGTGTCCCACCATATCACACCAGCCCCACTTCATGCCATCCTGATTCTGAATGGAATAGGCTTGATAAGAAACTAAGGCTGAAAGCTATTTATAAGAGCTTTAAATTAAGCCAGAAGATATTCATGAATCTACTATTTATTCAATAACTCTGTGTGTATTGGTTGCGCTATCAATAGGTGCTAGGGGAAAATTGTAATAGTTTTCTATATTTTTCCTGTGATATAACTTCTTTTTTTAAAAAAAAAATCTTTTATTTATCCCAGATAAACATTGGCACACACCAGTTTTCTTTGTCTATCAAGCATATAAAGTACATCAAGATTAGCTGGAGCCTTGAATAGCAATCTAGTAACAACAGGTAATTACAGAATTGTGGTAGGATACCAAGCATGAAAAGATTAAGCTAAATCCAAAATCCAGAAGTGAATAACAACAGTATAGAACAATAACAAACAACATCAAAAAGTATTATTATGACAGTTCTGTGTACAGCTAGCATGTGAGAATCATTCACAGAGTATCAAGAGGCAGCAATACCTTAGTAAAAGTTGTTACTGGAATTACAGCTTTGACAGTTGGTAATATTAGGAATTCTCTAAAGATAATACCAGTAAAGAAACATTACGGGTATAAAATAATACTAAAGATAAGGGTGGAATACGTATAGCTGAGATTTTGACAGATATCAGGTTGTTAATCAGTCTGAACTTTACAAATATTCATAGAAAAACCCCAAGAATACTAACCAAGTCAGGTGTACTCATACTGTATTATTTAGTTCAAGAGAATGTGTAATGTGAACTATATAACCAACCCATTAAACTGTAGTACTATTCTTAATAAGTACAATAACCTCTTCCAACTGGAGGCAGGAAAATACCCTGTACAGGGACACACAAGTACTGTGACTACTCAGCTTCATCATGTTCGCTAATAGTGATAAAGATTGTATATCAGGGGCCTGTACACTGACACAAATCAGTCACGTATATGTTAATTGTACGAGGACATATAGCAACACAGGTACTCTGACCTCCCCATGTTCGCTGACAGCAATAAAGAATTGTGTCAGGGGCTTGTACATTAACATTAAAGCAATAGAGTTCAACTGGATACATAGGTTGAAAAGTAGTCTGCCTAGAAATAATTTTACAAAAATAATTTCCCACTCTGTATCTAACCATACCGGCTACCTGACCATACATTACTAATCCCCTTCAGGAATAAAAGTAATGTACCTTAGCATAAAATGGTTGAAAAAAAAGAGCCAATAGCAAAAAATTCCCTCACATAAAAAAGACTCATATCACAAATTTTGGGTCAACACACACACTGCAGACTATAGTCTGTAAATCTGAATAATAAAAAACATTTGCTTCAAAAATGGCCAATTATATCACATGATGAGACACATAGTCGAAACCACAATATAAATTAAGGCAGTGGAAATAATATATATACAAAAAGAAAGGGAAATGTGAGATCTCACCCCCATGAGACTTCACAAAAATGACAGGTCAGACACCACTGACCAATCAGCACACTGCTGCCTTGACAACACAACAACAGATCTGACCCAACCAGGTCACATGATATGCTAATAGGGGTAAGGGAGGGAAAATCAAACCTTACCTGGTCAGTTGTGGTCGTGATAGCCAAGAAGCCACGTCAGTACACACAGATTAAAGCATTAGTTACTTGTACGAGGACATATAGCAGGAACAAGTATTCTGACCCTCACAACTTTATTGTCAGATAGAGAGATTACAACATTTCAAGACAAGGAGTTACATAACTCTATATCAATCAATCTAAGTTTATTAGACTTAGCAGACGCAACATTTCTTTATTCGTTGCAGTTTTAAAGGCAATATACGAGTCAGTATTGCGTAGAGCTGGTGGCAAACTGTTCCATCTAACATCGCCAGAATAGCTCACACTCCTTTTGTATGCTTCACACCTAGGGATACCTACGTTGAACAGTGGAGCATCATGAGCTCTGGTTCTTATTTCCCTATTGTTTAAGAGCTCCCTCCTACCCTGCCTGATGTACATGAAGCTAAGCATGTGAGCTCTCCTACGATCCGATAGGAACGCGACATTGGCTCGTTTATGAGCTAATCCTGTGTTAAATAACCTGTCTTGTCCCAGACATATTTTTAGGCGTCTGTTTTGAAGTAGTTGGAGCTTATTAAGGTCAGTAGTATATGCTTGATAAAGAATGACGTCCCCGTAATCCAGGTAAGGTAGTATCATTGACTTATAAATGCTGAGAATATTATTATTTAGATACCTTTTGATTTTAGAAAGCAACGTTAATTTGAACTGTACAGTCCTAATTAAGGATGCTATATGATGCTTGAGATTCAGCGTTGGATCCAATATGAGGCCTAGATATTTGAAAATAGGTACTTGTTGAAGCCTCTCATTATTAAGACGAAGGTCTTTGTTCTTAGCTTTTTTAACTTTTGATCTACTCCCAAAGGCCATTACCTTAGTTTTCTTTGTGTTAATTGTTAGTGCATTAGAAGAGCACCATTTGGAAAATAAGTTTAAGCTTCCTTGAAGTTTATCCTTGGCCTCAGTACTGTTCTTCCCATGTTGATACAAAACTGCATCATCAGCATATAACTTAACTTCACAATTGTCTAATGCATCTGGAAGGTTATTGATGAAATAAAGAAGAACAGTGACCCTAGGACCGACCCTTGGGGAACCCCACATGTTATAGGAAGAAGGGGTGAGGTCACTCCATTTGCCATCGTTTTTTGATGTCTGTTTGACAAATAACTTTTACACCATTTTAGTGGATCGCCCCTAACTCCAGCTTCTTCAAGTTTATTGACGAGTATTGTATTTAAGGTCAACAAAGGCAGCTAGGGTTGTTTTACCCACATTTATTTTTGAGAAGAGATTGTCGGTGAGGTCAGCAATAGTACATATAGTTGAGAACCCTTTTCTAAAACCCCTTTAATTGTTCTTTAGTGAGAAAATTATTGGTTTGTAGGAAGTGAGAGATTTTCTTATGGACAATTTTTTCGAGCATTTTCCCCGGCAGTGGCAATAGGGATATTGGTCTGTAGTTTCCTACTTGTTCTCTATCTCCCCTTTGTGGAGTGGAATTACTATGGCTACCTTCCAGGCTTCGGGGAAAACTGATCGCTCTAGCAAGCAGTTAAAGAGATACGTCAGTTGCACATTCAGTATGAGAAAGGCATCTTTGCATGTTTTGGATGACAGAATATCTAGGCCTGATGATTTCAGCGTTTCAATTCACTTACACAAATATAAAACCTCATTTACATCAGTGTTAAAGTTGCCCAACTCAGCTCCTAGTCTATCCCCAAAGTACTTCCACCTATCCTCATGTTGTCTAGCTAGATTGGGCCCTATTGTTGTGAAGAATTGATTTATAAAGGTAGCCATATTATTCTGTCCTATTTCTGAATCATTATCAGGGTCCTTGAGGGAGATGTTACAAGTGCTAGCCTTCTTGCCCGGCATTATCTCTGCAACAATCTTCCAGAATTTCTTTGGATCAGCCTTGTGCGCCTCCTGTTGATTCCTAAGGTAGTCTGCTCTTAGATTAGCTAAATCTCTACCGACTCTATTTCTTGCTAATTTAGCTGCTACCCAGTCTTCATTTAACCCAGTTCGTTTTGCTTTCTTGAGTAGCCTATCTTTGTCTTTTATAACCTCAATTGCCTCATTAGTTATCCATGGCTCTCTGATGTTGGAAACCCTGAAAGATTTTAACGGATACATTTGATCTACTATGCCTAAAATAGTCTCTTCCATGAGAGTCCACAAGTAGTTTGGATCACGAGAGGCGTAAAAGGCATGCCAGTTGTGATCCAGTAGTTGGTTCTGGAAATCTTCTTTATCATAGTTTCTGTATGAACGTCCTTTGAATTCAACTTTACTAGGTTTGGTGTAGGGGCGCTTTCTTGTAATTTTAATTGCCAAATGATCACTTAAGTTTAGATTCAGAACCTCTGCGTCCCTAATGAAATCAGAGTTAGAGAAAATCAGGTCAATTTGAGTGCTTATTTTAACTCCATTCCTAAAAGAGATTCTGGTGGGTGATTTTATGAGTTGCTTTAGACTTAGGGTATTCATAGTGAACTCTAGTTCTTTGGAAGGTGGGGCTTTCCTGTCTAAAATGTTTATGTTAAAGTCGCCAATAATGAAAAATTCAGTGTTATCTCCGTGCAAGAAGGCATTGTTAATGCCCTCACCAAATTTCTTATAGTCCCCTTGCGGTGGTCTGTAGATGTTTATGACAATGATTGGGCGGACATTATTCAAACTAATCGAGATCCATTGCATTTCGATATGTTTACTGGAAATGTTGCAGTCAGAGTATTTGGTGTCTGAGAATTTTATATTTTTATGAATAAAGCATGCCAGGCCTCTTCCCTTTTTTTTACATCATTGGCCCCTGGTTCTACCCAATTCCTGTCAAGCCTACTTAATACATAGGAGGGAGGTGTTAAGGAAGCATCTTGAATGGTATGATTCAGCCAGGTTTCTGACACAGTGAAGACCCCAAAGCCGCTCTCTTCGACTTAGTGTTTCATAAGATCACATAGTCCAAGAGATGCGGCACTTTTATTTATGTGACTGAGGCCTAAAGGTTTGAAGGTGGTTTCCTAACCCAAATTTTCCATAGAATTCAAAAATCCATTTCTTAGTTGTCAAAGCCTCCGGGTTTTGGGTGAAAAATGACGTTTTCTGAGAAAAAATAGCATTTTCTGAGCAAAAGGATAATCCCGGTATTTCCTCCCCAGCTACCCTTAAAACAATGTTGGAAACTTGTGTATGCAATCAAATTGAAGGGTAGGACCTAGTGAACATGGGGAATGAGCAAAACTAAAAGAATTGGTTGGTTACCATGGTAACAAGTGGCAGTTTTGGTGGATAATAGTCAAAAAAATGATTAAAGCTTTTTTTCCGTTACCTATGGTGACCTCCAAATGCAAGTTTTCAGTCTAAATCTTTGGCACATTCAATAGCATCCAAATCTAAATTAATATGGTAAAAATGATGAACTATATTGAAGAAATTGGGTCTAAATTGACGTAATCTACTGATAAGTGCCAATTTCATGAAAATTACAACATTGGTATATATTGACAAATTGATGGTTTAAGACCATTTAAAAGCACCACAGTTGCTTACTTATTAATTCTGTAATGGGAATTACATAGAAAAATCAATAGAAGCCAGGCAGGGATCAAAAAACAACATGGCCGCCTCTTGATGGAAATTGGCTTGTATCTTATCTTCTAAAATGGATAGAAAGACATGGTTGGTGTCTATGTTAGGAGATTAAAGGTCTGGGAATCTAAATTTCAATGTTTTGAGTCTGTGGCAGAAGCCAAAATCCAAGATAGTTGACCCACTTTGAATATTACCACAAATGTAAACACATAAGGTATGTACACACATGGGAATGGTTTTAGTATCTGTGGTTTTCTGTATGAATAAGGTCCCAAGTTGTGAGACCTTGATCCTGTGTTAGTTCACAAAGCCCAAGATGTCCCACTTAGGTAGCATAAGATTGTACAGTATGGCTGTCATAGGCCCAATGGATTCATCATTCATGAATAATAATGATAATTACAAAGAATAGTCAGGTTTATTGATAAATAGATTCATAGATGTGGACCCTGTTGTATTCAAATGTGAAAAGGGAAACACCTTCAATTAGGGAATCCAACTTCAGGGTGGTTTATTTCGGACCATCAAGACTGGGTAGACCAGAAGGACAACAGCTGAAATGACAACTAAAAGCAATCTTATCTTAAATTGTACATTGATCCCAGGCAGTTCAGCTTATTCTTTGGGCATTTATAATAAGAATCATTAACATGCATTTAAGAAGAAAAAATAGAAGTCTAATGCGGTATATTCTGTATTGATCCTTTTGACTTAAGGGATATTTGAGGTTCTGTCAATCACAAGAATCTGTTATGGATCATTTGCCATATGTCTAGTTTCCCTATTAGTCTGGGGTCCGAGCCATGAAAATTCTGATTCCATATGCCATGAAAGGTTTATACCTGAAACTATTTTGGGGTGCTAGAGGGGTCCTTTGGGCATAAGAATATGCCTGTTGTCACTCCATAGAGGTGTGCATGAGAGTGACAGCAGCCATTATGTTTGACCACCCCCTACAAAATGTAACACAATATAATACAGTCTCTTTCTTTAATAGCAGACTCAATAAGTTAGCTATCCATTTCATATTACACAAATCAATAGTGCATTGGTAGGGGAAGATGAAACATGAATGACTTTGACTTTATCCAAGGTCAAGGTCATCAAAATTAAGGTCAAATTTTGAAAAACGTCAAAAAATGAGTGTTTTACTCCTTCCAAACTATCATAGCCTATGAAATATATATGAATAACATAAAAAACCACTCTGGAGTGCTAGTGGAGGCACTTGGGCATAGGAATATGCTTGTTGTCACTGTGTGAAGGTGTGTGCCGACATGACAGCAGCCATTTTGTTTCGTTACCTTCTTGAAAAATGACCCAGCAAGTTATGGTCTCTTTCTCTAATAACCTATCAAATTATTAAGCAATCTATTTCATATTAGATAAATCAATAATGCATCAGTAGGAAAAGATGAAACATGAATGACATTCACCTCATCCAAGGTCACAGTCATCAATATTAAGGTCAAACTTTGAAAAACGTCAAAAAATTAGTGTTTTATTCTTTCAAACTATGCTAGTCTATGAAATATGCATACAAAATATCTGAAACCACCTAGGGTACTGGTGGGGTCCCTTGGGCATTGGTAAATGTCTGTTGTCAGTTTGTTAATCCCTGCTTATAAATGCACGACAGCAACTATTTTATTGGGCTTTTATTTTGAAAATCTGACCAAGAAACAAAAGCTTACTCAATTTTTAAATTGACAATTTCATATTAGAGAATTCATTAGTTTAATAGTAGGCATGGATACAACATGATTAACCTTATCCAAGGTCAAGGTCATCAAAGGTAAGGCCAAATTCTGGGGAAAAAAACCCATCAAAATCAGGGTATTTTTTATTCTAACTATCTAATCTATAAGATATGTAGAAATAATATCTACAACTATAATGGGTGCTATAGGAAACCCCTGAGCATTGGTAAATGCCTGTTGGTACTCTGTGAGTGTTTGTGTAAGTGTGACAGAAGTCATCTTTTTCACCTCTCCTTCATACATAAAGCCCCTTTAGAAATAATCCCTCGTTGGCTCATGCAAATTATCAAGACATCTTATTCATATTAGATATATCAAAAGTGTACTGGTTAAAAAAATATTCAACAGGGGTTATTGTGACCTTAGCTAGGTTAAAATCATTGGAATTAATGGCACAATGACATGTGAGTTCTACATTGTAAGACTATCCTATATACTATAAAATATGTAAAAATAATAATGAAATCCATTATATTTTGCTTAAACAGTCATTGGGGAATAGGTAAATACTGTTTACATTCTGTAAAGATGTGCAAGTATGACAGCAGACATTCTACTGACTAAACAGCTAGAAACAAGAACTAGTCAGAAATCTTCATAGATTTAGCATAGGCAAACACAGCAGAAGGCAACAACCTTCCTCTGTCTTCATTCATCCTTCTTGTTTATATTACCAGAAATAGTTCCCTTTTATGTTTAGGCATACAAGTTAAGAATCTATAAAGAAATACTAAGTATGTGAGTACATTAGTTACCAGTTTCAAAAATATTTAATTCATGGTGTACCTGATTCTGAAGTCTGCAATTTCTTGCTTGCTTGGTGAAATGGGTGCTTGGATGGTGCATACAATTTATTTTTAATTCCAAACACAGTTATATATAAGACAGATGTCAATAAGGAGAGATTTAATATGAGGCTACATTATTCTATTTTTACATGTCATATCCAAACTTTCACCCAGTCTCAATTCTGTTATATCAAAATGTTAGTTACTAAAGGTTATGTGTGGTTTTGCAAAAATATATTTTCTCCAAATTCATTTATCCTGATGGCAGAATTATGGACTCTTCACCACTTTCTGTAAGTAACTTTACTTTTAGGTGTGACCGGAAACAATAATACATGAAATGTCTAGAGGCATTGAACAAATATGGCAAAAGATTGATAAGGTTCTTCTTTTATGTAAATATGGTCATTTGGATATTTATGATTTTTTTAGAAATCAATTGTTCATGAATAGGTTAGCTGAAATTACAGTTTTTCTTACCAGTGCAGAAATACTTAATTATGTTCGGTATCAATGAAGTAAAACCTATTCCAAAAGAGCCATTTCAGTATTCTGAGGATTACCTTTCTATCATGGGAGAAAGCTCTAAGTTGATAAAAGTTCAACAAGCAAGATATCGGAGGCCTCACTTCCAACAGAAAGAAGGGACATTTATAACGATTAGAGGTGATTACAGAGGCATGCTAAGACACCAAGCCATAAACTGACCTTAAATCTCAAACCATCAGTTTGTAAGGCCTTATCCCACGAAGGCCAGAATATTGGATATGAGCTATTACATTACGGATTTTTTACAAATTCGCTGCTGTCACACTTACATAAATCTTCACAGGCAATGCCCAAAAGACTCCTCTAGCACCCACAGTAGTCTTAGGTATAATTTGTGTGTATTCCATACACTAGGAGAGTTTGTAGAAAAGAAAAACAATAACATTAAACATTTTGCAAAGTCTAACCTTAATTTGATGATTTTGACTTTGGATAGAGTCAAAGTCACTCATGTTTTATCTTTCTCCATTAATGCACTAATCATTTATCTAGTAAGAAATGACTGGCTAAGATATTGAGTAGGCTTTTACAGAAACAGACTGCATCATATTGTGTCATATTTCAAATGGGGTGGTCAAAGTATTATTCACACATGTTTCATAGACCACAATACTTTGGAAGGGAAAAAACACTCACTTTTTAATGTTTCTGAAAGTTTGACCTTAGCTTATTAATGGTTGGTTGATTGGTTGGTTATTGGTTACTTTACAGCCCCTTATCATTGGTGTCTTTAACCTTGGATAAGGTCAATGTAACGCATGCTTTACCTTCCCCTACTAATGCAATTTTGTTTTGTCTAATGTAAAATGGATAGCTTAAGAATTGGGTAGGTTATTAGAGAAAAAGACCATCATTTGCTGGGTCATTTTTCCAGGATGTAACCAAAACTAAATGGCTGCATTAGCACAGACCTCCACACAGTGACAACAGATATAGTCCTATGCCAAAAGGACCTCTTTGGCACCCCAGAATTGTGTTATATGTTTTATACATATTTCATAGACTAGGATAGTTTGTAAAAAATTAAACACTTATTTCTTTGATGTTTTTCAAAGTTTGACCTTAATATTGGTGACTGTGACCTTGGATAAGGTCAATGTCAATCATGTTTTATCTACCCCTATTAATGCACTATTAGTCTGTCTTATATGAAATAGATGGCTTAAGAATTAGGTAGATTTTTTGAGAAAGAGACCATTACTTACTGGGTCATTTTTCAATGAAGTAACCAAACAAAATCGCTGCTGTCACATTGGCACATACTTTCAAACAGTGACAACAGATATAGTCCTATGCCCAAGGGGCCCCTCTAACACTCCAGAGTGTTTTTTATATGTTACTTAAACATATTTCATAGGCTAAGATAGAATTGAAGGAGTAAAACACCCATTTTTTGACGTTTTTCAAAGTTTGACCTTAATTTTGATGACCTTGACCTTGGATGAGGTGAATGTCATTCATGTTTCATCTTTTCCTACTGATGCATTATTGATTTGTCTAATATGAAATAGATAGTTAATAATTTGATAGGTTATTAGAGAAAGAGACCATAACTTGCTTGGTCATTTTTCAAGAAGGTAACGAAACAAAATGGCTGCTGTCATGTTGGCACACACCTTCACACAGTGACAACAAGCATATTCCTATGCCCAAGTGCCTCCACTAGCACTCCAGAGTGGTTTTTTATGTTATTCATATATATTTCATAGGCTAAGATAGTTTGGAAGGAGTAAAACACTCATTTTTTGACGTTTTTCAAAGTTTGACCTTAATTTTGATGACCTTGACCTTGGATAAAGTCAAAGTCATTCATGTTTCATCTTCCCCTACCAATGCACTATTGATTTGTGCAATATGAAATGGATAGCTAACTTATTGAGTCTGCTATTAAAGAAAGAGACTGTATTATATTGTGTTACATTTTGTAGGGGGTGGTCAAACAAAATGGCTGCTGTCACTCTCATGCACACCTCTACGGAGTGACAACAGGCATATTCTTATGCCCAAAGGACCCCTCTAGCACCCCAAAATAGTTTCGGGTATAAACCTTTCATGGCATACCAAATCCTTAAATAAGCTACTTTTTGGTGTTCGGACCCCAGACTATATTACAATTGACATATAGTTCATAAAATGTGATCTTCTAGGTATTACATTTAAGGCAATGACCAAATTACATCAACATCAAGTGAATGAGTTCAAGACCCCACTACATATGTCAGTGTGTCTATTGTTAATAGGCAACTATTGTGACAAACTAAGCAAAGACTTTGAATTAGAAGAGATAATAATATCCCCCTCATGTCACCCTGACTAATGTTGTCAACACTTTAACCCTCAGGGCAGACCATCAATAGCTAGAGGAAGGGAAATGTAGCATTTAGGTGAAAACCTAATGCAGCTAATCAAAGAGAACTGTTGTCTCCCCATATCCACTTTGAGAAATGTACACAAATATTAAAGGTTGATTTAGGAATTTTCAATATTACAAAAATAATCTTGTGAGGAAAGCAGTCCTATAAAACACCCTTCTTATGATTTCTATGAGTAAAAGACGATCATACTCTAGAGCTTGAGACAATTATGTCTCTTAACATTGTTATTCAAAATTTTTAATGACTTTGTCTTACCAATTTGTGTAGACATAAAATAATGGTAACTGTCTCAAGCAGGTCGTATCTCAATAATCTACTCTCACCTTGATCACTCGTCAGTTCTCTACCAGTCATTTGACATCTTGTACCTCTATAAAGGTACATAATTGCTATCATTTACACATTATCCTAAACTGATGGACTGGGAACTTAATCTTCTGTAAATATCTGTCATTAGGCTATAGTTTCCTTACTACCATAAGTTGCCAAAGCACATGGGCATACAATCTTGCTGCAGTACAGTTATTGAGTACTTTCTAATGTTTTTAATGAAAATATGTCCCCCACTAATTAAGAGATTGTTTAGATACCTTTAGTTCACATCACAAAATTAACAGTTTGTTTGTTTGTGGGATTAGTTTAATGTCTAGCCAACCCTTCAGGGTTCTTTTACCAGACTGCACAAGTTAAAGCCTTTCAGGTTGTTTTACGCCACAGGGGTGGTGACCGAATCTATGAAATGAGGTGCCTATTTGTAGACCCAATGCCCTCTTTATAGTGCTGCCACACTGAGATATCATGTCATAGGCCCACACAATACCCCACCCAGTCACATTATACTGACACCAGGCTGATCAGTCATGTTTTGTGGTTCTTACTTTATACCGAGTGCCAGGCAAGCAGTGACCACTGCCATTGTTAAAGTCTTTGGTGTGACTCAGCCAGGGATAAATCCCAAGACCTCCCAGACTCAGAGCGGGCTCTCTACCAAAGAGCTACTGAGTCTGGTCCCCCCATTTGTTGCCTTCTACAAACAGCAAGTGGCTGCTGGGGACCTATTCTTCCCAGGAGGCTCCCGCAGGAACCCCCACCCCGGATCCCCACGGGGGACAAAATTAACTGAGAAAAAGTGGAAGGACAATGCAATTGGACTTGATGGGCCACATTATACAGCACTTACCTTCACATGAATTTCTAAACTTTGAAGTCCTTATATCAAAGTGTTTCATTCTTCATATTCTATACTTGTGTTCTATTATAAATTTGAAAAGGTGCCCTAACTGGCTCCATACAGGTCTACTAAGATAGCTATGTTGACTCTCAGAAGGGGCTGGTTCAGAGGAAAAACAACCTCACGTTTATAAGAACTAGATAGCAGAATCCAAACTGGAAAATACACAATTCATACACAGTACAAGTGTGCACACAGTAAATCAGTAGCTGAAATTGGAATGCTCTCCCCCTCTCCCAATCTGTTCTTGGGATTGCAGGGGGAGGGTACTCTCTGGACATTTACCTAGATTCAGGGACAGGCACTAATATTTTCTGTGCGTTCAAATAGCGGTGCAAAAGGGCCTGCTTGGTACCAGCCAGGTGTACAGAGGTAGCACACCCTGACCAGCGGCCACTGTGACCTGTGATCTGCCCACTCAGGTGTGTCACCAGTGACCACCACTGGTACCTGCAATTAGCACTATTGGCAGTCTGGTGGACGGCTGGACCCACTTCCAGCTGCTATTGGCGCACACTCCCTATCAAGGACTCAGCATTACATACAATTAGGTAGTCCACTTGGTCTTCAAGCCAACCAACACCCAACTACTGCCCATAATGTTTGATCCATCTAGGAAATAACCTGTGAATTCAATAAAGAAGGAGGTATCTGTTACTTAAACTTGTGTAGGTAACTATCTCTATGATCTATGCAGAGCCATGCATACAAAATAATTATGATCGATAATTTTTTGCGTAAACATTATTATATTTTTCTTATGAATTCTTCTTATGAATTCCACAAAACTGTTTTTATTATATTCATCTCATGAATTCCACCAAACTGAATTTATTGTAGAAATACTGAAGAATAAAGACCTTTCTTTACATTATGACAGCCACCTTGCATTACCTAATGCTACTTAAATAGGCCATCTTCAACTCTATAGACTCACACAGGATTAAGGTCTCACTACTTGGGATCCTATTCAGCTGGAGATAACCACATATACTAGAATAATTCCCATTCATGTACATAGTATATTGTATTCAAGTTGGTGGTAATATTCAAAACTGGTCAGCCATCTTGGATTTTGGCCTCTGCCACAGACTCAAAACATTGAAATTTAGATTCCCAGACCTTTAATCTCCTAACATAGACACCAACCATGTCTTTCTATCCATTTTAGAAGATAAGATACAAGCCAATTTCCATCAAGAGGCTGCCATGTTGTTTTTGATCCCTGCCTGGCTTCTTTTGATTTTTCTATGTAATTCCCATTACAGAATTAATAAGTAAACAACTGTGGTGCTTTTATATGGTCTTAAACCATCAATTTGTCAATATATACCAATGTTGTAATTTTCATGAAATTGGCACTTATCGGCAGATTACGTCAATTTAGACCCAATTTCTTCAATATAGTTCATCATTTTTACCATATTAATTTAGATTTGGATGCTATTGAATGTGCCAAAGAAGATTTAGACTGAAAACTTGCATTTGGGGGTCACCATAGGTAACGGAAAAAAAGATTTAATCATTTTTTGACTATTATCCACCAAAACTGCCACTTGTTACCATGGTAACCAACCAATTTTTTTTAGTTTTGCTCATTCCCCATGTTCACTAGGTCCTACCCTTCAATTTGATTGCATACACAAGTTTCCAACATTGTTTTAAGGGTAGCTGGGGAGGAAATACCGGGATTATCTTTTTGCTCAGAAAATGCTATTTTTTCTCAGAAAACGTAATTTTTCACCAAAAAACCCGGAGGCTTTGACAACTAAGAAATGGATTTTTGAATTCTATGGAAAATTTGGGTTAGGAAACCACCTTCAAACCTTTTGGCCTCAGTCACATAAATAAAAGTGCCGCATCTCTTGGACTAACACTTTTGGTAGTCAAACAGACTTCTCACATTAAGATGGGCAATGTGTAAACCCCTGCCATGATCTAGAGGTAGGAGAAGAGGTAGGGGCGGAGGTATAACATTGTTAGCCTTTAGGTGGTAGAAGTATGACCCAGTAGTAAAATACTTCACTCTTGTACATGAAACAGACTTGGTAGAAAAAGCAAGTACAACAACCAGTAAAATAAGAAAAAACAGTGTTGATATGAGAAACGAACATGTATGAGGACTGACAGCTATTAATTACCCACTAGTTTAATGGATATAGGTCAGAGGGACCATCCATGACACGGGTCATATAGCTATGTAGGCTATTAGAAAAAAACGTCTCAATTCACAAGACAGAACTTGATGAGTTTTGGGGATAGTAGCAGGTTGAATTAGCGTTACATGGATGACAATAGAAGACTTAACTGTGAGACTAGCAGTATCGAGAACTTGATAGGCACATGATAGGCAGCATTGAGACACTCGATAGGTACATGCACTGAGTAACTGGGCTCGTGAGACATTGTGATACGATATGTTGATTTGTGCCTACCGAATAATCAGTACAGCCAGTGATATATGGCTAATCAAATCTATGCTAGACTTGGTATAATCTCAGAGTATGTATGTTCAGTTTTGAATGGGAATAGTTGGGTGAAGATATCAGTGTCTTCAATACAGGAATCAAATTTGGAATATGCAGTACAAGAACTGGCAGTTCATGTCAAAAATGTCCATGATATAAGGTGGTAGAGCAAGTATGTAGCATTAAGTATGAATCCCTTGTATATGACACCCATTAGTACATGAATCAGCCAGCAGCAGGACCTAATAAGTGACTTAAAGTCACGTGAACTCGACTTGAGCTTGTATTTGACTTTTTAGATCTAGCTTATGACAGGAGATCAAGTACATGACGTTGAGTAGGATTCCATGTACGTGACTCTAACCAGTTGAAAAGAGAATAGAAACATGACAGAAAAAATTAGAAATTGAATTAGACTTGTACATGACATGTTGCCGCTAATATGTGACATCTAACTAGTACATGACCAGTTTAAAAGGGAATAGTACATGACAGAAAAAATAAGAAATTTAATTAGACTTGTACTTGACATGTCGTCGCCAGTACGTGACATCAATGACTAGACCTAATAGGGGGATTCCTTGTACATGACTCCAACTAGTACATGACCAATAGACAGAAAATATCAGAAATCCACTTAGACTTGTACATGACACTGTGCAGCTAGTATGTGACTTCACGGACTAGACCTGAGTTTTCTTGTGCTATCAGTCGTCCTATAGCGCCAGTCCTGTGCTGGTGTTTTCTGATGATGGTGGAAAAGTTCAAATTCGTAAGTAGACTAGACTTTCAGTTCATGGGTGATAAGACGATTTTTACTTTCATTGGTCTGCAGCTAGCAGTAGTATTGTACCCAGCAGCTCAAAAGTCAACTTATTCTAATTTCAGTATTTGAGTGTAATGTCTGGTTTGAAGCTTCATCCATAGGGCTAGTCCACTATAGGGCAAGTCCTTTATAATTAATTGTGTGCAGTGCATAGCTGCTGAACATCCGATCAGTCATTACCAGTAGTAGGGGGAATGTGGGTTATATCGCGCATGTGGGTTATATCGCGCATCTACCCTTAAACAGTCATAAACTAGTAAAAAATGATCTGATTGTAAAAATTCAAAAAGATACTTGTGCAGTATTGTGTACGGCAGCCCAAGCAATACCTAGATATATTATTCTTATGGAATAACTAATAGAATATCAAGTATGCACCTTATTCAATATTTTTATTACGTTGCCTTAAATTTTTAGTTAATTTGTGATTTTACTTATTTTGTTACTACAAATTAATTAACGTGATGTGATATTAGACTCCTATTTAAACAGAAAGTCCGCGAAAATGCGAAATTATGTAACTTTTCCCTTAGAATGAAATGGATATTTTTTTCAATTATATTTCAAATTAAAAATATAACTTTAGGTGGTATTGTATCACGCATTTACTGTTGTTGTATCGCGCACCTGAGTGAAAACTTTACATTATAACTCTAATTATACTAATTTCATTAATTTCGGAATTAAATCCATGTTGTAAAGTTTTTTTGGATACCACGAATATCTTTCCATTGCATTTGTTAAACAAGTATCATGTCAAATACAATTTTAAAATCATACAGAAGAAAATGCAATTCTTATCTATTATGTAAAATATCAAATCACAGAAAATTAGAAATTCATTCAGAATTTGCTATTTTCTCAATTATAAAGTAGCACAACGAGTTCATTGTTAAATATTCATTTGAAAATCACGTTGATTTAATATTTTTTGATAATTCCTTTTTCTAAGAGAATACAGGAAAATATGCCCACAATCTCCAATATCTCGTCAGTCATTTCTTATTTAACTATTTTCATATTATCACATCAAAGATAGGTGTTCAAATGTGCGATACAACACCTAGATGCGCGATATAACAACAGATCATTAGTTCTAATTAATTTGTCCTTCTTGTTAGATATAAAATGATAATTTTTGTGCACATTCATCAATCTTTAAAAGTTGTTTTCCTCCTTAACTGAAAATAATGTAGGATAAAACGGGTTTTGTGTTATCACAAAATTAGATAATTTATTTGTTTATTTGGGTTTTTCTCCTCATTCTCCTGGGACACACCTAATGACTTATATATATGTATAGCATTTGCTGCTGTTGTTATATCGCGCACTTGATGCACCACTTTCCAAGGATTGTAGCGAAGATAAGATATTCCTGATGACCTAGTAGGGAGCTGTTGCAGGACAAAACCCGTTGAGCCATAATCTATATGTGACCTTAATGAACTTAATAACTTAATGAACATGAACTTAATAATTATGAGATATGTTAGAAATTAGTGAAGCGAATAGGATAGTTTTTAATTTGAATCTACTTGATGGTTGTCATGTTTATTTGTTTTAGCTCTGACATAGCTTGGTGTAAGGAAGTCTGGAATATGAAACTTGTTGTACAAGTTTTTTTTAGTCGTGTATAAATATTACTTAGAAATCAATAAGTATTTGATGTAAGATACTCTTATTACAATGTTATGATAGAGCGTCTTAAATTAGGGGTTTAGAAATACAGTATGTGCATGGTTTATTCCCGCCAAATTGTATAATCAGGCAAGTTATCCAGTATTCCTTAAAACTGAAAAGTGTCAATTTTATGCCTGAAAAAATATTGAATTTATTCGTGCTCTGTTGCTCTTTACTTGTTTCACGCATGGGCAACATGCCTTGCTGCAGCCCACGATGCCCCAGTCTCCCCTGCCCTCTTCTCTGGCCCAAGTAAAAGCATGTACGCTGGAGATAAGGATGTGGGTCAATTTTAGCAAAATTCTGCAATTTTGACAGATTTACAGGATTCAAGATGTTTATTATACGTTTATTATACTGTTAGGAGGCCAGTGGCCTGTTTCACAATATTGTTCTTAACAACAAATGGTTGGTAAACAACAAATGCATTCCTAGTCCACTTTGATTGCTGTTGGGCAATTTTTAACAAACAAAAATAACCTACTTACATTGATGTAAGTGAGCTGTAATCTGTACAGTATAATACCTACAGTGTCCCTTCAGATATCAATTCACAGAAGTCAAATTGATCTAGCAGAAAAGAAGTTATCAAGGTTTCATAACAATAGTGCCGTGACTAAGATGATGTTGCGTAATTAAGGTGACATTGTAAACCACACCTAGACCTTTAAATGCTAGTACCAGATGGCTTTGATGAATAATGGTACTGGTGCAGGTCTTTCAAAATAACACAAGTTACCTTTTCATTTACCTTGATGTGGAACCCCCAATAGAAACCATTCTAATATCTAAAACATGGCATATACCTATAAAATAAGTAAGAGTGAAACCACAATAAACTTTCTCGATATAGGTGAGCAGCCAGGCAATCCAGTTTCAACAGAAGTGACCAATTTACTTTTGTGATGAATGTCCATTCTTCTGTGTAAATTGGAATATGATCAAGTATTGAGATAACAAGTAAAAGATGTAAGGTACGAATAAGGTACGAAAAGTATATCGGGAAATCCAGAAAGCAAGAAAGCACAGAAATGTATTGTAACCGGATATGACATCAGAGTAGTCACGTGATCTAAGTGACCAATTAGAGTCGAGTGATAGAGTATGAAAGTGGGCCATGAGGCCCAAAATAAACAGTCCCATCTTGGTACTCCTTGTGTTCACACGTCTTCTTCCAGTAACCTGACCCTCAAAGAAGTTTAAGCCGAAGCTATGCCAAAATAGAAGTTAATTAACTAGTTGAACTCAAATGATCCGATTTAGCAAGTTATCTAACGTAATAGAGTAGGGGTCCGGAAAACCGAGGATGCCCCGAAAGCCCGAATCGACCCGAAAATCCACCCAAGAACGAAAGACTGGGCAGGTACAAAAGCCAGAGATAGTAAGCGGTCGGCCCGTGACTGCAGGGACGGAGGTGCGACCTGCTTTGCCCCACGCTACCAATCACTAGGCAAGCAGCGACCCGACCCCCACGGAAGACCAGATGACCGGAACGCCAACATCCATCCCTCCCCTTAAACAAAAACTCATCCACCTCCATCAGATGTCCAGAACAACCGGCACACAAAACCGAGAATACAGCTTCCCCGACCGTCCCGCTCATTCCCCCTCATGAGCGAGACAGGTCTCTTAATCTCACACCTCTTCACCGTAGAAATCGGAAACCCGACCCACCGGGGAGCGTCACACTTTCAAATTTGATATAGTTGTCAACAATAATGGAGTGATTTGAAAAATGAAATTAATGAACAATGCATTTAATAATTACCTATTCTTAATTTGTCGAAATACTTTCTGTCCGTCATTCAAATTTTGGTCTACGAACCCAATGCTGACCCCACTCTGCTTCGTGTAGATCCTGCTCCACTCAAGTAGGCTATTCTTGTCAATGACCCCATGCATCACTCTGATATGTCTCCAGCCTCCTTGCTGCTCAACCAGTAGCCGTTTCAGTTCACATTGAGTTTTCTCCAGCAAAAGATGGTGCAGGAATCCCCTGATATTGATGGAATTATTCAATTCAATCACAAGCATCTTAGCCCTGATATGCCACTCATTGATTACAGATTCCAGCAGTTCTGACCATGCCTGAGGGCAGAGACATTGGTCTGTAGTAGGAACACCCCAACATTTACTATAGGTTGATCTTTTTTCCCCTGCAGATAGACAAAGTTTTATCCTGGAAATGGTACCTTCCTCAGCAACGCCATCCTTTGATCCATTTAGTGCAGCGACCAGCTGCCATGCATCTTCAAAGGACCAGGACTCTATTGTCAGTTCATTCTTTTTCTTCTCTAATGAGGACCATCTCAACCGACCTGTGGCAAGCCATCTTTTTCCCCGACTGAAAAGAAATAGAACTAGTTAATAAACTGTTGATTATTTACCAATAAGGAATTATATTCTTTGAATTAGAATAATTATGTATAGAATATTCTTCAATCCTATTGGAGAACATCGAGATCTCAGTTTGTATAAAGTTTGGTTATCTGTTTTGTTCAGCTTGTGTAAGGTTTGGTTATCTGTTTCTTTCAATTGTGATAGTTTAATACCGCCTTTAGATTCCACATACCATTTAAGTTCACATTAGATTTCAAAATTGTTCTTCCGCAAATTTTTCTACAAATAATTGAAATAATACCATAATATCAAGTGTACCTATAGACATATTATGATAAAAATATATATTATGTGCTTTAGTATTTTGTAGAGAACTTGAAGACATTTCCCTTAGAGTATGGACAGTCTTTATCTGTTGATTACTCACTAGACTATTCTAATTAGAAAAAAATGTGGAAAAATCATTTGCTTGTCCAGAGGCCTAAGACAGGACTGGGGAGTATATACATACAGGTGGATATGGCTAGATTGTGGTCGAAGGTTCACAGTGTTTAAGTCCTGAGGGTCTGCATGTTGATGCAACCAAAATGAAAAGATACTACCATTATGATATGTTTGTGTTAGTTGGAAGTACTCACTATTTACAGGGCAGAAGGCAGCCAATACTTGAATCAAATATTTCTTGACGGTTTTCTTCAGGGACTTCTTGTAGGCAGTCATAGATGTGTGTCAAGAAAGGTGCGTCTTCTATCATATGTTTGAAAAGGTCATATTTTTTTGACCCTTCCTTATCAGGTTTAAAGCTGTCTGTTATGTCATCCCACAATGCTAAAACTCCATTGCCAGCTGTGCATGTTGCACTGTAATCCTGTTTCTCATGTAGTAGGATTTCTATAAGATCTTCATCTGTCACTAACCTCTTCACCTTCTCCTTGAATTCGAAGATCCATTCTCTGCGTTTCGTTTTATTTTCATGCCCACTATTGAGTGAAACAATAAGTTTCATCATGTCTGATAAAGTTTTCAAATGATCAAGATCTGCTCCTAGTACACTGAAGAGAATTCTCTGGGTGTTTCTGAATTCTGTCCTGGAGCACAAGTGAAGGAGAAAATAACACAAAGTCTCTCTGGGTAGTACTTGAATGGCACATGTTGCAAAGTATTCATGGAACATCTCATGGGTGAAGTGCCATTCCATGATATTTTCCATCCTCATGTAGTTTTGTATTCTCTGCATGAACGCAAAGTAAGGGTTTTGTGTGTGAATGCCAAACTTCTTGAGAAGTGTATCATCAAATGTCCTTATGTCACTTAACAGAGAGTATAAACTGATCATGTAGAACCGCTTTGTTTGAAATTCCAATTCAATGTCATTGCACTTCTGCTTTTCAAGCTGCCGTTTCTTTACATATATTTCCATAGAAGAAAGAAGTTCTTTCAGTCTCAATTTATTTCCTTTTTGAAGTTTCAATGTTCCATCTGCAGTTACCACACTCAATATATGGGTTCTCAAAGGGTTCAAGAGAATGTGGTCAAGTTCTACTTCACTGTCAGTGATGTAATCAACTACAGAATTATCCTGAGGTTTCTTTATTACATTGTAATACTTTTGAACATAGTCAACGCCTTGCTCCCTTGTGAAACCTTCAATTTTCATCCTTCTTTCAAACTTGGACAGCTTAATGGGACACAGGCCAGACCTGCAAGTTGCAAACACGATGTATGGTAACATATTTTCATGGCTTTGCCCAATCAACACTCTAATTTTATCCAACGTGGCTGTATTCCTGCACTCGTCAAGTCCGTCTAATGCTATCAAGACCGTTATTCTCCTTTTTTCAATACTTTCTATGATAGCATCAATCTCATCATCAGGTGCTTTGATGTTTTGTCTGATTGCATCTAGAATTTGTTTTTTTGCAGATTTTCCTTGTGTTAACTTCAATGTCGAAACATTTATAATCACCATCAGATCCCACATCTTACGTGTTTCTCCATTGTTTGTGCTCCACATGTAAGCATAGTATCGAATGAAGGAAGATTTCCCTGCACCAGGAGGTCCCTGTAGAATTGCAGTGTTCAGTGGTGGCTCACTTGGCTTCACTGAGAGTGCTTCATCAGGTAAGATGTCCAATGGTTCACTGTAAGATAAAACAGAGAATATTTTGGTACTAACTGAAGAAAAACCAGTCAAATCAGGTTTCCGAATGTATACTGTACTAAGTATACAATTTCATGATATACCAGCTATTTCTGATTGCATCACTGGAAGAATGCCACAAAACTTATCAAGTAATACAATATATTACCACCCCAAGAACATATTTATGTTACTTACTTCAATTGTTCATCACCTTTAGCAACAATCTGGATGTACACTTTCTCCATGTTGTAAGGTCTGTTTAGTTCTTCGATGTCAAACAGGTGGCCCATCATCACATTTTTGTTGTAATATTGCCGGTGTTTTTCAATCCCTGAAAATACATACTAAACTTGAGTTTATTCAGACAGTGGCATGGATGTGGCCTCTTCTTTAGAGTTTAGAGTAATTGACAGATTTTATTCTAAATATATAATATTAAATCAACAAGGTGTCTTGGGGAATCTAATACTGAAAAAAATTAGGTAAATATTCTTATTAGAAAAAAAGTTATGTCAATTTGAAGACACAAAGGTTGGATATGCTAAATATGCTAAAATAGACCAGTCTTTGGTATTTGTAAAGATATAACTTATATATAATCTAGGCCAAAAATTGAAATCTGAAATATGATTTGAGGAAATATGTTTATTGCTGAATATAGCCACACAGCCACTTGATTCAGAATTTCTTATTTTGAAAACTTAATTTTGTTCCATGGTTACCATGGCAACAAAATGCAGAAAATCCCATTTTTCTTTTTTTACCAGCGATGCAAACTATAACAATTTCATTTGTAGCATGGATTAAGCTTTTATTCTTTATGCTCATGATTTCTAAGCTAAATAAAGGCTCTAGAGCCAGGAATGGGGATTTCCATAAAGCTGAAAATCGCAGAAACTGTCACATATGTTTGGGATGTTGACAGACTGTTACAGGTTCGAGCTATGACAGAAAATGTGCTGTTGGAATTAGGACTACTGCAACAGTTTATTTGAAAAAGTGAAAAAACATATCAATTATCCGATTCTGTTTGAAAATGATAACTGGATCATCTAGAGCCTCAGGATTTGCTCTTTATAGAATACCATTAATTTTATTACATTAGAAATTTAAGATCCAATTTTCATGTTCGAATATCAAAAAGAATTAAAATTTTGCAATGAAATGTATGCCATATGTATGCAGAAATATCAATTTTTGTTTATTCATGTAAGCATATAAAGGGGATAATGAATTATATCCACAAGTGATTCTGTGAAAATTATCTCTCCAAACTAACTGATTCTCCCAATTTGACAGAGTGGGTCACCTCCCTGTGGTTTTTCCAACATGATAATATACATATGTGATGAGTTGTGCCACACTGACATAATGGTCTTCTTAAGTGCTTTTTGAAATATTAGAAAATGGGTTTCTTGTTCTATTTAAATGCATATATTTAATTTAAACCCAAATGCAAACCATAAGTCCCTCTAATATTAATCCAAAGTCAAACACACTTCAGTTGTAACACTTCCATGCTCGGAGACAACAGAGCCTCACTAGTACTGCGGACAATTTTTCTAAAGTGTCTGTGGTGTGTCTAATGGTATTTCTGAACCCCATTTTTCAGCCACCTGCAGAATGAGCGCAAACCTAACTAGCCAATGGTATCATCAGATTTTGAAATATGCGACCATCTAGACCAATCCAAATATGTTTTCCCAACAACTGTCATATTAATTAATATTAAGAATGTGAAGAATGCAAAGCATGATTGGTTAAGGACCAACAAATCCCTTCCAGATTCAGTTGTTCACCTGATCTAAAGGGATCAATGAGCGCAACGCAGAGAGACATGGTTTTTGGATATAATTATGAAATAATGCTGAATTTGTATTGGCGAGACATGGAGTTACTCAGGAGTAAGAAACAACTTCATGTATATTGTGCTGCAACAGAGGCTTGTTTCATAAAAGAATCTCTGCAAATTTTGGGGTCATAACTTACTACCACCTTTAATTTCACCCTCATCGTAGCTATGTGGGTTTTGTTTTTCCTTATGTTAGTTCGGTTGGATTTATGGGAGGATTGGGTCCATTTATGAAAGTTTTAGGTCTATTTATGTCTGTTTTGTTATAAAAACAACTGCATACAAGAGTTTCAAACCTGTGCACAGTTTCCATAAGGGCACATAAAACCTCACTAGCTACAGAGGTTCATATGAAACAACCCACAGAGGGGGCCGACTTTAGGAGGGTATTTCAAAAGAAATTCTAAGGAATTGGGGGTACTTCCAAGATTTTCAAGAAAGATTTGAGAATTTTCTTTGGCATTTCTTGAAAAACTCTATTGTAATGTTTATTTTTTGGTTGTATCTGTTAATTCATATGCCCCTTCCCCCCATCCCCTCTCCTCAAGTAAAAAGAACATTTTCAGGGTTAATATAGAGTTAAAGCAATGATATGTTGGGAGAGTTAACAAAGATTTTATTTTGAAAGACTTCTACAACGAATTACTTTAAGAACTAAAATGAAACAGGGATTTCTTTGTAGACATGATTTGGCCAGAGGTCCTTATGAAATACCCAGGTAAAAAAGGTGTCTTACCTATGTACAAAAACCATTGGAATTCGAACCCCAAAGATCACATTTTAGCTGGTCTTAGAATAAGAAGATACATATATCATAAACAGGTACATAGCAATGGTTCTATATGAAAGGCTTTTACTAAGAATTCTTAAAGTTTTTTCCTAATAATTACTACATCAACGAAATTGAGCTTAGAATAAGGAACAAAGATTTCTTGATATAAGATTTATACTGAAATCACCTCCAGTTGTTTTGCTGACTATGCATTCTGAAAGCTGTGGCTCAAACTCCTCCCCTGGATTATGTATGCAATTCCAATCAAAAACCGTTGCTGGGAGTGCTAGCAGTATCTGCCTCTCCCAGCCAAGGGTGTGAGGCTTTAATAATATTTTGGATTGGTCTAGGTACGTTATATTGTAGTGTTGACTGAGTAACCCCAGTGAGATCAGTATATACAGGCCAAACTTAAAATGCAACAGCTTCATCTGGAGGTGGTGGCCCAGAGAAAGCGCATTTACCCAGACATTTTTAAGTCTACCTAGGCTGCATACAATAAAGTCAACTGCATATGTCCACATTACTCTGATTATTTGAGCAAGTCCAACTTCCATTGTTTCCCATGCAGTCTCATCAAGCATTTTTTCTAGGGATCTGTGCTGAGGCAAAACCCCAGAAAAGATTAATTATCTCATTGATTAACTCTAGACTAATATAGTTATATTGTACCGGGAGGTAATTTCAGAACAATTCTTATTTCATAGAATCTTTGTTGCTACTCCTTACTCCAATTTCTTTGCTCTGTGATTTTCTTTGAGAAGAAACTTGAGAATTCTTCATTTAAGCCTTTCATAAAGTATCATTGTTACTCTCCTGTGAGTGATTTATGAGTAGTTGGAGGTCTGAGATGACCTAGAATTTGATCTCAGACACTGGAATTCCAATGGTTTATGAGTTGCCAAGAAATAATTTTGACCTGGGTATTTCATAATGACCATGTGCCAAAAATGTGGTACAAAGATAGTAATTTCTGTTTCATAATGGTAAATTAGAATTATTGAATTCTAACTTTAAGAATTCATTGTGAAACCCTTTCATAAGCAAATCATTGTTAGACTTCTCAACTTAGTCACATTTGATTTCAGGTCCCCCTAGTCTATATTTTGTTTGATCTAAGTTGTTATTTGGTATCCATTTAATTACACAGAGGGAGGGTTGCTGAGATTCCATAATAAAAAGAAAGGAAAATCCAAGGCCTAGAATACCACAAGAAAAACTAACAAAGAATTTATCATGTTATCAGTGGAAGTTCTACAATAGCGATTTTAAGAAAATAGCTAAGAAAATTCTTAAATATTTCTTTGTGTTTTAAGAAAATTGTACAACAAAGATTTTTTCAAAGATTTTTTTATGAAATACCCTCCTGCACCACTTTTCATTAAATGTAAGCCCTAGAGTAGAAAACAATAGACATGCACTGTGACAACTGCAGTGGACCCAACAAGAAACGTTTGTCATAACCAACTGTCTTTTGAGCCATTGCCTTCTTTTTTCTTATCCCTGACCATACAAAGTTTTTCCTTGAGTAGTGCTCTGATTTGCTGAAACTGAGGTTTGGTTTCACCAGTGTCAAGACTGACGAAGAAAGAGGAGATAATGCAGAAGAATACTCAAGGGAGCGATGTCTTTGTTACAATATTTTTGTAACAAAACCGTTACAACTTCTGTTCTGCTCTATCAAATTGAATTCTATAAATCAGTAAATGAAGGGAAAAAGTAGGTCTATATAATGCAGCAGCTACAGCTTATTTACAACATTCTCAATAGCTTTTTCTTGTACTTGGAAAATGTACCAATAGCACTCAAAGTGGGCAACAAACGCTTTCCTTGTTTAACTACCATTTGTTATTATAATCGCTATTGTGCAACAGGACACAGAGATTTTTTTATATGTTTGATGGAAAGCATCTCAATAAATATATATTGAAAGAAGATTCCTGTAACTAAACAAGGTTAGCAAGGTCAGGAAAAACTTTCCTATGAAACACCTGTCAAAACTTTACCCCCAATGCCCCGTCGCATAACGGGTCTTGCTGTTGCGAGGATTGGAACATTTTAAAAGACTGTCTCTGTTTAAAATTGAGTGTGTTTGATGTACTGGGGGGACATTTTGGGGTGTGAATTTTAATAACCTTTTTTCAGCAAATAATAGCAGTGTCCTTAGGCTTATGATATATATAGGAGGTAAGTGGCGGAAATGTCTTTACATGTCAATTAAATGTGTTCAAACTGTGTGCATAACAGGGAAAGAAAAACTAAACCATTCTTAATCGCTCGCTGTTGCGAGCATTTTGTTATGCGACGCAGCACATGCGACATCTGACCCAAATCCCCAAAAAGCTGGTCACATATATATAAACCAAATATAAGTAGCTAGGTTTCATATTTCATATATCCATTTGAACTTCTCTCAATGCACAGCCAAAATTTCAATAAGTGGGGTGACTTAATGCTGCTTCCAATTCCTCTAAGGCCTCACCTTATATTGTGAAAGCTGAATAGCATAGATAGATAGAATGTCTTAATATTCTATACCTTGCAAAGGGTGTACATGCAGGTGTATCATCATTAGGTGGTCATCATAAAAATTCAGTGACAGTCAGCAATGAATTACATATTTTACCACAATAATCTTTGTATTTTCTTGAATTGTTTAAAAGCTGGATAGTATCGGAATGATTGATCACTACCTTTAGATAATATCTAGATTACTAGAGTACTTTGATAGTCCAAATATAGATTGTTGAAGTAATAAAATACCTTTCTGCACTTTGGTAGGCAATGCTGACTTTTTTTTTTGTCCTGCCCTTGACTGATTTTTTTTCCTTTTCCCTTGATGGGGTGTACGTGCAGGTGTATCATCATTTATTTTATAGGTTTCAGCGTTAAGACCAAGATGGCGAACAATATGGTCCTGACCACTGTCACAAAGGGCCTTAAAAAAGCCATGAAGTTTCCACATCGGTTTCTTTTGGAGTAAATCAAGGAGAGCTCCTATCTGGTCACACTCGATTTTGTGAAACTGAAATAATCAGACATAAGATTAGAAGATACCCTGAAGTTACAGGATAATTAGGTAAATAAATGTATCATTTTTAAATGCTCACTTGCATCTAGATTGATCAGGTCTACATTGCCCTGAACTGTAAATTGGGCTATATATCACAGTATGTCATAACATGTCAAAACATTGCATATTGCAGTCACAATTTTACCTCTATTCTTGCTTGATCTTCGGCATCTACCACATTGAGTTGACGTAAGTGATGCCGTATCTTGGGCAGATCGATGCTTGTTGTCAACATTACACGTTTGTCATTTAAAATGTTACAATATTGTTTGTTGCAATTAACAATATCTTCTGCTCCAGTGCTATCCTTCATCCATGGTGGTATCCCCTGGCTTGAAGATGTGTCATCAGGAAACATATTGGAAGGTAAACCTAATTGATGAGAGAAATTATATCTAAAACTAACATCTTTTCTTTAGGAAAACAACCAATGAACTTAATTATTTGACACTGCTATAAGAACACATGTGATTGCAGCTACCTAAATGAAATGTGCATGTCATTCTCTGCCTCTTATTAGTTTCCATTTATGAAACTGTCAATTGTTAATGATGTCATAAAAATCTTTGAAGGCATTGACACCATGTATCTCTTATGATGATTTTTGCATAAAGTATAAACACATACTGCTGTTGCTGGTGCATGGGTCTGGAAGGGGCTTTTCCATATTCAATGATTGTAGCTTATAATCCTCAACAATGTGTCTTCCCTCAGAGACCTCAAGCTGTTCTGGGCCTTTGCTTTTCTTCATAGGAAAAGTGAGCACTTGTTCTGTAATTTTCTTTTGGAGGTGATCAGCATGTGTCCCAGTTTCATTTTCCCAGTTTGTCCACTAGCAATGATGTCCCTTGCTCATAATCAGGGCTATGTCCTGCCCTGTTAATTGCTGTGCTGGAGTGTGCCTGTACCCAGGGAGCTGATCCAGGAACTTAATGCAACCTAAGAATGGATCTTGAACCTTGCTGGCAACTTGATGAGCCCTGATGACTGCATTCTCCCTTTTCTAGTTTTAGACCTGTAGTTACTCCGGAAGTTCTCGCATCAGATCTTGTATTTTCTTGCACTTGAATAGTCCATCTTGGTTCATAATCTTTATTTTCCTCAATGGTTTTGTTGGATGATGCAGATGAGTTTATATTTTGGAGCTTTTGTGTGGTGTGTTTAGTGACAGTTTTGTTGTCTGCATTTGGCTTAGGCACTGTTCTTGGCCAACACTGTGGAGCGTCCAACTCACTTTGATTGATGTGTTGTCTTCTAGGCTGCAGTGATTCATATGTAAAACTTAGAAATATGCACTTAGAAATTGGTTTGCTAGTCTTTTGTTTCCTTCTTTTCTGATTTGTTACAAGACACCAAAATACATAACTACAATATCTTCAAAAAGTACTTTTTCCAGAGTTTGCCCTACTGCTAGGAGTTGATTACTCTAATGAGAGTTTTTCCTTCCATTTCTGGCTCATTAAAGTGCATACCAAGTTGTTATATTCTCCTAGCAATCTAAACAGGATTTATACTTGTACTAGCTTTGTTCTTAAGATTACAGAATAATAACTTTGGTTCTTGGAAAGAAAACAATTGTGAAATAGTTTGATAGTTAGAATTTCAAAAATCAAGACTGTCTACAGTTAATTAATGACAAGGTATATCCTATACCGAGAAATCTACTCCCAAAATTAGGTCACATACACGGAGCAGAATAGACCCAAAAAACATGCAATGTAGGACTCAGGATAAACGCCCAATCATTTCTTCAATGATTCATATCTTTAGTGATTCATAAATTTATTGTACAGTAGACTTTATCTTAGAACCGCATTTGCGTCTACAAATTTTAGCACATAGATCAAGTATCTACAGTGATGGTCATCTATGTTGAGCCAATTTCAGTAAAATTTAATTTAAAGCTTGTGTTAAACAGAGAAGATAACGACACTGTTACATTGCCTTCCTTAATTACAAGTAAGTTGTATCACTTCCTTATTCAAATCCTCATAAAAAACACAGATAGAGTGGTCCTACCTGATGCTGCGCTGGGTCTTCTTGATCTTCTTCCACTGTCAATGCACCTTTACCCGACGAAACAGGTTAACCAATGATAAATGCCAAGTATGACATACACTTACAGGAATGAATCTAATGCAGATAGTTTTAAACTACTTGGCAGATTTGTGCAATATTGGCCAATGGAATAGATGGATAGGTTGTATATTTAACTTAATGAAATGCTTCCTCTGTTACATTTGGGATCCCTGAGTTCAAATGGCTCTTCTTACATATTACACGTTCAAAGAATAAATCTAAATAGTGATATCATAACCAGTACAGTATCAAACAACACAATATAAGAAATGTTGCCAGATATTTTAAGCTTGCACATGAAATCTACTTCTGGAAGTATTCATTAAGCTTTAGAGTAACCACACCAAACACAATATTTTAAATTTCTTTCAGCATTAACCTTTGCAAGGCCCAAGCTGCTGGCAGCCTTTGTAGGGAAGCACAACTCCATAATTACAACTAGTGTCATGAGGTACCATCATACTTAGGTGTACTGAAGCCCAAATTAATTCCTGATTGTTGAATTTTAAGGAAATTTCAATTTTCTTACCAAACTGACTTCAGATGAATCTACATTTATTTTTGTTGTTTCAAGTGTAATATCTGTTCATCTGAATCTTGATATGAATTGTCATCTAATCATACTCATACCAAAAAAGAATGATAAAATCAGAGGGTCCTAGTACTGACACCTCTTACTCCCTTTGATTTAGAAAACTATTTTCCTGAAACATAAATTGCACTATCCCTTAGTTTTAAGCTTTACAGTGTTCCACGTAATAGCCATTTGGAATGAACTCATAATTAGAGACAATGAGAGATTATTTGAAAGGCGATCCTTAATATTAAAGTAAATTAAAATAACTTAACTCACTAAAATACAAAACATGCATGAGTCTATTCTCAAGCTAAGAACAAAGTGGTCCTACCTTATGCTGCTCTGGGTCTTCTTAATCTTAAGCTGTCAGTCAACCAAACATTAATGTTGAAGCCAAGTATGACATATACTTACAGAAATTAATCTAAGAAGATAGTTTAAAGCTACTTTGTGTAGTGTTTTGCAATGGAATGGATGGATAGTTTGTATATCTAACTGAAATGAAATGCCTCTTGTTATATATCTGCAAACTCTGAATATTTATGTTTTTTATCACTAACTATCATATTTAAAGAATAGATCTTAATATTGGTATTATAACTGGCACAGAAAAGTACTGGTTTATCATAATATTTTGAGTTAAACTAAAAGGTGATATATTTGAGCTGATATAGGATGAAACCAAAGCATATCCATATAAACAGTTCTATGAAATCTAGCTTTATTCCACATCAGAAATGTTGCCAGACATCTCTTATGCTTGTGCATGAAACATACGGTTATTGATACATGTCTGAAAGTCATTGTTAACTTAAGTCAAATTAGACGCGATTTTCTTCCACCTCTAATTACAAAAACATTTGCTAAGCTTAAAGTCCAATACCCACTGTTTTTGGAAAAAATTGGTGCCAACGTCAGCCAACTCTGCTTGGACAAGGCATATGCATAAATAATTGGCATGCCATCGCAATTAGCTGTCTGCACCAATGGCAGTGCCGATCCATATTAAAGGGTTCCTTGCACATATATTTACAAATGCCTATCTTTCATCTAATTAAGTCCTCTTTAATATTCTCAAAATAGTTCAAAAGGGGAAAAAATGAAGTTCTAGTGATTTGTAAAGGAAAAAAAAAGAAAATTTGGGAATTCCGTAATTTCTGGGCTTTCATTTTTGTCCTTGCTACATCAAAATAAAGGGAATTCCCTTTCCAAGTAACTTGGGAGTCTCAGATAATTGAATAAAGTTAGGAGAGCAAAAGATGACAAGTATTCATAGCCTGTATATTGGCCTGATATTAAAATTTAATGCTACAGCTAAAATTCCTTTATATAAATCATAGGGAATTGGGGCTTCCCTTTTTTGAAAGCTGGGGATCCCCAATAAGTTTCCTTGTGTCACAAATTAAGGAATTCCCTTAAAAACACATGAACTAAACCAAATATCAAAGTCTCATAACTGTATCAATAATTTGACAGTTACAGTTTTTATGTGCGGTTTTCATTACACCTGGTCGGAATTCCTTGGATACTACTAGAAGTTTATGTCCCACCAACTTGAGACTTGGAATATACATTCAAGACTAGTTGAACAACAAGATACTTTGAAATCATGCTTTAGAAATATAAACTTTAATCATGCCTGCCTTGTAAAGATAAAGTACAATTCCAGTAAATCTCCATCTGAAAATGAAAAGCTTAAGCTAGAGGGCAAGCTCAAAGAGTCACAATACCTTTTTAGAAGGCTGAATTGAAGTCACAAAGACTTGTAAAGAGTCTATGGGAATGTTCAAGTGTATTTCAGCCTGTTTTACCATAAATAATAAGTGTCACAGTTCCAAGTAAGTTGAATAAAAGTTTCATAAACGTTGAAACATCATAAAACGTATTTGTCATTAAACTGGGAGTCTAAAACAACCCCAAAGGCACAAAAGTACCAATTGAATAGAAGATTAGAACTATATACATAAGTGACCCAATCGACAGCCATTAATGTCCTTTCAAGTGTATTTGTGTCATAACTGCCTGTAAAGGTAGTCAAGTTGAATGTGGTTTTACTTTTCTTTTTAGAGACAAATATTATGTCATGATCACTTGGCAGGATATCCATGACACCAGAATTAGATATTATGAGGAGTTGGTGCAAATCAAGTCTATAATATTATTTTGCCTTGTAGGGGTGCTGATAATTTGTCTAAGATTAGTTGATTGCTCAAAATACTGTAACTGTTTATAACCAGGGGATTGTTTATCTTGGTAATTTATATTAAAATATCCAAGCAGGCATATGTCTTTGTTAATTGTGTGGAGTAGTTGATTTACTGTGTCTATGAGATTTTCCCCAAAAGCAATAATATTGCCATCCGGGGGCCTATAGACCGTTCCAATAATTATGTTCTCAGTATTGATCATTTTTAGTTCAACCCATAGGCACTCACAGTCAGAATTATTATAATTATACTCCTGAAAACTCACGAAGGAGACACTATACTGTTCTTTTTAATATAAACCTACACCTCCCCCACGTTTAGGGACTACTATTGGTGCATTAAATATGTTAACGTTGTCTATGTATCTATACCACACAAAAGATTGTCGTTCATATGTATATACATGTTTGTTCTCAAATTCTGACATGAAGATATTGGCGTAAGAGGGGGAAACTCAGTGCCCATAGCCATTCCACCCACCAGTAAGTAGTTTTCCCCATTGAACTGGAAATTGTTGTAGGCCAATATCTGACCCAGAAGCTCCATCAATAAGAGATTACTTGGTTGTTTGCCCTTGTTCCTATGTTCCAATAATGCTTTATAGCTATATAGACCACATAGCAGCCCTTATCATTAGGAATATTGGTGTATAGTGAAGACACATCTAATGTGACTAAGATCTCTTGTCCCCCCAGGTTTTCGACATCTCCCAATTCATTGAGGAAACCACAGGTATCTTCAAAGCAGAATTTACCTAATTTCACAATCGGTGCCAAAAATGGTCAACAAATACGGAGAATTGTTCAGTGGGACTTTCATTGGTGGAGACTATGGGTGTACCCGGGACAGGGTTGATGTTTTTGTGTACCTTTGGTAACAGGTACAGTGGTGGGGTCTTATGGTTGTCAGTGATCAAAAACTTCATTGTTTTTTCACTGATTTCCGCTTGCCACATTCTCTCTAATTGGAGAGCAATCCGCCGATTATGTTAATACCTGAGGTCTTCATGTTCTTCTGGTAAAAGTTGGTGTCGGTCAACTGTTGTTTGCCTTCTCAAGTATAGTCGCTTCTGTTCATAAAGACAGTAGTGCCACCTTTGTCAGCTGGTTGAATGACGATTTGTTTGTTACAGGACAATGATTTTACCACTGCATGTTGTTCCATGTCCAGATTCTGGGTTTTTGGCAACCTTATCTCAGTATCCAAAAGAACCAGCTCGTTTATCGAAATCAGAGTTTCGAGGTTCAAGGGACATTTTGGAGGGATCTAGGTGCTTTTTGACAAGAACTTGATAACCTGTGTGCTAGATAAGGGGCCTGTACTGGCACCAGCTGCATGGGCGTCAATAGGCCTACCCTTATCAAAATGACATTTAAGGCGTAGTGATATCTAATTTCACCCATGTTAGGCTTGCCCGGGTCAGGACAAAACTTAAGTCCTTTGTTCAAAACTTGTGTTTCAGCACCCCTATGTGGGCGGTCTGAAAGATTAATAACATTATCTAGATCTGGAATATTGCCAATGTCATTATGTATTTCTCTCTCAAAGGCATTTCTGAAGTCACAATCATCCTGTCTACCTGAGGGAGACACACTAGAGAAAGGAGTCAGACGTCGCATTCTGATGAGGTTGAGCTTTATTGACCAGAGTTTCGCTTGCAACCAACAAGAATCTACCCGGGTGGATTGTCCTTCAGGTCCATTGTGGATCTCATTGGTCATACTTCCACCAACATATCCCACTTTAAGTCGCAATGTCTGGGTCGTGCACTCCAGGAGCGATGCCGTGGTCTCCCTCTCAGGCCCGACCCCTCCTTATGTTGTGCTTCCATCTCCCCAGCTCCCTTGTGGTTCGTGGTTTCTAGGTGAGCCCTTTCGAAAAAGCAGTTGTCCTACATCGAGGTCCAGTGCCTGGATGCTGTCCCTGGGCCCTTCCTCCTCATGGGCAGCCCTTGGGCCAGGTCTACATCTCTCCTGACCTCGGGTGTCACCTCCAGGGTGCTTCCTTCCACATGGGTTTTGACATTTTGAAATATTTTATAGTCTTGATCTTTATTCTTTTTGATTTACTTTAGCTTTGGCACTCAAATTGTATGTATAAATGCACAACCATTCAGTAAGCTGACTTCAACAGTATTTGTTATTTTCTTTCATTGTAGTGGCCAAGGCCAATGAAGAGTTGACAAAGCCTTGTGACAAGTTGAACGATGCTGCTTTATTTCCTTATGTACAATAGCAGGGTCACAGGTGCAGAAGCACTCACAAGGAGTTGACGAAATATCCCACTAATGTACAAATATTCATTCCACAGGAGATCTATTCAAATGGGAATGGCAGCAGTGTATATGTATGAAGGTCCTCTTACTTACAGTAGAAAGTCTTTAATGTGCAGAAGCCCTTTACACAGTCCTTTGTGGAAGGTTCTTGTATACTTGATATAACTTTTTGTAACTTAATATAACTTGATAGCTTCTAGTACAAAGAATAATTCCTCCTCTGGTCCTCGAGTACAAAGTCAGCAAGTCACTACCATCCAATGTTTGTTTTTTTAATTCATTTGCTCATTCAGACAACAAATAAGTGAATAAGTACACTTGTTTACATTTAGTGTCTGAGTTGCATAGATACAACTATACCAATAATATCGTTTAACAGATTACACATTTACAGCAGTTCAATACGTAATCATATAACTTACAAAAAGGTTACAAAGATTCAAAGTACATAGGTAAAATTTCACATTAAGACAACAATAATCTCAAAACATAATTCGATAGTACAAATTTGGCTAAAATTTCCAATAAGAACTATAAGCAAAATAGAATGGAATATGTATCATTCAATACATTTATAGTAAAGCACCTTTTAATCTGTTAAAATTCTCTCTTTTAAACTTTTCATAAACATCAATATTACAAATTATTACAGGTAAGTCATTCCACAATATAGCACCCCTCTAAAATATATTCTTTTTTACCTTTTCAGTTACAGGTTTATAATTATCAAAAACTGGTGCATCATGCAGTTGGGTAGCATTACCAGGAAGTTTTGATAAGTTATCATGTGTTCTATATTTCTACATGAAACTTAATATGAGTGATTCTCTTCTACTATTGATATTCATAATTTTACATCATGTACATAATTCTTCCCTGGTTACTTTTTCTCTAACATCAAGACTAATTCTAAGTCCTCTATAGATCAATTTTTCAACAGTAGAGCCATCATATTACGACATCACCATATTCCATCAATGGCAAAATTGAACTTTTAAAAACTGTAATTGCGGCATCGGTTTCTAGATATTTTCATATTTTAGAAAATAAAAATAGTTTATATGATAAAATCTTGGTTAACTCATTTATTATATTTATTTTAGTTCAATTATTCATCTAAAACAAAACCAAGGTATTTATATGAACATACCCTATCAAGTATTTATTCGTTAAGGGATATATCTACATTATGGTATCTACTTTGTTTTATATCTGACCTTGAACCATAGACACAATATTTAGTTTTTTTTACAATTTAAAGATAGTTTGTTCTTATTACACTATGTTGCAATTTTTGACAAATCATTTTGAAAAAACACAAAAGCATGATTAAAATCAGTTCCAGTAGGGTATAAAACAGTGTCATCAGCATATAGTGAGACAGATGAGTTATTGAGAACTGTAGAAATATCATAAATATAAATAAAAAAATAAAAAAATATTTTACTTTTCTAAGAACTAACATCATTTGCAATCACAGTCGGATATCTAGTACAGAGAGCCATCTATTCCAAATTTTTATAATCTTTTAAATTTTGTTTCACCTGATAGCCATCACATGCATTCATGATATCTTCAAGTAGATCTAACCTATTATGGTGTCTGGCCGCCTCTGAGTAATACAAGTGGTCGGCTGACTTATAGGTTGTACCTTGATAATTTATTGGACAAGGATACATACATGTATGCTTCTCTTATAAGAATAATGTGATTGAAATGCTATACCATCAGGAGTTTTTACCATTTTCACGCTTTCCATGCTTAAAGAGAGGGGCCATTGAAATTTTTATTTTGTTAAATTCTCATATAATACTGTAGATACAATGCTTCAGTATGGGTATATAACATTATTATGATTGTAGGGTGATACTTTGTACAGAAAATCTTTTCTATACATCAGATCACATACTGAATCCCTTGTACACCTGGCTCAGGACTTCTGTTTGTGACATCACAAAAAGGCTGTTAAATTTGAATTTAGATTCGAATTTCAAAATTTCAAATTCTTTAGTAATATTTCTTTAAATATTTTTGTCATAAATGACTTAATTTAATAAATTTCAACACTGTTAGGCCAAAAAAGAGCACCCAGGAAGTTTAAATATTGTTATTTTTTCAGTTTTATAATTTTTCAACTCTTCTGCATGTGACGTCACACACAGACAAATGCATTGTGCAAGCTGCACAAGGTGCAAGACAGGGTGACTCATTTTGATTCAGAAAAATGTGTGTAAAATAAATTCTACTAAAGGTAGCTGTATACAATTTTGCATGGGTATTTCCTGGGTGGTGGGGATCATGGCAATATACCTCTTTACAGTCGCTGGCCCCTCCCTTTAAACTGTAAGGCAAGTCATTGATATCAGAATAATATATTTTTTCTCATCGATCACCAAGTAGCTCCCTTGTAGTTTAATGTTTATTCCTTTTGATTTTGATGGGGCATACATACATCGTAGGTCCCTCCTTTCGTTTTGTTCTCTCAAAGTTAATGCATCCAACGCATGAACGCCTTTCCATGTGTCCAATGTCTTTAGTGTGTTAATGTTCTCATAAATTTCACCTTTGATGTTAGGGTTGGAGAATTGAATCCTTATGCATTGCGGCCTCGGCATCCGGTTGTTTAGCTGTCCAAGTCGATATGCAGCAATAATGTCCCCTTCCTTTACATCAATGCCCAGGTCCAATAAGAGTTGATGAGCGATTTCCTTTGGTGTTTTTGCATTTTTTTCAGCAAGTCCATCAAGTATCAGCAAGCAGCGCCATAACTGTTTATCATCATTAATATACTTGCTATCAAATTTTTCTAGGATCTCCGATTTTGCCTTTAGATCCTTACGAGTAGTATCCAAAGGTTCTTTGGTATCATCCAATTTTGCCACTGCCGTTCTTAAGTCACTAGCATGTTTTCAACAGTTTTTTGAAGCTCTGTCATTGAGTTTTCATAGTTGTTACACTGTCTGAGACGGTCTTGACCGCTGCATCATTATTTTGTTATGGCATACAATTCCAGAGCTGTTTTGGATGATTTAAATAATTCATCTAACTTCTGATAACGATCCTGGCTTTTCTGCTCATTGATTTGCTGATTTTGGAGTATTTGCTTTAATATATCATCAGTAGAAGACTCTTTACCTTCGTCACCTACCCGCGCTGTAGCCCTGTCACTCTCCACAACGTCCAAGTTTACTTGTATAGGTGCTATTTTTAGCTCGGTTTCCGGTAGGTCCACTGCTGTTGTGGTTGACGGCATCTTGGTACGTGTCTTTGGCGGCATTTACTCATAGATTATCACGTAAATATGGAAAAATATGAGTCTACAGTAGTATTTATATGTATATAATCACTTGTTCCTTATGTAAGTAATCACACTTAACATTGACACTTAAAATCGTGGAAGACTCCCTTTATGTTGTGTTGCAACACCACTGACCACCGCCTCACATCTCATCCTCTTGCTGCCATTACTTCCCATGTATAGGTGGTGTGTTGAGATCTGACCTGAGGCTGGGAGGCTCCTATATATATATACCCCTTGGCTGGAACATTCGAGAAATGCCCAGAAGGGTCCAGATCTTACCAGAATAAGTCATAGATACCTATGTTTCCAGAATATTCTGAAATGTTCTGAAATGTTCTACTTATTCTACAAGTTTCTACTACATTCAACACGGTCCATGTTCTATAAAATTCTAAAATGTACTACTATACACTATTATCTAAATCTTGCACTACATTCATAGTAATCACTATTTTGATACAATTTATTATCATGAATAACTGTAGATAGTTAACCTTTCCAAACAGGTTATAGGAAGATACATTAGTACAAATTATTATAATGACAATAGGAAAGAACTATTATATTATTGTATGATCAACCAATCGATGTTTTTCAAATATCTAGCAAGCAAGATGATCTATAATGTCACTAGGAAAAAATGTCTCAACACCCTAATGCCACAGCTTTCCTGGAGGAAAGCGCTGACAGCAGATTGTTCACTGTGGAACAGACTGTATCTGTAAATGTAAGATTTTACATCTACAGACCCTGAATGTTTTATTAAAAAATATCTAGATTTATTTGGGCCCAGGAATTTAAAGTGAAACCTGAAGTGGAAAAGCAGATCTGTATCCAAGAAGAAATTAAGAATATGGAAAATATTCTTGAGAAACTATTATAAGACCACCGAGGTAACATTCATGCACCAGAAGGGAGAATTCTCTACAGAGTTAACTGCAAGTACTGTTTTTTTATTATACCTTAGGGTGATACAGGGTTAGTAGTTAACACATGAATTATCACAACCGTGCGATAACCAGCCTTTCATCACCCTGTATGGTGATAAAGACAAGTAGTTTGTGCGGGAATGGTGCATAAATGTACAAGGAACACATGGAGTGAACCGCTAAAAAAAAAGTCTGCGAAAATGCATTATATAACGCATGTTTTACCTAAAAATATGCAAAATTTACAATTTGTATGCTTAGATATACCCATAAAACACATTAAAAAAATGCATACTTTTTGTTAAACGCATAATAATAACAATATTTGCGACGTTGGCGATAATACGGGACTTGCGAAACGAACGGCCATGAAGTCAGCTTACAGAGCGCATCAAAAAACGCATGGAAAATGCATGAAACGCATGAATAAACACATAAATATCTCGGGGTATCTGGCCCCTGATGTCAGCCCTCGACTGGCCCTGCGGGCCCTGGTCACGGGCTGATATCAGGGTCCAGGCTCGGGGTGATAACTGCCCTCGTACTCCCTTCTCGGTTGGTTATATGTATATCTTGCATCATCTTGTTTAGAAAGGTGCATGTGATATGATAAGACATCAACATGTGTCCTGCACACTCTTTTTGCTTAGATGGTTGTAAGTATATATTCCTGAGCATTGGTTATGAGAGTGTGTGTGCCAACAATGGCTGCTACAGCAGTGCCACTTATGGCACAATGCTTGGATTGCTGATGCAAAGAATGATGTTTATTTGGCTTAGTCACTATCAGCTTGGCATTAATGGACCCTTAATATACTAAAGAGTTGACAAAGCCCTACCTGATGCTGCCCTATAGATGTCTTCTCATGGGTTCTGCACACCTGTATCAAGTGAAACAAGAAACAATTGTAAAATAAGAATGAAAAAAACTGTAAAACTTGTACATGAACAGGAAATATAAAGGAAAGTTCATTGTGATTAGGTGTGACAATGCCACTGTGGTGCTGGTGTGTATATTTTGACGCTGAAACAACCCAGTTATTCTAGAATGTGCAAGAGCCCTTTTGGCATGTGCTACAGAGGCAGACTTCTTGCCTGCCTTCCTGTACATCAAAGGTGTCTCTATAAGGGAGGCTGGTCAGCCATGTCCTCTTTGGACCAGAACATAATGGAATGCCTTGTTAGGGAATGTTCCCTCACAATGATTCATGCCTCTGATCCGTATATATATATATATATATATATAGAATTCTTTATTTATGTGGCAAATTTCAGTACACAGGTTTTCAAGTAAATCCACGATACCTATTACAAAGACCTTACACATATGTTTCAATATTAGAACAATATAACATAATATACATTTATGATATAATTTCAAGATATAAACATAGAACAAGACATCATTTGTATTATCAGTATAGTCATTGTGGAAATCAATATAGGGGAATCACAAAAACTGTTGATAGCCAGCAATTTAAAATGAATCAGTTAAACATAAAAATTTACATATGGATTTAATTTATGATCGGTTAAAGGGTACAAAAATTGGACTTAGAGTTCACAACTCATAAATTTGTGATTAATTCATTTCTTTTTGGATGAATTCAATCACATCATATGTATCAGTCAGTCTTATTTCAGGGGTTTGGCTATTCCAAGATATTGTACTGCTCATTATTTTGCCAAGGACTAATGGCACTGGAAGATCCTAGCCTTCTTTCAGTACTTAGCGGCTCACTTCTGGTGGCAATACTATCCCTACTACTACTACTACTACTACTACTACTACCACTACTACTGCAGAAGGATCAGAGGCCCCATGCAAACCTTGACAGTATGTGACACCCAGCCAGCCCTTATATCAGAGTAGCAAATTGGGAACTTTGGATTAGACACGTTCATTACCATCTTTAGTCAAATAAATACATATCATCTAAACCAAACTGTTTTTGAAAATTATATAATTAATTTTAGTCTTTATATTTGATACCATACAATACTAATCTAAATCAAATATGTTTTTGAGTCGAAACATGACTAAACATTAGCAAATAACATTGTTTGCCACCAGTCTATCCTGACGAGGTCATGACCTAGAAAAGCGGGTCCTTGGCCTCGACCTCTGTTTTCTTAATTCTGGACCATAAGGACATGAGAACATGTTATGACAAAATGTTTTCTACATCGGACCTGCAAACATGTTTTTAGTTGAATCAGCTGTGTCACTTGTAATCATTCTTACGATACACAATTTCTGAAGTGTGCATTAGCACTTGCATTCTCCGAGCTGTTCAGACAGTCAAAACTGGTGTCCAAAACTGCAGCCAACTTCAACAGTACTAGGCACTTTATCCGGGTCCCTGACATTGCTAGAGTGGCCCTAAAGTGGTCCAAGACAATGAAGCAAGCAGAGTCTCTCTAATCAGCATCCCAGGCCAAGTCCTCTGTCTCCTCCGCTGCTTCACTGACATGCTCAAGGAGGCCCATACTAAGGAGAGTGCCTGGCCCTTCTTCTCCTATCAAGGTGGCAGAATATCCTACTTTACAGTGCAAAAACTGAATTTACCTGAGTAGAAGAGAGTACTCCCTCCACAGCCTCAGGAGAGGCATGGCCACAATAATCTAGGCCTCAGCCACATATCCTCCAGGGACTTAATGGCATGGAAGGCATATATGCTAGGATGCAACCAGAACAATCCTTGATGATGTGGGCGCTAAAACCCCTTATCCCTACAGCATAAAACATCCATCACTCACTCACTCACTGGTGACAGGCAACAGTTGACTCAGAAAATAGCCATCATCTTGCTACTGTGATATTAAGCAAGTAATATTTAATATCAGCTCCATCATCTTCCCATATTTTGCCAAACATTGTGAAGTGTAATACAGCCTTTACCATCGCGATCTTTGGATCCCAAATTTTTGGATGACCAAGATTGTGATGCTTTGAAGTTACATTCCACCTCAGGATGTCGGATTCTGAATATATAATGGGCCAAACATCGTAGAGTGGAATACAGCCTTTATGTGAGGCAACTTCTCATTCGGTTGAGAAGAAGCAGGAGAATGGTGGGAGGGTAGGGGGGGCCAAACCGAATCCTGACCCCTAGAGCAACACCCAACCCCCGGCTGACTCGTTCTCCCAACAAAACATAGACCTGGCCCTTTATCACACGCATACCCCACGAGCGATGCATAATGGTGGCAGGTCGTACTACCAGGCCATACATACCGCTCACTGTAGTCTCCTTGTTTTTAGGAAATTTTGACATATTAAACTATTTTTCATTTTGTTCAGTTGAAGAAGCACCTCAGGGGTCATCCTCGGTATTTCTTACCACTTTATCTTTATTAATTTCCTTTCCAAAATCCAGCTAATTAAGTGATTGAGAAAGGCTTAATTCCAACCTCAAACCAATGTGTTTTGGATGAGGGATGTATTGAATGGTGCTACGATGACGCATGTAGGCAATTTGCTACCAAAAAGGTGTCTCAATTACACAATTATTTCTGTATCTTGAAATTATCATGACAGGGATATCTATCATGTAGGGATATCTATCATGTGGTATACTAGATTAGTATTTGGATATCTTTATTATATGTAATTTTTATTAAACTGAAATAATTCATCTTTGAATAGAGATTTAAGATAAAAACGTTTTACTGATTATAAGCATTTGCCCCACCTACAGGTGAATACATTGAGCCAGACTGGTGTTATTTATATGTTGTTAACTCCTGTAATATTTCGTTGATATATTTCTTAGTTTTGTTTACGTCTCATAAGGATGTATTCAATAGTTTGTTAGACTCATGATATCTATGGCATGTCATTTACTTTCTTGCTACTTGGTGATGTCCGAATAAAGACGATTACTATATAAATTAGGGGAGTTCTTCATTATTGTTCATCGTATTGGCTAGCTTTCGTTCTTAATCCTGTTAGATCTTATTTCGAATGTTTCTCTGTTCTTTGGTGGTAGAGAGGCCATATTCCACTTTGCATTCGTGACTTGCAGCCACCCGAGAAAATGCAAGCAACTGGCCGTAAATGGCGCAAACGCAAACGCGTTTTCGGCAGGTGTTGCAAGGTGGAATATAGGTGCTTGCAACCACTACTTGCGGCCAATGCTTGCGGCCCCAGCTGTCTTAAAGGCTATATTCCACTTGTTAGCGGTCACCAGATGCAAGCAAAGGGCCACAAACTTGATTTTGGCAGCCGCAAACGAGTTTATGGCGGCCATAAACAAGTTTGCGGTAGGTGGAATATAGGTACTTGCGGCCTCTGCTAGCGGCCTCTGCTAGCTTCTCCTACAGTTTGCTAGCAGCCAGGAATACCAACATGTTGGTATCAAAGCTGCAAATGGCTTGTGGCCCCTTGAAATAGCCGCCGCAAATGCTCCAACTGCAAAGTGGAATATGACCTTAAGTAAAGGGCTCATTCCTATACGAAGAACACATGCTTGGCAAGAGGTAATTTTATTAGATCCATTGCGACATTCTGAAGATACAAGTTAATAGTCATTCCATCCATACAATACATGCCATCCATCTCATGATGCTAACAACATCAGTAACGTTCCAACCAGGTATAGCTATTGTTAAACTTCCCCTTTCGAGGTCTATACACCCAACGGCTATTTGGAGAGTCACATCCCGTCTACCTGTGCCGGAGACCATCGGTAGAGTCTCCGTCACTTCCAGTACTTAGTCTCTAAGGCTAAGCCTAAGCTGTCTTCATCCTTACTATCACCCTGTTGTAGTGGTTACTACCGTCTCAGCACTACACGTTGCTCCCATGTGTTCTAATTGAAGTCTACATTGGTCTGCTCGTCTCATACTGCTTATACAGTGCCAGCCACAGGCTTGGCGCTATACGCAGATATCCTAACATTCATACTAGTGCTCTCTCTACCTTTCATACTTTTCATTCTTACTTACATTAAACTAATCCTATTTCTAATTCTACATAAAAGCTATCGCAGATGGCAAAGCCCTTGATCCCATGATGTTCTCTTAAGCTGGACATTTCATACACCGTGATCATAATGTTCCCTAACAGTCTTCTCTATTGCACGTATATCCCTTTCGTACCTGTGCGTACCTGTGTAGGGGTAAGCTAAGTCAGTTACAATCATCCCCGTGTTGGGGCCCCACCATCTACGACAACCTTATAGACTATACCTAGGCCACAGGACAGGGGAGCCGCTCGGCGTCTTGCTGTTACACTATTGTCACTTAATTCACAACATACTCTCGCCAATACATAAGGGTTTACAACAATCAACATTAATTTCTAGAGAAAATAATTAATTCTTTTGCAATGGACTTCAGTGCAACATTTAAAGAAAAAGTATTGTAAAATTATAAGGTTGCTGTATTTGAGTACATTTACAGAACTAATACCTTAATAAATTTGTTTTACAGTGAATATTGCTGTATAATTTCAGACGGTAAAAAAGGCTGTAAATTTACCTCATGAACTGCTGTGAATAAACAGCAAGTTTTAACAGTGTAAGGTATAATGAAATTAGCATTTTTAACATGTGAGTAAAATTGCAAGGTTGCTGTGTTTGATTACATCTACAGAACTAATACTCTTATTTTACAGTTAATATTGCCGTATAATTTCAGACGGTAAAAAGTGCTGTAAATTTACTGCTAATACTGCTGTGAATAAACAGCAACTTTTTACAGTGCAAGGTATGATAAAATTAACATTTTTAACATGTGATCCCATGGAGAGAAAGAGCTTTTTGATTTAATTAAATCATTCAAGAATGAAAACAACTTGAAAAGTCTGATGCAAGCATTGTCAATACCGTGAGGCAATGAGTATAGGGCATTGCTTCACTGAGGACACTATATGATATGTTCCTGGCCTGGTTCTTTTGTTCTTACTGTCCACCCTGGTTTATAGTGTCATGTTCGGATCCCAAAGATCCACCCCCTCCATGCACGTCCTATGCTCTATCCTGCATGCGGGCTGTCTAATTACAAATACATGCCGAATTCCTAACTTAAAGTTTCAAGTCAATATATTACATTGCAGAGAAGGTTTTTTTCGAATTTCACTTTCATAAAAGGTACAGATAGGTAAAAAGGTTATTGAATACAAGAATATATTTTGATGCTGACACTAACGTCAACAGCCACCACTGTCACTAAATCATTTAGTGAATATGCAGCTTAACTCAACCCTGGTCAAGCTTGATGCACACAGTCCTCGTCGGGACATAGTTCACCTATGGCCTCTCTATTAGAATGTAGGTCATACATAGGTCATACGTCGTAAGTATTAAAATCATTGGATTATATTAATTATTCTCTGCATTGGAATTCGTCACAAGGGAGTTGTTTATTCACAAGTTGCTGTCGGGGCAAAGTAGTCATTTTGTTGTAGTTTTATTTAATATTAGCCCAATCTTCTTACAGTAAGCGAGAAAAAGTTGACCCCAAGGAATCCAAAACATGTCTCAAAATTGTCGTGGAAATTCTAGATTTTTCACAATTGTTGGGGAATTCCTGTTGAACATTCTCCAGACAGAGCTTTGGCCACGACAATCTAATACATTGAGCGAATGTCAACATTTCCCAACGCTAACAAACTTCATGGTGTGATCCGCGAATAGTGGGGGATTCCCCCCAAACCCTCAGACTCGCATCTTCCGTATACCAGGCGCCAATATGATGGATGGGATGGGGGTTCGTTAGGACACTGAATCACAAAAGACCCTAAATCACAAAATTGTGTGAATTAGGGTCAGTTTGTGACTTAGGATCACCCAAAGACCCTAAGTCACACACAAAAACTTAAGTGGTAACTACACAAAGTCACAAAATTAACATTGACCCCCAAGTTGCAAAAGGTAATACCTATGCTTAGTCACTCTGTTACGTTTATCACCAAAAATGGAACGGTCATGTTTATCAAGCACTCTATAGATCAAAGGTACCGAGGTGTTGATGCGGCAGAGTGGGTACATGGTCCGGGTTGGGCCGGGAGTCCTCTCTTTATACTATAGTACGACCAAGCTGTCAGATTTAAGGGTGGTTATACGTCCTTTTATAGATTAAAATTATATGGTCTCAAAAATGTGCATCGTGCACCCACTTCTTGGGGAAATTGCGACCACAAAACTTGTTATTGTTCTTTAGATTTTAAAATTTTGGTCCAATCTTCATACATTGAAGTGATTTTTTCTTTCTTTTTTCTTTTTTTTTTTTTTTTTTTTGGGGGGGGGGGGCATTAACCCCATACAGACTATAGAGGGCCTCAAACTTGTGTAAATTCCCCCGGATATTTTAAGAATTCGTAGAGATTCCCGTCCCCATAGACCACAATGCTCAAGGACACCAGCATTTTCATTCACGACCTTTGCAGCGCGATGTGCAAACCGCCGGGGAATATATATATATATACTATGCTGCCAAGATATTCATAAAGAGAAAAAAACAAGTGGCACGATTTACAAGCTCAGGGTCGTCAATCATATAATTATAGTCGCATAAATAATTGTAATGTTGAAGATCACAAAAAGAATAGGGCAGTAGTGAGCACCATACAGAGTCTCAGATATCACACCCGACCACCCAATGGCTTTTAATTAGACAGAAGAGAGATGCCGGCCCTCTTCTGAGAGTTTTGTGGCCCTTATCACCTCTCATTTATCTGTTTAATACCCTGACCACAGGCCAGGGCCCTACCTGGGTCATGTCCCTTTCATGCCCAAACCTACGTTTGGTTGTAGAGTGAAATATCAGGGTGGGCCTTCAGACAGCTGGCCTATATATGATTGATCAAAATGATACATTTTGATGCATGATAGATGATGGTACATACAAAGAAATTCACCTGATATGCTATTGAGAGAGACTTCTATCCAGTGCAGACGATTAAAACATGCCATGAACTTGGGGACTACATAAAATCAAAATCCTACTGCTTTTATTTATTTATTTAATCACTTAGTCAACAAAAAAAGTAGTTTTTTTTATCATTGATCGGAAAGGATTTCACTTGTAAGAGCAATACTTTGTCTAATGATACTAAATTATTAATCGGATCATTGGCTATTCAATACTTTACTCATGGGCACTGCATTGCTGATATGTCAAACTAACATTGATGTTTTGATATAAGAATCATATCAAATGTATCGTCTTGGGATATATTAGTTTCTATGTTTTACCCTGCATGAGTATATAGGCAGTAAATATGTAATAATCTATCTTTTATAATTTGTATCTTGCATATCAGGCTGATATCGTGGATAACATATGGATTATATCGCATATCTAATAAAAAATGATTAGAGAATGATAAATTGTATTAATTTTCTAATGTAATTTGAGTTAAATATCAGATATAGGTCCTTATATGTTCATACTTTTAATTAAGTGAGTGTAGGGGATATGATATCTTATAAAATTCTACTGAAATAATAATTGAATAATTATAGAAATTGTTAAAACAGGGTTGTATCGCGTATCTTATATAAGTGGAACACATTTTTTATCATTACAAGGTATATGTAGATGTTTCAAGTAATATTTTGTTTCAGTTCAAGGGTGGTGGCGAATTTGGCAAATTATTATCATAAATTTTTTGTTATTTCATTCATTTTTCTATATCTCAGGAATATTATTTTAAAATGTGCGATATACCACTGTGCATAAGACAACCTACAGCTCCAACTTGCCGGTCATCTTCTGTGAGAACCCCTGCCTTTATCTATCACTGTTCATCTGAATAATACAAGTAAGAGCGACCGGGGTCTTCTAGAGGGAGGTAGACGACTGAGAACATGATTAGGCTGCCCGTGATAGGAAGCCTATATCTTTGAAGTTGAACACTTTCCAATGTCACTAAAGCCCATCGCAAACCTCCCTGACTCAACGCAGATCCGACCCGACGGTACCCCCCATGGTGTCGAGACCCACCATATCTAACCCAAATGGGCCCGACTCCTCCTGACACGTCGGGCCATATCAAACTTGTTTGATAACATCAGACGGGTCCCGATTCAAATCCGATCCGACCCGACACTTCAAATTGGCCACAAACCTCGCCGACCCGACGCTGACCCAGCCGATGAGAATCGGGTTGGATATGAGTCGGGTCGGGACAGTTTGTGGCTGGCTTAAGGATCATGTCACATGCCAAATTTAAGAAAAGTGTCATGTCACATGTCACTAAGGTTACTATGTCACATGTTAAATTTAAGAAATAGCCATGTTGATGTGTCGAATTTAAGAAACGTCTGTGTCGCCGTGTCAAATTTAGGGGTCTAGGGCCATAAGGGGTGGCAGGCTTATACATGTAAAAGCTCAATGTTATTGGATTTTTCGCCTGAAATAATAGAAGACACAGGATGAATTATTTAATAGAATCGGTATTTAACAGATTTCTAAATAACGAATTTTACGACAACATATAAATCTGCTCGTTATCCCATATTGACGGAGATCTATAGCGAATATATGTACATCATGCGGAATGTTATGCAACTCCCCATTTGGAGAGTTGCATAACATTCAAATCAGGTTTGAACCAGCCCCCGCGTGGCCACGCGGTGAAGACGTTGCACTACAGTGGATGCATACTCCTTAGTTGCTTCACAATCCCAGAGTAATGCTTAGGATTACACGGGAATCTGTAGTAAGAAAGGAGTATGAGGTGGATGTGCAGCCGACCCCCAAAACCAGCGGCTAGTGCCCCCAACACGTGCTCTCTGGACCCATGGTGGCCCACGGGCAGCACTGGTCACAACGGGCTCGAGGTCACCCCTCCGCCCAGGCCCCGAATCATGGCATTATTTGTGGTTTAAGCTGGCGTATATCGATATCAACTTTTTTTCATTTGCTATTTGTATATATGTTTATCATTTTTTGACTTGAAATTTTGAGTTTGAAATCCATTCATTACACATAGAAATATGGCAAATATTAGTTAGTTTTTATGTTTATAGATTTTTATGTACTTTTGTCGACAAAATTAGCCCAAATTAACCTGCAGGTACTTAAAAAACTGTAAATCAGTTATCCATGGTTTGAAGAATTAGAGAGTTTGACAGCTGCATTTACCATGGAATATAAAGAGCCCATATGGATCGTTAGGGTCCAGGACCAGTGTCTGGTCCCATTTTCTGTTCAAATATCATCAGTCCTGTTTGTGCGAATACTGGGTAGTCTCCTGCTTCATCACACCCCGGGATAAGTGCAGCTGGAGGACCTCCAGGGCTTCATTCCATACTTTACTTTCAAAGCAGCAAATTGGGTCACAGAAAGTTTACTCCACATACTTTATGTAGTAACCATGAATGACTTTTTATATGAATGAATGAAGTTTCATTCTTATGCTGTTTTGCCTTTAAATAACCTGACTGTACAGATCCCTACCTCGAATTGTTATTTATGCTGATAACTACATTATACATGTACATCCATTATCCAGCAAAACATTATCAAATTTGTCATGGTCCATTTTGTGTCCTCTGATGGCCCTAAATGGATAATAGTTTTGACACTTAAGGCTTTTGTCAGTTATCATCTTGAGGGTGGCACTAAGTCACACAAAATAACATTTTGCGATTCAGGGGCATTGTGCGACTTAAGCCCTAACTACACTATGCGTTGGGTTAAAGGACGCATCGGGTCCTGTTGCCCAACGCATCTGATTTGTGTCAGACACATATTACATAACTCACCGAGCCTGACGCAAAGCATATCATACTATGTGTTTGGGGACGCGTTGGGGGATGCATTTGGTCACGTTGGGAAATTGGTTTGCTTTTTTATATATTACACATTGTGTTGGGTGTCCTGATTCGCGTTATTCGCATTGGTAAAAATGCGAATTAAAACGCCCCAACGAAGATTAATAGACACATTGTGTAATATAGCCTTTAGTGTCCTAACAGGGTTGTTTATTAACAATCAAATGCATAAACATATTGCCCATAAGTAACGTGAAAGACATACTTAATAATTTTTGTTGAAATTATCATACAGACAACTATCATATATCGTTTGAAACGACAAAATCTAATGTATATGAAATAATTGGTATTATGCACCTTTGTATTGTTTTTTAGAATACTTATGTGAAGTGAACACAAAATATAGCAATCAGTAAACTATTTGCAAGAAACCCTTTTGTGTGATTCCTGATGAAAATATCTATCTTCGAAACTACAAATACAAGGTGACCGGTAAAATGAATATCTATAAAATGTCTCACACAAGGGTGGATCACTGGACTCATGCACAAGTGACCTTAGTGACCCTGTTTATCTAAGAAAAGCAGATAAAGACTTACCGTGTTGTCCAATGTCTTCAGACAGAACGAGTCTTCTAATCTCCCAGCCCACCTGTAACAGGTCAAAAAGGTTTAGGTTAACCATACTAGATAAGTAATACAGTCAAGTCTTTTACTCCCAACAAACTTGAACTTGGGATAGCAGCACATTATTGCTCAGGAGTTTTCAAACATTTTACCCTATGCATTATATTTTACTCAGTTGGCCTGAAGTCTTTTTTTTCACTTAAAGTATGTTTCTGAATTACACTGTTCTCCACTGGCTTTGCGGCTACAACATCACTAAACTAGAGGAACTATGTGTTATTTAGGTCTCACAATAACTGAAAATGGAAGGGGAAAAACATACAGAAAGAGATACAGAGTCAAAAGTCAAAACAGATCTAGAGAGGGTGGTAGCCTATCTGATAGCTATAGGGCAAGTTTGAAGTAATGTTTTCTCTGTTAAACCATATTGTTTATTCACAATTGTATTTTTCAGTATCAGGTTATAAAGACATTGGCCACAGATAAGAAGGCATTAGTTGCTAGGTAATTCTAAGCAAGAAAATCTCAACAGATATTTAAACTCGATATCCAGATAACAGAATTTACTGTTTTTATCCAAAGGAAATATGGCAATTGTCTACCTCATGAACCTCTGGTGTTTTTGCTTGTGTTTTATCTAATGCAAGATTTGATCTTAGAACTATATCCAAGAAAAATTGATTGATACCTTGAAAAGGTATATAGACTATGAGTATTAGATACCACACCAACTTACTATACCATTGAATGTGATCTTTGTACCTTCCCCTATGACTTGTAATGGGTCGACAACTAAAACATCAATAACGTATGCACATTTATACTAAAGCCCAATTATACTACGTTATTATTGGGTAGACGGATGTGTCGGGTCCTGGTGCCCAACATGCCTGGTTCTCATTTGGGCTATATTTAGAGCATATCACACTGTGCATTGGGTCTCGTGGGGTCCCTATGCAACCCAACGTGAAGAATATAATACTATGCATAAGGTTGCGTTGGGTCAATTTTCCTATATTACACTACGCATTGGATGCTCAGTTGCCCTAAAATGGCCAAAACGCGAGGCATCCAACGCGTAGTGTAATATGGCCTTTACACAATATAGACTAAGTAAATCACCTGGTAAATTCTCAATAGTCCCAATTAAATATTAGTAATGGTGTAATGAGAGTATTAATTTATTTGGTCATAATTATTCCCATCAGCTTCTTTTTCTGCCATTAATACTGAGAACAACAGTTTTACATCTATTTGTTTGAAATTTGATAAATTACAGCAATAGATTTGGGATCTACATGCAGTTCTATTATTTGTATTTTTATTTCATTAATGCTTTTATGTGATATTTCAAAATAATTATGTTGCTAAATAACATTTTACCATGTATAAACATGTATGCATACCTACATGCTTAATCTGTAATTGTAAATATTTCACCTTTTTTAAGCCATATACATACTATCATTACTTGTAACTTATTAATCTTCATGTTATTTCTCAGGCAATTCACATCATTTTGACATCACAAGGTACATGGTCAAAAGCCAAGAAATTAGTGGATTACAAAGATGAATTTTCTCCCGTTAATAATTTCCTAATTTCTCAAGATTTTCCTTTTCCCATTTAAAATATTTTTAAAATACTTAACTCAAGTTAATTACCAGTTGAGGCTGATATGAGGAGATGGGTTACAATGACCTATCCTCCTGCTCTGTGATACCAACACTGCTGTGATAACAGGATTTGTCACATGTTGAGAAACTGGTATGTCCTTGTCTCCCTATCATAGCCCTCACCTGATTACACAAAAAATAGTAATTAAATTACTCTTTTTTGTTAACTATATTAAAGTGTTCCTTGTATATTAATCTATAAATTTTACAGATTTATATACATGGAACACTTTAATGTAAAACGCCTGAAGAGTATGAGTAGTTATGTTTCAAACTCCAAATATAAAGTTACTTAGGGTGAAAAATTACTTAAATATAAAATCTTGCAAGGATCAGTTGCTGGGCTAATGCACCTTAGTGGCCCTAATAATTTTATCTAAGAAAAAGCAGTTAAAAACTTACTCTGTTTCCAACGTCTTCAGACGGAATGAGTCAGCCCACCTGTAACAGGTCAAACAGGTATAGATAAGTAATACGGTCAAAGCTCCCTATTCCTGAAAAGCTTTAACTTGGGATAGCTGCTTGCAAACATATTGCTCAAGAGTTTTCATTCCTTTTTCTCTATGTATAACATAATTTGCTCAGTTGGCCTGAAGTCTCTTTTCCCACTCAAAGTCAGTTAGTTTGTTTCTGAATTACTTACTAGTCAGTATAGGCTTTGAGGCTATAATGTCACTGAATACTAAGATCTACTGAGATAAAGATTTATCCCCCACAGTATGGCCCATAGACACAGGCCTAAGTGTTGATTTTGAGGTATTCGATATTAGGGAGGTTTAGATATTGGTCCCGTGAACGCCAACCTGTACGTGTGACATCATTAGATCCCCAAAATTGTCCAGAACCCGGTGGATACCCTTCTCAGGCTGTGGGTGCCTCATGTAAGGGCCTATCAATCCAGTCTAGGCCCCAACAGCTGAAGGGCCACAACAAACGCCTGGCACTGTGCCAAACTGAAATAACTGGGGGAATCACAGGTGTCTGACCAGACTGTTTGACTTGTAGTACCCCTTCCTCACGTTGTCAGTTCTCTGTACCTACAACCTAGTTATTCAATTCTAAAAAATTGAATTGATTTGATACATCATCAATAGACATAATACCTTTGCATCACATTAGAACTAAAGTTTCAAAACAGATTCTATTGAAAATAAGAAAGGTAAGAACATGGGCTGGGTGTCAGAGGTGACCATTTCCAAGTGTTACAGTTTGGCAGACAGACCTAGTCAACTGTGTCCAGTCCCTCCATAGGTCCTATCAACCCACCACAGAACTATATATAACCAGCTGGACAAGGGGGTTTGCCCAGGAACTAGAAATTATTTGTGTGGAATATATTTTTGAATATCATGTTCATAGCACTTAGTAGCATAGCATAACATGAGTACAGATATTTGAACAACTAAGCCTATATCAGTTATAATTATATCTGCTTGACAATTTGCTAACATATGTGAAAACAACCATTTTGTTATTAGGCAAACATTTGTTTGAACAAAAATTGGTGCGCTATACACGTGTGTTACCTGAAGGATCTAAACCTCTTATTTGGGTCCCAGGTGAACGTGACCCTTTCCCAACATTCACGTACAGGTTGGCGTTCACGGGACTAATATCTAAACCTCCCTAGTCACTGAGCTTGTATTACTGTTTTTGACTGCTCCCCCTAGCCCGGGTTACTGTTGTTTGGTGGCAGAATCAATTACCCAAAGGCCATATTACACCACACCACAATAGCTACAACATGGCTTCAATACTGACCACATCACAGCCATGTCATAGGCCTCTATGTGATATTGTGGATACTGCATTAATGTAACAGGGCAGGTTGTACTGTTCTGCAATATACCACTCCTACAATAATATTATAATTTCTATTGTATCCAAGTCATCGAAAGGAATGTCACAAGCTAAAACTTAGGGAACATTTATTCAACAAAATTTGATAATGATATGTAGATAACAAGTTGGAAATCCCTTTAATTGCAGACCATTTCTTATGCTTCCCAGCAACGGGGATCCAGACTGGCCTAGAGCGACCAAACACAACATTAAAAAGATTGGGAAATATCAGTTAGCCCGATTTATCAGGACGGACCAGCATTACGGGCCATCCTATTTTCCAGGATGATTAGAGAATTCAGGACGTATCAATTCTACTAGGTTAGTGCTAGCCTCATAAGGGTGTCTCACTGCACCCAGCAGGGTTGTGTCTGGTCCTCCTCCCCCAATGGTCCCCCATCCCCATCCAAGCCCCCACCCCCCCAAATACCATGCTTCTAACTTTACCGTTAGAAGCAATAACTGATTACTACGAAGATGTTTTAGATAATAATTAAATCAGAGTTTTGAAGCAAGCAACATCGATGTATAGTTTAGCAATCGCCAAACTTTTACTTTGTGAATCACTTGGAGCTTTTTATGAAATACTGTGAGTGTGGTGTGATTATTGTCTGGACTAGACCAGTTGAGACCAGTTTAGATCAATAAGTGAAGTTTTCTTTATCAGATCCCATGGTGCAAAAAATGTTTATCTTTAAATCTTGCTCAAACGTATTTTCAAACTACGCCCTATCATTGAATATGCCTACTACTTATAAAAGGTCATTCATTTAATAGCACACGCCATTCATTCAATAGCACACAGGTTTAAAAGGATTGGTGAATCAGTAGTTCAAGTTGCAATGCTATGTTAGTTTGCTTTATCAAAAGTTACATTATATTACCTTTTTTAGTTTTCCATTTGCTAAAGACACATCAAACTTCCAGGTCTCTCCTAATGAAAAGTACCCATGGCTTGTCAAAACATTACAAAATGAAAGAAATTGTTCCATGAAAGATTATCATAAACATGTTTTTAGAACCCTTTATATATTAGATACAAATCAGGGATATTGCTGTCAAATATGAACTTGGTACTGGAAATCCCATCAATGAAGAACAAAATAAATCTTACCAAACTGAGATTTTGATATAATGATGGTCCTCTTTTGTAGTGCAAAATGCTGTGAAGAATTTGCATAAGTGCCAAATGGGTAAACATCCATCAATATTAAACATTAACATAGATGGCACCCTTGGTACCCATAATTATTAGGCTGCATTATTGGTAACACATCAGTGGTTCAAAAGCACCCCTATTTTGCGGATGAATACTATTTACGTCTCAAAAGCAGACCCTTTTTTTAAAAAATACTGACTTTTGTAAAGTAGTTAAAGACTGGGTTTTGGTGGATGTACTACAAAGTGAGGAATATCATTTTGCTATTTTAGTTGTAATATTTTTAATTTTATCATTGTAATTCAATTAACCCATTTTTTCAATATCACTAGGCATACCATACATAGTGTTGGGATAATAGTATCATGTTTGATAGTCAGACTCTGCGAGATCTTTATTTGATGAGATTTATGACTGCACCACCTTTGAACTTGATGAGTTTTAAACAACATCATGCTGGAGATTCTCACTAATATTATTATTATTCTGGTAAATTGTTTTCTCACACAGCGCTTTCTAATCTATCTATTCGAAAAGATTATCATTCAAACAGCTGATAACATGCTTTAGACTGAAGTATTTCTGCAGGTAAGTTATTTAGATGTCTAGTCTGGTGTCACATAGTTACAGCAACACATTAAAATGAGTCCAGGTTCCTTGGTTATTAGGTTCATTCAATTAGGTATCTATAGTAGTACTTCTCATTTTATACAGCACAAACACACACACACACACACCAGTGCGGGGATCTCATACAGGGGCCCCCAGGTCTATCTCCCTGATAGACTCTTGGTGAGTCAATAATACAACACTCACCCTATCCCACTCCTGGATCACCTGACACAGAAGGGGGAGGGTGTATCTACAGGGTCTTCTCCAGGCCTGTAACTAGGGGGGGCGGCGGGAAGGGCGCGCCAAAGTGCATACGAAGTTAAAGTGGACTCATGCACAAGTGACCTTAGTGGCCCTGTTTATCTAAGAAAAGCAGATAAAGACTTACCGTGTGGTCCAATGTCTTCAGACAGAACGAGTCTTCTTATCTCCCAGCGCACCTGTAAGAGGTCAAACAGGTATAGATTAACTTTACTAGATTAGTAATACAGTCAAAGTCCCTTATTCCCGACAAGCTTTAACTTGGGATAGCTGAACGTTATTGTCTAGGAGTTTTCATACCCATTACCCTACTCAAAATATATTCTGCACAATTGGCCTGATGTCTATTTTCTCACTTAAAATCAGGTATTATGTTTCTACCATACACTAGCCAGTACAGGCTTTGAGGCTACAATATCACTGACCTTGAGAAATTATGTGTTAATCAGGTGTCATAATAACTAAAATGGATTGCAAAAACACACAGAAATAGATAAAGAGTCAAAAGTCAAAACAGATCTAGAGAGGGTGGTAGCCTACCTGATAGACGTCAGATGTATGTGACCTTCCTATCGCCAGGCTCACCTGTAACGAGTAAAACAACCAAATAGTAAGATATCAATAAATACTTATATTGCAAAAGAAATAAAGTCACCAAACTAAATTTTACACACGTCAAGATTAAAGACCTATGAGGCAAGTATAAGGAAATGTTGAATTTACAACCATTTATGAAAATGTAAAGCAAATCATACGAATGAAGAATATATGATGAGTTGTTTCATAGAGTGTTGAATTGGTCAGTGATAAATAACAAATAACAAAAAACAAAACTTGATTTGTGCTAATTAATATTAATAAGGCATCTGTGAATGTAACTATTTTTGGCATTCATGGTCATTAATGAACTTTTAAGCATTTTGCCTAAACATCATCATTACAAATAATACATTTAGGCAACCACAGTAAAATAGCTATAGGTTGTCCTGAGTTAAGTATTGGTCCTGGACGATAGGGATGGTCCTTAACACAGGCTGACCTGCCAAACTTTTATCATACCTCAGGGTGATACATGTTTAGTAGTTATATAAGAGTTTAATGCATGCTGTATTTATCCCAGGTGGTAACCTGCCATGTATCACCCTATAGGGTGATGCAGACAAGTAGTTCCTGCGGGAAAGGCACATGAATACCAAGTATGCAAAAACATAGTCCGTAATAATGCATTATTTAATGCATGTTTTACCTAAAAATATGCGAGATTTTCTATTTTCATGCATAGATTTATGCATTATACGCATGAAAAAAAACATGAACATAGTAAAACGCTTAACAATAGCTACATTCCTGACATGGGCGATAATACAGAAGTTGCAAATGCACACAGCGTTGTTGCTGACACTACAACATAGCTCTCAGTGCGTAGATTATGAACCCTTCTCTTACATCAAGCAGTGTATGACATGTAGGCCTACACGATGTACACAACTTACATGGGACTTCTCAGGTATTATTTTCAAACCATGAAGAAATCTCTTTCTCAAGGTATGATACAATGTTAGAAGTAAGGAGTAGATCATTCAGCTAACTACATCGCAGCACATGATTTGGATGAGGAAACTACTGCTGTTGACAGTGTGATGTTTTGTACATTGTGTACGCCATGTACACAATCTAACAGGTATTATTTTCAAATCATGAAGAGATGTAGGGCTAAGGTATAATAAATCCATTAGCAAACTCGAAGGGTGTACTTAACATGTCACCAACCCTTGGTGGGCCTCAATATCAGGAGCCCATCTCGAGTCGGTAAATGCCGAGTACACCCTTCTCAGTTGGTTATATATATTAATTGTTTTTTCTGATTGCTCCCTGTTGCCCAAACATAAGCACACGGAGAACAAAATGTTAATGGATCTTTAGACTTTGAGAGCTATCCCAGAAATACCAGTGAGTGGTGGAAAATAGATGTTTGAAGTGGGCCCAGAAGGTATAATAAGTGCAGGCCATATGGTATTTGATGATAGCAAGGGCTGGCCTCCAGCAGGCATACTTTGCAGCTCTCAAATAAACTCTCCATTAAGTCTACTTGATGAGACAGGTGATCTTTTGCTATCATCTACACTTGAAGCATTGGTTCCTTTCCCCCTAAGGGACTAGCCATTAAAGGTCATATTCCACTTTGCTTGTAGTGGGCATTTTATTAGCTGTGTTTGTCCAGTGTTACTTGCGATGTTACTTGCATTGGATCACCACAAATAAAACCACATATGAATTTATATTGGTTTTCTATAGAATGCTTGTGGTGGAGGAAACCAATATATTTATATCTGCACCGTGAACTACTAGCAGTGGCAAAAAGTACGACCATTGATCCCCCACCACATACAGGCATATGTATACACTTTGTCAAGAACTGTGGACAGCCCCATTTCTTCCTGTGTCTCTTGTGTGGTCTCGTCTGGTTTGGACCAGTTTAGGGCGATGCGTGAAGTACTCTTTATCAGATCTTATGGTGTGATATCAGTTTTTTTCCTGATCCTAACATTGATACTTGCTCAAACACATTTTCAAACTATACCTTATCATTCAGTATTTACCTGCTATAATATATAAAGCATGCTGAGGCCACTCAACCTCAGCAAAACCGAAGCATGTGAAGTATGGGGGAAGGGACCCTTGTTTTCATGTTATTTAGAACGCTAATACATATAAAATATCTGTGAGATTTATTACTACACCTGCTTTCTGGATTTTAAACAACACCATATTGGAGGTTGTCCATAATTATTCTCATGCTGATAAACCATTTCAGTATGGAGGTGCATAATTCCTCACACAGAGATCTATCAAGTCAAAATAACATTATCATTCAAACAGCTGATAACGGACCTTAGATTGACCTCATTCTGTAGGTTAGTTATTCAATCTGCTGTCACGTAGTTATAGTGACACAATAAAATGAGTCCAGGTTCCTCAGCTATTATTATGTTTAATGTATTAGGTTAATAAAACAGTACTTCTTGTTGTGTACAGCACACATCCAAACACACACACACACACTAGCATCAGTGCATCGGTCTCATATAGGAGGCCCTAAGTCAATCTCTACGACCGATGCACTGTTGGTGAGTCATTAATACAACACTCACCCTATCCCACTCCTGGGTCACTTGACACAGAAGGGGGACGGTGTACGTCAAGGGTCCTCTCAGTAACTAAAGTACTAACATAAAGTAAAGAGTCTCAAACAATATCCAGATAACCGAATTGATTGGTTTTATCTAAAGTAAATTTTGCAAGGTCCTACCTCATAGACATTTGGTGTGATTGTGTTTTATCTCCGCCTGACATGTACATCCAATCAAATAATTAAGTGTATAACTGTTCACTAGCTACCGTTTGAAAAGGATAATAATACTCATGTCCCCTCTAATGCTTGCTGATAAACAATTTTTGCATCTATTCACTCCATATTTCATATTAATACTGGAGAACTTTGGTGGATGACAAACTCGGGCTGCTAGAGAACTTGGGCCACTGGAGAACTCAGGCCGCTGAAGAACTTGGCCTGCTGAAGAGCTCAGGCCGTCTGGCATCTAAATGGCCCTCTCTTGCAACTCCATGTGATTGATTTATGGAGAGCTTAGGCTGCTGGAGAACTCAGGCCACTGGAGAACTCCGTCCATCTAGCAACCAGACAGCTCTGTCTTTCAACTCTCAACTTTCAACTTTCAATTGATTTGATAATAGAGGTGATTGCCAGGTGACCATAAACAGATCATTTGGTTTCCGCAAACTTGATGCTTATGCCAGAGGCAGTAGCAGCTGGAAACATTGGCATTTTGCATGACACTGTTTCAAACGCAGGCAGTGTTGGACTTAGTTGTCAGTATAATAAGTTCTACAATAGGTATGGGAGGTAGGTCTAGACCACCATTATTATGTCGATAAGGTATTCTGGGCCCCTACCCTGGGCCATCTTTGATCTTGCTGATATGGTGAGTAGGCCTATCAGGATACTACAGGTAAACAGTGTAGCGATTAGGGTGCCTGTGGGGGCCAAAGGCGCTGGCCCAGGTTCTCCCAGCCCGACAAGTCACAGGCCCGGGTGGGTCACTGGCCCGAGTTCTCAAATAGAATTTGTTATTGTCTAATTCTCATCTTTGCAGGTAATCAATTAAAACTACATTCATCATTATGAAGAGGACTTGAAATATCATTAAATGATATTTTGGTCAATTGATGTATTTGATGAAATAAAGAACAAATAAACTAACTGCAGCAGCTTATCAACACTGCTAATGCCACACTTATTATCTGATACATATGCAGCAACTATTATTCACTACAAATACAGTTTTTATTATCCACTGTAAATGTAGCTTTTTGTTGCATAGTCTTTAAATATCTATGCAACAGTTCACTGTAACACTGGATAAACATTCATTAAGTGGTTCTGTGTATGCTGGGTTCTGACATTCTTAACTGAAGGTTACAAATCAAAATCCTTATGTTATCTTATATTGAACATGATGGAAACTAGTAATGAATACTTTTTCAGTTTGTATCTACTTCTTAATATATGTCAGGTTTTTCAATATATTGATTGGAAATATTCATTACAGACAGACCTCAGATATATGAACATATCTAAAGTTTTCTCTGTGTTATCATTTTTGGTGACAAAATAAAAAAAACTCAACTCCTTTAAAAATAACAAGGAGCTGGGAGTAGCAAAACCTCCTACTTCATGTATTAACATAAAGAAGGCAAAAGTCTGACAGATCTTTAGACATCAGTGCTATCCCAGAAGTACCAGGGAGTGGTCACAAATAGCTGTTTGAAGTGTGTCCTGACATTATAAATAGTGCCAACTGTGCTTATTCAAACACTAGTAATGTGATAACTTTTTAATATTTGACGATAGCCAGGGCCAGTCTCCAGGCATATTTCGCACCTTTCAAATAAGCTCTCCATTCAATCTACTTGATGACACTGGTGATCTTTTGCTATCATCTGCATTAGAAACATTTACTCCCTTTCCCCTTAAGGACTATCCAATAACTGTTTATGCATTTTTTCATGAACTCTGGTCATGGCTTTATTTCATCCCTACCAGCCCAGTCATCACTCATGCAAGGTAGGGAATGTAAAGTGGACTGTGTTATCAGGTTTGCCCAGGTTTATTGCCTGGGGTGAGATTTTGACATATATTTTGAGAAATTGATGCACCTAGTCTCTCTTCCATAGCTGTCACCTGTTACACAGAATATATTAATTTATAGATTTATATGCAAGGAACCCTGTAATTGAATACCCCTTATGAGCATAATATTCTATGTTTAAAAGTAGAAATACGATGTAACTGAGGGCAAATAAAAATTGTATTTAAAATCTTACAAAAAGGCCTGCTACTGGGCTAATGTACAAGTGACTTAAGTGACCCTTTTTATCTAAGAAAAAAGAGATAAAGACTTACCGTGTTGTACAACTTCTTCAGACAGAACAAGTCTTCTTATGTCGCAGCCCACCTGTAACAGTTCAAAGAGGTATAGGTTAACTAAGCTAGATTGGGGATATTAGCTCCATATTATTACTCAGGAGTTTTTCATATCTTTCAATCAATGCATAACATATTAACAATTATGATTATTTGGCCTGAAAACCCTTTTCTCATATAAAGTCAATCTTTAAATGTTTCCGGTTAGTATAGGCTTTGAGGTAATAATGTCACTGACTCAGAGGAATTCTCCCAACCACATATACCACAGATATTGTATTTACTTCAATGTACCTGCAGACTCGCCTAGACAAGTCACATGCCCTAAGCATACATGTTTTGATTAATCAGGGCACACTTTTTGGTTTTATATATTTGAAAGCTAGTTATAAGCATTTTTTCAAAATTGTATATTTATATATCTAAAATTATTTGGCTTAAAATTCATGCATTTCAGATAGAAATATGCAAACATTTGTTTGTTTTTTTCTATAGACTGTCCTGCGTTTTGTTTAAAGATTAAGCCAAAATTAACCTGAAGGTCCTTAAAAATATTTTAAGGGGCTGTCCATAAATGATGTCATGCACAAGAGGTGGGTGGATTGGTTGAACAGTGTGACACTTCCTCAAAATGGGCCTTACTTTTATGTTAAAATCAGATAATTTAGTGTGACAGGGGGTGGGTGGGTCCCAGAGACACCCTGAAAAAATGTTACATCATTTATGGACAGCCCCTAAACAGCTGTCAGATATAATAAGAATTGAAATTCATATAGAAATTCGCGTATCACAATAATTCAAGATGAATGGTAAAAAACACACAGAAACAGATAATAGAGTCCAAAGTTAAAATGGATCTAGAGTTGGCAATGGCCTACCTAATCGATGTCAGAGGGTAAGTAGATGACCTTCTTATTGTCAGGCTCACCTATAGAGAGTGGAACAACGAAACATTAAATTTGTGATATGAGAGAGAATCAATATTGTGAAATATATATGAAGTCACCAAACTAAATTGTGCAAATTTTTATATTAAAATCCTATGGGCCAATTATGAGAAAGTTTGAATTTTACAACTTTTTCTGAAACCTGTATGTTGATATACATTATAATACAAATAAAAGATATAATAATTCACTGGAAAATGTCATAGACGTCTCCAAAATGTTTGATAGAATGTTGAATTGGTCAGTGATGAATAACACCTGACAAAAATACAAATCAGTACACTTGACAACAGAATCCTAGGGTAAATGGTAATAAGGCATGTGCGTCTGTGTACATAATAATGTTTAGCACTTGTCAACACTCATGAACTTTTAAACATTTCCTCTCAACACCAACAATACACATAACAGGTTGAGGCAACCTGAGGAAAATTACCCAAGCAAGAACATGATGTTCTGTTTAGTTCTGCTTGGGTTCTTGATATACTATTTTGATGGCACCAAAAAACATCTTTAAAACCTAACATTATGATGCCACACTGTGATGTTATTGTGACATTCTGGTAACATTCTTCCATATTATAATGACATTATGATAACATCCTTTGTTAGTCTCAACTTCACTAAAATAGAATGTTATCATAACATTCTTTTTTACTATGTCTCAACTTTGCTTAAAATAACGTAACTATTACATGAAAATTGGGCAGGTTACAGATTAACCAAAAAAGTATTGTCGCAGAACATACTTTTAACATTGCTGCTTGCCTGGGTAGGATATTCTGAGATAAGGACTTGTTATGTCTGTGCTGATAGGGATAGTCCATAAACATAGGCCAACCTGATAAGTTGAATTAACTGATATTCCCTGAACGTTTATTACTGTTTCTGACTGCTATTTGTAGCCCTGTTTGTTGTCCCTAGCCTTGGTGGCAGAGTCTACAACTAACACTCGGGCCCCATAACACTACAATATAGAGAAACAATATTGACCTTATCACAGCTATATGTCAAGGGTCCCTATGGTATGATTGATATTGCATTACCATAAGAGGGTGCAGTGTTCTGTGACATATGAGCCATACAATACAATTTCCATTTCATCACTCCACCACTAATGAGCGGTGTGTGTGTAGTGGTTGGTGGGGGTCTATACCCACTGGGGGAAGTGGAGCCTACTTGTCAACAGACAAATAAGGCCTGATATAAGGACCGGGAGCCTTGTCATCACTCAACTCCTCATCTGTAACCCCCCACCACCCCAACCACCAAACCTGGAGTATACAGTTACAAACTGGACAGCAGCCCCCCACCACCAACAGGAAAAGTGGGAAGCTCTTGGGGGACCAACAAGATGGGGAACTTATGGGTGACCCCCCCCTCTTTGATAATGCAAGTATTAAAGCCACAGTATCTTCCACGAGTTGCAAACATTGCAACTAATTGCAACTAAAAGTGAATTAAAAGAAAACAACATCTGGCAAGGTAATTAGTCATGTCATGAATTCACAAAAAGACTATCGATCATATATCCAGGGTAGGAGGAATTGTGTTGTCTATACACAACCATGAGTTGATTGTGAAAACATAATATGTATGACTGACAGGGGGTCTATGCGCAGTTTCCTTGACTCAAGACCAATCTGAGATGGAGGAAGTATACATGATGTGACAGTATTATTTCACATTCCTCTCATCATCCTGAACCTTGCAATTGGCACACTTGAATGGTATTAGAATTGAGAGGATTTCAGGTTAAGTATATTATAATCAGATTGGTCTTGAGTCAAGGAAACTGCGCATAGACCCCCTGTCAGTCACGCAGCCCCCCTATCATTTGCACGGAACAGATAGCAAATTGAAGACTTCCGGCCCCTAGGTGTAATACTAAATAATCAGGTTTTCATTTCCTTTATCTTTTAAACATCTCCCAGCAAAAATATGCATACTTACAGGTAGCCAGAACCATCTGATTTGTTATGGCCTTACAATGCTGATGGATAGGGCAGAAGTCAACAATTTTGCGGCCATGTGCGAGAACTGGCAAACAGACTTTAAACACTGGGTTGGGTTCTAGCCTAAAAGTATGTCTAATCAACTACGATGGTAAAAGTTGCAATGGGTAGCACATTGAATATATATCCCTCACATTTCTTACCTGCCTAAGACTCATACCAAAATGGCTAAATCATTCCTTCTCCATCATATCTTGCAGGGGTACATGTCAAGGCTATTTACTTTTGGAGTAATGGAATATAGGTAGTGCTTTCTCATTTGACTTGACTCAATGACATAGGATATTGTTGGGGAAGTTTAGTCCATGGATTCACAGAGTTACATCCACAGACATAATTTTAGCAGCTGGAGAGCTGGCAACATGTTTTACACTTTCTGGATGTAACCTTGCAACTCCATTGGTTACACCATGAGTTCAAATGTATCAATTTATGCTGGTATGGTGGTGAATGCCGTTGTGTATCCATATTCATACTGACGGCATACATGTACACGTACTCAATACATCACTGTGGTGGATATACCAGTTTCTTACGACAGGCCCATAATGAAATGCCAGCTGCTAAGATATGCCGAATGTTATCAACAAGCAATGTTAAAAAACAAGGGCCTTTGAATGCATTGAGATGGGAGCAGCAAGACCTTTTCCCCCAGCCAAACATCAACATAAAGAACACAAAAATCTCATGGATCCTTCGACTTCAAAAGGTATCCCAGAAATACTTGGGAGTTTTCATTAACAGATGTTTACCAGTGGTGGATTTAGAGAGAGGGACGCAGGGGTGCCCCCCCCCTTCTTTTTATTTTGGCCAAATTTAGATATCTTTAATGTAAAATTCGTCCCAAAAGTAATCAAGGACAATTCTTTACAATAGGTACACCCCTTTTCAAAATCCTGGATCTGACGCCATTTGAAGTGGGCCCAGACAGTTTAATTGTGCCTATTCAAACACTAGCATTGAGATAACCATACGTGACGATAGCTAGGGCAGGACTCCAGGCATATTTTGCAGCTTTCAAATGAACTCTCCGTTCAATCTATTTAATGATACAGGTGGTCTATTCCTATTATCTGCACTAGAGGCACTAGCTCCATTTCCCCTAAAGGACCATCCATTAAGTGTGTATGCATTTTGTCATAAATTCTGGACCCCCCATCTACACGTACCATTATTTATATACAGATGGATATATTTGCAAACTTCTTGGAGCTTATTGTAAAATCCTATGAGACCGGTGTGAGTCTTGTCTGGTTTAGACTAGTTTAGATCGATAAGTTAAGTTCTCTTTATCAGATCTCTTGGTGTCATATCAGTTGTTTCCTGATTCTAGCATTGATACTTGCTCAAACATATTTCCAATCTATACCTTATCATTCAATATTTAACTGCTATCTATAAAGCGTAATAGTTCCTTCAAAGACTAAGGTTGAAAAGGATTGGTGAATCAGTGGTTCAAGTTGCACTATTATATTATAGGTTGCTTTATCACGAGTTACTTTTTTTTTCCTATTTTTCCAGAGACCATTGATACATAAAATTTCAGAAAACTACACTGGGACTACATATGTACCTAGGTCTCTACTCATGGAAATTAAGCATGGCTGGTCAGAAGGTTACAGAATGAAAGAACTTGTTCTATAAAAGATTGCCATAGACCTTACGCATATGGAACCCTTCAGAAACCTCAAGCTATAATCTGAACATGAATATTGCCACCAAATATGAAGTTGGAACTGGAAATCACATCCATGTAGAAAAATGGTTAATCATAGCAAACAATATATAATTATGGTAAACTTAGTGCTTGTGGTGAATTTGCTTTAGTGCATGCCAGGTGAACACCTATTGATTAACATAGGTGGCACCTTTTGTGCCGCCACTCAGCTGCATTATCAGTAACCCATCAATATTCTTCTTGTTGAGAAAATACCCCTTTTTCTTTGAATTTTTCCCCAAATTTGAAGAATTGAAGTATGGGGGAAGGGACCCTTTTTTCTTGTTATTTAGACTTTAGCATATCAAATATCTGTGAGATTTATAACTAAACCTGCTTTGAACCCAATGAGTTTTAAACAACACAATATTGGATGCTGTCCATGTCTACTCTTCTGCTGTTAAACCATTTTAGTGTGGAGGTGCATTGTTTCTTACACAGGGAGCTCTAATCTATCTATTCAAAAGGTCATCATTCAAACAGCTGATAAAGGGCCTTAGATTGACATCATATTGTAGGTATGTCCAGAAGTTATTCAGTTTGGTGTCACGTAGTTATAGCGACATAATAGAATGAGTCCAGGTTCCTTGGTTATTAGGTTCATTCAATTAGGTAAATATAGTAGTGCATGTCATTGGGCCTCTGAGTTTAACTCCCTGATGCACCAGTTGTGAGTCATTAATATAACACTCACCCCTCCCACTCATAGGTCACTTGACGCAGAAGAAGGAGCGTGTATCTGCAGGGTCCTCTCAATAACCAAAGTGCATATGCAGTTAAATTAAGTACATATGTACCAAGAGAGCATGCACACTATGGCCATAGGGGCACACTGTGTTAGATTAGAGTATCAAACAATATTTAGATAACAGAATTAATTGGTTTTATCTAAAGTAAATTTTACAAAGTCCTACCTCACGTACATTTGGTGTATGCGATTGTGTTTTATCTCCGCCTGACATGTAAATCCAATCAAATAATTAAGTGTTCATAAGCTACTGTTTGGTAAGAATAGTAAAGCTCATGTTCTTAAATTCAATCTATTCAATCCATGTTTGATATTGTCTAATTCTTGTCCTCCCAGGTAATAAAGGAAATACACATTCATCATTTTGAAGAGGACTTCAAATATCATCAGGCCAATTGTTGAATTTGAATCATTAGTTACAGTTCCTATTTTTCAGATGTTCATTTGCTAGAGAATTGCTGAAATGTTAAAAGCTACACGGGGGGCTTAGGCCAAATTAGCCTCGTTTATATAAATGTTTTGAGATAGCTTACTCAACAGCGGATCACCTACCCAAAGACTATTCACTAAAGGCCATATTTCACTATGCGGCGTTTTGCTTGCGGAGGGCTATTAACATGCAGTGTCTGACCCCACTGCTAGTGAAATTAGGCACCGCATGATGGAATATAGGGTGGTCCTTGCAGTGGTCCTTGCAGTGGTCCTTGCGGTGGCTAGCCACAGCAAGGACCACTGCAAGTGATTTATATAGGTTTTCTATTGAATGCTTGCAGTGGCTGAAACGAACATGTTCGTTTCTGAAATGCAAGTTACTTGCGGTGGCTAAAAAGATCACCGCTAGTGACCAACGACCGCATAGTGGAATATGGCCTTTACTCTAATAATCCAGTTCTCTCCTGAAAAAAGTCCCCATATTTTAACTGTCCCAATGTTATAAGTTTGGGCACAGGTTGTGCTGGGGTTATTACATTAAAGTGGGTCAAGAGATCTGGCCTGGCCTGTGAAAGTGTTCTGTCTGTACTTGGGTTAATCATAGATCCTGCCACCCAGTGACAGGCATCCTGACCAACCCAGTCATCACTCATCAAAGGCAGGGAATATAAATTAGGCCTTTTCATCAGGTCTGCCTGGGTATACAGCCTGGGCGTGATTACACAAAAAAATGTAATTTATAGATTTATATCCAAGGAAGCCTTTAATGTTATACCTACAAATATAAGGCAACTTAAGGGCGAAATTTTTTTATATTTAACAGGAGTTTGGCCCCCGGGTGCGGCCATGTTGTGGTTCCTTACACAACACTACCCTGATAAGGCTTACAAGGGACAAGAGGTTGGGTCTGGCCATTCAATAGCATTGGGAATGCAAAAGATTTCACTATTAAATACGAGTGATAAATATTGTGCTTTTCATAGATTTTTGATTACACGCATGAAAAAGTTATTTTAGACTAAGCAAAGTAGCTGTTAGTTTTTCAATATTCCCCAAGACAGCAAAACTTTGGTGACATATTTAGCAGCAATGTTTTGACCATTTCAAGTCATTGGGACAATGTGTCCCATCTCACCTCTTTGAGAAAAATTGGTTTCTCCAGAGAGTACCTTATTTGGCATACTCATTTGGATGTGTTTGTGGAGATAAAGGAGGGAAAACCAAACCCCTGCCTGGTCATTGGTGGTCAAGTAGCATTTTGTCACATCTGAGAGCAATCTCAATCTCAGTTCCCAGCGTCTCACCTCTTTGTTGTCAGTAAGGTGTTGGAATAGGTGGCTAGCCAGGTTACCGGACAGGGGACCCTGCATGCAGGGGATACCTGGCCGTGCACCCGACATCCCCGAGAGCCCCAGGGCTGTATCACACCTTTATCAGCCACGACTCCTGACCCCAGTATACAAATGACCTAAGTGGTCCTATTTATCTAAGAAAAAGCTGATAAGATTTACGTGTTGTCTAATTTCTTCTGACAGAACGAGTCTTCCTATCTAGCAGCCCACCTGTAACATGTAAAACAGGTATAGGAGAGCCATACTAGATTACTAATAAAATCACAGTTCCCTATTCGCGACAAACTTGAACTTGGGATAGCTGCACATTATTGCTGATTTTTTCATGCGTTTCAATCTATGCACAACAATTATGCTCGTTTGGCCTGAAAACCCTTTCTCATATAAAGTCAATTTCTAAATGACACCAGCTTTGAGGTTATAATGTCACTGACTCTGAGGAATTCTCCCAAACACAGATACCTTATTTATTTCATTCCAGATTAACCTAAATCAAGATGCATACTGAGTAATATGCAGACAAGTCACAGACCCTAAGCATACAATTTTAAATTAATCATGGCACACTTTGTGGATTAACATTATAATGGAAAACTGGTAATGAGTATTTCCCCAAATTGTATCTTTATATAACTACAGATATTTGGTTTTAAAATTCATGCATTATAGATAGAAATATGGCAAACATTTGTTTATTTTCTATAGCCTGTCATGTGTTTTGTTTAAAGATTTATCCTGAAGGTACTTAAAAATAATGTAAACAGCTATCCATTGTAACGAGAATCATACATTATAGGTGTCACTATAACTCAAAATGATTAGGTGAACTACACACAAAAACAGAAAACAGAGTCCAAAGTTTAAACCGGTCTATAGTTGGGGATGGCCTACCTGATTGACGTCAGAGGTTAAGTAGATGACCTTCTTATCGTGAGGCGCACCTGTAGAGGGGGTAACAACCAAACAGTTAGATATGAGTAAAAATCAATAGTTTGAAATATGTGTGAAGTCACCAATCTAAATATTTGAAATCTTCTGTTTAAAAGCCTGTAGGCCAATTATAAGGAAGGTTGAATTTACAACCTTTTATGAAACCTGTATATATATATGAACATAATGATAAGAATATAGAATGTAAAAATTCTACAGAAAATATCATATACATCTCCAAACAGTACTAGTTTCAGAGAATGTTGAATTGGTCAACGATAGAATTAATAACACCTGACAAAACACAGATCAGTATACTTGACAACAGAATCCTATGGTAAATGCTAATATGGCATGTGCATCTGTGTACCTAATAATGTTTAGCACATGTCTTTACTCATGAAGTTTTAACTATTTTGCCTTAACATCATCAAAACACATAACAGGTTGGGGCAACTAGAGGAAAACTAGGATGTCAGGAGATAAAGACGTGTTATGTCCTGGTTGATAGGCAAGGTCCTTAAGCACAGGCCAAACTGATAAGTTGAATTAATAAATATTCCCTGAGGTTTTATTATACTCTCTGATAGCTCCCTGCAGCCTGGGCGGTTGTCACTTTGTGGCAGATTCTATAGCCCTAAGATCATACTAATATAAGAAGACCCGTGGGGGTCGTCTCAGGGTCCCTGTACGGCCCGGTGACAGCTGGGACGGCCCAAGGAAAAAGCAAATGATTGCAAAATAATGCAAAAAAACAAAGAATTCATTCTTCGCATGTACTGCTACGTAGTGCATTATGTTATGAGCTTCTTGGAACAAATGAACCATAAAAATCCTATTTTTTTTTTATTAGTCCACAATTTTCTTTGATATTTTAGATGTTCTCAGTTTAAATTTCATAATTTTTCATCCAATATTACAGATTTCCCAACGAAATGAACATTTTTGGATCGTACCGGAACTACTTTTTTGGGGCCGCCGAGCGGGCCATACAGTGTGGCTGTACGCTAAATCCTTCTACTGTCTGCTTGCCGGCCGTACAGGTGACAAAACACTACACTCCATGATCAGTTACAATGTAGCTGTAATATTGACTACTTCACAGTAATGTGTTATCCTCCTATGGTGTTGTTGATATTGCATTAGTGTAAGCGGGCAAATTGCAGTGTTCTGTGATATTTGAGTCATGCAATACAATTCCTTTAGCATTCAAGTCATGGAAAGACATGTCACAAGCTATAATTTAGGGCACATTTGTTCAACATATTTAATAATAATGTGAAGATGAGGTGACTCCCATAATGAGTTAACTATGAGTCAACTAGGGGACAGGGGACAACTGAAATGACTTTTCCTTGATAAGGAGCTGAAAGAGCATAGGTACATGACCTCTCTCATCAGTGGGAGGTCTTTCAGTGTGTATGCTATTTGTTCAATTTTGCTGGCTTTCGATCAGTTTGTCGAGATTAATTGCGAATGCATGAGGTAAAATTTTTATTGGTCTCTGTTGAGGCTTTACTTGAAGCCTCCATGCTGGGTTGAGAAAAAGGTGTGTATTTGTGGGCTGCTGGGGACACAAAGATGGTGGTGTAGGAGGGGGGGGGGGGGGGTTTGGGCTGCCCTACTCAGCGCTGTTCACCTGTGGCCCACTGACGATGGGAACTTTGATTTTGCATTTTACACTCATGTGCAAGTATGTTTAACTTGGGTATCTCTGATTTTTGGGATGAGTAGTGACGCATTGCTGAAGGAAGGGCAGTATCAAAGTTGTCAATTTGTCAAGTGTATGTTATTCGACACATTTTGATACTTTATTGTCATAATTATATAAATAGAAGAAAAACTTGAAATATTGGGCCAATTTGGTATGATTTACTCTACTACTGAAGTATATTATTCATGATTGCAGTTTTCTAATTTCAATGAATACAAATTTCTCTAGATACAATATTTAATGGAGAACACCTCAAAAGAACTTTAGCTTGTTGCAAACAGGCATATGAAACTCCTGTAACAATCTTTCAATTTCTAACACATCTTTGCTTTCTTAGCTAACTCATGGTATATATATATTTATATGAATTCAATAGTCTAATTGTTTTTGATACATTTAGAAAGGATCTTATTGATTCAATGGTTTTTCACTTCTCTATTCAATGTGTTATCAAAAGAAATTTGTTTCTTTTTAATCTGATGAATTATGAATTATGCCCCCTATTGATATTTTGTTACATCTTTGGGTAATGTTTGCAGGTTTTATTGTCCAGAACTATATAAAATATTTTCTTTACTCCTCCTTCTTTACTTCTAATTTACTTCTTTACATATGCAATAAATGTTGATTGAAAATGTGTCAAATATAATATATATGGCTTTCAATTGATCAAATCCTTTTTTGATGTTTTGGAAAGCATTAAACAGAAAATAACATGGTATTTAAAGCAAGGTATTTAAAGCCAATATATATTTAAGGCATTATATATCTTACCAGTTTACCATTGCTGGTCAGGAAAGGGTTACAAATTAAATAAGAGTTTTGAAGAAAGCAACTTCATCTAAAGTTAAGCAATCCCCAAAATCGAGACCTACACACAATGGTACAGGGATCTAATGTAGGAGGCCCCAAGTCTATCTCCCTGATACACCAGTGGTGATTCTTTAAGGAGATTTAGATATTACTCCTGTAAATCTGTACATTGACATGGCGGAGAGGGTCACGTTCACCTGGGACCCAGATAAGAGGTTTATATCCTTTGAGTAGCACACATAGGACTATTTCTGTACAATTTGACATTTGATGAGCGTATAGCTAGTCCCTTATATATTAACAATGCAGAATTCATATTAAAAGCATGCATGAATTATATTTTTCACCTTGGTTAGCACTCCTTTTACACTTTTTGCCATTAACATGACATTCAAAACTATTCTGTGCTCAAATAAGTGATGGTCTATATATTGATCTGAGGTGAGAGGTGGATAGGTAGGGCTTTAGGATGGCCTGCCTGCCAACCTGTAATACTGGGAAATGGTCCTCTGTGACAACCATCCTATGTTGTTTCCTTTTACAGTCAAGTGAATCTATTTTGAAACCAATTTTTTAATTCCAATGTAATACAATGTTATCATATCATTAAAGGATATGATGAATTGATTTCATGGTTTTAGATACTTAGGTTTAGCAAAAGGAGGGGACTACATGGAGAAGGGTGCCTACAAGTCAATCAGTGTGGTAATAGCCCTGTATTGGCCTCAGTTGCGGTGATTCCCCCCATTCATTTTAGTTTGGCAAGGTGCCAGGCATTTGTTTTGGCTCTTCCCATGGTGGAGCTTAAACTGCTATGATTAGGCCCTTACATGAGGCCCTTCTCTCCACTCCTAGGTTACTTGACATAGAATTGTGAGTGTGTACCTGCAGGGTCCTCTCAGTAACCAAAGTACATACGCAATTAAAGCAAGGACATGTCCATGCACAGTCTGACCAAACGCTAGGGCACACTCTGTTACACTAGAGTCTCAAACAATGCCAGATAACAGAATTGATTATCTAAAGTAAATATGCCAAAGTCTTACCTCACGTATGTCAGGAGTTCAAGTGCGTTTTATCTCAGCTTGTCTGCAATGGAGAAAAGAACAATAAATCAGTTAGATTTTATTGACTACTTAGACAAACTGTATGAGAATTGAGATACGGACTTACAGATTTGACAGAGCTGGACTGATATCGGGACGAGTCTTGACATCATTCTGGCGACTCAAATCTGTAGGTCTGTATCTCAATATGAGTACTGTTTTGTATTTATTATACTTTTCCGGAATTGTGAAGATTATATAATGTATATTTACTCAGATTTACTACATGTTACACAATGATTAATTACATATAGGTTTCATTCTTTGAGAACTATGTGAGTTTTTTTGAGTGGCATGTTAGACTACATGTCTCTGCAGTGATGCTGTTTGTTTTGATGTTTTCTCAAAGTGATGCTGTGCCAACTCCTTGTGATGCTCCTCCAGATTATCCAATTTTAGAGACAAACTATTGGGGTCCTAGATGGGGGGACCCCATGTTGCATGTCAAATTTAAGAAATGGTCACGTCCTCTGTCACCAAGGAAAAATCCATGTCACTAATGTCACTTATATTAGGCAGTATTCTCTTACTCAGAATATCAGATTTTCCACTTTTCATTTTAGGATTGAAACAAAAAAGTGGACCTGCACTTTTCTCGTTTCATTAGGGTCCATGTCACATGTCGAATTTAAGAAAAGGGTCATGTCATATATCACTAAGATAGCCATGTCGCATTTAAGAAATAGCAATGTCACCATGTCGAATTTAAGAAATGGTTGTGTCACTGTGTCAAATTAAGAGGTCTAGAGCCATAATATTGATTTACAAGGAGAAGTAAATTTGACATGGCATTGGTTTAAAGAGAGAGGCCACTGACTGTATATTACTTTACTCCTGTAAGCGGTACCATTTTCATGGAATCAAACTGAGAAGTCCTGCTTGCACTTTGTGCAGCCTGCACAGTGCATTCTATGGGTGTGAAAAATGAATGCTTGGGTGTTAAATATTCCAAAACTAAATGATCTATAATAAAAAATATTCAAAAATATGATATTGTATGGAATTTACAATTTAGAAAATTTATCCCAGCCCATACCATTTTCATGGAATCAAACTGAGAAGTCCTGCTTGCACTTTGTGCAGCCTGCACAGTGCATTCTATGGGTGTGAAAAATGAATGCTTGGGTGTTAAATATTCCAAAACTAAATGATCTATAATAAAAATATCCAAAAATATGATATTGTATGGAATTTACAATTTAGAAAATTTAAATAATGGATTTCTTATATGATGTCACAAACAGACGAACTCTGACAGGTTGACAGAGGATCCAATGTAATATCTGATTTTAAAGACTCTATCTATAAAAGGGATCAATTAATAATTGTATTGATGTTATGTTTTTATGTATTAAGGATAGACAACAGTGGGCAGGGCGTTATTTGCACCTTCTCCTCTCATTTTCCTAATTTTCAAGATAAAATATTGTCTTATATATCAAATAAAAGGTAATATATTTTTCTATCTAATGATATAAGCAAAGTTGAAGTTAGATGAATATTTTTAACGTTATGATTTTAAAACCAATTTCCTGACTTTTATTTTTTGAACATGAATTTCTTCTTTATTATTAAAGTCATACATTTCAAACTTTGTATGCACCCTTATAAGGTTCTAATGCAGGGAAGGGTGTCTCAGATTTTTTATTTAGGTCCTAGTTTTTATTTTATTACAAAAAACGGGATTTTTTTTGTAATTTTTTTAAACTTAATTTTCTAGATTTCATAAAACAGAAACTAGGACCTAAATTAAATAACTGAGACACACTTCCCTCCTAATGGTTGTAATGTACATGTGTCTAAAATTTCAAACCTTAATGTTAAATATCATCCGAGATATCTTTGCTCAAAATAAGTGTTGTAGAAATTAGATTTTTCAACTTTTCGGGATTGTTACACAGGTAGTTATCAGGCTAAACTTGTATAATTCATATCAACAGGTAGGGTGCTTTCTTGGCTTTTTGATGATATATGATATAAATATAAGATATCAGGAATGTATTAACAGTAATACCAATACTGCAAGCATGGCAAAACACCCATTATCACCTGTTGTCTATCCTTAAGCACCCCTATCAACTGTATGACATTTAACAAAATTGTAATAACACTGGCCCCTCGCTTTAATAAGGAGATATTCCACCAGGCAACCTCGGGTCAGGTCAGGTGGGGTTATAACCCAATAACAGCTAATTTCATTGGTTCAATTATTAGGTCGCACTACTAATCTCTATTACCACAGTGTGGTCATAAAGAAAAAATATTACCACACTCTAGGCTGTCAGTCCCTGCCAATTTCAGAAAAGTATGATAAAGCAAGAAATTTAACATCTACATGCAGTTCTATTATTGTTTACTTTCAGGTCATTGATTGTGGAAATGCTTTTATGCTATATTCCACAGTGTTATTTGATAATATTGTATCATATCTTAACATATATATGCATACCTCCCTGAACTATTATCAACATCTCACAAAGTTTCTTATCATTTTCAGGCACTATAACGTTGTTATTGATTGTGGGGGTTGTTACAAATCATATGGACATCATTTCCCAGAAATTGTAATGTTATTAATTATTTGCATCTCTTAATACCAATTTAAACAATGAAACATCATACCTCAGCATATCTCAGCATACCTCCATCCCCTCTCTTACCCTCCCAGCCTCTCTGACTTTTTCCTGCCCCTTCCAGCCCTCTCCACTCCCTCCATCTCTCTCCTACACCTCCTGGCCCTCGCCTGTCACTCTGTCCCTCTCCTGCACCTCTTAACTTTCCCCTACTGCTCCCTAGTCTGCATTTTCTCATCCCTTCCTACCCTCTCATACCCACTCCAGTCCCTCCCACCCCTCTCATACCGCTCCCAGCCACTTCCTACCCCTCCCACCCTTCTCCTCCCCCTCCCACCCTTCTCCCCTTCCCAACCCTCCCCTATCCCTCCAGGCTTCTTGACTTCTCTTACCCTCCCTACCATCTCCCACCCCTCTTGACCCTCTTGTGCCATCCTAGCCATCTCCTACCCTCCCTGCTTTCTTCCACCCCTTCAATCTCTCTGCTATTCTCTCCCAGCCCATACTTATTCCTCCATCCCTTATCCTTCATCTCCTCCCCATCTCCTACCTGTCCTTGCTCTCTCCTTCACCTCTCATCCCTCTCCATCCCCTTTGACCCATCCTGACCATCTTGTCTCTCCTAACCTTCTCCTGCCCCTCATCTATTTAGTCCTACCTTTATTCCTTTTCAGACTGTTCCTACTCCTGTCTCCCCTCTTCTACACCTCCCGGACCTCTCCTATGACTCCAGGCCCATTCCTGAGCCACCTGGCTGCCAACTCCCCTAGCAATTTGTTAGAACTCCCACTCCTCCCTAGGCGTGCAGAGTGGTGAAGTGGTTAGGGTGATGGTCTGCTGTGCGGGTGGTCGGGGTTCAATTCTGGGCCTGGACTGGACTGTTATACCACTCTGCATGTCTCCCTGTGCCAACTACAGGGATATTAAAGGTCCCTAGAGGACCACCGGCCATTGTGTGTGGCCCTGTCTATGGGACCATGCACATTAAAGAACACCTGCCTCATTAAATGTATAGGGGTATGGTCTCTATCTTCTCATAGATTCGTTCATTCCATAGATTCAATCATCAAAGCATCAGAATTGTCAAAAACCTTGTTCTTGCTGTGATATGACCTTAGATGTTGCTATGGCATTAAACCCTAATAACCAACCAACCAACCCACTCTTCCCTTCTTTGGGATTCTAGTAACGGGGCCATATTCTGTTCTACATATTGTGCCAGAGGTTGTGAGGTCGAGTCCCAGTGCTGCCAACAAAAAACCTGCAGGGCGACGGAAGGATGGGTTATTCCAACGTACCTAGTCTCTCATAGGCTGATGATATGATAAGGCATGAGAGATATGTGAGCTTGCTGAAACTGAGAGGTTACACCATGGACCATGAATAGGACAGGACCCCTGCAGGTTGGGGCTTGAGAAGATGAAAAAAGGGTTTGAGGGGTTCGCCCACTAGAAGAAGGTCTGGAGGAGGGTCATTTGGTGTCCCCCCGACTTTAGAAGGTTGAAAAAAGGCTTCCCCCTTACTGAAGATTGTAAAAATGAGGTTCCGGAGGTGTCCCCCTGACTCTAGTTGTTCAATGTCCTGAATCTGGCTTTTTTCCTTTCATCTTAATGAAGTAGAGTAATAGATTATTGGTACATATTTGACTTCTAGTTAGTAGCATTTTCTTCAGTAAACACGCAACAAACCACACAACACAACAAATGACAGTCCTCTAGGAACTTTCAATCACCCAGTCATTGGCACAAGGGGAACTCAAAGAGGTGAAGAAGCCAGCTAATTGTAGCATTGAACCTGGCCCACTCACATGCAAGTTGATCACGCAAACCACTTCACCACCTGTGTGTTGCTGTAACCTACCATGTTATTACACCAAACATACTAGGATGAATATTGTCAAAAGCGAAAATGTCTTGTTGTTTATTATATGAAGATTAGGTGAATGTAGTGGTAAATAAACATGGGTTAAATCAACTTTCCTATTTCTATTGGAGTGTATACTTAAGAGGTCCAGATTTCCCTGTCATGGTTTCTGCCCCGAGCGTGTGTCTGATTAGTCCCTCATATCCCGCCTAGGTTCTAATTAAAAGGCCACTGATAATCGTAAGGTAATTAAAACAGTTGTAACATAACCATACCTTTCATTTCCTTTGTGAGGTACTGTCTTCTCATCTTGTCATCTCTGCAAATACTGTTTTTCTATTGGAGCTGCGTTATTTAGAAATGTTTAAGCAGCAGATTGACATGGAGGTGAATAGCAGGTAGCCGGTATGATCAAAGTTTCAAATAAACAATATGGTCTATGTGATCAGTCTATGATGTCCTTACTTTATCTTTACTTTGTAGCCTTTTAACCTGGCCATGCAAACACTTCATTTGAAGAAGTTGATAATGCCAAGCCTAGTTATCTTGAGAGTGTGTCTATATTGTAGCCTTCAAACAAACCGCTCAAGATCATCTTCAGATGCTAGCAGGTTAAATGATTAAAATCAATACTTGGATTTCCTAGTCAAGGGGCAGTATGTAAGCCACTTCTTTAACATTCTATAACATTCTGCAACATCTGCAACATTTCAACAATATACTGCAATGTCCATTTTCTGTACATGCAATCTTTTTTAGATATTTGAAATGACACACATGTATTCTTAGTAAACATTTCAAGGATATTACCTCTTACCCTTCCACTATGCCAGATGCCTTGAGGATCCCCAGCCAAAAGACACCAGATTTATTGAGGCATCATCACTGTAAAGATGCCTGATGCATTGAGGCATTATCACCGAAAAGATGCCAGATGCATTGAGGCATCTTTTCAATGAATGCAAAAATACTGTATTTAAAGCTAATTATCAAGAAAAACAATCAAGAACTGTTTCAATACTTTGAAATCATCAATAATTTAGTAAATTTAACAATGAAAAAGTTTTAAAATAATTTGTTTTATATCATATGTAGCTTAACTGAGGTCTAGAAAGGGCCATGTTTGCCTTATGTGGCGAATTCTTAGGTTACTTAATACTGCATATTGGCAGTTTTTTAAACATTGAATGAAATGGTGGTGGCAAAGGGAAAGGGTTAAGAATCATATATAGGTCCTTGTTTTATGTCGTCAAGAGCATAGAGTTTTTCAAGAAATAATGGTAATCATTATTGGGCATGGATAAGTAAACGATGTTGCTTACATGCGTGTATGTAAGTGATGTTTATGACCATTGTGTATACGGTTATATCTCTTGTCCTACTGCTACCAGTATTTCAAATGCAACACATGTATTCTTAGTAATCATGTTAAGGGTATTGTATCTCATATTATATACAAATTATGCACGGAATTGTGCCCAGATGCTCCACAGGACCCAAAATGGTCCACAGGACTGCAGTGGAAGAGCATTTAATAAAGTGAACTCAGCCTGTATAAAAATACAATAAAAAAAAAAAAAAAAAATACAGGTCCTAGTTTAGTGTCATCAAGATGAAAGAGTTTTTCACATAATAATGGTAATCATTATTGGGTGTAGATGTATGAGTGACGTCACTAATGTAGAGTGTGTATGTGAGTGTGTGTATGAGACTGTTAAGTACATTATTTTTATATAAATGAGTGTAGCTCAAGTTGTATTCATTTTTGAGTGACAGTGCCTTTGAATTATTTAATGACAATCACTTTAATATCATTTTAATAAATCCTTATTTGAGTGATGTTAATGGGCATGTAAGTGGTTTAGTTGCTTTGGCAGTTCCCTAGTTATTGGCCATCGCTCAAATAATTGCATGAAAGACTTAGCTCATTTGATCAAAGATGAACTAAGCTACGATAACCCACTCGAGGAAGGCTTATATAGATAACACTTGTCACAGTTGCACCACTAACGTCACCAAGCTGCCATAGTGTGAACTAGGATTTTCTCCTGGATCCATAGCGGTTTACTACACTAAAGTAGACGTGGCAATATCTTTTCACTACTATGGTTGAACCATCATATCTTAATGAATGTTTTATTGACAAGCATCAATTTTACATGCATATGACAAATACATATATATATGAAAAAACCTGTGAATTTCTATGTAGGCCCTGAGTTTTGTTTCATGCAACATATAAAATTGTCAGTGTACAATATTCAAAAGTTTATTTTGTGAGCTTTCCGATTATATAAGGCAAATATCAAGAACATTAAGATTCACTGAAATATTGTGTGGCAAAGAGGAAAATTCTTTCATGACAATTTATTTAAATATTCATATCTAGGTAACAATTAGACATAGAGTTGTAAAATTTGAAATAGGAAATCTAAGGGTATATATTTGAAGGGAAGTGTGTCTCCATAATAAGTTTTGATTATTGTTGCAGTTTGCACTTTATCAAATGTAGAAACAAATAGACAGAATGTTTCCCTTTTTTGTCATTATAATGAAAACTATAACCTAAATAAAAATCTGAGATATACCAAATAACGTCTCAGACATGCTTCTCCCAACATGAACGTTAAGAATCTATATTCAAAATCTCAAATCAATTACTTAAATCTTAAATGAGGTGTTGATGTTAAACAAATAAGCATGAAGAAATTAATTTTGGATTCATAAGTGTCATAATTTTATCAGTTCATGTACCCTTGAATAGAGAAAAATCCTGGCTTCATAGGATGTTTAGAGTGCTTATTATTATCATAGTTGTTAGTCTATGTTTTGAAAGCAGTGCAAGGCCCCAAGACCCCTTATCAATCCTAATTAAATACCAATTTTGGTTCAAAAATAAAAATAACTAATTTGTTTTTCGTTTGCTTATCTTAAATTTGGATTTATATCATCACTCCCTGACCTCCCGCCACCCCCACTGGCCAGGGACCTTTATGGGTCAACACTTCAGTCACTCCGGACCTCTTCCTGACCTCTCCATACCCTTGTGGGCCTAGTTATAGGTTGTCAAATATGTCACCCCGATCTCAATTGTCCACACCTCTGCCGGCCTTAGCTCTCTATTCTAAGTTACATCACCAGTGTCAGTGACCCCTAACCCCTTCAACCCTATCAGCTTGTAGGGTTTTCCTTAAATGTTTTAAGTATAGCATACTGGAAAAGTATCTCAATATTCGTATTTGAATAAAAAGAAAATAATGACATGAAAAGTGTATCATTGCTACCCTTTCAAACTTGAGTCCAGAATCAAACTTAAAGAGAGGGGCCAGTGAAATTTTAATTTTGTAAAATTATCACCTTATACTGTAAACATAATGCTTAAATATGACTACAAAACAATTCTATAACTATTAATTGATATCTTGCATAGAAAACCTTGTCTAAATATCAGATGCGACATTGAATCCCCTGCACACCTGACCAATGATGTCCATGTGTGATGTCACACAAAATGACAGTTATATTTAAATTTCAAATTTCTGAAATCCATAAAAACTTTTTTTTTCATACTAACTTTTATAAATCATTTAATCTTGTGATTTAAATCTCTTTTTGACCTATAAAGAACATTTACTAAATTTCTTATTGCATTTTTTTCAGTTTTATAATTTTTCTACTGTTCTGCTTGTGATGTCACAAACAGATAAATGCTCTGTTCAGACATTGTCAGATGCAGGCAGAGAAACTAAGTTTGGGACACAAAAATGTGCATAAAATAAAAACTATTAGAGATAAAGGTATAAAATTTGGTATGATTATTCCCTGGGTGGTAAGGATCACAGCAGTATATTTATGGTTGGTCACTGGCCCCTCCCTTTAAACTATGCAGCGTTCTTCCTTGATCACATACCTACATTTTATGTAATTCTTTGTTAGGAAATATATTTCCAAAAGCGTGATATTTTATGAATTATTGTGATGATACTATCTTGAGGCCTTGGACATACTTTGACTCATGATTTTTATCAGGAAATGTTCATGGAACGGCACCCAAGGATCTTCTGTATTTAATTCATTAGTCATTATTTGAGTGACGGGGGAGGGGAGGGCATTACATAATACTGATAAGACTCCTGAAGACCCTTCCCATTAATATTGAAAAAATTTCAATAAAAACTTAAACTATATACCTTAGAAATCTCTTATTCCCTTCCGCACCACCTCCCCTCTTGCATAGAGAACTACAACTACCCAGTTAATTTGGTGTTTTAATCCAAAGATGTAACTGGTTTATTGCCCTGTCATTATGACTCCTTATCACTCTTCTGGACACTGGCTACATCAGGCAACTAACACTCAAGCCTTTTTATTGCCTCGTTAAACTGGTCCATGTTGCTTTGTTTGAATGGGGATATGGGAGAAGGGAGGGGAGCAGACGACCCAATATCTGTGTGTATAATATGGCTATGTGTGAACCTGATATCCATCTGTCTAAGGCTACCTATGTGTGCAAACATAGACCTATTGATTATATATAAAAGTGCAATCTAGCAGACAAACAGAAAATCAGTTTTTTTTCACTATTATTTTCTTTACTCAAATATCTCTATTAAGCATGCTTGATATAGGCCTGGTTTTTCATTATGAAACTATTTAAATTTCATTGCAAAATTGCTTTGAAATTCATATTTCTCCTATTTCACTTTTTACCTCATAATAAACTGTTTCAAACATCACTTATATACATGGACATATAGGTCTGCATAGGTCTGTGTGTAAAATGTTTAACTGTATTTGCCTTGAACAGATATCCTGTGAAGTACAAGTACCAGTAGGCGGCCAAGTAAACCTAATGGATTGTACTACAGATGGTGCCACTCAGGCCAGTCTATGGCTGCTTTCCTGACCTCATAAAAAAAGCAGAATGATTTGCCATTTAATTATTTGAATACAAATTTATAAATCCATTGAAAAATGTAAGGCAGATTATTGATCCATTTTACTATCTATTGACATTTTGGTGCACACTTAGAGTGCATCTATACAATTGGAAATTTATAAGTTTTGAATACTTTTTTCACTTGTTGGGACACCGGTTTATAGTGACATCACATGCCCTGGAGGGGGATTCCCCCTTGACCTTGGGCTGTGCTCATGCACACCCGGAGGAGGCCTGTGAGGCAGCATTTAAAGTTTTTGTCTCCAGATGGAAACTTCTGTGATTAGTTTTAACCTATTTTCTACTAATATTGGATGAACATTTCTAGGGAATAATCAGCATATATGTAAACTCCCTAGAAACCATTCTACTGATGTGAATCTTGTTAAAGCTCGTACTAGTAGAGATTTTAGGTCAAAGTGAAACTTTAACTGATTCAGTTGAATGCATAGATACCGAAGATACCATGTTTAGCATTGCAAATAATATAATCAGAGAAAAGACAAGTCAAAGATAATTGAAATTTTATTATACATTTTTTGTTTTGCAAATAACAATAAAGAGAGATAAAATGTTGAGAACCACTTGGCATAGTATCTTTGCCCATGAGCATATTTTCACACTGCAATTCAAACATCAACATAATTAATGCTGTCAAAAATTGATATAAATGATTCATGTCTAACTACAATCTTGGTGAAGGTCTTAACTGACCAATACATAGTTCCTTTAACAATGATTATCTCCAGAAATAATATTTCAAACTGTCCACCAAAACAGAGTCTTGTTTGTTACAGTTTATCTTCTTACAAAGTATCCAATGTTCAAGTCAGAAAATTATTCATTGAAGTTAATCAGACATGTCTTGATGTTAACATTCTTGGAGGGACGTGTTCTTTGACACTGGTAAAAACAAGGAAAATAGTAAAAAAAAAAGGAATTTACAATGAGTTATCACGATGATATGGCCAGTTTATAATACCATTCTGTGCTCTATGCATTATGTCAATCACATAGTAATTTACTGGACTGGATCAACATATGACAACTACTTAAAACTCCAGAATCATTAATTCATGGTTGATCATGGTGCTAGTATTCAAAACTTACATTAGATATATTTAAGAAACTGACCTTGTATATGTAGGTATCAAATAACAAAACTGAAATAAAATATCCTGATAATCTTCGGAATGGTACCAACATTGATTTTAAGAAACAATTTAAAGATCTTGGTATTATATTACGTACAAAACTGATTCCGAGATTCATGAACAGTTAAAAATACCTACATAACACCCTCTCTCAAACTAAAATTATCCTGGAAACTATACTGGCTTAAAGCAACCGTGATATCTGTGATTTCTACTCTCATCATAGTGAACAATATTGTTGTTGTTTTAATGTTTATGATGGGGAGTTAATAGATACATTATTCAGTTCATCTTCATGAGTTGTTGTTGATAAGACTGCATGCACTCGTTTGCTAGCCAAGGGGAAGAGGTACTTCTCCATACTGCTATCATCAAAGATATTTGAAATAAATAATAGCATCTTCATCAACAGATATTAAGATATTCATAAAATGATAAAACAATGAAAGCTGGAAAGTTTCCACGGTTAAAAAGTTGAGACAATGTTACATTCAGGATATTGATGTGAGGGTTTTTTAAAACCTCTTACTTACAATTTTGTGACAATTAATGTTAATCTTTCAATGCTGATACAATGTTGTGGGAGATGCTATATTAAACACCAATACGCAGAAGGTACAAACTTGCTCAAATGCTTTAAAAATACAATTATGTAGCTGAGAAGTGATGTACAAGTATTCAAACATTGATAAATATAAATGTATGTACCCACTTATATATATATGTGTGTGTGTGTGTGTGTGTGTGTGTGTGTGCATTTATGAATATCTATGTATGTACATATGAACCCTAGGTAAACCTCCCGATGAAGGGCACATGCACAAACAGGTTGGTGGATGTACTCAACAAAACAGACCCTATTTCTTTTTATGTTCAAACAAGTGTATGGTGTCTCACTACAGTCCTGTGCATCAATTGTAATTATGCTTAACATCCACCAGACGCATGATCATGTTTTCTATAATAAAAGAATTACGTATTTACAGGTGCAATAATGAAACAAGATGGTAGATGACAATGATAACATCATAACATCAGGTTTTCCGAACGCCCCCAAGCTGGGAACTACAACTTTTACAACACAGCTCACCACTGAACCACATTAAGGATTCTTACAGCAGCCACAGGTAGACATTAATTCTAAATTCTTGCCAAATAGTGTCTAACTACATACAGACCATACTTTGAAAACCAAATACTGTAAACTACAACTGATTGTAACTAAAATACTGAGCTACTCTGGGTAGCCCAGGCTGTGACACCATTCTTTGTCAAAAAGTGGGTCAGTCACCCTTCCAAGAATTGGAGGCTGTTTCTCGGAACTGGTGGGTTCTACTGGGTGCGTTCGGAAAACAAATCTTTTTGGAGTAACTGTAACATCAACTTTGGACAGAAAGGTGGTGGCGCTGCAGTGTGGACCAATATAATTTGGTAAACACTCCACCCATTTTACATCCAGCAAGAAGAAAAAAAGAAGAAGAATTATTATTTAATAATAATAAAAAAAGGAAAAAGGAAAAAGGAAAGAAAAATTACAATGACAGGAAGAGGGAAATCACGAACCCCCCACGTGCCAATCACCAAATCACCTGCAAAAAAGACCAATGGAGAGAGGGAAGATGCCGATGAAGAATTCATGACTGCTATTTCAAATGCTGTCAAATCGGCTATTGACAGTACGCTACCAGATGCTATAGCAGCAGCTATGGCTAAAGCTAGTCTACTAACTGATCAACGCATCACCAAATGTCATGAGAAGATTGACAATACAGAAAAGAAACTACTTGATGAGATGCAAAAAGTGAGAGAAGAACTGCGGGTCGTCCAGAAGGAAAAAGATGAGATTGATAACGACACAAGACTGAAAAATGTGCGAGTAAATGGAATACCAGAGTCACGTCCAACAGAAGACCTGAAGGATGAGATCCGGAAGATCTGTACAGTGATGAAACTCAGCGCTGATGACATAGTGGGTGACATCAATGTGATCCGTCGCATAGGAAAACCTTCAGTCAAGGAAACAAAATCCCCGAGACCAGTTCTGATAAAGTTCAGGACCTATGAAATGAGGTACAAGTTTATCCATGCAAGAAGGCAGCTGAAAGGTCACAAAATATTTGTAAATGATGACCTAACAAGGTCCACAGCCCGTCTCTTCAACGAAACACGCAAGTAAGTAGCCAATGGCATCTTTTTTGCAGCCTGGACCTCCGATGGACGCATTTTCGTCAAAAAACATGAAAAAGATGAGCCTACTCCATATTCTGAAGACACTACATAGATCTCTACGTACACAAGCATTAGATCTTCAGCATGGATGATAAAAAATCTAATATTCCCTCGCTGCCAAATGACCCGGTGGGCCTACCACCCTGGCTATCAAAATGGCTGCGACTGGGTTATTATGTCTTTTCTCACACATTTTGACATTAAATGAAAATGGATAACACCACAAAATTGTGTGAAGATTTAGATGTAAACCAATTAAAGTATAAAGGATTAAACATAATGCATTTGAATGTAAGAAGTCTTCTATATAAACTAGATCAAATCAAGATGATGCTATGCACTGCAACTATACATATTCTTTGCATATCTGAAACATGGATGACAAGAAATACGTGTGACAATTCTATCAAGATAGATGGATACACATTAGTGCGTAAGGATAGATCTAATAAAAGAGGTGGTGGACTTGTTGTGTACATGAAGTCTAACATCACTTTTGAGTTGTTACAACTACCAGAAACTGAAGATGATATAAAATCACTTGAATCAATCTGGCTTAGGATCAACTTGAAATTTACTATCCCAATCATATTATCTGTTGTATATAGACCACCAGATGCTACAGCCAAGTTAAGCCTATCTACTCTCACTAAGCAACTAAATGAGGCCAGACCAATAGAAAAACATGAACTATACATATTAGGTGATTTCAATCTAGACACTCTGCATAAAACCACAAACTCTGCACAGAAGATAAAATGGTTCTGTTATAATAATAACATTGAGCAAATTATAAACAGACCTACCAGGATTGGGAATAACAGTTCTTCTACTATTGATCTGATAATGACAAATATGAAAGAAAAACTTCCCCACTATGGCATCATAAATATAGGACTTAGCGATCATGTAGGAGTTTTTCTGAACAGAAAAATGCATAAATCAAAACATCCAAAAAAGACTATCATTGGTCGGTCCTACAAAAACTACTGTAAGGAAGACTTTATAAATGACTTGAAAAATACTGATTGGAATAGTGTTTTTCAATCTCATACATCTACAGAAAAATGGCAAGCATTCACAGAAACATTTCTAAGAGTGTGTGATACACATGCACCTTATAAAACCATGAAAATCAGTGAAAATAGACCAAAGTGGCTTACAAACGATCTACTTGAGCTAATGAATTTTAGAGACAATGCTTTCAAGCAAGCTAGGAGAACTAAAAACCAAGCTGACCTTTCAGAGGCCAAAGAGGCAAGAAATACATTAAACAGGGAGATAGTGAAATCTAAAAGAGACTTAATTCAACAAACACTAAATGAAAACAAAAAAGATCACAAGAAGCTATGGAAACAATTAAATGAACACTTAGGAGGGAAACAAAAAAACAGTACATTTACAAAGATGACAAACCCAGATGGCCAAATATCTGAAGGTAAAGGTGAAATTGCAAACGTACTAAATTCATTCTTTGCAAGCATAGGAAATAATCTGGCCCAGCAAATAAATAGTGTCACAAAACCAGATCCAATAGAAATACCACCTGGCCAAACTCTCTTAAATTTCTCAATTAGTACACCACACAAAATCTCTAAGATCATAAATCAATTCCCAAAACGGAAATCTATGGGTATTGAAGGATTCAGTACCAAGTTAGTGATTGATAGTTCTCCGGTCATTTCTCGGATACTTTCAAACATATTGAACTGTTGTTTGGAGACTGCAGTTATTCCAAGTGAATGGAAAATGGCCCAAGTAACACCGCTACATAAGGAAGGAAGAAAGGACTTACCGAACAACTATCGCCCTATATCGATTCTGCCATTCATATCAAAGATTCTAGAGAAAATTGTAAACGATGACTTACGTGATCATCTTGAACTTAATAACATACTAACTAGTGATCAAGCAGGTTTCAGGAAAAATAGATCCACGGTATCAATGCTGACCAAACTGACTGACAACTGTTTATATAACATGGATAATGGTCAGCCAACCATATGCATTTTCATTGACTTCCGAAAAGCCTTTGATACCATCTGTCATGAGAGACTACTTGCAAAGTTGTACCAAATGAATATCCGTGGAAATGCTCATAACCTGTTAAAGAACTATCTAAATGAAAGATCCCAAATTACTTCTATAGAAGGTCATCGGTCAAATGCTGCAAGCATCAAATATGGAGTCCCCCAGGGATCGATACTTGGACCAATACTTTTTACACTTTTTATCAATGATATTGTGAGCAAGCTAAATCACTCACAAGCTTGCCTTTTTGCAGACGATACTGCGATCATATACTCCCACCCTGATATTGAGTTAGCAAAAATTCGAATACAAAAGGACCTTGATGCTGTATATGATTGGACAGTCAAAAACAAACTGACTATCAATTTGAAAAAGACCCAATATATGATTGTTTCCAGTTATTTCCGGAAATTTAAAGACATTAACCTAGTAATTGACTCTCGTAGAGTAACGAGAACTGAAGTCTATAGATATTTGGGTGTACAAATTGATCAGCATCTGAATTATAGCCAACACATTGCTTCTCTAGCTGCTACTATCAATTCAAAAATTAGTACTGTGCTACGCCTCAGCCACTTTCTTCCAAAAAACATAAGTCTCAATCTGTACAAGGCACTTGTAGTGCCACACTTGAATTATGCCAGTATAATTTGGGGCTCAACCATTGATTCAAAACTTCAAAAGCTCCAGAAAACCCAAACAAAATCTCTTGCCAAAATTATTAAGATTAGATCATCTGATGAGAAGGTTGTACATGAGCACTGTAAATTTCAACTTCTCATAAATCGTAGATCAGAACAATTAGCCATAACTATTTTCAATATCCTAAAAAATGGAAATACTTCATTCCTTATCGAAACTCTGAGGACAGCAGATCATAATCACAATACAAGAACAAGAGACAGTCAGCTTTATCTTCCTAAACCAAAAACAAACTTTTTAAAAAGAACTGTTACCTATCGTGCTATTCAGACATGGAACACATTACCAGATAATATAAAAAATGCAAACGACAAAAAATCATTCAAAAAAATGTTACGGCTCCATTTGACGAGCACAGAACCATAAGAGAAACCAATCTTCATATTACAAAGTATTGACATTCATTATAGCCTATTGTTAGATTTCAGTAAAAAACCATATTTTAGGTAAATCTCATTGTATAATCAATTATCTTGTACATGTACCCTTGTAGAGGAAGTCACGGGATATCAGTCAAATCTGACTGAGTGACTTTCGCTTTAAAAATGCAATAAAAAAAAAAAAATAAAAAAAAATAACAGATTTTATACTACATTTTTTCTTAAACAGTTCCAAAGTTTTAATACTTCTCACATAAAGAGCTAGTTTTTTAAATAATTTGAAGTAAAAATGAAGTACTGATTTTCTAAATAGTTCACTTTTTGATATTGGTAAATTTTCAAGCATAGTTTGCAAAGCGCATGTACTTTTTGTAACTATAACTGGTGGGTCCTGTAGGGTTGAACCTTCGAACATCTTGCCTAGCAGCTGCTTTGTTGTATTTTGGATCTGATTTGATACTACCATTTCTGATGCTCTCTGGTCTTCAGACTGTAAAACAAACACGGGAAGATTTTGATCTCATACACTAAAAAACTTGGCCCTGGTTGAATTACTTTGCTATATACCGTGTCAATCAGTGTAAGGGATGTGTTCACACTCTTGCAGTGTCAATAGTATGGAGGTTACATAACAGCCTCCCCACCCACCCACCCCCGCCCAGCTGGGGACATCTATAATTAGCACTATGTTTGGTTGTCTCATTTTAGTTATTTCCAAGCCCTTTCTATGTCTGACCAGAGGTGTTGGTAAAGGCCTAGACTGCGGAGCAACCCACGGGGAGACCTGCAGGGCTATCCCCCTGACCTCTTCCCGGCCCCCTACTCCCCCTAACCCTGTCAGTGGAAATACCACACAAAAAATATAATTTTAAGTTTCAGTTATTTTGCAATGCCTATAGGATCTAAAAATAGTGTGGAAGAAAAGAATCATTTAGAAGAAAAGAATCATTTAGAAGGGTTTTAAGGCCGATTCGAGCACTTTGAACAATTTCCAAATTCTAAATATTTATTGCTCCCATAAAAAGTGAACTATGGGTGAAAACTGACTTTGAGGTGGTAGCCCCAAGTGAGAGGGTCCATTCTATACATGTCAGGAAATTCTGTGACGATTACAACATTATCTAGAAAATCACAACGATTTTTACTGTTTTTTTCACACAGGAAAACTCAACCAGTAGATTTTGCTAAAACCTTCCAGGAATGATAATTAGGCCTTTCTAATACCAAAAATGTTGTTGAATTCATGGGCATCAAATTATCAGGGGGCACCTAAGGGACCAAGCCCTCAGAGACCAGGCTGAGTCACTTTACTCATTTCCCGGCCCTAGCTCCTTGATAATCTTAGGATGAAAGGAGCAGATGACTTGTGGAGGAAAAGAATCATTTGGTAGGGTTTTTAGGCCGATTTGAGCAATTTAAAAAAATTTCAAATTTGAAATATTCATGGCTCCCATAAAAAGTGAACTATGGGTGAAAACTGACTTTGAGATTGTAGCCCCAAGTGATAGGGTCCATTCTATACATGTCAGGATATTCTGTGACGATTACAACATTATCTGGAAAATCACAACAATTTTTACTGTTTTTTTCACACAGAAAAACTCAACCAGTAGATTTTGCTAAAACCTTCCAGGAAGAATAATTAGGCCTATCTAATGCCAAAAATGTTGTTGAATTTATGAGCATTGAATTATCAGGGGCCCACCTCAGGGACCAAGGATAGGTGCAGGTACATGGCCCATTACATTATAGTGGCGGTTGGTTACCTACCATCTCCCCTCCTATATTGTTTCTATGTTGATTTGAGGCTCAGGCCTACCAGAAGGACACATCCAATCCCACTATGATGTATTAGGCTGGCCACCTGCACCCATCCTTAACCCATGAGGTGCCCCCCAGACAATTTGCTGCCCATATATCCGACAATGTTGTTGGCATGAGATAGGCCTAGATATCATTTATGCAAGTTTTTAGCAAAATCCATTGGTTGGGGTTTTCACTGTAAGAATTAAGGTAAAAATCTGTCTAAATTTCTAGAAAATGTTTTATTAGTCTCACAGTTTCCTGACTAGTTTATAATGGTCATTCTTAGTCGGGGCTACAAGCTCAGAGTCAGTTTTGACTCATAGTTGACTTATACTGGGAGTCATAAATGTTTCAAATTCGAAAAATTTTCAAAGTGCCCAAATCGGCATGAAAACCCTACTAAAAGGTTCAATTCTTCCACAAGTCATCAGGTAATTGCATTCCCGTCAGAATGCCACAACAACCTTAACTCCATCAAATAGGGGAAGCTGAAGGGAATGGCTGGAGGCCGGGAAATATGTAAAGTGATTTCCATTAAATAGGGGACATTTTTGGCATGAGATAGGCCTAGATATCATTTATGCAAGTTTTTAGCAAAATCCATTGGTTGGGGTTTTCACTGTAAGAATTAAGGTAAAAATCTGTCTAAATTTCTAGAAAATGTTTTATTAGTCTCACAGTTTCCTGACTAGTTTACAATGGTCAGTCTCACTCGGGGCTACAAGCTCAGAGTCAGTTTTGACTCATAGTTGATTTATACTGGGAGTCATAAATGTTTCAAATTCTAAAAATTTTCAAAGTACCCAAATCGGCATGAAAACCCTACTAAAAGGTTCAATTCTTCCGGAAGTATTTGAGGCTTGAAACGGAGTAGACAGTGGAACGCGGCCCAGGGCTATTCCCCTGAGCCCTCCCCGGCCCCCTACTCCCCCTAACTCCGTCAGCACCACAGAGCAATGCACGGGGGAACCAGGGCCGTCCCCCTGTCCTCTTCCCGGCCCCCTACTCCCCCTAACTCCGTCAGCACCACAGAACAACGCACGGGGGAACCAGGGCCGTCCCCCTGTCCTCTTCCCGGCCCCCTACTCCCCCTAACCCCGTCAGCACCACAGAGCAACGCACGGGGAGACCAGGGCCATTCCCCTGACCTCTTCCCGGCCCCCTACCCCTCCTAACCCCGTCAGCACCACAGAGCAATGCACGGGGAGACCAGGGCCATTCCCCTGACCTCTTCCCGGCCCCCTACTCCCCCTAACCCCGTCAGCATGACAGAGCAACGCACTGGGGGACCAGGGCCGTGCCCCTGTCCTCTTCCCGGCCCCCTACTCCCCCTAACCCCGTCAGCATGACAGAGCAACGCACGGGGGGACCAGGGCCGTCCCCCTGTCCTCTTCCCGGCCCCCTACTCCCCCTAACCCCGTCCTAACCTTTCTGTTTTTCAACAAAATTTAGAATGCAAACGATACCCAAAGAATACCAAAGAGTATACCTTACCTTTATTTACTTTTGCTATGGAATTTTGTAAGCTAAATATTGATTATATTTGATTCTTGATTTCTTGTTTTTTTTTTGCTATATTATCTAGGTCATTGGGTCAACTTAAGGAGGCGAAAGTTTAGTGGCAGCTCCAGGGTTACAGGCAAGGTGGGGGGGGACCTCCTGTGAGATCCTTATGTAATGGGCCATACCATTGACACTGCAAGAGCCCTTACACATTCCTTACACTTCTTGACACGGTTTATAGCAAAGTAATTCAACCAGGGCCAAGTTTTTTAGAGTATGAGATCAAAAATTTCCCGTGAAAATTACAAATGTTAGAATTGTATTTGATATTGTCTGCATTTCCTTGATATCTAGATATTATTCACAATAATATATATTCACCTTTTGAAGTAAACTTGTAAGTGGCAAGGAGGTGACCGAGGGCAGCAGCGGTTGAAGGCATACTGTACGGGAAGCATGGGCTGAAATAAATCATATAAATCCTTCTGAATGTTTTTTTATATATAATTCTCCCCTTTCAGACTGGTCTTGGTTCTTTATATACTAACCATTATCGATTTTGTGCATACCTATGAACGCTAGTTGTTGTTTGGGTTGTTCGGGGGACTGCTGTTCTTCGATTGTTTAGACAGTCTTGTTTAGTCTTTTGTTATACTTGCTAGCCAAGTGGTAGACTTATCTGTGAGATGGGCGTTCATATCCATGACATGGACAACACTTGGTTAAGAGTCAAGTTTATCAGTGGATACTCCAATTGCATACAATTGCCTCTGTTTTACAGCCTATGTAATCCTAGTCTCCCATACAGCACTGCCAAAGGCCAGCTTCTGTACAGTCCGCCCGACTTCGCGCAGTCATGCAATAGTATAGTTCCTCTCCTAGTCACCAGATGTCTGCGTATGTGGCTAACCAAACTCCTGAATCCTCAAGATTTGTACTGTTCCAAACGGTATCAAATAGTGCTCTCTGGCTACACTGCCGACTCTACCTTATATATATATATATATTGGTGTGACTATTGATTCTCCACAGCAGTACTGCTCACCGTGAGTTGCATCTTGTCTGCAATAGCTGAACAGGTTTATTACACCTATCAGCAGCCTCTGCCATATTCACATTACATATTGAATACTCTTTATACTATTCCTTCTACAATTTGGTGACTGTTTCTATATTTCGTCTATATACTACAACTCATATGCACAAGGTGTTTTACTAACTACCTTTGTGTACCTATATACCCTACTTCATGTGCTATCACTGGTAGGTGAGACTGCTGTCTGGACATCGGTCTCATCTCCCTTTGACACTGCTTTTAGCCATCAATAGGCCATTACTACTATCAAATAGTAGTTTTTGGGAAAACTGCCAAATTTGACAACTTTTGAATTCCTTTCTTAACTTTGTTAAAGTTTATTCTTATTTACCGCTGTCTGGTAACTATTCTCCTTTATTGTATTTACATAGCCTTTACTGTAAATGCTCTACTTCTAGTAATAAATCAAGTCTTAGAATTAAAGTCTTAGCCTTAATAATCTCTGCTATTAAACTTTTCTACTTTTGTCATGCATGAGGTGTTGACCTCAGTGGAGTATAATAGAAAATGCTACCTACAGCAGATTTATGAAATTTTATGTCTATTTTGAGAAGAATCTAAGTTTACCTCAGGGTCTTTTGCCAGGGTGGTGGCAGCAGTAGGCCAGGGGCAGGTGGCCAGCAGGAGGTGGATGACAGGCTGTACCAGTTCCACAGGCTGAAATAGATCATGCAGTTGCAATCTGATGCCAAATTTTTAACATTGGTTAAAAAAATTGAATTCAAACTGAGAACGGAACTAAAATGAGATAGTTGTCTACAGACAGGGCACGGGAAGTAAGGCAACATCCTAGTCAATGGCCACAATTTAAACTACATTGGGTGACAATTGGAGACCAAGGATGGCTGATGGGTGCTGGCATGGAGAGGAATCATCTTCTATGACTACAATGTAAACGGACACTTGCTTGAGGTCGGAGCAGGGGTGGTCAAACCTACCATGTCCTCAGACCTTGGGAGGCAGAGGGTGAAAAGGCATGGTCAAGAAATGGACTTCTGACAGCAGCCATTTGGTCTTAAGGCTGTCAAATAATATTAATGATAATATTTGGACCAAAGAATAATAATGAATAATGGTAAACTTTGAAATTATATAAAATATACATACCTGTTGAGGCCAGGGAAGGTGACCCAGCTGTGGGTGGAGAGGGGTAGACATATATGCAGGGGGGCAGGCATCAGTTCCTTCCGCTTGGAGGGGCGGTGGGGAGTGAGGCGTCTGGGCTGAAAGAGGAAAAAAAATTACCAAATTCTTAATAACACCACAAATAATTAATATTATTGAACTTGATATGTGCAAAATTAATATTATATGAAGAGGGTTTCAACATGTCTGATTTATATTAAGAAACCAAAAAAGACTCAAGCTGTATGATGTGTAGAGGAAGGGCTGCTGGATAGGGTAGGGATAGCCTGGACCTGGGTATCTCTTACCCAATGTCAAACCCACCCTGTGTTTGTCAGACTGATTGTGGGTGGCCAGGGGGGGCAATCAAGGGTGGCTGTGGATTGACCTTGACGAGGTATAGGGGCGGCAAGTTGGCAAAAACTGTGAGCATGGGCTGAAAAAAAAATCATAAAATGGTTATCAGTGATTCAAACTTTCTTGATTTCACGCTGATACAACCTGAACTATTGCAGGAAATAACCAAGCCAAAAGATTTGTTTATTTGTATTTTGTAAAAAAACAAACGTGTTTACCTTCGGGTCTTCTGCCAGGGCAGCAGCAGCGATCTGGTGGCAGGCAGGGGCCAGGAGTTGGGTGGCAGGCTGTACGGGGAGCGGGGCTGAAATATGTCATACCGTTTTGAAAAAAAGAGTTGTGATAGGAAACCACATTCCAAATGTTGGCTCAATATTTCTGGATTTCAAATTGATAAGACTTCAGACATTGCAAACAATTATAAGTGAGGCAGATTTATGATTTTCAAATAGTCTATATGTGACCCGATCCGACAAAATGAGTCGCAAGTCGCGCGCGGTCAAACTGAGATATGGGCCTCTGAAGTCGGAAATCGGCCCCACCATCGAAAATGACTTTTTTGCATTTTCTTAATCTTTTATATCAGGACTATCATTTCCCAAAATATTTTGATGAAATTAAAATTCTAAGTGTGTTAGAATGGCCCCCAAAGTCGTTCTTCTGCTTCAGTGAGTTAAAACAAAAGGCTCCTGAGACGCCGATTTTTATCAACTTTGCCGACTTGCGAGCCGCTTTTAGGAGTCGACAACCCAAGAACTTTTGGTACCGCCGGAAAGCGCGGGACCTCTTCTAGCCAATCGCATCGTCGGATTTTGAATTCCGATGGGGATGGACCAATCAGAAGGCGGATCGCGAAAGCCGTCGCCATAAACAATCGTTGTCAAGGAGGTCACGTGTTGCGATCCGAGCGCTCTGATTGGCCGAGACGCCCTCGGCGTGCCGGAAGCGCGACTGTTTGGGAAATTTAAAGGTCCGACCGACAGAAGCAGGTGCGCGTTCAATGAGGCCTAACGTGTTAATTAGCGTGTTATTGTTTGAACTGCAAGTGCAGTTAGGATCCAAACATTCCTAGGATTCGATGGCTACCCCCCAGGAGCGTGAGGAGGCCGTGGCAGCGGCGTTAAATACAATTGTTCGGACTAATCTTCATGGCGGCGCCAACGACGAGCAATGGCGAGAACTCGTTGAGGATTACTTCGTCTTTGCCGAGGACGATGGCGACTTATCGGAGGGGGAGGAGGATGCTACCCTGTCGGAAAAGGACATCGAGGATTTGGAGGAGGCTCAGGAGTCACAGGAGGACGAGGATGAGCCCCTGGTTATCACTGATCCGACGGACCAACTGCTGCAGGAGGAAACTTACAGTTGCCAGAAATTTAGGTAGGCCATGCTTGTTTGCGACTTGCGATCGAAATTGCCCAAGTTGTGTCGTTTGAAAATTCCTATAAATACCAAACCGTTAGACCTGTCCGGCCATCAGAAGTTGCCAAAACATGTTTTCTCAGATATCCTGTAATTATTTTCATGTTTCTATCTGTCTTTATGTTCAAAATCGACATTTTACTGAAAGTATGCCGCCGTGACCTACTTAATGGCGTCTCGCACTTGAACGATGGACGGCCTTGACCGTTATGCTCTCTCAGGCCTAATTAAAAGTTCTTAGCGGCCATCTAATGAACCTAATTCAATCTATAGGGGTGCCCTCACATATCTTTGACATTAATGTGGACTTTCGTCATGTTTAGGTGCTCGTGTAAGTACCACAACGACGGCCCGTGTTGCGTCCAGTTCTCAACGGCCGAGCGTCTGGACAAACGGCAGGAGGTCGCCCAGCTGACTCCAGGTGCGGCCAATAACCATGCTATTAACCGTCTTAAATGAAGATAGTTTGTCATCTATAATACCTGTATGACCGCCTGGAGGCTGTAACTTTTCCTCTGTGGCATTGACATACGATTTTAGGCCAAGTAACCTCAGTGACCTCGGGGGTAGACCCGGCCGATAGTAATGTTCTTAAACTTTGTTTTTTTCACAAAGTCAGTCGCTCGTACATCACTAAAGTTCTGTGTCGGATTTCCATTCCAGGGGAGAAGGACATGCTCCTGTTGGGCGTTACAAGTGCCTGTACTGACACCTCGTCACAGCTGTCGACCTGGAAGAAGGGGAAAAAGGGCAAGGGTGCCAGGCAGCACCAACGGAGCCACTACACTGTCGGGGGCAGGAAGGTCTGCCGGGACACCCTGCTCTTTCTCTACAGGTAATTATTCATCTCTGCAGCTAACATTCTCTGTCTAAGTAGTTCCTAAACCTGTGTCCTGCTGTAACTTATTAACATGTACATACTTTTATGTAACCAAACATTATTTTTATGTAACTGAACCTGCCATGTCCAACATTATTCCATTTCCAATTGTAAGTTGTGTGTTCTTGTTTTTCAGCTGCAGTATCAACAAGATGTCCGCCATCAGCCAGTGGTATCGGGAGAACGGGGTCGTACCCCGTACTAAGAGGTCAGGTGGACGCAAGGCCAACACCCACTCCCTCGACCTCGCAGACATCCGCCGCGTGGTCGACTTCATCAACTCCTATGCCGAAACCTATGCCCTCGTCCTCCCCGGCCGAGTCTCCACACACAAACGCGACGACATCCTCCTCCTCCCCTCCAGCACAAGGAAGGTAGATGTGCATAAACGTTATCTACAGGCCATCGGGGACGCCCACCGTCAGGTTGCCGTCACCACCTTTCGTAACCTCTGGCGCCAGTTGCTACCCCGTATTGTGTGTTCTCGCCCCATGACTGACCTGTGCTGGGAGTGTCAGAGGAACAACCGTGACATCTCCTACTCCTCTAACCTCCCCGAAGTAGTTAAGCAGGCAAAGTTAAAGAAGCAGCAGAAGCACCTGGATGTAGTGGCCAAGGAACGGGAGTTCTACCAGGAACTGACTACCGCTGCCAAGCAGGCGTATGCCGAGGCAGGCCGCCCGGCGCTCGGGCCACACACTCCCTGTTCCTCTGACATCCGGGTGCATGTATCTTTCGACTACGCACAGCAGGTCCACCTCCCCTCCTCCCCCATGCAGCCAGGGCCCCTCTACTTCCTTGTCCCACGCAAAGTAGGCATCTTTGGCGTGTGTGCTGAAGCCATCCCCCGTCAAGTAAACTATCTTATTGATGAGTCCCACTGCGGCAGCAAGGGTTCAAACGCTGTCATCTCCTACCTCCACCACTACTTTGCCACCTACTCCCTCGGTGAACGCCTCCTTGACCTCCACTGTGACAACTGCAGTGGGCAAAACAAGAACAAGTACGTGATTGGCTATCTCATGTGGCGGGTCCTGACTGGTCTGCATAAGCAGATCACTTTAAACTTTCTCATAACCGGCCACACCAAGTTTGCCCCCGACTGGTGCTTCGGTCTCCTCAAGCAGCGGTTTCGCCGTGCCGAGGTGTCCTGCCTTGCTGACCTGGCCAAGACGGTCCGGGACAGCACCCAAAAAGAAGTCAACATCCCTCAGCTGTGTGGGTCAGAAGATGGGGCCGTCTTTGTCCCAACCTATAACTGGCAAGCCTTCCTGACCCCGTTCACCCGGCCAATAAAAGGGATCAAGCAGTATCACCACTTTATCTTCTCATCAAACAGCCCCGGGAAGGTAACCGTCCGACAGTACATTGACTCTGAGCCGGAGGAAGTGGATGTGCTCACTGTGGACCCTGGAGCCGTCCCAAAGGTCCTACCACCGGTCACACCTTCCCCTGGGCTTCCCCTTCGTCGGCAGTGGTACCTCTTCAAAAACATCAGAGACTTCTGCACAGAGGAAACCAAAGACATTACGTGCCCCAAGCCCACGGAACCTGAGCCTGCAGCAGAGGCACCAAGGCGGCGGGACCCATCGCCAGATCCAGGTCCAGGGCCCTCAGGAGCAGGTGGAGGTGGAGATGCAGGGGAGGAGGTGGAGGAGGAGGAGGAGGAGGCACGAGGAAGGGGACGTGGTAGAGGAAGGGGGCGAGGTCGGGGGCGAGGCCGAGGTCGGGGGCGAGGTCGGGGTCGGGGTCGAGGTCGGGGTCGGGGTCGAGGGAAAACCCCTGACTCGGGCTCAGAGGACTCAGACACAGAGACAGCAGCCCAAATGCGACGTGAAATGGAAACAGACTCAGACTCAGACACTTCCCCAGAGATCACTCCCCCACCCAAACGTAAACGCAGCCAAAGTCGGGGGCGGGGGCGTGGTCGGTCTACATCCTCTAGCAACTAGAATCATAGACTAGAATACCTGTATATAGTTCGAATTTTAATATTTTATTGGTACTTTTGTGCCTTGTGAGTTGTTTTAGACTCAGTTTAGTGACGTTTTGTGATCTTTCAACTTTATGGAACTTTTATCCAACTTACCTGGAACTATGACACTTATTATTTATGGCAAAACAGGCTGAAATACACTTGAACATTCCCATAGACTCTTTACAAGTCGTTGTGACTTCAATTCAGCCTTCTAGAACAGGTATTGTGACTGTTTGAGCTTGCCCTCTTGCTTCAGTTTTTCATTTTCAGGTGCAGATTTACAGGAATTGTACTCTATCTTTACAAGGCCGGCATGATTAAAGTTTCCATTTCTAAAGCATGATTTCAGAGTATTTTGTAGTTCAACTAGTCTAGAATGTATATTCCAAGTCTCAAGTTGGTGGGAGATAAACTTCTAGTGGTATCCAAGGAATTCCGACCGGGTGTAACCAAAACCGCACATAAAAACTTCAAACGCGTTTTTCTCAGAATCAAGTTTCCAGCCTACCGCGTATAGGGAAAAACCTAACTTTGGCCCTAATCATCGTACAAACACAATCTTGGTATCAAAATGAAGCTCTTTTCGAGGTGAGGAACATATCTTACTAACTCAAATTCGTATCTCCGCGACTTGCGACTCATTATGTCAGATCGGGTCACATATTATTCTTTAGACCCTTGATTATAGTTGCATTCTGAGATAATTCACATTAAAAAGTATTTGTTCTCAATACTAGTAGGATTGGATATATCATTAGTAGGATTGAATGTATCTTGAATATATCTTGAACGCATTTCTTCGACATATCTCCTACACCAATAACATCCTAAGATATGTTTAATTGAATCATGAATTAGGTAATAATTTTCTTCGAAGAACCCATTGGGATGTATTGTCTCCAGACAAAAACTTCTCTGGCTTCTGAAACTTTCAGATTTGACCTCTTCTGGGCAAGTCCAAATCACAAAGAGTTAATCCTCTGACAGCTTAACCTATCTTCTGCAGTCAACAATTGTCAAATTCATTTTAGTCTAATCTAACATGTGAGAAATTTCATATCATTATCCCTGTATGTTCTTTGATTGGAAACTTTTCCATCCTAATGAAGATATATGGTAAATTCTCATAAAAGTGGGCCAATTTGCAAATTTTCAGTTTTTTCAGTATATTTTCTAAAAATCTGATCTCACCAACTGCTAATGGGGTCCAAAGGGTCCGGACCACTTTGTACTAACTTGGGCACCTAGGTTTTGTATATATATTGTTAATATTTTTAAAGTAATGGCTTAAAAACTGTCATTTTTTCCGTTTTTTTTTATCAAAATATTAATAGTATCATAAAAAAAGATTCACTTGATATTATTGCCTAATCTTTTTCATTTGAAGTCAACACGTCAAAACAGCATCTAGTATATTTCTAAGGTATACAATTATATGACATTTTAAATCTATTGTAGGCATAAAAACAGGTGTGGGGAATTTGATATTGTGACGCTCCTCGGTTGCTCGGGGTTGCCGGGGTCTGTGATTGGGGGACGTGGGGTTTATTTTGGTTCTCAGCTGGGCACGGAGGCCAAGCAAGAAGCCGAGATGTGAGATCAAGAGTCGTGCCTCGCGCACGAGGGGGGTTGAGTGGGTCGGTCGGGGGACCGGTATTCGTTCGAGGTAGGGGGAGTGTTGGTCGGATGGGACCGGGGGGTTTCAGCCATCGGGCGGAGGATGGCGGGGGCGAAAATAGACAGTGTTTTTATAGGGGGGATCTGGGTCTGTTTCTTGTCTTCGTGTCTTTCCCTCGCCTGCTCGCTCTCTGTCGGAGGTCTCGGGCCGACGGTCGCCTATTGTTTGGTAGCGTGAGGCCGAGCCAGTCACGCCTTGATACCTCCAGTTATCGTACCACCGCTGACTTTTTCGGGCTTTCGTACCTGTCCGGTCTTCCGTTCTCGGGCCATATGTCGTACTGCACTGGACTTTCGGGCCATGTTTCGGTCTCTCGGGCCTTCGGGACCTAATACTATTTTTACCTAAGTTTCTGGTAACTTTACAATATTACATCTATTTCTATGTTAACTAGTCCTATTGAATCATCTTATCGACTGGAATCCCTCTTCAGGGCGCTGCTAAGGGAAGAAGACACAGCTGAACACCATGAGTACTGCAAAGGAACTCTTTATTTTCGGGCCTCACCGCCCCTTTTATAGTCTACAGGTCAACTCTGATTGGCTATTTGCTGTCACGTGGTTATCACGTGATCACTATGACGTCATTTCCAGTTTACATAGCTTTTCGGGTTTTTCGGGTTTCCAATTTCGGGCTTTCGGGCCCGTTACAAAATACGCTTTTAACTCTACCGCATTGCTTTGCTTGACACGTGATGAATAGACATTCATCACAATATATATGATAGTGTCCGTATCTAGGGGATCAATAACAGGTACTTTAAGAAAAGTTTTTATCAATTTCTGGTCATTTCAGTTATTTTAAATATAGATATTCAAAAGATTACATATCATGATGAGCAGTTTTGGGAAAAAAATGATATAACTTATAATGTAGAGTCTAATGAATGCCATATTAAACTGGTGGGGAAGTCAGGACGTGTCCATATCTAGGGGGCTTGGCATTGATATTGTTTCTCAGTAAATAAGAATTAGTGAATGATATTCTATAATAGTTTAATATATAATTATACCAATCTAGCGAGGTATAAATGATAAAGATAAGATATATTTTTGTCAAATATTTTATGATTACTATGTTTTCTGTGTCCGTATGTAGATGCATGTCCGTATCTAGGGAGAAAGCAGTGTTTCCCATTGATTTAGCATTATATTGATTATTATGAGTTAACATTGTATATTAATATTAGTGTTAGTCCCACACTTACCTGTAAAAGCAAAATAAATCTTTTGTATTCACTTTAAATTTGTCTGCTCTCAAAAAAACGACATAGATATAAATTCCCTAGATATATATGGACATGCATGCATCTAAAAATATTTATTGATAATATCATGAAACATAATTCTAAAATGCAATCATCATTCTACTTAATCAAAATAAAGGACTTATATCATGAATAATTGTATTATAGGTTGATTAGTAATAATGTGCCCGTATCTAGGGGATGTGGCTTTGTGTGTTTTGAGAATTCCTGGACCCCTTAAAGCTAATTCTCTTAATATTCCCCTGACACTTGAGAAGTATAACTTCAAAGAGGCAGGATGCAGTGCGATCATTTCCTTTCATAAAAATAATAATTATTGCCAAAGCATTGCTATAACGTTGGTAAATTACATTGCAATTACTAACCTATGCAACATGGTTGTATTTACATTGCACAACAATGTTGTGCTTATACATTGTTGCAATGTTGTTGGCATGTTACATGATAACAGTACCAAACTAAAACTAAAAGCCAACATGTGTCTTTACTGGGAGCCACCTTATATACATATTTTTGATGAAAGCTTCTTTTAGAATTGGATGATAACTGAAGATGTTATCAAGAAACGTTGGCTAATTCCTGACATGCCCTTACGAGGAATTGTATGTAAGTCACACTCCTGCGAAATTTGATATTTTGTACACTTTAGGTTTACAAAGTGTTTACAAATCAGGAATTAAAAATAACAATCTTTTTGGCGTATTATTTATTTCTAAATCTTCAAAGGTAGTTCATGAATAGAACCATGTCATCTTCTTGGTTAGGGGGTAGTATACTTACTGTAAAAGATACAAAAGTAACTATGTGTGTCCTGGGTATTTCAAATGGAAATTCTGCATCCTTTGATTACCTTATCATATCTTATTAGTGTCTTTTCATTATAATTAATGTCTTTCTTTTCAAATTATATTAAGACAGGATAAATTCAAGATCAAATCCTTATTTTCTATGGGAAAACAAACATGACCTAAACATCAGCTAATGGAACACAGCTGTACTTGCCTGACCTCTTGTGGTAGTTTTAGGCCGTTCAATGCTGTTCATAATGCTTCAAGGCTCATTCACCAAACAATCAGATCCCACGGGCCACTTCAATGCGGGCTCAGTGTTGGTGTATATATATATATATATATATATATATGTATATAGATATAACATAAATGCAGATGGTTATTGTTAATGCTCACATAATGCTCAATAATAATTATAAATATGATATCAAACTTGTAAGAAAATACAATACAAAATGAAAATGCTGCATAAATTATTTCTGACCTTAGGCTAGATGCTTCAGTCAAATTCTAGCAATAACAGTTTTTTTTAATTTTTTTTGTTCTTTTTATTTTAGTACTTTTATTTCAAATCCGGATACAATTTAGCACAATATACTAGTTTTCACTGTATACCAGATACAGAATCATTGATGTAATTCTTTATGACACGGCAGTGGGTGTCAAGTGATACCATCAACTTACTAATCATGACACGTTGTACAAAATAAGTATACAATATAAAAATTCAACTGTACATCATTTACATCATTTATTCTTGGAAAATACAATGCAGCCATAGCCCATCATAACTGGTTCCAAGCATTAAACATCTAAATAAGAATGCTTGAGCATATAATGATCTTATGTAGAAATAAGGGTGTCAATTATGAAAAATATGAACAAGCTTAAGGAAAAAATTATGGATAGATAGTCTTATATACAGTTACATTACTGTTAGCACAGTCTGAGCCAAATGAAAAAGAAAATGGAAACAAACAAAAATGAAACGCTTCTTTTAAGTTTTAGAAGGTCTATTTGTATTTGTATTACAATTGCATTTACAAATATAATCTAATTGCATTCTATCCCTTGATCCTCATAAAATTGTGTAAAATTCTGATATTTGTTGTATTGATTTAACTATCATTATCAACAATTTACTATGAAACCAATGTTTCATTTTTGTTTGTTTACATTTGGTTTTTGTGTATACTTATTACATTTCGTTGCTTAAATAGATAAACAAAAACGTAATATTTCATTTATTCTGGGAAATGCAATTCAGCCATTTTTCACTATTTCCTATCATTTAATATCTAGATATGAATGCAAACATAATCATTCTTATGTATAAATAAGGGTGTCAATTATGCGATAGACAAAATAAGGAAACAACCATGGATAGATAAACTTATAATAATCATGCAATTACATTACCACTAGCAGCGTCTTACACATGAATAAAAACAAAAACGAATGCAAACAACAAAAATGGCTTTTGTCAGACATTGTACTTATTAGGCTGCCACTGATGGGCTTTGGAAGGTGCTCCAGTGTGGGTATGGTAGGTCATTTTGCCGGGCGCTGGTCTTCTGTCACGGGAAGAATTTGATCTCATACATTAGACAGGCTCGGCCGTGTCTGAAACCACTTGCTCTAAAACGTGTCAAGGAGTGTAAGTCTTACTCCACCATTATCCCTGAAAAATCAAAGTATCATTATACCACCCATAGCAGTGGGTGTGTTAGGTAATACTTTTGCGCCCACCTCAAATTTTCCCTTCCCATTCTGGCGTGTATATAAGTGTAAGTCAGGGGGTGTTAATTATATTGTGTCACAATAGTCCCGTCCGCTCATAGTTCTCTTCACACGCCCAACCTTCTTGGCATCTTAACGTACCTACCCTCCATTCAGGCACCAATATAATTGCCAGCAGTGGCGTACCCAGTCCCCCCCACTCACGATTGGATTAAGCAATTTGGCTCCACAATCTGAAAATTTCGTTTGGAATTTCTTATTAGATTACTTCTCGTGTTCTATCAAAAATGAGCCTATAAAAATCCGCCATACAAAGTTTAAATGCGCGACATAACCACCGACCGTTCATTCTTATTCATTTACCTTTAAAAAGGGCAACTTCAGGGCTACACTATTATTTATCTACACTGGCCTTCCCACATTTGTGCATATAATCTATAAACGCAGGTTGATATTGGTTTCCAAGCTCAACAAAAATAATACTCAGTTTCCTGACCTAATAAGAATAGATGAGGCTGAAGCGCAGAAGGAGTAGCCTATAGTGTGCACACAACTAGGGTAAAACAGGGTTGTATCGCTCACATTGGTATATCATTAGCGCATTTAGTTTTAATAGCCCTCACATATAGAAACAAAAGTTATATAAAATCAAAATAATTCATAATAATTAATCAAATGCGTAAAAACAGCGATAAAGCGTGATTTAACTTTATAACCTCTATGATTAATCAATAATGAAACAATTGTCTCCCATGATGTTGGGTACAACCCTTATCATGAAATGAAAGTAATATTTTTGAGAAATCTTATCACATATATCATATCAATAATGGTTTTCCATCCCATGAAAGTGATGTCCAATAGGCCTATTTCTAAAAAAAATAGGGTTAGTTCAACCAAACTTGTAGCTAAAAGTTTTAAGAGCGTATTTCCAAAAAGCAAATATGGTTTAAGCCTGTTTTAAACCAGATTTCTTAAACTCGCTTGTGAGACTCGTGTAAGCATTATAAGGCAAAAATAATTTGGTCCCAACGTTAACCTTTCCCAACCTAGCTACTGAACTCAGTAACAGAATAAAACACGCTAACTAATACAATTCACAAGTTATAGCCTCATAAACCTATTCTAAATTTGTATATTTCGCCCTATTTATTGTTTACCATTTCAACTAGAACTCTCCACCTTAACTTTGTTTTAAGGTCCTTCATGGGCAGATCCGGGGGGGGGGGGGGGGGCAGACGGGCTTTGCCCCCACCCACCCCCTCCCCTGTTAAATCATGTTTGATGGGGGGGCCCACCCCCCCGTACATTCCTGTTTTTGGGCCCCCCCCCTCTACAAATTCCTGGGACCGTCCACCCCTGTCCCTTAGATACAGTACTAGTTTAACTAAAACAGGTAGAAATATAGCATTTTTAAAACAGATTTTCTTGAAACACATTATTTAGGAGTTAAACCAGGCTGCCTAAACCAGATTCTTAAACTTCTTAGAAATACAGGGTGAAAGGGCTGAAAGCGCAAATGGTTTTCACTGAAAATGATAATATTAAATAACCTTGACTACACATAAAACTATTATTTTGTGTGATTTCAAGTTTTTACCCTTATTTAACTCTCGACATAAGAAATGATAAATGCGCTATATTAGCCTGACGGGCCATGCCCCCCCTCCCCCCCCTCCCCTGTTAAATCACGTCGTTTAAAAAGGGGCCCCTTCCACATAGATTAATGCATTGCCCCCCCCCCCTCTATAAATTCCTGGGTCCACCCCTGCAACCCCCCTGACCGGCCCGTGGGCCATCTGGTCATTTTAACACCATTATTACAAATAAAACTTCCGAAAAAAATGAAAATTTAGAGTGGTAGGAGCTAATCGAGTGCATCAAGTTCGATTAGATCCTACCACCCAGGTCTGGCGAACTCATCTGTGCCATATTCAGTTCATTGCATTTCATTCGTTGGTTGCACAACCAGACCCACTAACCTACAGAGTTTGCGACATATATATACCCCGGGTTCGAATCCCCTTCATGCCTTACGTTTTTCGTTCATCCATCAGACTTGTATTATCAAATTAATGATAAGGATAGGACTACTCTGAACCCTAATCGTCATGTCAAGAGAGGAGGTTGATTGTTAACTTATTTTAAACAGGATCGGGATGTTACGCTTTTTAAAGGAGAACTCTCCATTTGTAATCAAAAAGTTGTTAAATCAAAAAGACCCTAAAAAAAATTGGAAAATTATAAAAAAAAAATAAAAAAAACCTGCTCGAACCCGCCCTCTCCTCAACTACTACTTTTAAACATGATAGTCCTAATGGTAATGAGACTGATCCGGCTGAAATTCCGAATATTATAAATTTATTATATATACTTCTTGCAAACATTCTAAATAACCTTCTTTCCCGATCTTAGCATCTGAATAAACAGGAGACACCGGGCATCACACTTCATTTAAATTAATTGTCTCAGTTAAATATGACCATTAGTTAACAAGTTCCATGTACTTTTTAAGTAACATGACAGAAAGCATTTTCGCGATTCTGCAGCTATCCCTCGCTCCCCTGTTCCCTTGTGCATAACATTTCCTAATAAACCAGGTCTATTCCTAACGGCGGCAAAGTTTGGAAGCTTCCATCATGGCCGGCCTTAATCCATTAACACCCATAAGTACCCGGAAGCACCCCATCTAATCTGTACCCCCCTCTGACATCTGACAAGGGCAGGGGCACAGTCTTGGTAATCACATAACTCACACCAAACCCATTTAAGAGCGACACAGGTATCATGCTGGGTGTCATCTGACGGACTCCCCGCCATTAATCAGGGGTTAGTTATCGAGTTATCACGGGCCAGAGTTGCCCCATGCAGGGAACCTGCTGGGTCAGGCACTTCCATACCCAACCTACGTTCGCCTGCAAAGCACATGTAGCTAAATCTTTGACAGGCCTATTTCACCCTACCATCCATCGCCCCTCCCACCCGGAAAACCATTTACCCTTACCATCCATAGATGGAGTATTAAAAGTGTTTGAAATTAATTTCTTTTGAAGTCATCCGTGAGAGATGAGATTCATTAAAAATTCATTAAACATTTTCTGTATGGATAAAAGGTACCTCCCGGCCTATATAACTACCCTAAATAATTCACCTTAAACTGGGTCTAAGCTGGTTAGATATAAAGCCGACCTTAAGGTTTGAGACTAATTTCAGCCGGTCCAGACTTAAATCGGCCTGAACTCCATATAAACCACCTGCAAATAAAACCTATAGATATCAGGCAGTAATGGCATTTACAGGCTTTCTCACTTCTCATCCACAAGTTAAGGAACCCCATGCCAACAATTCATTTTGAAGTCTGCCTTCCAATTCAATTAGAACAAGCCGACACCCTAACCAACGAAAGCTTACTAGCAAGCATACGCCTAAGCTTATACTCTTCGCACGGCTTTTCTTTTGGCATTAACGTAAGGTTTCTGCACGGAGGTCAAAACCTTTAGATCCCAGGTGCACGTGGCCACTGTCTGTCTACTCCTTCCCGTGACTGGGAAAAAGTAATAAAAGACTAGAGCGGTCTCTAGCCTGCATCAGACATGGCTCCAACAGTATCCATACTCCTCCTTTGTGGACTCTTTATCCTGGGCACTGTCTCAGCTATGCCATGCCTATGCACCAGTACAGTAAACCGTTTTCGTACCAACTATGGTGTAGTATTCAAGAGTAAACCGTCCATCCACATAGGTAATGAGTACTTCACTACTGAAGTCGATATCATTTTACCACTTCCTCCTTCTCCCAAACAGGCAGCCGCACTAAATTGTAGACACGGCGCTACCCTGGCAGCCGGTTCAATGGAACAGTGTCGAAAAATCCAACTTATGTTGAATAACATAACATCTATTGGGAAGACTATAGCAGCGAAGGTCACCAACGGACTCCGGGAAGTGCAATCAATTTTGGAATCGACGGCCCAGCCAACACCTCCATCAGCCAAATCCAGGAAGCAGCGGGCTCTGATTCCAGAAATCGGCAAGTTCTCCGAGACTTTATTTGGAACGGCCACACTCGATGACTTGAAGCAACAGACTCGTGCTGACCAGGTAAATGCCGATGAAATTGGCTTCCTCGATGGCAAAATAAATGCAGTCCTAAAGGTAGTTGACTCCACTTTGGAAATCCAACTCCAGGCCATCATAGAGAACACTCATTCCATATACAATTTGTCCCAAGGACTCCAGGCTTACATTAGTAACCGGGAATTGATGGTCAGGTTGATGCAAGATTTGCAAGAATTGCGTCTACTGGATTTTAAACTGGACTATTCCCTTGATGTCTTGCTACAGGCTATTCGCGACCTAACGGAGAACAGGCTGAGTAACTCTTTGATATCGGAGACTGATATGAGGAAGATTCGGTACCTTTTCCTTTCCAAGTCCAATCGTTCAAATATTTATATTCCAAACACTCGCGACATGTATAGAAGTGTAACTGTTTTAGTCCCCCAGGTTTTACAGCGAAATGTTCTGAAAACTATTTTGAAGATTCCCGTTATTTCCTTAGACAAAATATTCAAGGTTCTAAAAGTGAACACCTTCCCTCTAGCCTTCCATGGGCATTATACTCGCCTCTCCAACACACCGGCTTATTTATTGGTGTCCGCAACCCAATACACGGTATCCTCCAACCCAGATCTGGATAATTGCCATTCTCTGTTTTGTCATTATGACCTACCAATTCGCAGGCTTTCTCCCTCGTCGTGCCTCATTTCTATCTATCTACGTGATCATGAGTCTGTCAAACTTTATTGTGATTTCAAAATACTCATTCAGTCTAATTTCAGAAGGTCGAACATCCAAGTCATTGCAACAGGGACCTATTTGTTCTCTCACATAGACGAGGTCGTTGTGCGCTGCCCCAACCGAACAACAACCCATCCTGGATGTGAATCGTGCGTTCGTGCCTTTGAATGTGGTTGTTCTGTGTCCACCAAAGAATGGGAAATTCCAGTCTCAAGTGTTAACTGTTTGCCTTCTACAGCAGGCCCCTTAAGAACAGTTTTCCCCGTCAACCTTGCTAGTCTTCAACACCTCAACCTGTCACTTAGCCGACTTGTGAACCCGGATTTTTCGTACGATAAACCATTCCCAATTTTACCTCTTAGCCCGCAAATGCGAGTCCGCCAAGAGGATATTTTTAAGCGAGCAAAAGACAATTTCCTTTCCCTCCGTACATACATGAAAGAGATTCGACTGAATGAGGTCGAATACAAGAAACTTCGTGGTGACTTGCATCTTCCCCACGTACCATTCCTCCCCCCCAGTGTGCATGGTACTGTTTACCTGTTGAACATTGGACTTACTTTTATAATGGTACCAGCACTTTTTGTTTTCATCTCAATTCTGTATTTCAGACAACGTAGGATTCAAAGCGCATGCAGACGCTTGACTTTAAATTGAGTTGGTTATATATACATTAGCTATTAACTCTTCCTTTTATTGCAGCTCAAAAGTTATCAGTTCTCATTCATGTTCGATTTTTGTTGTTTAGAATATATACTCGCCCTCATAATTTCATCACACAGCTGCAATTCATTCACATTATCCTCATGAATTCCCATTTATAATTAGTCACAGCCACATAAGACTACACACGTTCATGATATCAAAATGTTTTATTGTTATGCATGCGGAAAAGGTTTTAGGATGTCCACGTGTCAACGTTTCGCCTATTTTCCCATAATTGTATTTACTGAACATACACTAATGTACATGTGTAACTCGAAAGCTTCGTGAACATATGCATTTCACAATTAAAATTTTCCCATATCTACTTCAAACATATCGTACACTTTTATATAACTGTTCATCACACCCAAGAGTCTACGTCAGGCATGCAGCCCAGTTTTTCGGCTGGGAGTAGTTCTTGGGCCATGTTGTTCCTGTTGTTTATCAGGCAAACGCTCGCTCTACAAAGTCTGTGCCTGAAAAATTTGTTCAGGCACACGCGCTCCGTACAAGGAATCTTGACTTCTTGCGGGAGTTCCAACGTCAAGGGTTCGTCACTGCCATTCAGATGGACCGTGAGTGGGCCTGACCAGGCGACGGTCAGGGCCTTGGACAGGATGCTCGGTCTTTGGATGATCATTCGTGGGCAGGCAGCACTTCCTACGGCTTCCATTTCGGCGGGAATGGGAGCCAGTGGAAATAGGAGCGTTTCCCATCGGCAGTAGATTCTCAGACAGCACTGCACTGTAGCCCTCCGACGTTGACCCTGCGCCAACGAGCGACAGCCTGCTGCCAATTTCCAGAAGATACCGATAAATTTCCACCCCAGGTATATCACTAACAAGAGAAGCAGCCACTGATGGTCGGATTGGTCCGCAGGTTGGAGGTGACTAGGTCTCTCCACTGGCCTTTCCTCCCGAACAAGACGCAGACGCAGACTTGCGTTTAACAGTCGCTCGATGTCCATGGCCATCAAGTGGCTGTTCTGAACCAGTGTATAGTACAGGCACATACTTATACCCCCCACCCCACACGACATCACAACCCCCCAGGTACTGTAAGGGCTTCGTCTAGTCTTTAGCGAAAAGTTAACCCTCGGTCGACAGCTTAAACGCTAGGTAAGGTACAACTAAAACGACTTCTTCTTGCCGGGGGCTTCACAAGTTTTTACACTGGGTAGTGCGAAGCACGTCTAATAGGCCGCTATTTTCTTCAGAGAGCCGATCGACAGGGGGTTCATCTGAAATGACTTCTGTCGCGTTTGACACCGGGACACGCGTCTGTGATGACCGCGTCCACCTGTTGGCCATCTGAGGCGGCGCATGTCAACTAGCTTCTGTGTCAGGTCCCTCACAGGAGTACCGCGGCACGCGGCCCGCGGGGTAGTCTTAACACTTCTTGACACGTAACAGGCCTCACAAGGGGCGGCGGTGAGGGTGTCGCTGATCAGCTGATACCCCATGTACTCCCCGTCACGGCTAGCACGTAACTTATGGTAAAAGTCTCTCTTACCCCGTCCACACCCCGTCACGTCTACCACGTAACTTATGTTCAAAGTCTTGCCTCATCGATAAAAGATCGCTTTCACCAGATCATGTATCCACAGGGGGGCCTGCCCGGCATGTATAAATACGGCGTGGCATATGGCTGTATAGATCACTTGAAAACTTGCTGCCACCATGAACGGGTCAACTGATTATAGTGACTCTGTTCTGTCAAACCCGTCTACGAGCTCATGCAGGATCTTGACCAGCAGCCCCAAATCGGGTGGCGAGAAAATAACCGATCATGATTCATCAGCAGGCGTAGGTACTCTGCTGTTGGATATGTCTGTATGGGTCTCAGAATGGGTTTCCGGATCTCTCTGCGGATCAGTCTCTTCACGACTCCCTGTACGCGGAAGAGGGATCCACCCTCAACGACGTTGAGCTTAGCCTTGGTGGTTCCCAAGGCGGTACTGCATCCGCATCGTCGTCCACGCCCTTCACGCCCTCCACGCCCTCCGGATCCACGCCCTGGGGGATGACGCCCTCCACGTCTCAATCCCATCCATGGTTCCCCAGCTCCACGTCCAGAACGTCGTCCACGCCCGGACCCTTGACATCGCAAGGGTCATTCTCGTCGACGACGTCCCAAAGGTCGTTCACGCCCGGGCCCTTGACATCGCAAGGGTCGTTCTCGTCGACGACGTTCCAAAGGTCGTTCACACCCGAATACTCGTCCTCGTCCGGCCCCTCCACGTCTACAGCTGAACCGTCCATGGCCCATTTGCTGGCCAGGATGGAGGAGCTGGAGGAGAAGTGCCGAAGGGCGGAGGCTGAAGCGGCTGTGGCAAAGGCCCAGGTGGAGGTGCTTGTGAACCAAGCGAAGCCAGCTGCAGCTGACAAACCACCCAAACCACGCAATGAAATATGTGTAAGTTCTAAAGTTTGTTTTTACAGCTTATAATTAACTAATAATCTCACCTTGAAAACGTTACCGTTTAATATAGTTCTCGGTTTGTTTAGAAATGATCTCATTCCTAGTATAGCCCTGATGTTCTTCTCTTTTGCCGCGCTGCCAGGGAACATCCCGGAAAACAACGAAAATCCGTAATGATTTCGTACACTGACATATAGTTAGAAGTCCACTATTAATTATTGGCTTATTATATTGTTTGTAGGAACTCGTTCGTTCGGCCTACAAGGCCAAGAGAGGTGAGCCTGATTGGGGATTCAACCTGAACCCTGGGTAAGTTGATTACGTCGTAACAAAATGAATAGTACAGAAAAAAATATTGTTTTTAAGTAAGCAATGGGTAATGTGTTCCTGAACACCAGAAGCTGCAGCTGAATATAAGTTTTGCTGTTTTTTTTTCATGTTAATAGAGTCATAGAGCACTTGACGTGATGCCGATGAATTGAACAATATAGATATATTCCAACATTCAGGGCGGGGATCAAACACCCAGATAACGTTGCGATCATCAAGGCCGTTGTTGACAACGTGTGCCTGGGGCCAGATACCCCCAGAGAAGAGGTGTTAGGTAAGTCCCATAGGCAGCAAGTTTCTTTGTTAACTAACCTGCAGCTGTACATTTCATGCATCTAATGTCCATGATTCCAAAGTATTGGTCCTTCAATTAACACAAATTTTAACATGCTTGAAATGCTGGAAATCTGTTTTTAGTGTCTAAATAGGCTCCACTTACATTGGAAATTGTTACTTTTATAATTTAAGTTATCCTCCCAGTCATCTGAAAAAAACGTAAGTTCTATTATCTGGACAAAGAAATATAATACCGGTGTAATGATGGTTTTAATTCCTGAATAATATGTTGACCCTCACTTTGCATTTTTAACATGTATTCCCTTGATTTATTGCCTTTATATTGCCTTTGTCTACTTAATGGCTCCAGTTTTAAGCATACTTCATGTCCTTCCTCTTTTTCTAGCTGCTGCCAACACCTACTTCAAGACCCTCCAAAGCAGGGCCAACAGAATCCGGAAGAACCGAATGAAGGCTGACAATGAAAAGGCTATCATCCGTCACCACGTGAACGAGGTAAATAAATTTTTGTTACAGACTTCCTCTATAGACCACAAAAGTCTGACGTCACGGACCCCTCCCGCAACGTAACACGTGTTGGGCCTAAACCTTTTATGACCGGCCCCGGTAACCCTACACCCCCGGTCACCGGCCCGGCCTGCCCTGGAGGGGGCACCGATAACACCCGGCTGGACCGCGGTCACCCGTACACACAGACAATAACATTGCCTATAACTTTGCTATTTATTAACTCTTTTTCTTTTCAAGTATATCATAATGCACATTGATAGTTCCCCTATGAAAATACATGTTTTCATAAGTTTGCGAGCATTATTAGTGGAAATAGCAAATCTGACAGCTGGGTCCTGCTAAAGTTCATAGAGGGGGCCCCCAGCCCAGCCCGGCCCATGTTTAGGCACGGGAGCAGCGTGCAGTGACCGTTAGGGGCCCGCCTAAAGTCATGGCTTTTGCGGACTATTGTTCTCAACATTGTTTGACGTAGTTCAATTCAGGCAGGCCGAAATTTTACACTTTTCAAACATATTCCGTTAATTTTTTTTTTTTCTGGAAAAGTGCAAAGCCGAGGAGAAAGAGTAATGTCTATGGTCTATGCCCAGTCTGTCCACTCCTTGGGTGGAAGGATACGCATCATTGTTCTAAAAAACGCGAAGAAAGGGTCTATTTTGACAAAATTCACATGTCCTTGTTTCTAGAAAAAAGGTTACTTTTTCATCCCAAATATCCATGATATGAAAATAAGGGTCTTTTTTTCCTGGGAAATATGAAATTTCACGAAAAAAGGGTATTTCATGGCCACAAAATGTCTGCGTTTTGAAGAATAAGGGGTCGATTTTTTGGTATAAATGTCAGTGGAAAGGGGTTGTTTTCTATTTTGAAGAACGATGATATGTCCTACTTTTATATCTGAGTAGACAGACTGGGGGTCTATGGTATAGGGGGTGTGACTTCCCGGGGACCCACTCGGTTCAAAAAGGGGTATATGTACGAACTGCGGTCGGAACTATACCGGGGGCTGTAGCTGTGAATCGGCAATTTGGCTTAAAACAGGGGGCCCGGCTGTGAAATGATCTTATGGTTGTAACACTGAAACTTGGGAAACAATTATAATTTTTTTACATTATGAATTTTTATAGAGCACTGTAACCTTACTTGCTTCCTTGGACAATAATCTTGACATACAATTAGAATGGATATGACACAATTAATAAAAAGTGCCTGTATGTTATAGAGACCAAGGATAAAGGAACGCTTTTGAAATGAACTGCAGTGACCAGCTTTTAAATTAAGGCAACTGAAATATTGAAAAACTTGTTTGTGTTTATTTGATGTTCTTGACCAAGTATGTCGTAACTGTATTAAAATAAAAAAGTGTCTTTTTAACTTTGCAGAAGCTCAGAAGACGGATAGTGGGGTTGGAAAATTTCGTCACAACGTGGGACGAAGCTCGAAAGAATTCCGTGAGGCGCCTCCTCACCCCCGACTACACGAGCGACGAGGAGCGCGGACTTTATTTTCGGGTCGACAAAGACGGGAAGACCACCGAGCGATTCCACCGCCGCGTCAAACCGCTCGTGTGGGAGAGCGATGAGCTGTGTGCCTACAAAGCCCACCTGGACGAAACTGAGAAAAAAGAACTTAGCCGCCGTCAGCGGGGCGATAGATTGGAAAAGAAGCGGAACAATGTCCCCGACGATAATCCAAAACGCCAACAGCCTCCTCCCAACACCCCAGACTGGGCGGTGAAGACCGCGTATCGGTCGGGTATCGCCGATGCACAGCCAATTTAACTTATTTCTAAAGGGTCTGTTTAAAGCTCTATTTTATGTGATGTTTATGTTTATCATCTTTATGTTTTCTTTACACTACGTTTAATTGTATGGTCTGTGTCACGCTGTATGTTAGGTCTTTGTACTTTCTTCAATTGTATAGTCGTTTTATAAACTTTTATCAAAGAACTTTGCGCTTCTTGTTTTGATTGTGGCATGCTCGATAAGCAGGGAAGTATTTCTATAGATATGTTGGTTGCCTAAGACTCGCCTTATATTAGTCTAAAACCATATGCGTTATCCAGGTCCTTCTCATAAGTGAATCTTAAATTTATCAATACTTTTTATTTACGATACGAAACGCATTTAACTATAATGACCTGTCATTTTGTTGAAAACCCGAATGTGCTATTTCTTGAAGATAGACCACGAACTTGAAATCGATTACAATACAACACTTTTTTGATGAGTGTTATGGTACAAGGTCTCTACCATTAGAAGAGCAATGGAATGACACCTAGGCCTGTTATCAATAATAGCATAAATCAATCATAAAAAGTGTATTTTAAACAAACATAAGCTCGATATACGATTTTTAAAATGATGTGTTACACAGTGTATGCTTATTTATGTATATTACATTACTCAATATGACTGGTGTGTGGGGATCCATGCATGAATATTAATTAGGGATCCCCCACGTGACTTAGCGTCCCTTTACGTGCCGGGTACCGTCTCTGGATAGTCAGAGGTGCGGCGGCAGGGAGAGGGAACGGGTCACTCACCAGCAGGGCCCAGTGTGGGGCAACTATAACATCAGAGTACTACAGAGCCTGGAAAATAAAACAAGTTATTTCAACATCAACCGGCCTTTGTCCACCAATATACGATCCGGCCAACAGGTGGTGCCCGTGACCCGGATTGTTGACCTAGTGAAATCCCCAAATTTCACTAACAGGACTTGTGAACTTTAATAATCACCAGGACTTGTGAACTTTGCCTTGGAGTGACCCCCCTCTCCCAGCCAGGAACGGAGACAGCGGTATCTGGGCAGCTAATGCGAAACATCTGTGGGCCAGCCGTCAACATCTACACCTCCCGGCCGATTTTCCCTGCGATTTTCCCTGCGTGCCTGTCCCTGCTCACCGACCCCGGTAACCTGTGACAACTGGCGCCGACCCTGAACACCCAACGTACATCATGATTTTGGCAAAGTAAGTGAGCATGAGTATTATGAGCACTAACTGAGCACTTGGTGAGCACCGAACTGAAACAAGGAGTACTGAAAGACTGGAACTTTTTTTTGATGAAGGGAAATTGTGTGTTATTTTTTTTTTATTCACAATTATTTCAAGTTCAAATAGACAAAAGTGGTGAGATCTGTGGAAATAAATGCCTGCCATACATCATTAAGGCAAGCAGGAAGAAATTAGTGAATTTTAGCATGAAATTGACATTGTTGATAAAAAGGTAATGAAAAATGAGCTAAATAGGGGTTCCATTGGTCAAATATTGAGTTAATGTAAATTTGGTTTACAAACAACCTACTTTTCCCATTATGTGTATATGTCTCAAGGAGTGCAATATCCGATTTCAATTCTATTACAAATAATAAGGAGTACAGGAATGCAGGTTTCATAGTCATTGATAACATTTTGTCCATTCAAATTGTATTTAAGTGTGAGTTGTACCCATTACCAAAAGCCATTCTACAAGATATCATTGTGTATACAGGGCTAAGACAACGGTCCTGTAGATCCGGTTATAACAAGCGTCTGTAACGTTACTCATTTGGTCCCTCCCTCATTCCTTACAGGGCTGCCTCGGTCTATGTCCTGCTTCTATCATTCCTAAGATGACGGACAGCGTCCTGTTTCGTTGTTTTGGGCCAAGGGGCCACTAATACGCATTTTCCCTTTATTCGGATGGGTGGTGACAACAACTCAACTGAAGTGATTCAATAGACAAATAGATATAAGTTTGAGGGAATGACATTTAAAGGTAAATGGGGTCATACATGAGGTCATGAACTTAATGAGGTTAATGAATTAGGATTGTGAAAGTGAAAAGTGATTAAGGGTTTTGGTGATAGGAAGTAAAGAAAAAAAAAAGAAAAAGGGAAAAGAAACTGTGTGTACCATGTAAAAAGTATACGGTCGACCCTACTATCGTGTTGCAAAGAGTGAGGCTCTAGACATAGGAAACAACAGGCAAATTGAGAGAATTTTGAAAATCTGTCCATAGAAATTATCTAAAAAGAACTAGTAAAATCTATTTGAAGAATCTGAATTACATCTTTATTCATGGGAATTAAAATTTGATTTATGGTTTGGAAAATCACAACCAATTAGTGAGTGATTTCAATCAAATCTATCAAACAGCAACTCTATGGGATTTTATAGTAGCAGGGCCTCCAACCCTGAACTGTTCAAGTGAAATTTATAAATATATAAAATATTATGCCAAAGTAAATGCAAAAGACCTTTACTCGTCGTGATTTCTTCCTGACCTTTTTGGAGTTTAAAAACAAACAAACAAAACAAAACAAACGATTAATTTAATTTAGCTTTAAAAAAAACATATATATATATTGGGTCTGTGGATACCTTAAACAAAACAAAAAATGTGTGCACATCCGTTTTGGATATTCCATATGGCGGCCAGGCCACTAGGGTTTAGTGCAGATGCTATCGACCTTGTATGGCGGGGCATGGAAGAACCACTGAGGGCTCCATTTAGGACGTGCGCGAAAGAGTTAAAAAAGGCATGGAGGGAGAAACGATCTATTTCCACCATAGGGCTTGCCCCAAAAGCTGAAGGTGAACTAGCAGAGCGGCTAGCTCAAAAAGAAGAGGAGCTCAATTCCAACATTGAGGAAATAAAAGCGGCACATCGGGAATGTATGCGCAATTATGGTCAGGATTATGATCTTGAGGACTTCGTGGACATGATGGACAATCATTTCTAGGAAGTCCAAGTAATCGTGCAAAAAAATAAATAAATGAATAAAGAAATAGTGTAAAAAGTAAAAAATAAAATAAAGAAAGAAAATTGAAATTAAGGACAATAGAGAAAACGAGACAATAGACAAAGTCCAGAGATTGTGACGGGCTGATGTATTTTACCTCCCTTGGTAAGTGGTAGTTTAATAAACTGAACCATATCGGAAGTGATATTAACTTGGGGCATGTGCTGTCTACATGCTGCCCTATGCCTGAGTCGATGGACTCATGGGTGGTGTGTGAGGACAGACATTGAGGACCCACTGGAGCAGATCATCCTAATTGGCGGGCAAGAAATGGCTGCGCCATTGAGAAAAGATAGTGATTGGAACTTTGCGGACAGCGCAGAGTCGTCTGATTCTGAAATTCTTCCCTTAGCAAGGCTAAGAGAGCGTTGGATCCAAGAAGTCTCTGATCAAGGTAACGACAATACATCAGTTGGTCACAGTTGAGTGGCTCAAAAGACAGTACGATATTTGGGGTTGACGGTCCGTCTTCTGTCGGGTGTGGGTGAATGGTCGGATGAAGATTGGCTTGGGCTGTGTCGAATGACATGGGCCAATAGATCTCATGTTACCCCATGAGATTTGTGTTTCGTGTTGCTCTGCAACTATTTTCGTACTTTCGAGTTATTTTAAAGTGTTAAATTTGGTTGAGTGTGTGTTACTCAAGTAACTTTCTATGATAATTAAACATTTGTTATCGAAACTGGAAGCTAGGAAGGAGCCCTATTATGGAATGATAGGAAAAGGTTCTTGAGTAAATTTTGTAGTATATAATGTAGTTATGAGAAAGGTGCAGGCATTGCACATGAGAGAGGCTGACTTGGTATGGTACGTCCTGGAACCGATTGAGGGTCCCAGAATCTACTGAGGTGAATGACCTCTTTTCCAAGCCCAGTTAGCTGCTGTTCTAATTAGTTGTGATGAGATTAAATTCACGAATGGTGCTGAGTCAATTGACTCCGATGACCTACCAATGAAGGGTAAGGGAGCATCCACTCGGTGAGTATTTTAGTAAGGTGAGTGTGAGTATTTTAGTTAAGGCGAGGGTGAGTCTGGATCAATCAGATCAGGTAAATGATATACCTTATCGAGACTGCGTGACTACGCAATTGCTGACCAGGTTAGAGAAGAGCTACTACCATCTCAAATATTAGCGGTGTCATCTAATGCATTAAGTATGCTAGGAAGTGAGCGATTGCGAAATTCCTGACACTGCTGATTGCAAGATTGAGATTGAGGGTTGCTGACAGTGATGATTACGTAAGTAAGGAAAGCAGAGAACAAATAAATGAAGTTAGGAAAAAAAAAAGAAGATCCAAGATATAGGTGTATAAACGGATGATTTTGCCTTTCTTTGATTTCATATTGGTAGAAAAGTTGAAAAAATGACAACTTAGGGCTTTATAAAATTGTAAATGATTAGGTCTGTGAAGGTCATATTATAATGAAACCAGACGAGGCAGAGTTACATAAGTATTGTAATGTAAAATTCATAGTCCTCAGGCGGATTAGGCGATTATTGATAATGTTACTCAAAACTGTATTTACAAATAACAGGGATGTGCACACAATAGCAAGCGTGGGAGATATTTGAGAAGTGAAATGGGAAAAGAATAGAGTTGTGTAAGGCAAAATTAAAATATATAGAAAAGGAATTGGAAATATAGGGTGTACAACTATTGGAAATGTTTACCAAAATTCCATTTAAAGCCTGGAATCTGAGCCTGTGAGTTTAAGAGAAATTAACTACTGATGTAATTAAAGGTATGTGAAAAAAAGAAATACCAACTTTTGTGCTATGACCTCCCCTGTATACAAAGCCAATCACCATTGATATTGTACCTTACTTAAATTACAGATTGCATGATACATTTCAAAGGGTCAATGGTTGGTAGCTACTAATCAAGCCTTTTATCTCAGAAAACTATGTGTAAAATCTGACCTCGAAACTCGCATACTAGTTGAACCCTCTTTTATGCTCATATCTTTAGAATCAGGTTGTAGAGGACTTGCTGACAAACTCGAACTACCTATTTACTTTGAGGAGAGATCTGAATATAAAGTCGATAGAGAATCAAGGGTCACAACCCGTTTTAAGGGAAATTTGACAAATCTTCCGATATGGACTCCTTTGGAAAAATATAAATTTAATTTGGAAATGGATCTCAAACAACTTCCTCCCATAGACTCAAAACCTATTGACGAGTTTGTTGACATGCTTGAAGCAACTAAAAACCAGGGCAAATATGAATTTTCTAATTCTAATGTACCCTATATCGTTATTGCTTGTGTTGTCCTTGTTCTAATTCTGGTAATTGTGGTGATATGTGTCAAACGTCAAATCATCATGAGGACTCTTATGCAAGGTGTTCTTAAGACTGCAGATCCAAAACCATCCACACAAACTGGGACTACTACTGTCACTATGAACTCATCCACACAAAGACCCCCTGAACCCATATCTACCCGTGACAGATCCTCTACATCTTCTTCTTCTGACATTGAACTAACTGAAGTAAAAACAAAACCATGTGCTCAATCATCTCAAAGTGTCTCAGATCCATCACTTGGTGCTCATAACTCTAGCTCACTTGTTACGCCTCCGGTATCCGCCATTTCTACAGCTTTCGGAGTCACTGACCAGTTGCTTCGGAACACCGGATACCGTCCGCGCACTACCTTGCGTCTGAGCCGACGTGCTCGTAGGTAGTGTGTGGTGACACACCCGTGGTTATGTGTGTCCAAGGAGAGACATTCTCCCGTTGCCACAAGACTTGTGTGAGGATGTCCAGACGTGGACATAATGAAGTATTACGTGGACTTATGAAGTTTTATGTTTACTTGTGGTAATTTGAAAAATGAACTGTACGAGAATTAGGAAGAAGATGGACAATTATAGTGGATGACGTCAATTGAAATAATTATGTGCATGCTAGATCTTAAGGTTGATTTGGTATTCAAATGTTTTATTATGTACTGTATTACATTATGTTTTGAATTTTATCATGTGTCTTATTACGGATTGTGTCTAGTGAGTTTGTCTAGACGAAACTGTTATTAATCTTGTTGCATGTTAGTTTTGAGAGTAATCTGCTGTGGTTCAGCAGCCTTTAATTGCGTATCGATTACTTTTAATTTTGTCTATTGCAGTAACCCTAGACAAAATTTTGTCGGGGGCGTGACACTGTTACACAGTGTATGCTTATTTATGTATATTACATTACTCAATATGACTGGTGTGTGGGGATCCATGCATGAATATTAATTAGGGATCCCCCACGTGACTTAGCGTCCCTTTACGTGCCGGGTACCGTCTCTGGATAGTCAGAGGTGCGGCGGCAGGGAGAGGGAACGGGTCACTCACCAGCAGGGCCCAGTGTGGGGCAACTATAACATCAGAGTACTACAGAGCCTGGAAAATAAAACAAGTTATTTCAACATCAACCGGCCTTTGTCCACCAATATACGATCCGGCCAACAGATGCGACATGAATCATCTCTTCGCACTTATTTCGCAGTCATGAAAAAATAATGTTGCATGAAGCCGGTTTTAATTAAGAACTGTTACTTCTTTTCTAGTGGATCCTTTTTAGTTAGATTCCATGCAGTAAGTTGCAAAAGTAATTTTTCAGAAATTTTATTATGATCAAATACATCGCTGCCAGTAGGACCTATCAAAATTTACAAGTGACCATGTAGTCTCCTGATGAACCCGAAATACTTTCTAGGATTTGTATGACACGGTGACCTATATTCTTTCTGTGAGAGAATAAAAAAACCTCATGCATATAGTGTAACCCTTTTAAGTGGGAGTTCTCCGGGAGTTATGTATAGGTAACTTAGAGCTTCTGTGACATTGCAAAATTAATAATTTAAAAAACAAACAAGTCAATTTAGGTGTCGAGATTTATTAAGGGACGATAGCTTAATTAGCTATAGCCATAATTTCGGTTGGAGCCCGATCGCCAGATTGTGGCGTTAACCACATTTAATTCCACTACTAGTTTTGGTTGCAGACCTAGTTTAGCCTCAGGCCCCTAACTTAGGGGCCTGTCTCACAGATTACCTAAGGGGTTGACCCTAGCCCGAGCCAGAGTAAAAGCGCTCTTGTCAGCGTCATACTGCTCTTTCCAAAACCGAAATTTTATTTAGCTACAAATTCAATTTATAACCATAACACTTGTATCGATTGACGCACGTTCGGCAGCATATTGGTAGTAAACACACAAAAATACAACATTTTTCACACAAGACTTAATCAAGGTCAACACGGCTTAAGTCGACTGAAGTATTAGTACTAATTGCAAGCTCACCGGGCCGGTACTTCCCCAAAAGAACAGGCTCTCCTATGTCTATACCCATGGTAACCAACTGGTAGCGTATAATGTCCTTAGTCATCAATCCTGTCAACATGATGTCCTTCAGTTTATTAACCTTTAAATGTGTGGGCAGTCGTGTCGATGTGCCGGTATAGCAGTCGGTCATTTGGATGACACAGTTAAATGTGTATCGTGCGCCTAGACATATATTTTCGGCTTTAGTCAGTGTGATAGGATCGTCTGTTTGAAAGATATAATCTCCAAAATGATAAGAAGAAGAGTGTACGAAGAGAGAAGTACCACAGTTGGGAATTCTTTAATGTTTCCGTCTCCTGGGTTGGCTTCAGATCCAGTGTCAGTTACGGTATGGTCCTGGTCCAACAAGGCTTGCAGGGTGTCATGAAAGGTGAGGCCGGTCATCGCATCGTGTTTTGGTGGAGGGTGACCGGTAAATGGAGCAGTGAGGTTGACCAACCGGGTACGGGTTACTCCAGGCTTATTGTGAACGACCCTAGGCCAGTCTCGAACAAATTCCACGCATGATACAAGAACCAAGTACGCGGCAGCTATATATTGAAAAAAAAGAAAGAAGAGAACATGAAGGTTGTCATCTCAACTTTAAACAAACACCTTCGTTCCAAATTACCATGGCCAGGCTATTCAAACAGACAGAATAAACTATAACTGCCATATGGCCACACCCTAGAATTCAGAAAACTGGCCATATTATTTAATTAGGAAGGGCGACCCCCAGAATGAATACATATGTTTTACCTATTTTGAATAATTTGGAAAGTCGGCCATCGACTGGTATCACTTGTAGAACAAAAGTAATTAAGAAGATTCTCACCAAGGGTGGCACTCAGGATTTTGACACTCATGATATTCAAGTAGCCGTACACCAAACGCACTATATAACGAAATAAGCTGGCCCTAAGTAGTAGCAGAAAGCTTAAGGTTTGACCTTCGAGCTAAACTTCGAGCTCAGTTTTCAAGGCAGATGAAATCCTATCACCAGTCGACCTGACGGCGGCCGATGCGTTTCGGAAGCTGAGGAAACTTCACCGCCCTTTAATGGTTAGACCCTAGGTTTTAATGGCAGGTGTCATGCCCTCACCAGTCCAGACGGCGGACGATGCGTTTCGAAAGCTGAAGAAACTTCACGCGCCCGACAAATTACGACAACGCGCTACCGTGACGGCCAGGCTGGAGGCGACAGTAATCTCCTGGTAATACTGTGGCAGGCTGTTCTCGGCTTTAATTTCACACGGGTGTCTGAGGTTAGGAGCTCGAGTGCAACTACCCCTGGGTCGGGGCTGTGGCATGTCGCGGCAATTCGCGGCTTTCAGCTGGTGGGACCATAGGCGTCGGTCAGTACCATATATAAATACTTGGGTCGCGGTGCAAATGGGGAAGGTTCATCGCCCTGAAGTGCTGCTGTCTAACTCAAGTTCGCCATGGCCTCGCGATTGTGGTGTTTCAAGGGTCTGACCAGTGACCAGGCAGAAACCAGAAGAAATATGGACACTAGCCGAAACCGATGGTGCGCCACATGTAAACGTGCAGTTTCAAAAAGTACATATAACAGGAAGCATCTTATGGAGCATGGTGAGTGCCAGATAAATAGTATAACTAGGATAAAGTCACTTTCACCTGAAATTGATATCCTTCAAAACCTTCCTAGCTAGCTTGCGCGCATAGATATTATTTTCAAATACCTACTATACTCTTAATGATCAGTTAGTGTTTGGAAAATTATCGCCAGCCTAAATCTTTTCTTGACAATTAAACAATTGTTCAAATAATGAATGACTTAAACAATGGACGTTATATATATGTATCCCTCCATGCATCTTTCTATCATAGCTTTTGAGTCAGAGAAACAACATTGGGTGGGAAAGTCTGTACTCTGAAACCCTACTGTACATTTAATTTATTCTTATACATGTGTCTTGCAGAACCACTCCCATTTGGTTTACCTCAACGCGTTGGCAATCAGGCAGAAGTGGGTCTTGAGGCCGAAGCTGCAGATATTCAGGCTGAGGCAGGTAACCAGGCTGAAGCAGGTTTTCAGGCTGAGGCAGGTAACAAGGCTGAAGCGGGTGTTGAGGCTGAGGCAGGTAACCAGGCTGAAGCGGGTATTGAGGCTGAAGGTGGTATGCAGGTTGAAGCGGGAATTCGGGCTGAAGGTGGTATCCAGGTTGGAGCTGGTATTCGGGCAGAAGCTGCAGCTGCTAATCAGCGGCAGGCTGAAGTCGGGAATCCGGGAGAAGCAGACAGTCAGCCTGTGGGTCGCAATCAGCCTGTTGAAGAGGCAGTACCCATGGAAGCCGATGAGGAGTCAGGTGATGATATGAAAGACTATTACGGTACCATGGAAGATTCCCAAGAAACGGAAGAAAATGATAAGCTTGATCCAGAGGCAGTCAAGATTCGCAACAGGGCCATCCGTCACTTAAAAGTGGTTTTCGGTGACGGGACGGGTCGTCCTAGCCCATTGGCAAGGCTTGTTAGTGGTACCCCTAATAAGAATATCCAAAGCCTATTTTTAATGGGTTCTGTTCTTTCTTTTGCAGTGGCAGATCCACACCTTCACCAGTGATACGCAAATGGCTAAAGTTATGTGCTTCATTTGTGAACTTTTGACGGTAACAGGTAATGACCGGGTTTCACAAGCAGCGGAGGCAGTATTCCCCAAAACGATGCGGATGATGTACAAATGGTTGGGTACAGACCTAACGATGACTAATTACTCTATGAGTGTATGCTGCCCGGCCTGTTATACGTTGTCGCATTCTGTGTTGTCCACCACTGAGCGTGTGCGAGGTCGAGGCTTTTACACGGATCGTAATGGTATTCAGCAACCCATTAGGTGTACAACCATCGATGATGATTTAAAACGCTGCAACAGGAAATTGTTTTCTGAGGCCAAGATTGTGGGGGAAATTACCTTCCTTCCAGTCAGGACATTCTGTTACCAGTCGCTCGAGAAGAGTTTGGAGGTTATGATGAAACGTCCAGGTTTTGAGCTGAAATGTAGAGAGTGGAAGGGCAGGAGGATACCCAACGGAGTGTTTGCTGATATCTACGACGGTTCAGTATGGAAAGACTTTAACGCGAACAACGACGGCTTTCTTGATAATGAAAACAACTTGGCTCTTCAGATGAATATCGATTGGTTTCAACCATTCTCTCGGAAAGCTTCGACGTCAGTAGGGGGCATTTACCTAACAATACTTAACCTACCCAGAAATGAGCGGTACAGACTTGAGAACGTCATACTATACGGTATCATTCCAAACTTAAGTAAAGAACCTGCCGACCTTACCAGTTTTCTGAGGCCCCTAGTCAACGAACTCAAGGAATTCTGGCATCAGGGAAAAAGGCTTATAACCAACGATTGCCCAAATGGCAAGACCGTTAAGTTGGCGCTTTTGAACGTTGCTGCCGACCTGCCTGCAGGGAGGAAGACCTGCGGTTTCCTGCTACCTAATGCTATCATGGGTTGTTCAAAATGTCTGAAGGAATTCAAGAATTCAAACCGTGGAGGATTCAACATGGCGAATTGGACTCCTTGTACTCTGGACCAACACAAGGAGAGAGTGAGTGAGATTACAGCTGCATCCACCCCGAGAGAGAAAAGTAAACTTGAGAAACAGTATGGAGCTCGTTCCTGTGTCCTCCTAGAATTGCCCTACTTCAATCCCATCAGGTAAGTTCAATCTCCAGGCCGAACAAATTTAAAGGCCAATCTTACACAGAATTATACCAAAATATTAACAATTTTAATTTGACATTTGAATAAACATTAATAAAAATGTTTCCATTAGCAGTAACTGTATTTCATGACATTCATTTCTTCAGGTTCCTCTCGATCGATGTGATGCATAATGTACTGTTGGGTAAGTGTTGAAGCTTGACCTAACGTTAATTAATGTTTAGCGCTGATAATGTGTTTGAAATGGAACTTGCAATTGCCTTTAATTTGGACTATTAGTTCATTGGGGTTTCAATACCGATTTCACATATGTGCTTTTATTATTGGGATTCAGGGACTGCCAAGCGAATGTGGAAGAGGTGGACCGACAAAGAGTCAAAGAAGAAGAAGAATTCAACAGATGACGTTGTACTAAGCGCTAATCAGGTGTTGACTATTGATGCTCGTCTGAATCAGTTTAAAGAGGGACTACCGGATGACTGCGTGGTAACTAGCATCAAATCGAACGCTGGGATGTGGACGGCAAAGGAGTGGAAGAATTGGGTTACAGTCTCGTCTGGATACTGCCTCCAGGGCCTTTTGCCGGATAATATGCTTCATAGCTGGCAGCGTTTCGTAGAAGCCACTCGACTTCTGTGCAAGCCTTGTATTACATACCACGAGATAGAACAGGCACACAGGAAACTATTGCACTTTTGCAAGAGCACAGAGCTCCAGTTCCTGGAAACACTCGATGTACCCAATGAGCGAGATTTCGCGCAGTGCGAGAGCCTATGGAGTCTCCCCAACGGCTTCGAGACATTTAGAGAAGAAAATGTGTGGATCGACTCGGACGATCTTGAGCTGCTCAAAGAAACATACAAAAAGATGTACCCCACAGAACAGGAGATCCTAGAGAAGTCATTTCTGCCTTCAGTTTACGTGAAGTCTAAAGTCGTAAAATATGGCCCCATGACTTATTCCAGCACAAATTCCAGCAGTGGTAAAAAGTTGTCTAGACTAATGGCAAATTGGTACGAAGACGGACAGAATGACCCCCGGGAGCGACCGTGCATCGCCACCCACTACATGAAACATTACATACAATGTAAGGCAACCAGGCAGAAGAGGCAACATGTGTTTGCAGCTGTGAAGTGGTACCGACACAGCACCGTCGAATCCAGATACATAAGTCCTTATACAATGTGGCACAAGGAAAAGTTCGAGCAACCTTCATGGGCATCTTTCCTGCCTGTTATGCGGATAATTGGACATTTTGGATATGTGGTTGAACAAGAAAATATGATCGTATGTCCCCTTCGGCACCACGACTTCTTGTAGATCTAGAGGACCTATAGATATATCGAACTCGTGCACGTAGTGTCCGAAATTAAGCTGAAAACGTATGCATCATTAATGAGATTGTGCACCACAAATATTGGATATGCACCCCCCGATATATGGGAATGAAAAAATTCCATGAGAAGTGTGCACATGTATAAAAAAAAGTGCAAAACTTAAAAATAGCGCACCTGGCAGTGAGTGTGCAGAATCACGAGTGTGAGTGTGCAGATCTAGACTCACGAGTGTGAGTGTGATCCCCGGGTGAAGGCCTATAGGCCCGGCCTATAGGGTGCAGCAGCTTAATTTCGGACACTGTCCGGTGTTTTATATGCATTGTTAGGATTATGTGATTTAGACACTTTTGCCAACAAAAGCAACATTTTTTTATTAGGAATAATTATATTACGCCCTAAACCTTATAATGTGACTACTTTCAAATTTAAAATAAAAGGTAGGAAATTACTTCGCAAGGTTACGGTGCCAGGATGTGCGACTTTGAGGTACGTTTTCTGAAGTTATTTCACAGGCTGGGGGTGTGGGGCTGTGTGCATTTACGGGTGGTTTCTTGAGTCAGGTGTCAGGACGTGCACCTCCAGCTGCCAGGGCTGCGCTGCGCGAGCGACACCTTATGTAACACCTGACACCGGTCGCTCAGGCTGCTCGGCTGACCTAGATGGCCCCTCATTACCCTGCCCCCCGGGGGGGTGGGGGGGGGCACCAGCTTTATAAGGAGGTGCCCACGACGTGCACACACACAGTCCCGCGCCAGCCTCACGACCATAAAAGACGTACGCAGAAGTTTGCTGATATTAAACACAAGCGCCACATTGTGAACAATGGCGACCGCGCAGAAAACCCGGTAGGTGAATGAGATAACTTGCCTATAATTTGATAAGATAACATGCCTATATAGAGAATTAGTGTTTTTTCAGGCTTTGCGGGAGAATGACTTGGGGGTTACACTTCCATATATAGAGTGTTTGTTAACAAATGTTTAAGGGTGTGGATAATAGCTGTTACGTTTGGTACATATTTTCCTTTTTTTTTCGTTTTCTCCCCATACATGTAGATAACCAATTCCAGACACTTAAAGGTTGTTTTTTTTGGCTCATTCAAGCAACCATGTGCGGTCGGAGGAGGAAGAGGAATCCCAGGCATGGACACAGCGTGAGGAGAAAAATATTGAAGAGGAGGAAACGATCTGGACGGAACCCCAATGGACCGAGTGCTCGCCCCTGTTCACCCCTAAGTAGGTTTAAATTGTTCAACACTGTTGATGGACAGGGATGGAAGAGAAGCATGGAAAGAAAATTATTAACTTACTATCTGGTAGGATGACTATCTTCATGCCAAATAATGCACACTGTCTAAAACCCGACGACGGACTCGCGATCGGACATAGTTGTGGTCGCTCGAATTCATGTAACATGCTGAAACAACAGGCTCTTTTTTTGACAATTTAAAAATTGCAAATTTGTCAGACTGGCACAATAACATGAAATAGAGATTGGATGAGAAAAATTGAGATGCCGATGATTTGGTAGTTTCGACCACCTATGTTGAAATGATGGACGGTGTGATGATTTTTGAAATTTTTTCCAGGACGCACGACCAACAACAGCTCCCGGACGGCCCATCAGAGTGGACGTGCGTCTACTGTTCGGAGGATCCGACCCAGGTTATTACATTTGTATTTACACGATGAAGCTAAGTGGGAAATAAAACATGTAAGCGTATGAAGGGAAATATGTATAAACAAAACAAAATGATGAGTGGGGCGATTTCACGAGTACAATTGTTCTGAAATTTGCCAATATTACGAGGGACACGCTGGTATGTAGTAAGTGCAAAATTGACTTTTGCACATTTAACTATAACCACACAATTTTTTTCAGGAACAGGAGGAGTACTTAACGGACCAAAGGTGGAAGGCGATGTAAACGTTTGCCGAAGACCAACATGCCACACAACCGCAGGCCATATTCTTGGATGGCAACTACAGGTACGCCGGGTTTTTTTTTCATAATAAATAATATTATATAGCGACAATGATTTTCGATGATGCTACTAGGCAAAAAATAACGAGGGCATAGAATCTTAATGTTGACATTGGAGTGAACGCCGAATTTCGTACGGTTACTAAAAATTGTGATTGATGATGGTCCGATTAGTTCGTGCACACAATTTAAAAAAATGTGTATTTAAACATGCCTCCGTAATATTTCAGAATGTACTTGGTCTGCAACTACTGCGGCCGGTGCTACCACGCCGACTGTGAGGGGGGCGAGCCTGCCAGCATCATGTGCTCCGAGGTGTTGTGCGAGTGGTGCGCCGAGGATAAAGATTAATAGAATCGATTCAGCAATAAAATAGTACACTAGATTTTAACTACACTTTGTGTCAAATGTCCTTTTATTTTTGTTTTTATATAGTAACACTAGTTAACCTCGGGAGCATGATAGCTATAGGTTAGAATTTACCTTAAATCACAGCTTCACGCTAAACTATGTTTTTGTGTGTACCTGGCAGTCTACGGCCGATCATACAGAGTAAATTGAACAGATAATGTGAGTCATAATATATGTTTCATCTAAATTTACAAATATACTAGATCAGAGTGAAACACAGTCTTTTAATGTCTAACTAACTTCTAAGTACAGTGAGAGTAGAACACTGGTAAAGCGCGGCCATCAAATACAACCCACATTCCCACTATAGGTCTATAGGCATAGAAACTTTGCTAAATCTGAGGGGTTCCAGAGACCCCCTAATTTGGATAATTACCTTTATTGGTAGTTTAATTGCGTAAAATTTGAGAAATCGGAGGGGGGTCAACCGAACATGGGGACCCCCCCCCCCCCCCCCCCCCTCCCGCCCTGAGGGGGGGGGGGGGAACTGGGTACGCCACTGCTGGCAATTATATTGGTGCCTGAATGGAGGGTGGGTACGTTAAGACGCCGAGAAGGTTGGGCGTGTGAAGAGAACTATGAGCGGACGGGACTATTGTGACACAATATAGTTAACACCCCCTGACTTACACTTATATACACACCAGAAGGGCAAGGGAAACTTTGAGGTGGGCGCAAAAGTATTACCTAACACGCCCACTGCTATTGGTGGTATAATGATACTTTGCTGTGTCAGGGATAATGGTGGAGTAAGACTTACACTCCTTGACACGTTTTAGAGCAAGTGGTTTCAGACACGGCCGTGCCTGTCTAATGTATGAGTTCAAAAATTTGCCGTGTGTGTTATATTTCATAGTATCATATACGAGGTACTATACTAGCTTTCTGTCTCTGCTCACTCATGTATCCAATAATGCCTAGGGTTGAATAGTTGAGGATTGGGTAGAGATTTGAAGCATTGCCATTTTAAAATACAACGAAGGTAAATATAACACCATAATATTATGTACTGTAGTAATAAAATCATTGCCATTTTAGAATACAACGGAGGTAAATATAATGCCATAATATTATGTACTGTAGTAATAAAATCATTGCCATTTTAAAATACAACGGAGGTAAATATAACACCATAATATTATGTACTGTAGTAATAAAATCAGGTAATACTTCACATGAAGTCTCATGGATTCGATGGCACTTGCGGTTGGCCATCGCAAGTGCCACCACAAGTGAGTCCTTATATTCCACTGTGTGGTGCCCAGTTTGACTAGCGGTGGAGTCAAATGCCACAAGTTTATTGTCCACCATCAGCAAAACGTCCCGTAGTAGAATATGACCTTAATGCGACATCTGAAGGGTCTGAGTAATAAATGGTCGCTAGGTGAAGTGGCTGTTTTACTGAAGGGGCAGCTTTGCCCCCAGGGTTATCTTTCAGTCTGCCTCGTTTTAAGTGTATACATAATAATGGCAGGATAAAACAATTGATAAATGCTCCAGCTATGATGTACGTGCATGATAACTTTGAGTAATATCCATGATGAAATAGAAAAGTTTATAGGTAGTCACCTACTGCAAGGTAGTCTGACTGATCTACTAGAGGCTGAGGGGATGTAACAGTACACTGTTTCCCCTTGGTATTCCTTTATTCTCTATATTAAAACCAACGGGTAGCCCAGCAGCCCAGGATAATGTAACAGAAAATCTGGTGACTGAAAAAGTGTTGAGGAAGTGGCTTAGGTGAGACATTATAACACCTTGTCAGCAAATTTCCCGCCCTAGACTTCTAAGAGATAAATTCTGGTCTGACCAAAAAGTGGTCTATAAGTGAGATTGTCTCGAGGTCCTTATTGAAGTGGTCATTAGGTGGGTCTCTACTGTGCTAATAAAACAATTACCAAAGAATATTGGACGTGTAGTTGTCATCTTCTTATGCAGACTCTATTAGGCATCTGAATAGTGGTCACATAGGAGTGGTGCCACTGTGTGTCCGATTAGTTTTGGTTATTGTTTTCTTGGAACCTTTAACTTTACATCGGTTCCACTTGATCAACAACTCGCTTGTAAAACTGTCATTAAGTTGTATTTTGGTCGAAATATGTTAACATCATATTATTGCAGCATATATCATGGAGTAAAACATGCTTCCTTATACGTTCTCTGTGTCATAGGGCAAGGGGATAGTATTTCAAGTGTAGAAATCAATAATTGAATGTGTTGGTTGTAATACCCATCTTGAAAATCATAAAGTGCACCAACTGTTTGTGTCTATTATGGCTAGAACACTGCAACCTTGTCCTCTCCATTTAATAGAAACCTGTCTAATTAAAGATAATTACAGATTCTCCTAACCAGGCCTGAAACAGCTTCTTTCCCCAATGTACTGTGTCCTCTAGGGCTCTGACAGCTGCCTTCTGGTCCTCCCTGCTGCTGCCCTCATCTTTACTGATGTTACAGTGTAAGTCTCTTAACCTAACCCTGACCACACTCTGCTGGGTGTAGCGCCTGGTCCACTCACACAGGTCACTGATGTCAATGTTTCCTTTCCACACTATGACATCTCTCCAGCCTCCGTCCTGCTCCACCAGGAGCTGCTTCAGGTAGTGCTGAGTGTCCTCCAGGAGGAGGGCGTCCAGGTGGCCTTTTACACTGATAGGGCAGGATTTATCCCACTGTATCATAAGGTCATCAGCCCTGATCCTCCACTGTCGGCTTATCTCACCCAGCATCTCTGACCAGGCCTGGGGGGACAGGAGCTGCTCTGCAGGAGGAGCACCCCAACGGTCACTGTATGCAGAATAAGAGGTCCATTCACCTGCAGATGGGATGTGGACATATATTCTCTCTACATGTCTGTTACTAGTGGTAGCCCTGCTCCTGCTGTCTCTTCCTCCCTCCTGTCTGGTAACCACCTGTGTCTGCTGGGGCTCCTGTCCGTCAGTGTCATCATGTTGTGTGGTCCAATCAGGATTATGGGGCTGCCCATGGTGCTTTATGAGCTGACAGGCATCAGCAGGAGACCAGGCATGTAGAGTCAAACTATGGCTTGCCTCCTTCATGGTTGACCACCTGCACTCATCCATCACATGCCATGTCCATAGGCCCCTGAAACAACGCATCACAAAACATGTCAGCATCTTGCTGGAAAACATGAAAAGAGATGAGCATTTTCTTTGCTGACCTGAGACTTAGAAATTGCCTAAATGATAGGGGGAGAGCTGGGGATCTGTCCTGGTGGCTAGGGTACAGAGGAATGGTCCTGGTCGATGGGAACACCAGCCCTGATGTCCAGGGGGTGGGAGAAGGGGCAGGGAGGTTGGAAATATCTGAGGGCCCGGGGAAAAGACCAAGCAAAGGGAAGTTTAGTTTGGCACCAGGTCAAAAAATGACTTGTAATAGTTGCCATTCCCACCCATTTCAACAACTGATCAGCATCAGATCTCCATACCAAATTAAAATACTGCCAGAAACAAGTAAAATAAGTCATGGAACCAGTTACTTCGTTGACAGCCCTGTAAGACACCAACTAGCTGCAATTTCAAAAAGAACACTGTCAATTTAGGTATTTCTAACGATAATACATCCTGATTTTTCAATGATTTAGACAAATGTGTGTGTGAATATTACCAAAATGTTGACCAAAATTATGACCATGATTTAAACAAAAACTGAGAAACCAGCCGTTTTAGGTCAGGCCCCTATACTTCGCTATGCATCAACATGGTCCAGTGCCTGACGGATGCAAGGAGGCACCCCAATCGGCTATTATAGCTTTTATCATGCTGACCCTCCTATTCTCTCTCCCTGTGTAGGGATAGGAGAAGGGGCAGGGAGAATGGGGATACCTGCTCTGAGACCCAGGGGGTTCAGGGGCGGATCCAGGAATTTGAGAAAGGGGGCGCACTCATATTAAAAAGGGACCCGGCGCCCCCTCAGATGGCGCCAGTTTTACATTAAAAAAATCTATTTTGGTCCTGAAATAGGGGGGGGGGGGGGGGTGCGCCTGCTGCCCAACCCCCCCCCCCCCCCCCTAAATCCGCTACTGGGGTTGGAGAAGGGGCAGGAAGGTCAGGCACACTTGCCCTGAAGCCCTGGGAAGTACAAACTCTAAAAACATAACTTTTTTCAGTTTATGCTATTCCATTTTGTGATTAATGACTCAAAAAGAGAAAAAAATACTTTAAATATTTCTCCACCCTAAGGCACTTTGAAACCTGGCTGTCACTGCCACACAGCAGATGCACATGTATGCCTTGACAAAATCTAAATTTCTGTTGTAATAATAATGAGCTTACAGCTCTGAATCCCCTTACTCACTAAGCGATTGTACTGTCCCCAGACGATGGCTTACTCCCTAATTACAAGAAGTCTTATATAATCATATATGCAATTATATATTTAAGAAAAGTATCTCATTTTCAAATCGAAAACTAGATGGATATGTCACAATATCATCAACTTTCCGTCATATTAGTATCATGATACAAAAATATAATAGATGTAGTCCAGCAAAGGCCACCTTGTTTACTAGCAGCCTTGGGGGACTCCGGGACTGGGCTAACCCTCTACTGGTGCACTACAAGGCCAGGGTAACCCTCCCCCAGTTGCATGGGGCACTACAGGGCCAAGCTAACCCTCCCTTAGTGGCTTGGAGGGGGCTCCAGAACTGGGCTAACCTCCCGCAGCAGCATGGGGGATTCTATGCCCGGGCTAAGATTCTACTGGCAGCCTGATACCTCAGTATCCAGTACTTAAAATTACAAAACATGATTATATTGACAAAAGTCCATTAAATATACAATGAAGTCAATAAGGTTGTTCTGTTCACAAGTGATTAAATAATGATCAAACACAGGTACTTAAATGAATTGAAGGATCTAATCATAAAGCTGCTGACAACCTCTTAAAATGTAAAGGTTCACAAAGATTAATGTATAAAGGTCAATTCTTAAGCCACGTAAAGGTATTTAAATGTATTGGAAATAGTGTAAATAGAAAGGTGCTTTAAACCCCAGACGTCACTTAAATACAAACAAAGCACAGCAGTTAAAATGTTACACTCCTTTCCTTTGCACTAAAGCATATAGTTTATATACCATTAGATTTTACAGATACTTTTTTTGTCATTGTTATTTTAGGTGAAGTTCCTAAATTTGACAAATCTTTATCTATATCTAAGACATGTTATTATAAAGGCATCTGGATATTAGAAGGATGCTTAGTAAAAGAGATAATACTGAAATGTGTGAATTGTGATGGGTAGAAAAAGATATTTACTCTGCTAAATATTGACAACCTGCTTCACCCTTACAGGTTAGGTATTCAAACCTAACCTTGATGTCACTCTGCTTAGTGTACCGGCTGGTCCACTCAGACAGATCACTGCTGTCAATGTCTCCCCTCCTCACTCTGACATCTCTCCAGCCTCCTTCCTGCTCCACCAGGAGCTGCTTCATGTAGTGCTGAGTGTCCTCCAGGAGGAGGGCGTCCAGGTGGCCTTTTACACTGATAGGGCAGGATTCATCCCACAGTATCTGAAGGTAATCAGCCCTGATCCTCCACTGTCGGCTCATCTCACCCAGCATCTCTGACCAGGCCTGGGGGGACAGGAGCTGCCCTGCAGGAGGAGCACCCCAACAGGCAGTGAAGTCACAATAAGAGGCCCCTTTACCTGCAGATGGGATATAGACTTCTATACTCTTTATGTGTCTGCTACCAGTGCTGGCCCTGCTCCTGCTGTCTGCTCCTCCCTCCTGTCTGGTGACCACCTGTGTCTGCTGGGGCTCCTGTTGGTCAGTGTCATCAAGTTGTGTGGTCCACTCAGGATGATGGGGCTGTCCATGCTGCTGTATGAGCTGACGGGCATCAAAGGGAGACCAGGAGTGTATGGTCAGTTGATAACTGTCCTCTTTGATACTTGACAACCTTGTCTCGCTTGTTGCATACCAGCTTGTATACCTAGAACAAATAAACCAAGTAAAAACTGATATCTCAGTAACAGTTTTTGTAGATAAGAACATAATAATGTGCCTTTTAGCTTGTATTGTTCCCAAATTGTCTTCTCATTGTTTTCTATTTTTGCCCTTAATCAAAGGATACATGACTAATTGCATCACTGGCACCAATGTAGTTACATATTGCACTAATAGGCACACCTTCCCCCTCCCTCCCCATCCCCCATCCCTATTCCCCCTCCTTCCTCTCCCCCTCACCGATTCCCCCACCTCCCCCTCCACCCTCTCCTCCCCCTCCCCTCCCCCCTCCTCCCCCTCCACCCTCTCCTCCCCCTCCCCTCCCCCTTCCCCCCTCCCCATCCCCTATCCCTATTCCCCCTCCTACCCCTCCCCCTCACCGATCCCCCCACCTCCCCCTCCTCTGTCTCTCTTCCCCTCCCCTCCCCCTCCTCCCCCTCCTCCCCCTCCCCCTCCTCCCCCTCCCCTTCTCCCTCTCCCTTTCCCCTCCCTGCTCCCTCGTCCTCCCTCCCCATCCCCCATCTCCCCATCCCCCATATGCCTCCCCCTGCCTACTCTCCCCTCCTTCCTCTACCTTCCTCTCCCTCTCCATCCCCCATCCCCCTCCTTCCTCTCCCTACCACCTCCCTCCCCATCCCCCATTCCCCCTCCCCCCTCCCCCTCACCGATCCCCTTCCCCTCCTCCTCCTCCTCCTCCTCCCCCATCTCCCTCTCCCTTCCCCCTCTCCCTCCCTCCTCCTCCCTCTCCATCCCCTATCTCCCCATCCCCCATCTCCCCTCCCCCTGCCCCCTCCTTATTCTCCCTTCCCCCTCCCTCCCCATCCCCCATTCCCCTCCTCCCCCCCCCCTTACCGATCCCCCGCCTCCCCCTCCTCTCTCTCCTCCCCTTCCCCTCCCCCTCCTCCCCCTCCCCCTTCTCCCTTTCCCCCATCTCCCCATCCCCCACCTCCCCTCCCTCCACCCCCCCTCCCCTCCAACCTTCCCTCTCCTCCCTCTCCTACCCCTCCCCTTCCCCCTCCTCCCCCTCCCGCTTCTCCCTCTCCCTCCCCGTCCCCCTTGTCCCTCCCCCTCCCTCTCCTCCCTCTCCCTTCCCCCTCCCTCATCCCTCCCTCCCCATCCCCATCTCCCCATCCCCCACCTCCCCTCCCCCCTTCTCCTCTACCCCCCTCGTCCCTCTCCCTTCCCCCTCCTTCCTCCTCCCTGCCCATCCCCCATCCCCCCTCCTCCCAAAGATTTACAAAGATTTTCACAATCTCTTTCTACACTAAAATAATTCACAAATACACTTTGCTTTGATGGAAATCATTTTACAAATTTCCCATCCTCCACTTCACACCCCCGGCCTCCCCTCTTTGATAGAAGTCATTTCACTCATTTCCTGGCCTCCACTCTACAGTCCTGACATTCTTGGATGTAAGTCATTTAACATTCTTTTCAGATGTATAACGTTAACCATAGTTTAATTGAAGGTGTGTGCAAGATGCGTGTATAGAGTGGCAATTGTATTTTGCTTTCCTTTAAAGCCATCACAAAATATGAATAGGATCTAAATATGCCCTTTTTCAATGTCATTTTGCTATTGAAATGAAATATTAGATACAAAATAGCTGTAAATGTCTTTTTTCAATATGACTTCATCATAATTAGCTATCCTGTTATGAATAATTATATCAAATATGAAATCCAAGATAGCCAAATCCCTATTGCAGATGACAAAAGATGAGTAGGTTATTGAAAATAGTCTATATAGTAGGGTCTGTTAAGGTCATTTCTAAGTGAAATCGTTATGTGGCGGATAAAAGCATCAAATTTGGTATGAGACACCTCTGAGGTTTAACTATCAAATCTGGAAGGGGAGCCACCTTGAAATATCAATAGGATGGATGTGGGGGCCAAAAAACCAATATGGCCAACTTTTGCTGCAAAGAATGTTATATCTCAGCTTTTAAAAAGTCTAAAGAGACATGGTTGGAGTCAAAATTGAGAAATTATGGGTCAGGGAATTCAATTATTTGTGTTTGAAGTCAATATGGAAATCCAAAATCCAAGATGGCTGATTAATTTTGAGAAACATTATGATTTTTAGCTACCGTACTAAGGTATAAGGCTAGGGGAGATTGTTCCAATATCAGTTGTTTATAGCCTAGAGGGCTCAATAAATATAATATTCATCCAATACAATACCACAAATTTCAAAATGGCTGAATTTATTAGCATGATACCTTTGACAATGACCACTATATTTCGAAATAATTCAAAAGAAAGGGATACTGACTTTACCCTTTTGCCAAAAGATTTTTTAATTTCATTTGGCATAATGATCCCTTAGGACCCCTTAATGAAATTTAAAAGGGGAGCCACCTTGAAATATCTACACAACCCCAATGGGGGTCAAAAATCCAAAATGGCAGATTTTCAGTTAAATAACCTGATGTCTCAGCTTCTGGAATGTTTAGAAACACATTGTTAGTGTCAAAATTGAGAGACTAGAGGTCAGGGAATTCATTTATTTACCTTTGGAATCTATACAAGAGACCTAGCCCAAGACAACCAAAACTTTTGGTAAAATACCTTAAATTTCAAATACTAAAAACATACAAAATTTGTCAAAATTTCATTTTGATATTTCAAGGTGGCTCCCCTTATAGATTTAATAGTTATGCCTCAGAGGTGCCTCATGCAAAATTTGGTGCTTTTATCCACTCTGTAACGAAAAAGTTGTTAACAGACCCCACTAATATGGCCATACTCTTATTTCTTTAAATAACCTCTCCCCAAAACAAAATACTAAATACCAAATGCCAAATGGCAAATATTAATAACCAAATAGCAAATAATAAATGACACATACTAAAATGACCCAAAACGCAAAAGTCACATGCTTCTCCTAAACCAATCAGAATGGAAAAGTCGGGCTGTAGACCAAGGTATAGAGTGGTGTCATATTGCTAAAGTCATGATGTATAATTTCTATATAGAATTTGTATTATGGAAACTGAACTGTAATAAGAAGTAAAGAAAACATAAGAGACATTGCACATCGCGATCCAATTTCAATTCGGATGTAAGGACAAACCCATTTATCTTATGAGTGTAACAGCGATGTGACGCACAGACCCGAGTGACGTAGCAGTCTGCGTCACAGAAATAACCCACAGAAGCTGGAATTCCCCATGACAAACCAGGGACATGCTGACAAGGCATGACTGGTCAGAGGCTGACGTAAACATCCTGTACCAAACGTGTAAGAGCTCCAGCCATTGCCCATCTGGAGGGGTCCTTACAGGTCAGTCATTAGGATAGGTCAGCAGCGACGGAACGTTGAGATAGAGCCGACCCAACCATCCAGCAGGTCTCGCTGAAACACCGTCACCATGTAACCGTAAGGACACTAGGCTATAGGGCCTTTGCTCTATGAGCCTACCTCCATGCTCCCAAAGCAGTAGCAACATTCTTGACAATGTGAACTCAAAGGACAATAATATTCAGGACTAACATTATACATTTGGACAATTATTGAATATGTGCTCTATGTGTAGACTTGCAGGATACAGCTTGACTTGTGTGAACTTCAGAATAAAACCTACATCTTATCCTACACAACAACTATCTCACTTTTCTTCATCATTAAACTATCACTATTATATATGGTGGACAACCCTCAAGATTCATCCTCTACATTGCCAAGTGAGTGATCAAAAGGACCAGTATGTGAATAGACCTCCACCAGCAGCCTCCCCTGACCGCTGCATTTTAGGACCCACAGCACCACCCCACTGACTCGCCCATAGGATTATTGATCTGGACGCAGGCGCAGGGCCGTAAACCCTCTATGCCCTCACACATCGAAAGGACACTGCAGTGAATAGGCATAAGAACAGACACACTGAATAAGCAATTCAGGATGGCAAATCTTGATCCGATGTACTTTTCTGGTAGTGAAAATGCAAAAAATATTCATTACTAAATTTCAGGCTTTTGCTAGTTTGACACCTGACATAGATCCAGCATCTATTTTCCCATTATTTCTTAAGGGAAATGCATTCACATGGTATACAACATTGAAAGACAATCAGAAAAACTGTTTTGCTGAATTTGAAAAGGTATTTCTAAAAAGATATTCAATCAGTAAATGCCTACATTGCACTAAGGTCAGTCACATTTTTAATTCCAAACAATTAGAAGAGGAAACAGTGCAAGGCTTCATGGACAGAATGGCAAATGAGTGTAATTCTATTGAACTTCCTGAGCAAATCCAATTCTATGCTGTTCTGAATGGGATGAAATCGACACTCAGATTAAAGGTTTTACTGCAGAACCCTCACACCAAGCAGGAGTTGCGACAGAATGCGATCGTAGCAGAGGTTGCTATGGCTGATCAAGTGAATAATGAAGAAGTCAACACGGCGTTGGAGGTATTAAAACAGCAAATAGCGGATCTCAACGATGTGACCCTCCACAATGCAGCGACCCCTCGACATGAACTGAACATACTACAAGATTACAATAAATCTTCTGCCAACCAGGAGCTACGTGCAAAGCAGCATCAGATCGACACAAACTATTATGAAAGGGCACCGTACCATAAGACTGTCAAATTTAAACACTCATATAGACAATCCAGAATCTACAAGGTGAAAACAAAGTGTCAAAAATGTAAGTACAACCATTTTAATTACAACTGCCACTTAAAAACAAAAAGTGTTTTAATTGTCTCAAATTTGGTCATTTTCAGTCAGTTTGCAAATAGAAAAAGCAGCTTTTATGTGGGAATGCCAGGCCCATAGATAGGCATCAAAATAAAAGTCTCAGCTCAGTCTATATTGAAAAGTCTCAGAAACAAACAGTCATTGCATTTATAACACCTATGGATAGGAATTATGTTCAAGGAAGGATTAAGGGTAATCATATTCGCATGCTAGTTGAAAGTGGTGCTGGCATATCATGCATATCAATGACATATTTGGAAAAATTGGGAATAAGAAGACAGGACCTGAGGAAAAGCCAAGATATATCTGTGATACGAGGTGTAGGAGGTGAAGCATTGAGTGTTATAGGAAAGATTGATCTTGAAATCTGCATTTCTGGGATGAAAATATATCAATCATTCCATGTGTTTAATGTATTGTATACACCAGTGGTATTGGGATATGACTTTTTGGTATCACATAAAGCAAAGGTTGACATGGAAAACAAGGTGCTTGAAATTTATGATAGCATGACAGCAGTAAGCTTGGTGCAAAAAGATAATCATTTGGGTTTGGCAAGAACAACAGCTCCAGTTATAATACCTCCCAGAACACAGTGCAATTTTCCAGTCAGAATTTCAAAGCTAAAAGAAGGCACATTGGCATTGCTAGAGCCAATATCAAATTCAGATTCTAAGAAGAACATTATAGGTGCAAAAAGCCTAATCACAGTGGAACAAGGTAAGGCAAACTGTATAGTACTGAATCCTACCAAAGCTACAGTATACTTAAATACTGGATGTGTAGTGGCTACTGCTACAATTATTGATGAAAATGGTGTGCAGCCATTTGAAGATGTGTGCACAGAAAATACACAATCGGCAGATGAGAATGTATTCAATGTTAATGCAAGTGACTCAAACAGTGATGAAGAATACATACAGATAGCTAATGAACTTGGAGTACAGTTAGATAATGCAGATCTGAATGAAGAACAGAAAAAGAAACTGATGATTCTTATAGGCAAAAACTGTAAAGCATTTGCGCAAGACTTGTCAGAGCTAGGTTGCACTGATTGGTATCATCACAAGATAGATACAGGTGACGCATTACCTGTGAGGCAAAGATTCTATAGACAGACCCCAGTGATAAGACTGGAAGCAGAGAGGCAAATTAAAGAAATGCTTGACAATGATATAATTGAGAAATCAAACTCAGAATGGCACTCGCCAATTGTCTTAGTCAAAAAGAAAGATTCTTCATGGCGCTTTGCAGTTGATTACAGAAATTTGAATGCAGTTACAAAGACAATGGTATTTCCTCTACCTAGAATGGATGATTTATTCAACACAGTAGGAGAAAGCAAACCTCAATTTTTAAGTGTATTTGATTGTGCTAGTGGATTTTGGCAAATTCCATTAAAGGAAAATTCGAAAGACAAAACTTCTTTCATAACACCATCAGGACTTTATCGCTTTAAGAGGTTGCCTTTTGGTATGAAGAACAGTTCATTAACCTTCCAAATGCTTGTTACTGAAGTGCTTAGGGACATAAATTGGAAATTGTCCTTATATTGATTATATATTGGTATTTTCAAAAGATTTTGATTCACATTTGGACCATCTCTTCCAAGTCTTTGATAGGCTTCGAAAAGCTAATCTTACACTCAAAGTGTCTAAATGCAAGTTTGCAACTGCCTCAGTGTCATATTTAGGACACACTATCTCAAAAGATGGTATAGCAGTTGACACAGTCAAAACTAAAGTTATTAGAGAGTTTCCAGTGCCATGAAATGCAAATGATGTACGCTCATTTTTAGGCATGTGCAATTTCTTCAGAAAATTCATTCCAGACTATGCACACATAGTAAACCCATTGAACCAACTCTTGAGAAAAGAAGCTAAATTTCAATGGACAGATGCTTGTCAAAATACATTCGACACCTTGAGGGACAAATTGATTCATCCTCCAGTTCTGGCATTTCCTGATCTATCAAAATCATTTCAATTTAAGCACAGATGCTTCCAACCATGCCTTAGGGTATGTACTTGAACAAAAAGATGACAGAGGAAGAGTTAGAGCCATAGCTTATGGAGGAAGAGCATTAAAAGGCTCAGAGATTGCTTGGGGTATAAGTGACAAAGAATGCCTAGCGGTGATTGAAGGAATTAAAGCTTATCACCATTACCTTGCTAATGACCATTTTGATGTATATACTGATCACATTGCACTCAAATACTTGCAAACAATGAAGCAGACAACAGGATGTCTAGCAAGATGGTCACTGATGCTACAAGGGTATAACTTCACAGTGCATCATCGACCAGGTAAAAAGAATACAGTAGCAGATGCTCTCTCAAGAAGAGAATACAAAGAAACAGTAGAAAAGGTTGATTCTGATGATTTTGAAACAATACAAGTCCTGACAGTGGACACAGCAGTTCCTGAAACAAAATGGGAACAGTACGAGTTCTTCTATGAAAATGAACAGACTAAGAAGGTTGAAAACCTAACTGAAATGCCCAACTATCCTGAAACTCCTGAAAAAGAGATTGAAATACAGGAACAGTTAGTGGCTCAAGTAAAGGACCTTCAGACAATGCAAAGAGAATGTGCTGATTGCAAACTGATAATCCGATAATTGGAAGAAGATGAGCTACCAGACAATGTAAGACGGGCAAAAAGGTTGACGGTTGAAGCAGATAATTATGTCATGGAAAAAGACATATTGTATCATTTGTATTACCGAAGAGCAAAGGGCTTACCAAAAGCAGATAGATTGGTGAAACAACTAGTGGTGCCAAAACCGTTAAGAGCAGATGCATTGCAGGCCTACCATGACTCCTTAATAGGAGGTGGTCATCAAGGGTTTGAGAGAACTTACCATGCACTTAGAAACAAGTATTATTGGCCTAAAATGTACCGAGATGTGTATGAGCATGTGCATTCTTGCATTGAATGCCAACAGGCTAAAAACAGACCAGCAGTGACACCTGCACCATTGCATCCTTTGCCAATTGCAGACATCTTCTCAAGATGGCACATGGATTTCCAGGGACCGGTTACAACTTCAGAACAAGGTTATAAACACATGCTCGTTCTAACAGATAGTTTTTCCAAATGGTGTGAAGCAATTCCAACAAAAACTCAGGAAGCCAAAGAAGTAGCAGAAGTCTTGTACAGAGACATTTTCACAAGGTATGGAGCACCACATACTTTGGTTTCTGATAGAGGAAGAAACTTCATGTCAACTCTTGTTGAGGCACTATGCACACTCTTTGACATAAAGAGGGTACATACTAGCAGTTACCATCCACAGACAAATTCAGCTGTTGAACGCATGAACAGCGTTATAGCGCAGTCTATAAGAGCATATGGTAAGTTAAACCAAAAGAATTGGCCAGACCTACTTCCAGGAATAATGATGGCATATAGAGCCACTCCAGCTGCTCAATCTACCCACCATTCACCATATTTCATGATCTTTGGTAGAGAAATGAATTTACCTTTTGATATAGAGTGGATTCCAAAACCTAATATGCCTTATACAGCTCAAAAACATTTAGAGCAAGTTTTAGACAATTTAGAAAATGCAAGAAAAGTTGCAACAGAAAATATGAAGGAAGCACAAAGCAAGTACAAAAAGTATCATGATCAAAAAGTAAAAGAACCAAAATTTAGTCCAGGTGATAGAGTATGGCTATTTAATACAAAAGTACCAACAGGTCTAAGTAATAAATTCCACAAGAAATGGACAGGACCATATTACATTACTCAAATGGGTCCAAATCACACCTATAAGTTAAGACAATGCTCAGACAACAAAGAAGTGAAAAGCTTGACACATGCAAACTGACTAAAGATGTTCTTTGATCCTGCAAGTAGACCAGTACACAGCCCATTTCAAGCCACGAAGCTACTGAAGCGAACAGAGAAACAGACAGAGAGGCAGCACAGCCTGATAATGTGAATACTGCCAGGAATAGGCAGACAAATGACAGTCAGAATGATGACAAGAATAATACTGAGAAGAAACGGGAAGACACATGGTACAAAATAGATAAGATTTGTGCATTTAAGAGACAGAATGGTCAAGTATACTACAGAGTCAAATGAGAAGGAATACCCCAGACTGAATGGGTCCTCGGCGAGAATGTATCTGATTTTGCGAAGCAGCAATTTCATGTGAACAGAACTGCAAGTGGAAAGAGAAGGAAAAGACCACTTGGCAGAAACAGATTCTTTACTCCAGCAAATTGAAGGTATGCTGAAATTCCAGATACAGGTGAGAACACTTGAATGCAGACCTAAAATTCAAGGTGTAATGGTAATGATAAATTAACAAACAGACATATGATATACCAGAGCAAAATGAACATGTACATAGAAGATAGGGACGCCTAGATTCTATGGACAGGTATGAAGAACTAGATTTTGATACTACCTACATTCTATTGCTATCCATTTCCAAATTTATATATGCGCAGCATTCAGGATATGTAACCTTAAATTGGATGGTATGCTTGAATACAGGTTCAAAACAAGAGAAACATAGGGAGGGTTGGCGTCAGAAAATGGAAAAGCATTACAAAAACAACTAATGCAAATGAAGGCTCTGAGGAAACAAAGTGGGAAAGCACAGGTACTGCAGACCAGCTGCCACTTTCTGACATTACTTCACGCACAGACAGGTCTTAGCATTGCATGATATGGATTAACCCGATACCTAAACTGATAAAATGATACATGGAATCAAACTGTATTCCACAGGTAAATGATGCAGTAATGACTGAGACAATGGAGACTTTGCTAGAACAACACAGGATGTTGTACTGAGATGAGACTTAAGTAACTGAAAACTGGCCAAGAATTATCTGATAAGTAACACAATGGTTACAGATGCTTTGCAGTTGTATTGGTTGTACACTACATGTACTTACGAACTAATTCCTCCGATGATATGTATATACATGATACACATTGATTCAAATATAAATGTCTAATTGAATGTTAACTATTCATGATATTGCATGCTATGATGATTGCTTATTGATGTTGACATATATTCTATAGAATATGTACTTACTGATACAGCTTTTGCATACGATGAACTGACTACTCTGTTACTGCATAACATGTTGAATAACATGTATTTCCTATAATTATTGTATTAACTAGCCTAGAGTGTGTAACTTCTTCAAGTTTGAGGACAAACTTTTTCAGATGAAGGGGAAGATTGTCATAGCGTTATATTTCATATCTGTAATTCTCTTATAGAAATGTAGTTTCTGAAACTGATATTAAGTGAATATAAGTAAAAGGGTCCTTATGACAAAAAGCTGATTCAAACAAACCAATAACATTAAGTGACGCACGGGAAAGTCCGGGTTTCCGAGAACCCAATGATGCCCCACGTGGACCACAACAAACCCATAAACAAGGACCATAAAAGAGAATGACACAGGCAGTGACGTCAGTGCACACTGTCTGTGATTGGGGAAACTCTGAGAATCCCCATGTTTACATCCACAGGAATGGTAGGCTCTGGGATTTCCCCAGCTACGTCGGTGTTGGTCAGGGCTGATCAGATGCTGATGTCATAGATGACATCATGGTCTTGGGGTTAAAAGACGTCGCTAACCAACGATGAGAGAGAGGAGATGGGAATGGCAACAAGACGACACAGCAACCTGTAACCAGCAAGCAGCCAACGCCACCCGTTCTACGATACAGGGACAACCCCTCTCCATGGCCATATTCACATTGTACTACTCTACCACTGACCACACAGACAGGTATTTCTGATCATATACAAAGTGACAATATTCTACAACTTCAGAACCTTCTCTCCAGGAACAGCAAGTAACCTGTGAACATTCAGTGAACATTCATCTTGTACTTATATGTGGATCCTTTTGGAAATATTAATTACATTTGTGAACCTCCAGGAAAATAAATTATTCGACAACCATTCTCCATGTGACTACTGTGTGTCTTTACATACATACACACAGCCTTAGTCATAGTGGCCAGAGGTGGCATTGTGGGTGTGGCGAACAATTTCAAGATGGCGGTTTGTATTTGGTATATGATATTTGGTATTTGGTATTTGGGTTAGGGGGAAATAGTAAGATAAATGCAATTTTATGGATTTGTAGTGTTTGGTATATAGTCTATTTGATAGGTTTATGTTTATGTGTTAGATGAATGATTTTGAAGTATGTAATATTTTCCTATACCAGATTTTGTATTTGATATTTATATAAAGTGGATATTTTCATATAATATGAGTTTGATGAGGAAAACATGAATAAAACATGGATACTTAGAACTGTTTCATATCTAGGAGTGGGAGTAAACTAAAGCTAAATACAATTGCTGCTCTATACACTGATCTTTCAAAGCTATTAACCCTGAAGTTGATTTTTGTCAAATACAAGAGATAAGTGATATTATATACAAATGTACCTATTCAGAAGATCACATTTAAGTGAAAGTGCTTTCATACTTATAAAAACATTCTCTTACAAGATATTGTTGCATTACATTCCAAAAAGGCAAAACATTGAAACATTGCTAGGCTTAGGGGTTACACCACTATCTAGACCAACTGATGGATATTATTTTTGCTTTGATAACACTTTTGATTGATAGTGAATTTTGACCTCTTGAAAATGAGATTACACCTTCCAAATACGGAACAAAACCTATTGAACACACATCTCCAAAAAGACTCGACCAGAGTCTCTGAATGTTATGATATGAATTCCATAGCTTTCAATATTAAAAAAAACTAAATGTGTCACATTTAGAATGTCACAATCTAAATGTCCTAATGATACTTTCAAATTTAAGGACCAAGATATTACAAATGTTGACTCCTAAATATGTCTTGGTATGTTTCTGGATAAGACGCTGAATTTCAAAATGGCAATGATTATCACAATTCTTCCTATTATTAGACTCAATTTGTATGGTCTAATTCAGTTCATACCAACTGTTCGTGCATATATGCATTCTGTATTACTTAAATGAATAATTTGACCATTTCTCTTCCTCGTCAATGAAGCATAACTCATGATTAGTCAGGACTTTAGATTCTTGTATTTATATGTTATAATTATAAATAACATATGTAATGCTGGATGTACAAAGAAAACAGGATCAAATATCCGATTGTAAACCAGGATAAATAAAATGAATTTTAAAAAAGAATTCAAAAATATTGTACAGATCCTTTCACATTGTATCTATACTAGGAAAAATGCAAAAGTATTGTAGATATTCAAAAAATGACAACAGACAAACCTTTGTAAAGCATTCTACCAAATAGGACCTCAGCACAATAAATTTTTAGGGCCATAATTTGAAAATACCTTAATCTTTAACCTTAGACAATTTAACTTCTATATTTTCTTTTATTTCTTAAAAAGTATTAGGTTCATTTGTTGATAAATATCATAAAGTAGCAACATATTTTTCTACATATGGCAGAACTTTTCATGTTTTAAATTAAGTCCCCTCACCAAGCAATGAAGCACAAGTAACAAATATAGAAATTGAGCTTTGATTTTAACTTTCAGAGAGGATTCATTTGGCTTGAAAATAATGGAAGAGGTATGTTGCTATCAGTATATTAACCCAAGTTATGAATACCTGAAGTATAACACATCCAATACAGCTATTAGGAGAAAAATGACTCTAAAGATGCAAATCGCTTTTGATTTAACAAGAAAAACACACAAAATGGTATTTTGATCATTTTTCGATAAGCTCAGGTGAGAAGTTCCTGTGACTGAATAAATCAACAAAATGTAAGGTTAAAATCCCGCTTCAACTTTTTCCGTTACAACGTGTTTAAACAATCCTATATCATTGTTTCTGTTTGAGGACAAGTTTAAGGTGGTCATGATGTAACATTTAAAGAGGCCTTTTATTAGGGAAGTTTAAGGTAAGATGTTTTGAAATATTGGGCCCCTACTATGCAGCTTTCCCATCAGGCCAGGTGTTAGGAGCAATTACCTGCCGTAGACATTTTCCATAATCAATTACACCTGCCCTGTCAGTGGTAAAATTGATCATACTTGTGTGTAACATATTAAGATTGTAATAAAGGTGACTTGTGGACTCAATTCAACTAGCTTAACTAACTGTTTAATGTGATAACTTTACATGCATGCTCTAGTCTCTGTTGTTGGCCCCTGAAGTCTGACTTATGGTTTTAAGGCGAGGCACACAGTGCCGATCAGCGAAAACCTACTTAGTTTCCACTTTCTTAATGGGCACTGCCATCTTGAAATATAACGTCATTCAGATCTATGCTACAATCTTAACCCTTTCTGTGGGTAACTCTCTGCTTGGAGAATGACATCATGCCAAATTTGTAGACTAAACAGCCATTGCTATGTTCCTTGCCATGAAAGCATTGCCGTTCCAATGTGCAGTGTTTTGCTGTGTTGGTTGTGTTTGTGTCACTTGATCGATCAATATGCTTTTCGACGAATAGATCATTTCTCTTTAATCATTATCTTAGCACATCTGACAGGAGCTTTTGATTTCCGTTATGGAAGCACCATGAATTTAGCGCAGCGGTCAGATTGTTGCAACATAGCAACATGGGGGAGATTGGGGAGCGGAATAAGCTTAAAATTATGGTTTGTTTGAAAAAAGTTCATGTTGTTGTTGCAAGACACAAGTCTATCTTTTTTGTAAATGTCTATTCTTTGTATACTTCTTCTCATCTTCTCAACACGGTTTCTAATAACAGACCGCTTTTCACAGGCGAGGCTATTACATTAACAAATGAATGTCCTGTACCCGAGATGCGACATGAAAATGTAATGTGATCAATGGTGATGGCGCCCGCCTGCTGCTGCTTGGGTTTGCATAAGTCATGAGTTCATCTCACGTGACCTCACCACACACCATAATCGGCCCACTCATATAGGAGCATGAGTAGGCCCAAGCCACCAGTCAATCGTCTGCGGCAGCAGGCGTCAGACATTTCAAAGCTGATCAGCAGGACTAGGCATTCAGGGCCAACCCAATATGTTTTATATTTGTGTGTATAGGATTTGGACTTGAGAAAATCAGGACTGGACATTCTTGAATGGCCTAGTGGATTGTTTCTTGAACTTTTGGAATTGTATGTGGACCTTGCGTTGAAGCCAGGAGTCATTGGGACCTATACTTTATTTTAATCAAATGACATTTAGATCTTTCAGGAGTTTTGAGTTAGGACATAGGAAATGTAAATTGATTCGTGCCACTGTTCGATGTTAATAAAGGAAGTACCTCGTTATTTCACAGCCATTGATTTCCCATTCTACCCTTTTGAGCTAAGCTAATCCTTTCCCCCATTATTCTGGTAAGTCTCCCCCACACATTCTTCGACATAACCATCTAACCCAGGTAACTCTTCTCAGTTATGGTCAGAACAGACTTACTTACATTCTCAGTTGCAGCATAGAATAGAGGTATGGCTGTGTATGTGATTAACATGTTATAGAGACATTATTTCTTGAGGTTTTGCAAATCTTACGTGGTCACTTGCACAATGGATTATTGCTGTTACGATCACTTTAATATAACTTTAAGAACGATGTCGTAAGAATGATAGTTATTTTTGTTACGATAACCCTAATAACTCTGTTTCTACTTGATGAATATAAATTCAGTAACTAGATATATGAAGGAAAAAAATAATATAAAAAAACCAGTAAGAATTACAGCTCATTGAGACCATTGTAAATAAGTTGTTTTTAGTGTCAAAACTATAGTTGTTACGATAACAGTAACATTGAAAGGTGTTGTTGTTTAATTGATTTTCGGTATTATGATCAGTATTGCGCAATAGGCCACTGATGCTATAAAAGCAGGCTAGGTTTGAACATTTAAGACTTTTTTGAGTTCCTACCATGGGGTTAATCATTTTAATTTCCATATGCAAATCTCCAGTTTCAGGTGTTAATGACATTGCACAAAGTGTCCTAGCTATTGACCCATTGGACATAAATCATTCTCCATACACAACAGAGCTTGTTTACTCAGCTAATTATATAAGTATACTAAACATTGGGATGGAGAATATTTATAACATGGCATTACATTTCTATTTTTTTTTACTAATGTGTTTGCAGTTTCCCAACCTCACCCTAACGTGATAACTGCACCCCATACACCTAGACTCTTTCTCTTGAAGGAGAGGAGATATGTTTCCCCTCATCCTCTTGAAGCACACCTTTCACTCCCTATTATACTTATGGTTCGCTCATTTGGTGGGGGATTTCGCTTCAAGAAAAAGAGGATATATATGCACCCCCTGGTGGTATACATCAATACTAAACCTCTATGCTTCAAGAAGAAAACCTCACCTTATGAGCCTCATGTGAGATATAACAGGGAGAATCTTTGCTCTTAAAGAGGAAGAGGGGAAACCTTTCTCTTCTCCTTAAAGAGAAAGAGTCTAGGTGTATAGGGTGCAACTACTACTGTAATATGAAGGAAAAAAGTAGAATGCTTGTCAAAAACTATATTGAACCTTCATGTGTTCAGTCAGGTGTCAAAACAAGGTCTAAATATTCGGGGGCCAGTCGGGCCCTCTGTTATGAAAGTCTAGGAGCCCAATGCAACTTTGATATAGCTCTTGTTATCAAGTGTACTCAAAATATTAGATTTCCTATGGTCTAATTGGTCCCCTCCAAAACACAATCTGGTACCCTACAATTGTACTAGGGGTTTCAGGCCTCCAGGCCCATGGTATTTCAACCCCTGACAATGCAAAATTGTCTTTAAAATGATGTATGCATATTTATCAGTATGGAAAGCATGGCAATGAGGCACAATTTTAAGTTTTCAAAATATCATCCAATGGCCTTATAATTGAGAATCTGATTACTCTTCTGGGTCTAAAATATCAATAGTAATAAGTAGATTGAATGTGATATAAAGAGGCCATTTTTAGAATTATGTATAGATCGTTACCCGTTAGAGTATCCCGCAGACTTAGTAAAAGAAATTGTCATATTCAATGAAGAATAAGAGAAATTAGGTGAGTTTATAATTTAGGCTTCAATAGCCTCTCAGAGAGGACCCACCCTTCTGGTATTTGCACTGATTAGCCTTATCAGGAAATCTTCCAATCTTTTGTTAAATGAATTGTAAAGATATTATAACCCCTTTCCTAAGCTATAATATTAAGTACTCTCCAAACCAACTAAAGTTTGATTGCATTGATTGGCCTGTGATTCCCCTTTTGCTTCTACGTCAGGTAGAATAATAAAATAAGCATGATATGAAATCTTTTCTCTTTTTTAAGGATAGACCCCAGTGATGGGGGTGAGAATGACGAGGCTGTCTTTAATTGTGGCCATTATATTTGTTTCCTAAAGTATTGTAATACAGAAAGCATCATTAGATAGCCAATAGATAACTCTATCTATTGATATAACTTATAACTTATATCCATAGAACAATACCTCTGTAAATGTGTTGCAAATGAAAAAGTTGTGATATTCAAATATAATTTTTGAACATTAATATCTCAGTTGATTTTCAATTTAGAATTTTGAAATTTTTGGTACGTCTTCTTGAGATATATATGGAGGGAACCGTGTCTCAGATTTTTAATTTAGGCTCTAGTTTTATTTTTATGAAATGTAGAATATGGTGTAAAAATAAAATCTCAAAAAGTTTCCCGTTTTTTGCCGTTTTTTATCATAAAATAAAATCTAAGGCCTTAATCAAGAATCTGAGACACGGTTCCCTGTATATGAATGTTTTTAAGATGTGTGTAAAATATTAAACATGCCAATCAAATATTAACCGAGATATTGATGTTCAAAAAATAAAAGTGAAAAAATCACTTTAAAATTCAAAGAATTTTGGTTTCAAATTCCACAATAACTTTATTGATATCACTGGATAGAGAAAAATAAGGCCTTTCAAATGATGTATTGCAAATGATGTATTGCATGTAAGAGCACTATTAATGAATGTATGCATTATTTCATGAATTGACTGTTCATCACTGGGGTCTATCCTTAAACTTATCCTGATTGTTTGAAAATCATGATGATTTTAGATAATATTATAATAACATCTTTTCTACTTAAAAAAACAACTTCAACTACACAACTAATTGTAATTAGATGTACCTCATTGGGCAAACAACTTGCTAAACATTTGAACAATATAATCTGATAATGTGTCTGTCTGAATGGAATATGGTGATTTAAGAAACATGTGATATAACTATGTAATTCAATTCATCCCATTTTTTCTTTATTTTTATAGTTATTTACTAAATTAACTGTATGCAATTGCAAAATTATAAAATCTTTTTAAGTTCAGTTTCGGCACAATACAAGAATCAGAAATAAAAAAAATGGAACAACTCAGTATCAGTGTTATTTGTTGATCTCAGGGAAGACCAACATCAATTATGACATCACAAAATGTCACACCTGATGTTACCTGATGATAAGCATGCAAATCATGAGTTCTAGGATTTTTAAAGCAGGATTCTATTTTTTCAAACTAAAAGTAAAGGGATGCACAAACATTTCTCCCCCTAAATCTGACATCAGCTAAATAGACACATGTGAATATGTACCACAATGAATACATGATTGATATCATGAAGACCAAGGAGGAATGCAACAACATCATGTCCTTAGCGTAATTATGCTGCTATGAAAATGTGTATCCTTGGCATGAAAATGTGTATAGCATTTGGGTTAAAAAATGTAAGAAATTGTTATGTTCCATGTCATATATCTGTATTAACATCTACATTTCTCATCTTTGCTGTGAATTCCATGTTTATTTGCCTTACTGTTACACTAGAAGAAGAGTATGTTGATATTGTTCATGGTTCATTAAAATTACAACTAGGATAATGTTAATATAAAAAAAAACCATAATACAATGCTTGCAAGAATAAATCTTGAATCCCACAGTGTGTGATTCAAGATTATCTAAGGAATGAAGAATGCATACCTATCAATATGGAAAGCATGGTGATGAGACATGATTAGAAGATTTGGAAATAAGATGCAATAATCTGATTACTCTCTTAAAGAGTCAGTAGTGATAACAAGATTAACCATTATCATAATCATATAGGAAAAAGTGAGGTTTACCTTTCCTTTTCTCTATCCTGAAATTGAACTGTGAGCACACTCTGATCACTGTAAGACTTGATCCACTCATACAATTCTCTAGAGTCAAAGTCACTCTTGCAGATAATGACATCTCTCCTGCCGTTTTCCCTCTCCACGAGAAGCTTCTTCAGGTAATGCTGAACATCCTCTTGCAGGAGTGCATCCAGGAAGCCTTGTACACTAGGTGAAGGTCTTTCATTCCACCCTGTCAAGAAGTCTAGACTGAGTGAACTTGGGTAATCCCTTCTGTGTTCTAGACCTCCATGGCCTAGACCTTCTGTAGGCAAGTTATGCCACTGTATCTGAAGCTGGTCAGCCTGTATCCTCCATTGTAGGTTCATCTCACCCAGCAGCTCTGACCAGGCCTGAGGGGACTGGAACTGTTTATTGGGTGGATCACCCCAAAAGTCTTTGAAACCAGCATAAGTTTGATCCCAGCATTGGTTGGGCTCATCATCCCAAAGATCATCCAAATCTTCGATCATTTGACTTCTGAATAGCAAACAGATGCTTATTTTCCGAATATGTCTGATGCCAGTCTCTGCTCTACCATCCGCTGCACCCCCCTCATCGCTGATGCCCTGTGTCTGCTGGGGTTGCTGGTTATCTGTGTCATCATATTGTCCATACTGCTTCACAAGGTGACAGGCATCAACCAGAGACCAAAAGTACATTTCCAGTCCATTGCTGTCTTCTTTTACGTATGACCATCTCATGTGACCTGTGGCGTACCATGTTGTATTACCACTGAAAAACAGACAGTGACTGGCCATAAATCTTTATCTCAAGAATGATATAGTAGAGACTATCATTAGTTAATGGGTTTTCCATTAAATTACACACATAATGTCCCTCACTTGACACACATTAGCAGAAGAAAACATGGCCATAATATTTTTTAAGGATATCTAACTTTACCCCTGTCTCCCATTTTATCCAATTGTCAGAGGTGTCTTAAGGATAGACAACACCTCTCAGCGGTGAATTCACGGGAGTCTCTCTAAATAGGCATATATCATTCAATGTATGTAACATAACCATATGGTTTACATCATTGAATGCATTATTAATTAAGGTTTCTGTTGATATAAGTCATTTTACAATGCGTATATTAATGCATCTGTGCCCATACCGAAAGTAGGAAAAACGTTTTTAACTTTTATTTTTTGAACAAGGATATCTCGCTTACTAATGCATATAAAGAACTGAAATTTACACAGCCTAAAGATAACATTCATTCAGAGGGAAGGTTGTCTCACATTTTATATTTAGGTCCTAGTTTTTGTTTTATTAAGTGTAGAAACTTATTTTTTTTTAAATTTCAAAAAGTTTCCCGTTTTTTGTCATAAAATAAAAACTAAGGCCTAAATAGAAAATATGAGACATGCATCCCTCCAAACGATCAGTAGGGACATGTCCAAAAAATTTCATTAGAAATCATAGTATAGTTACCGACATGTACATGTTAAGAAAATAAAAGTGAAAAAATGAGTTTTTTACTGATTATTTCCCAAATTTTAAAGTGTGGATAGCAAAATGTGTTCCAATAGATAGAAAAAATTGTGCTCTTTCATTTGATATTTAATATGCTGTTATAGCTTTCCTGGCCACTACACAATTGTCATTGTCGCAAATGAAGCCACTCTGAGGTGTTGTCTATCCTTAATACATATACATATACATATAATTTGATAGCTGAATATAGGTTTCATAGAAAGGGACAAGTAGAGACATATCTCTATAGTGTCATTAATGGTTGATTTTCAAAATAATACACTGATATAACCATGGGTTTACAATTCTACAAGTCACCACTCTCCACCTTTTCATAGCAAGCATGAGTAGTCATAAGCTTAATTTAGGAGTGCAATAATTTAGAACTATAAAATCAAAGGCGTACCAAATGCTACAAAGACACTAAAAGACACTTTAAGAAATAGTTATTCTGTCAATGTTACTCTAAAATTGAAGAATTGAAGACAGAATGTTGTTCTCAGGTTCACAATTTAGATTGTTTGAAATGTTGAAGTATTTGTGTTTCATTGAAATTTGCATGTTATTTGCTTTCATATGGGAAAAAAGAATAATTCTTGGTTTATGCATTTTTCTCATCTTCGAACTCAGATGGTGATCAAACATCTTGTCTAGCCAGGGTCATTCCAATGCATTTCAGAGGTCAAACAAAACAAAAGTAAAATTTTATTATGTAATTGAAATTGCATTGACCTAATCACATTTATTAATACAGAGGATGAATAATATTGCACAGAAAAAGTAAATTGTGAAATATATAACCATGATATTTACTTTAAATAAAATGAAAGTGTCTATATGGCCATAATTAACATTTCTAGCAAAAGTTTACTGTAAAAGTTATTATGCTATTCTGAAAATTAAGGGGGAAGAAATTAGAAAATTAGAAAATAGTTCCTTATTATTGTTGCAACACATAAATTACTTTATGTGAAACCAAAATAACATAAAGTTTATGCAACAAGAATAAGATGACATTAGGTGGCACTGCATATCTCCCTTTTGAGGGGGCAATACTTTCCTATCAAAATGATAAAAAAGCAGTGAAAAAACTTACTCAGCTAATGGTAGAAGACATCCAATGCTGTTGTCAAATAGCCTCTGCTGATTCACTTCAGGTACTTCTCCTAGACAGGCATAGACGTGGGACAACAAGTGTGTATCCTGATGCATGTGAACAAAAATATCTCTGGATGTCACAGCTTTGTTCATGAAGTAGGATCTAATGTCTTTCCATAATTTGGCTACTGTTGAGGATCTTGCATCCTTGCTTCCTGTGGCATCCAAAACTGAGGCTTTTCCCTCAGACAATATGATCTCTATCGGATCTGTGTCCTCAGTGATGGAACCAACCTTTTCAGAAATATCAGATATCTTCTTCTTACTTTGTAGTAGAATAGTGGCTTTGAGCATGTCTGCAAGAAGATCAGCGTGATCCAGGTCTGCTCCAAATGCACTAAACAGGATCCTCTGGGTGTTTCTGAACTTTGACGCTGAGCAAAGATGGAGGAGGAAATATTCCAAGATTTCAGGGGGAAGGGATGGAAGGGCACACGTGGCAAAGTACTCGTGCCACATTTCATGGGTAAAGTGCCATTCCCTGACCTTACCAATATACAAATCTTGCCTCTCATTCCCCTTCATGAATGAGAAGTATGGGCTAGTGCTAAAAACACTAAACTTTTGAAGAAGATCATTGTCGAACACTCTTATGTTCTTCAACAAAGAATATAATGAGAGCATATAGAAATTGTTTGTTTGAACTTCAATGTCATCTTCTTCATTGAAATTCTTCTGAGAGGTTTCTGCTGCCTTCATTCTCTTTTCTAACTGCCTTTCTTTCATTAATACTTCCATAGCTCCAAGAAGTTTCTTTAATGCCAATGTTTGTCCTTCTACCAGTTTCAATGTTCCATTGGCAGTCACCACACTGAGAATGTGAGTCCTTAAAGGGTTCTCAAGAATGTGACCCAGTTTGCCTCTGTTATTTGAGATGTATTCTAGGATGGTGTCATCATCAGGTTCTTTTATTTCAGCATAATACCTCTTGACATAATCTATGCCTTGCTTTATTGTGAATCCATCGATTTTCATCCTCCTGTCAAAGAGAGACTGTTTAATTGGGCACAATCCTGATCTGCAGGTGACAAACACTGAGAATGGCAAAACATTCTTGTGACACTGGTCTACTAGATATTTCAGCATCTCCAGCGTGGTCTCACTCCTGCACTCATCCAGACCATCTGGGATTATGAGTACTTTCATCTTTTTGCTGTAGATATGATTCATGATGGCCTCAACTTCTAGATCTGATCCAAAGAGGTGGGATCTGATTGCTTCAAAAATTCTGTCTTTTGGAGATTTTTCTGGTGTTAGCCTGAGAGTTGAAACAGGTAAAACCACTACTAGATCCCACTTCTTCTGCTTTTCTGTCTCTTTTCCTCCATTTTGTAGGCTCCATTTGTGGGCATAGTGTCGAACAAAAGTTGATTTTCCAGCACCAGGAGGTCCTTGGAGCACAGCTGACTTCAATGCTGGTTTACCGGGATCAGCTGACATTGCTTTGTCAGGGTTAATACTCTTTGGTTTTCTGAAATGAAAGTTGATAGAAAATAGAGAGAGTGACAATTTCATAATAACACCTTTTCAATTAAAAAAGAACAAGGGGTGCACCTGCACTTATGTGACCCCTGCTTCATGGATTTGGATCACAGTCATTATAACAGAAATTTATTGTTTGTGTCTATTCTATTGAGCCACTATTTTCTACCAAAATTAAGGATGGTTTGTATGGGACATAGTTGAGAAAAACACATCATTACTTTTGAGTTTGTATTATAAACTGTTCAATACGTTTACATTCAATAAGATATTGAGTTGATAAAAAATAGTGAACCAGTTCTGGTATCTGCTATACCCCTATATAAGTTTTTGATTTGTTTATTCAAATGGTATCTCAAAGTTATGATGAATGTCAATGTAAAGTTTAATTTGGAAAATTGCAAATTGACAGAGAATGAAATATAAACTGATGAAGTGTAACTTGGTAACTTAACTACAATTACAAAACCAAAAGGGTCTTGATAAAAGGTAAGGATAGAAAATGTTCTGTACATTTTTCGCCTGATCTAGTTTAGTTAAAACAAAGAATAGGAAGGCAGAATTGTTACCCAAATTATTGCATCCAAGATATTTCCATATCAGCATCCAAATCACCTTATATATAGTAGTATTGAATACATACTGAAACTGCTAAGCACTCAGATATTCTAAATGTATAATACAGTTGTTAAAACCTAAAAATAACCTGAATAATATGATAATCATATTTAATCGTTATGTATTTCTGGAGACTGTGATAGATAAAAACCATGAACTATCTTTTCATGGAGTTTGAAAGGTTTTCTATATAAACAGTGATTGGTAAAGTTGATGGTAACTTACAGTTAATACTCTTTCTCTCCCTTATCAAGTCAACTCTTAAGACATATGAAAACACCTCCACTATGGATTGATACAATGGGCCAGATAATAGAATATTCCATTAAATCATCTGTTTTAGACTTAGAAGTTGCTATGAAAGTTTGTGTTTTTATGTTATATGAAAAAATGATAAACAGTGTTAGTTCTTAGCACTAGCCTACTAGTACTAGTACCAACATTAGTGCAATACGAAAGGGTAGTGTTTATCAATATGAAGACCCCCTTCCCACCAACCAAAACACAGTGTTCCTATATAATTGAATTTCACTATTTAAAGAGCCAGTACACATGTTTGTAGAAATCTGTAAGTTTTATTTTGATATTTTCTTCACACAAGATAAACTTATCTGAAAAACATTCAGAAGGACGCATTTCTTGAATAGACTAGGTTCATTGTGATCTTGACAAGGGAAGAACCAATACACCTTGTCCCTCCATGACATCTGTATGGGTATTAGGTTATTAATAGTGTAATCAAAGTATGATCAACTTGCCCAATCATGTAGTACAAACAAAAAGTAAGATATTTCCTTGATAGATATATTATATGAACTACTGTTGTATGTAACAAAATATTCTAATAGCTTAGCATAATTATCATCTATATGTTACCAACAGGTCAGGAGATTAGTACCAACCACTAATTGCTAGAGTGAAATTCAGAAAAACTTTTCCATTGTTTCTTCTGTAATTATTTCTATTGTATTTTGTCATACATGTTTACTATCAGTTGTAAATGATGAACTGGAGTGGTCAACATTGGTACAATTTTGTATGTCTTTTGCATTGACCAATGTCATATTTAGGTTGAACCTTCACACCAATGAAGTCACATCACTTTTGATACATTACAAAAAACACTTGCAATGAGAATTCTCATACTTACGTCAATTGTTCGTCTGATGTGGCAACTATTTCAATGTAGCAGTTTTCCATGTCATAAGGCAGGTCACGCTCTTCAATATCAAACAAGTGGCCCTTCATGAGTGTCCTACAATAAAAGTCTTGATGATCTGCAATTCCTAAAAACAATGATAAGCAGATTAGAATATATTATATTTCACATGCACAAGACACAGAAAACTAGTTACCTGCCGTTGTTTTCCTGAGTTGAATTTACAAGGACTTGAAAGATAGATAAGATCAAAGAACAAAATGCTTGGAATCTAAAAGATACCAGTTGCATCTTAGAAATAGAAATTAAAGATAATTCACCTTTCTTCACCTGAGCAGGTAGTTCTGCTCCAACCTGTCTCCCACTACATTCTCCTCCTTCACAAGATGCATGTGTCCTTGTGTCCCTATTTTCCTTGTAGTCCTCAGGGTCAAGACCAAGAACATTCTTGATAACATGCTTCTGACCAGTATCACAGAGGGCCTTAAAAAAGCCATGTAGTTTCCAAGTGGGTTTCTTCTGAAGCCAATCAATAAGAGCTTCAATCTGTTCAGGCTCGATACCAGCGGTCTGAAAGGAATTCCAAGTTGTCATGTGATTAGAAAGTGATTAAGAACTATAGATTTAGGGGGTTTAAACAGCAATAAGAGGATCGCAAAACTATTCTGATAATGGAAATCTTTCTTAAAAATTATTTCTTTCGGTAATCACATCATGTGCATGTTTGAGAGATTGTAACAGCTTGATGGATAATTTCATAAAGTTTTTTAAACCATTATTTGTGACTTATTTTCAGAATTCCCATAATTATAGTTGATGTAGCTAATGTTTCAATACATTTTCACATATTTTCATTATTTCTTTTAATAAAATGACATTAAGGAATTTGGAGCTAGAAAGAAATAAAATATTGAACATGATTATCAGGACTAATGACTGTAAATCAATACTTATTATTGGATACTTATACAGATTTGTATGAAAAAATAGTAAAATATTTATATACATGCTTATATAAATATTACTATAATATTTATATACATATATATGCATGCACTTGTTTAACAGAGATGTCAATTAATTTAATTATTAAGTCTGAAAGTTGATATACTTGGATGTTGGAACACGTAATCATGTAAATATATATTGCTACATGATACTAATAAAAAATATACCTGTATTCTTGCTTGATTTTTTCTATCTATCACCTTGAGTTGGCGTAAAGCAGGCCAAAGGTCAGACAGATCGATGACTTCAGTCAATTTGACTAAGTTATGTGTTAAAAGAGATGAATATTTTTCATAGAACAAAACAGTAGTTTGTTCCTGTGTATTTTCCTCCAGCCATGGTGGGACGTCATCTTCTTCTGTATCTGGCAGCTCCATTGATGTTCTTGGGTGTAACTGCAAAACGTATAGAATTAACAAAGTAGATGTTGTAGCAACAATTGAGCAAGTGGTTCCATTTATACAAGCAGATTTATACATCAACATGCTCTATCAACAAACTATAATAACACATAATACAGAAACTTAGCAGAGGAGACTATATGAAACGTAGCTCAATGTATGGGACCATTAGAAAATGTTTACAGACATTCTGTTACCTGCCCAATTTTCACATGAACTTTACACTACTTTATAATAGGTTAGGACAAAGTGTTATAGTAATGTTATATTTTAGATCTTACCAATTCAGAATGCTATAGTAATGATATTTTCAAATGGAATAAATTAACAAGAATGTTATCATAATGTCAAAGTGTAATATTGGGATGTTATGTTCTAAAGACATTATTGAGTGCCATCGAAATAACTTATAAAAACGAACCAAAACAGATCTAGACAGAACATTACTGCTACACTATAATAATGTTACTTTCCTCCCTGAGTAGCTCGTTACTTTTAGTTAAACCATGAGCCTTTCAGCTAAATCATTAGCATAACACATATATGGTTCCTTTCATACTTATTTTTGGGTGTACACTATTTTATGCATATCAATTTGTACAAAATAAAGCATCAGGACTCTGGACAAAGTACACACAAAACAATCATTGCTCTGTTTGGCGTGAAAAAAAAGACAAAATACATTCATAAGCATAGGCAGTGTTTGTTTGATTATGATTCTGCAGTACCCAATGGTGCAGTAGTATTTTTTAGCTGCGGAGTTGTCCTTCACACAGCATGCAGTGCACCTAAGGCTGTATTCCACATACCAATATTGCTGCCCATTTTGAAAATCAGTACCAGGAATAAAAGTCAAATATAGACATGTTATATATGACTTAAAAGGTCTTACAAATCTCTTTCAAATGGTATAAATACGGTTTAAGGTCTTATGCAATATTCTCACAGAAAAGCAAATAAATACAAAATCGGCAGCATCAAATTCGGTAATGTGGAATACTCCCTTAAGTGTGCCCTAAGAGTGCAGGTGTTGCTTCTGCATGCAGTGCCATGGAATTCTCAAAAAAAGGATTGTTGGTAGCACACACATTCTCTCATACACTTGTGTTAGCCCTAACTACCTGGCTGCTATAGTCCTAACTGCCTAGGTGACCCTAGATTGACACTAAACTTTCAGTAATTTTCAAGATTGACTGATTTCCCACATATTTACTGCTATTAAAGGGCCCAGCCCCAGCCCCTGGCCCCAGACCCAGCCTCTTACAAGGTAACCCCCCACCCTCCTGTGGCTCCAAGCTCAGCCATCATCACACACTGCCCAGCCTTCCCTCCACTTGATCACCTCCCCTGCAGAGCTCCATGTCTCAGGTCTTGCCCGACCCTGCCACCCTAGCTGACCCCGCAACAGGTCCCCAAATCTACAGCAGGTCTCCAGATCCAACAAGAGGTACTCCTGACTATACAACAAGACAACTCCTAGCCCCAACCCTAGCTCAGCCTGGTCACTACCACATCTAGATTCCAACCCTAAGAGAGGTCCCCAGACACAACCACAGGTCCCAAGATATATCTACATCTTAACTCAAACTGACATTATAACAGGACCACACCCTTGATATGGCATTATGTCATCATGTCAACTCACATACATACAAGGACAGCAACACGTCACTCGTCATGTCAACCCGTCATCTATATCTGTTCCCGCATCCAGAAGCAGCCACCCTGTCTATGTGTCAACTCAAACTGACCTGTATACTAGGACTGGACCCCCTCCACCCTACTAACATAACAAGCACACCAACATTGGAACGAAAGCAGTATTGATTTCATCATGGGAAATTGTCAAAATAACATGTCACCAAGGTTAACCTAACCCACTCTATTAACATCTTATCATGTACACATAACCTCACTGGGACAAATACAATACTGATTCCACCAGGTAACATGACTATAATCACTTGCAGTAACACTTCTAGCATCTCCATGCTTCCCCCTCCCCAAACAACTACAGACCCCCTGATGTCAGGACAGACCTCCCTACACAATGACATCCCCCTCGCCCAACCCAAACAAAATAACTCCCCAGCACAACAACAGAGAGGCATAAAAGTACATCCATGTATACAATGTCATCACATGTCCTATTTTTGGTCCCGCATCAAGGTAAATGAAGAGGTAACTTACGGATTATTGTCGTGAAGAGAGGGTTGCATCAAGGTTGACCAGTTCCAGTTGGAGTGTTCTAGCAGATGAAGGTCTAGGTTGAATTCCCATGAAGCAACCTGTATCGTTTGACCTAGACCTAGGGCATCCTGTTATTAGAGCGAGTTTTATTTGTGAATCTGCTATACAGATTGATGTTAGGTTTGTGCATGTGTTTAATTTCTTGGACCGACTGTGGTCAGTAAAGTTCCCCTCAAAAATTGTAAAAACAAATGTTATATCATAAAATTATTGACCAAATGGTCTCGCCAAGTCTAGTATTTATAGTCAAGAGCAGGGAAAGACAGGGAGGGGAGGGAAAGGAAGATGGGAACAGGCCATAGTAGCTTTCTTGTTGTCACAGGTTACCCTACATTTCCCTATGATCAGAGGCAAGATCAGGCATGATGACATCAAGATCCAACATTTGGAATGCTTTTTGAAAATATATTCTATAAAAGGTTGTCCGAATATTTGTAGCAAAGTGTCTCAATAATCACAGTATTTACAAGTCTCAAATTGTTCTTAGATGGCTGTTGATTTCCTAAAATCATAATGACTACCTATTGAGCTATGAAATATCCTAAATCCTGCTAACTTTGATCATTTTCACTAGCTAAAATTGACCCATATCTCCACTTTAGGTGGCCGAGCCATCGCTTAGGCTTTGTACCTGGGAGGGAAATGATTTAACCTAAGTATACAAAGCCCTGATATCAATATAATAACATTATATTGTTAATAAAGCTCTCGACGCCTCAAATGGGCCCGACTCAGGGAAATAATTATTGCTGACTGCACCCGAGGTTAGTTCTTGTTTTATTATATATCAATAACCCATGAAAAAGAACCCATGAACCCATGACAAACAAGACGAATTCTCTTTATTTACCTCAAATCATGGGGGCTGCCATTGCATGCATGCGTTGAATGCGCCTCCTTGGGGGAGAGTTCTAGCCTTGCTTCCCCCCACTCTGTCTTCCCCCCAAAATGTCTTATTTGCCAATTTTAACGCACTATTCCGGTCAATTCATGCATTACTTTCAATATTTTGATGAATCTATGCATTAAAAAGCATGAAAGATGCATAGAATTGTGCATTTAAAGGAAAAAAAAGGAGATGACCACTGCCACACCGTCTGGCGTTTCATGTGCAAACTAGATCAGAGGAGACCAAAGATGGCGGACGGGCAACACTTTTGCAGAATTTGACAGTAAAATAAATTGATTTTACATTGTTTTTTCATCAAATAAGACAAATTTGGTGTGGTTTGAGGATTCTTTATGTAGTTCCCACGCCCGCAAGCACAGTTATTGCAATAACGCCCTCAGTTATTCCGCCTTTACTCGCGGGGCAGTACAATGATGAAGGTATAGGCACTATGAACTTGGTATATAATAATACCTTTAAGTCATAAACATACATAAATCACCTAAGTTTGAGGAACTTTTCCTGCCAAAGCTGCTCCCTATGTCTTCGGCACAGTGCCAACAGTCTCGTTTTCCCTCACCTGGGGCCCAACCTGAGGGGGCCACAGACTGGGAACAGGGCAGGGGAGGTGCAAAGACAGCGATGGGGTATGGTGTCATTGGAGCAATCTAGTTTTCCCTTATTGCAAGGACCTGGCGGGGAGGGGCTGATTTTACCTAAAATGTCTTGAGAATTACACCCCATTTAGCACCTGAATGTCACAATGCCCAGGGCCTGCACACACCCTACTGATTTTTTTAAAAATCAATTGTGGCACTCTTACTCACGATGGTACAAAAGCAGAACCTATTACACTGGCTAACATGACATGACCCCCCACCACCAACAAAACAAGGCATGTGGGGTGGTGTAGTGGTTAGAGTGTCCGTCTGTTGCACGGGCTGCCCAGGTTCAAGTCTGGGCTGAGGTGGTCTGGCTGCTACTCCCCTCTGCATGTCTCCCTGTGACAACAACTGGGTTATCAAAGGCTCCTAGTGGGCCCCCGGCTGTTGTGTGTAGGACCCTGCCTATGGGACCCTGCACATTAAAGAACACCTGCCTCTGTAAATGTGTAGGGGTATGGTCTCTATCTTCTCATAGATTCATTCATTCCATAGATACGATCATCAATGACAGAATTGTCAAACCTTGTTCTTGCTTTTATATGACCTTAGATGTTTCTATGGCGTTAAACCCCAATAATCAACCAACCAACCAACAAAACAAAAGACTCCAAAGCACAACAACAGACAAGCATAAGAATACATTCATGTACACAATGCCATCACAATTTTCTATTCTAGGTAAACGAAGAGGGAACTTACAGTTTGTTGTCTTGAAGACCTCTACTGGTACCAGGGTTGCATCAAGGTCGGCCAGTACCGGTTGGAGTGTTCTAGCAGATGAAGGTATAAGTGGAATTCCCCCAAAGTAACCTGTATTATTTGACCTAGACCTGCCACTACTGTCAGTTGTCTTTCTGTCTACTTTGAAGGCTGGTGTAAGGTTTTGTACATGTGTTTTATATTTGTGACATACTGTGTTCAGGCAAGTTCCCCTCAAAAATTCTAAAACAAGCTTTTAAATCATAAAACTATTAACCAAATGGTCTAGCAAAGTCTAGTAACTTTTTTGTACTGACCTGGGACCCAAACGGGCATGGTGATTTCAAGATCTAGCTTTACAATCTTGTGTTTTGAAAATATAATCTCTGATTTGTAGACCAAATGTTTCCCCCAAAACATCAGAAAACATTACATTATTTTTAGGCCCCAAATCTGCCCTGATTGACCTCTGATACCCCTAAAATCTTGCCTTTAGAGTCCTGAAAGTACAAAATTCCACCAAATCTTTAGGAATTTTGCTTGCCAAATTTGACTTTTTCTTCACAGTATCACCAAAGCGCTTTCACTTGGGCACTGGCATGGGGAGAGTGATGGGGAAAGTATTGGGTCCTGTGGTGAACTATGGCATATGGAGCTTTCACAATTCATTAACAAAATGTTTTCACCAAATTATCTCAAGAATGACAACATATCAAGCCACCATATTTCCTCTGGATGTCCTCTGGTCCCCCTAAAATTACAAATTGTCTATGTGGACAAAAGGTCCATATGTGGGGCAAAATGCCCATGGGTGTTTTCCTTGAGTTTTGAATAGAAACTTTGTCTAACCTATGATATAATTTTCATGACACCTTTCTAAAGTAGGTGTACAAGGTGATGACATGGTTAGCACAACCACATAATGTATGGACTGCCCAGGTTTGATCCCTGGTTCAACCAAGGTGGCTGCTCCTTCTCTCTGCATGTCTCCCTGTAACAACAACAGGGTTATCAATGCTCCTTAGAGGAACACCAGCTGTTGTGTTTAGGTCCCTGCCTATTGGACCCTGCACATCAACCTATGATTTGTGAAAATGGTGATGGTTAAACGTTGTTAGTATAAAAACTTATTTGATTGGCCTAACGAAACTCGGTCAAGTGAATGACCCTCAGGTATAAACATAATTATAGCACCACATGTACGAGAGAGTGGTGCAAATTGATCTTTAATTGGCCGATTGAACCCACTGTTGTAATACTATGTTTCTTTTATGTTATGTAACAGGATGACTTAGGGGGCATTCATCCAATGATAGTCCAATACATGACTGTTCTCTTTTAAAGGAAATGTCTAGCGGTGAATTACACGAAAGCTGGATAAACATACTAAAATACCTTGTGAGCATAGAAATGAGGCCCAAGGAGTTGACTATTATAATTGTAGTGCTAAAAACTTTGCCTTGTAGATAATGAATTAGAAAATATATGCAAGGAAAGAGGACTCTTTTTTGCGCACATCAATATAAGAAGTTTAAACAATAAGATGCCATTAATGCAGACTACCTTTGAAAATAAAAATATACATGTACTGAGTATGTCTGAATCTTGGTTAACTGCAAATCACCCAACTTCTCTTATTGATCTAGCGGGATATAATTGTATAAGAAATGATAGAACACGGGGAAACGGTAAGAAAGGTGGTGGTACTTGTATTTTTATAAGAGATGGTGTTGAATTTTCTAAAGATAATTTGACTTGTTTTGATACGAGTAATATTGATCTTGAAAGCCAATGGGTTAATATACATCAAAATTGAGGGAAAAAAATTATTTTTGTAAATTGCTATAGGCCACCGCAAGGTGATATTAATAATATGTTACAAATCTTTAAAAATGCATTTGATAGATTGGATTTATCAAAAAACGAAATCATTATTATGGGCGATTTTAATGTTGACATTTCAGATAAAAAGAATGATGCGGGACGTGCAATACTGGAATTATTTAAAACCCACGGGCTTGTTCAATATATAAAGGAACCTACAAGGTACTCGAGTACTAGGAACAGTTGTATTGATTTATGTTTTAGCAACTCAAAGATTTTAAAGGACTCTACAGTATGTAATATAGCATTGAGTGATCATGAACTTATTTTAATCCGTAGGAAGAAAGGTGACATAATATCACAGAGATTAAATTTTAAAGGAAGAAGTTATAGAAAGTATGATAAGCAAGCTATGCGTGATAGGCTATTAGAGGTGAACTGGGATGACTACCTTAATTCAATTAATGCTGAAACAAAATGGGACATTATTGAAAACAAAATTAGAGACATATTAAACGAAATGTGTCCTCTTAAAAAATTCAAAATTAAGAGAAAAAAACAAGAATGGATTACACCCCAGCTGTTGGAACTAATAAGGGATAAAGACTACCTATTAAAAAAGGCTAAAAGAACTAATAGAGAAGATGACTGGAAAATTGCCAGACAAATTAGGAATTATTGCACGAAATGTTTGAGACAAGCCAAAACAGACTTTATCAAAAATAATATAGAAGCAGCTGAAGGGGATCAAAAGAAATTTTGGAAAAACATACAAGAAATTCTACCGAATAAGAAAGGTGGTCAACCCAAAATAACCCTCAAAGACGAGACTAGTGGTCAAATGATTTTAAACGAAAATGTGGCAAATTATGTGAATGATTATTTTATAAACATTGGACCACTTTTAGCGCAGGACTTAGATGAGCCTTGGGTATATAATGGCACTGTATCTGATGCAACTATGAATGACTTCACCACCACGGAGGATGAGGTTAGTAAAATATGTGCTGATATAAATACAGCTAAAGCCTCTGGAATTGATGATATCAACTCGAGAGTCTTAAAAGATGCATTACTTGCGATACCACATATTTTAACTGATCTTATGTTATGTATATTTAATACTAACTATATTCCTGCTAAATGGAAGGTGGCTAAAGTTGTCCCATTGCAGAAAGAAGGAAATAGCTGTATGGTAACGAATTTACGTCCGGTTTCCTTACTACCATTAGTGAGTAAACTTTTAGAAAGAATAGTACACAATTGTATAAATCAATTTTTAGAAACTAATGAATTATTGTGCAAGGAACAGGGGGGTTCAGAAAAAATCAATCAACAATTAATACAGTCTCTCATTTTACAAATGATATTTTTACAGGATTAAATAATTATAACTACACAGTGGCAGTATACCTAGACATACGTAAGGCCTTCGATACAGTGAATCATAAAATATTATTAAAAAAATGTCAAAAATTAGGAATTGATGGACAAAATTTATCCTGGATAGAAAATTATCTGTCGGGGAGATATCAGTATACTAAGGTAAATAATTACCAATCCGAAAAAGGCCTTATTAGATGTGGGGTGCCACAGGGATCGATTTTAGGACCCCTCTTGTTCCTAATATATATCAATGACATAAGTACATCACTGACTGAAACTAAGTATTACCTGTATGCAGACGATACAGTTATTTATTGCCATTGCAAAAGTCTAGATGATGTACAACAAAGTTTACAATTAGATTTAAACAATATTTTCAAATGGTGCAGTGCTAACAAATTAACTTTGAATATTAAGAAAACCAAGTGGACTATATTTGGTACTAGATCAATGATAAATAAAAGCAAAAACACGGACTTGAAACTGGCAATAGATAACATATTACTCCAAAGAGTGAAAACATATAGATACTTGGGAATTGTATTAGATGAATTATTGAATTTTAATAAGCATATACAAGAACTGAGAAAAATTGTGTCTTATAAATTATTTCTTTTTAATAAGATTAGGGATTATCTCAATGAGAAAAATAGTATTTTACTTTTTAAAACAATGATTTTACCAGTAATTGAATATGGGGATATGATTTACTCAGGAACTAATACGAGGAACTTAAGAAAAATAGATGCATTATATAAACAAGGCCTAAGAATCTGTTTAAGAAGAAATGTGAATCAGTTGGCTAACATGCAGTTGGACTTATATACAAGATGCAAATTGTGTAAACTCGAGATCAGACGTAAAGTTCATTTACGAAATTTAATGTACAAACAACAAAATTGCCCTAAATTAATTAATAGAAGACTTATAAGAACACGATTGCATGATGCAATTGTTTACTTATTATATAAGCCGAATATGGAAAAAAGTAAGCACAATGTATTTTATAGAGGAGCCATTGAATGGAACAGTCTTGATAAGGAACTTAGGCTGAAAGCTAATTATAAGAGCTTTAAATCAAGCCAAAAAATATTCATGAAAAGACTTCTCCAAATTCAATGATCCTTATATGCTGTGTTTGCATACTGTGTTTCTGTTATATATAAATTGATAAGTTAGTTGAAAATGTGTTGAAAATATATTAGATCTTAAAGGAGTTTGTAATTAGAATAGTAGTTTCTCTTTTTCTTTGTTTTCATTTGTCTCAGAAGGTATTATGATCTTGAGGGCTTAGTATTTAATTTGAATAATTTACATTGTGAGTTTAGTCAATATACTGTATGTCTTATTTCTCGGAAACTTGGTATTAGTGATTTTATATAATAACTTTTGTTATAATTATTTTAGTCATGTATAAATTAACTTTATGAACTTACTTTTTGCTGCTAGATACTCTTATGATTGTTAAAGTTATAACTAAGAGAATCTAATAATTTGGGTATAGAAATACAATAGATGTACGGATTAATCCCGCAATTATTGTATACTCAGGCGGGTTATGAAAACCAGTTTTTATTTAAACTGATAACTGTCAAATTTGCCTGAATAAAGATTTAATAAAAAAAAAAAAAAAAAAAATCAAAGAACACCTACCTCGGTAAAAGTGTAGGGGTACAGTCTCTACCTTCTCATTGAAACAGTCATTTCATAGATACAATCATCAAAATGGCAGAATTGTCAAGACCTAGATCTCGCCATGATGTAACCAAGGTTGGTATAGCGCTAAACACAAATAACTAACTATCTTTCTAAACCTATGTCCATCCCACAACCACCAGATTAGGTTAAACTTCCTAAGGACAAAAGAATTTTTCAATGGAACAAAGACCCCTTAAGTTCAAGGATGTAGATATTCTAGGCCATGAAACAAGAACACAATCGTCTGAAAACTAAAAACTTTCCTAGTTCTCTATTTTTTAGTATATACCCTTCAAATATCATATTCACAAAGTTCAAGCCAAATGAAGCTTATTATTGCTCTGTTAGTACTTCAAGCAAAATTAGAAAGGGGCATTTCACCTAGTAAGGGTGTCTTGCCCCTTACCCTGTGCTTCACGTTATTCGCCCCTTGGACACCAGGCTATACTCGTATATGTATTCTCAGCTGTCCGAGCTGCTCCCTGCGCCTGGTGGTAACCATGCTTGGAGACCTCATCAACGTCCGCTTGACCTGCTTGGAAAGAACAATTGGGCAAAATATTAGTTTGCCTCTTCCCTACTTCAACATTCTATGCTTGATTGATCCATGTTTCTTCTAATTTCCTGGTGGCGCATAGCTGATATCAGGAATATGTATATATGTATATTTAGTATGTGCTGGTACACTTCTTCATGTGGATTAATTCTGAAATTTTGGTTTAATGGATTCATTTGACATTACTGATCTCAAGAAACATAGGGGTCTCATCATCTCACACCTCAACATAAGAAGTCTCTGGAATAAAAAAGATGTTTTTAAAAATATGTTAGCACATAGTAGTATAGAAATTTTAGGACTATCAGAGACATGGCTTTCACAAAACATGCCAGATACGTTATTAAATATTGATAACTATACACTTCATCGGCTTGATAGAACATGGCATGATAACAATACAGATACTAGTATTCAAAAGAAAGGTGGTGGGGTGTGCTTGTATATTCAATCTCACCTTAAAACTATTACCTCGAATTATGATTACATGAATGTTAGTAATAAGGACATTGAATGTTTATGGCTTGAAATTATTCTTGAAAACCAGAAAAATATTGTTGTAGCCAATTTATACAGACCACCTCAAGGGAACATTGATGCCTTTGTTAATTACATTGATGATTGTGTAGAACAATGTGATCTGTCAAAGATTGATCTATTTTTCCTTGGTGATTATAATATCGATTTTCATGAAAAACATATTGACCAAACTAAAAAGGTAAGGGAATCGTTGACACAAAACGGATTATTTCCTTTAATCAAGTGTACAACCCGATTTGGTACTCAGAAAAATAGTTGTATCGATCAAAGAGCTACAAATTGTGATATTGTTCTTAAAGTAGGTACAACTAATGTAAACTTGAGTGACCATGAAATGGTTTTTGTCCACAGAAAAAAAGGTCCTACCATGAACATGCAAGGTAATTTTGAAGGTAGATCTTATCGGAATTATGACAAAATACTATTGGAAGCAAAACTGGACAAGTTTGACTGGAATGATTTCTTTCCCTATACTGACCCAAATTTTCTATGGAGTACTCTTCGTAATCGTATTAGGGAAATAATTGATGACATGTGCCCTTTGAAAAAATTTAGAATTAAAAAATTAAAGGAACCCTGGATCAGCAATGAGCTTCTTGAAATGATTAATGATAAAGATGAGGCCCTAAAAAAGGTCAAGAAAAATGGGACTCAAGAAAACTGGCAAGAAGCTAGGAGGCTACAAAACATGTGTTCATCCAAAATTAGAAAGGCTAAAAGTGATTTTATTACAGAAGAATTAAATATTAATTACAATGATTCTAAAAAATTCTGGAAATCCGTTCAAAAACTAATTCCAAAGAAAGGGGGCATGTCACGAAAGATTAACCTGATTGATCAATGTACTAACAAATTAGTTGATGAGGGTAATACTGCTGACTACATTAATGGATTTTTTACAAATATAGGTCCCAATTTAGCAAGCAAGCTAAACCAACCTTGGGATTATAGTGGTGTGATCTCCCAGAATACTATTGGTAATATTTATGCAACAGTTGACGTGGTACGTGCTATTTGTAAAGACATTAAAATTCACAAAGCATCATCAGTTGAGGGTTTATCTAGTCGAATTTTGAAAGATACCTTTTTACATAGAACTGATTTACTGTTACATATTATTAACCAAAGCTTGATTACTGGTCTAGTTCCTGATGATTGGAAAATAGGAAACATCATACCATTACAAAAGGACGGCAACAAAAGCAATGTTAGCAACTTAAGACCAGTGTCACTCCTACCCCTACCTGCGAAGATTATTGAAAAAATAGTACATGATCATTTATCTAAATTCTTAGAAGTAAATAACCTATTTGATGCAAAACAAGGAGGTTTTCGAAAAGGGAACTCTACAATCAATAAGTATCATATTTCACTAATGACATTTTTAAGGAAATAAATAATAAGAACATAACAATAGCAACATTCATAGATATGTCAAAGGCGTTCGACACTGTAAATCATAAAATCCTTCTAGCTAAGATCCAAAAATTAGGTATTAAAGGCAAAACTTTCCAATGGATATTGAACTATCTTAGTAACAGGAAACAGCGTACAACAGTTAACAATGTTACATCAGAAAATAGGAATATTACATGTGGTGTTCCACAAGGCAGTATAATGGGCCCTTTGTTATTTTTGATTTATATCAATGATATCTCCTCATGTATTACTGAATGTGGTTATTTCTTGTATGCTGATGATACTGTTATCTATAAAGCAGGGAGTATAGATGAGGCAACTAATGTATTGCAAAGGGATCTAGATAGATTTTCAACATGGTGCAATAGAAATAAATTAACTATCAACATTAAAAAAACTAAATATGTAACTTTTGGTACTAGAAGCAAAACTAAAAAAATCAAAGACCACACCCTTTGTATTGACAATAGAAAACTAGAGAAAGTTTCGTCTTATAAATATCCAGGTATAACTCTAGATATGAATTTGTCATTTAAACAACATCTTGACAACTGTCTTCGTAATGCCTCATATAAATTATATCTTTTAGGTAAACTGCGTTGCTATATCAATAGATATACTGCAACTATGTTGTATAAAACAATGGTGTTGTCTGTTATTGAATATGGATGTATTGTATATCATGATACTAACATAACATTGTTAAACAAACTACAACGGCTACAAAATAGGGTGTTAAGGATCTGTAATTACACGAATGAACACATTCCGGCTATTATATTACATGAAATTTGTAGAGTTTCGACTCTATATCAACGAAGAGTAATGTTCCTAAGACTATATATGTACAAACAATTAGATAATTTCAATATACAAAATCTAAGGAATGTTAGAACTCGAGCTCATGATGCACCTTTATTCTTAGTGGTTAAACCCAATAGTGAACATTTTAAGAAAAATGTATTATATAAGGATGCTATTGAATGGAATGCTATGACTGTGGAAATGACGAATGTTGACTCTTATGACAAGTTTAAACGAATACAAAAAAACGTTCTGTGAACTGCTTTCCATAACACAAATAATAAAACTACTTTCATATAATAAGTATATTTAACTAAGATGATTACAACATCGGGATCCTATGTTTCGATTGTCGAAGACTAATACTGCAATTGAATCTATGTAAAATGTTAAAAATGTCTCCTGTTTGACCAATACTGGGTTTTATTTATTGACCTAAATTGTACAGAGTGATGTCTACATGTTGAGTTATCCAGCCATATGTAAATAATATTGAGTGATGTTCTTCGTACTATATTATATTATATCATTTTCTGATTGATTACAAAATTGTAAACATTAATTACTTGAAGCTGGTGTCTGATGTAAACTAGCTTTCATTAGCTAATCTGATTACCAGTTGAAATAAAAGCAATTAAAAAAGAAAACTAGTATCTGCCCTATGCTCACCATATTGAGCCTAACCTCCCCACCTTTAAATGACTGTAACTATGAGAATTCTATCATCATTTTAATCTCCGCTTCCTCTTTGCTATTCAATAGTTTAGACAAATAAAAGAAAACAGTCATTACAACAGTACGGGAAACTACATAAGTTTTAATTGTACTATACAGCCATGAACATCCTTCTGCAAATTGTACTGGAACATTTACAATTTGCTTTTACAGTGTTGGCCCAAAACATCTAGATATGTTAAGATATATGTGGTCCTGGTATGTGTCAACTACTACTTTTGTGACATACGTTGTAAACTGGTGGAAGCACTAACCAGATATGACGTCTTTTGTCATTATTAATGTACGTACACCAGCACACAAGAAATACTATACACACCGGCATAGGCTAGCATGCCTGTGCATATAACCTAGCTAAGCCCGGTATGAAGGCACAGGTTTATATTCAATTTATTAATGACATGTTGGAATTCCAGATGATACTTAGTCAAATTAATGTCCCCATGAAAGAAATTCTTGTCTACTCAGGGAAAATGAGCATATGCCTGCCATTTGTTAAACCAAAACACAAATGTAGCATTTATTTTTCATCAAAACAGATTTATATTATAGGGAAACTTCTCACAGTCTAGCTTACATATCACACACAACTTCTAATATTATAGTCATATTGATTTAAGTCATTGTTGTGTATAAAAGATTTCTATAGGCCAAGTTAATACCGTTGTTGTTGAGGACTCATGCCCTGATTCACAGTGTAAGAGTCCACTAATAAAAAGAGAAGAACAGGGCCGCTGATGGTGGTCGTACAATAAACAGGAAGTATCCACAGACTGTGAGGGAAATTGGTGCGCCATACACTTCCCGTGGGTCATAAAGCCACCTGAGGGTGACCCAAAAAGATCTTTTGTACCTCAACAAGAAAATGAGGCAATCACCCCAGAAAAATTTATTCACCCCAGCAAGTGACTTTTTTGCATTGATTATTGCATTGTTATTTTATCATTGTGATGAATGCCTATTCATCCAAATACGTAAAGAGACCAAAATACGAAAAAGTAAGGTAATATGACAAAAAGTATACATGTTAATAAAAGGAACGAAAGTGTAAAGGAACGAAAATGTAAAGGAACGAAAGTGTAAAAGCCCGAAAAAGAGGCCCGAATATGTAAAGGAACGAAAGTGTAAAGGAACGAAAGTGTAAAGGAACGAAACCCGGAAAGATGTAAACCGGAAGTGATATGTAAACTGGAAGATGTACGTCAGTTGTAGACCACGTGACCAAAAGCAGCCAATCAGGGCTAACCTCTAGGGTATATAAAGGGGCGGTGAGGCCCAAATAAACAGAGTTCTTCAACAGTTCTCCTTGTGTCCAGACGTGTCTTCTTCCCTTAAACAACCGCTGAGATGAGCCGATACGAGTTAATTAACCAGAAGTTCGAGTAAAATAGTAGAAGTTCGAGACAAATAGGCGAAACTTAGGACGGGGGGCCCGACAGCCCGAGGAACGGGAACGAGGAACGGAGGACCGAGGTAGGGCGCGAAGGCCCGAAACCGTCCCGGATGGGGTCCCGGAAGCGTAGGCACAGAACGGCACGAAGGCCCGAAACGCGGAACGAAGACCCGAAGTCCGCGGGGACGACGGCGCGGCTGGCTCGGCCCCACGCTACCAAACAATAGGCGACCGTCGGCCCGACGACCCCGCGGACCGGAATCCGGGCTGGACCACCCTGTCGAGGTGAACACCGACCTGGGAGATAGAGCGAGACGAACCGCAGCTCCCCCTTACCCCTACCATATTTTCCCTCCCCCGCAGTCCTCCGTCTGACACCGAGCACCGATTCCCGACGGATTCGCTCAGCCCCCCCTTGTGCGCGAGGCACGACTCTAAAAACATCATATCTCGGTTCCTTGCCCGGATTCTCCGTCCGCCCGAGACCCGAACAATTCCCACATTCCTCTGCTGTAGGAATCGGCAACCCCGACCTACCAGAGAACGTCACACTGGTGGCAGCGGTGGTGCTGAATTAGCACATATGGACTTGTGGATGCTGAGTGTTTTGTCGAAATTGGATGCTCATGGCGACAGCTGCAGTCTTCGATCAGATGGATTCTGACATCGCCTTCAAGGAAGGTGGGGAGGAGAAGGGAGGTGCGAAACCCGAAGTCAAAGGGGAGGACACGACCATCATGGATAGGAGGTTCAACTTCATGGGAACGTCCACCCCGACGGATGAGCAGAATGCACAGACTCAACAACAGCAGACCGGTCAGGTGGGAGCGAGCTTGAAGAAATTTAGTTTCAGACCGGAAAAGTACGATGGGAAACCGGATTTTGAGGGATGGATCAACCAATTCGAGGAGTATGCAGACTTGGGACGTTGGACGACCGAGGAGAAGGCGGCGATGCTCTTTCTTTCGCTGACGGGAACGGCACAAATGTACTTTGTCAGACTCCCGGATAGGGAACGACTCCGTTACCCAGCGAGAGTGGAGGCGTTGCGCCGGAGGTTCGGACAGGAGAAGGACACGTGCAATGCTCTGCAGGAATTGGCGGGATTGAAGCGTGTGAAGAACCAAACAGCGAAGGAGTTGGCTGATAACGCCCGGCGACTGGCGTTGAGGGCCTACTTCTCCAATGACTATGCCAGCCAGGAAAAAGCGGCATTACACGCTTTCCAGGCTGCAGTAAGGGAAGACCTTCAGCTGAAGTGTGCAGAGAAAGGATGCAAGACGTTAGAAGAGGCGGTGGAGGTGGTGGAGATACAGGAACGATACTCGCGCGCCTGTTACGGGCAGTGAAGCCCGAGGAGGATGCCAATGCCCAAATCACGGCCTTAAACGGGAAGCTGGAGGAAATGATGAAGGAATTGGCAGAAGAACGAGAAGCCAGGAGGCAGTCAGCGGCCCGGAGAGAGGCGTATAAAAAAGAGAAAAGAAGATCTGGAATGTCACCAACGTCACCAGAAAGGCCATTTCGCGAGGGATTGCTCTCAGCGTCAGGGAAACGGACAGTCGCCGTCGCAGTAAGCGTGGGGCCCCCTTCGGGCACGGCGAGAGAAGTAGTAGGCATGGGTGAATGTGGACTTTATGTGGCCGGAACAGTAGGAGAGAGTGTCGTCCGTTTTTTAGTCGATACCGGATCCATGATTAGTTTGCTGTCGGACCGTCTCTGGAGAGAGTGGGGACGAAAATGGGAAGACCTGGACGGATATGAAGGACGCCTCTGCTCTGTGGATGGTAGTCCGTTGCGATGCTACGGATGCACGAATCTGTCGGTACAATTGGGGACACGTGTGTTGCAGTGGACGTTTATGGTAGAAGACATCGGTAGAGACGAAGGAATCCTCGGAAACGACTTCGCGGTGAAATACCGGCTAACAGTTAAGCCCCACGCGAGTGCTGTCTTCCTGCCCGCCGAAGGAGAGGGAGAGGGGGAACGAATCCCGGGAGTGGAACGAAGAACGGATGGGATTTGGGCAGTCACCCTCGGAGGACAGATCGTGAGAATAGAGGAGAGGATGGAAATATCCCCACTCCAGGTGACCCGAGTAACAATAGTAGCGAGAGCAGACATGGGACAAAGTGGACAGCTGGCTGTCATCACCGGCACTGGATTACCGATGGTACTGGAAGTGATCCCAGGAGCGGTAACGTTGGGAGAGGAGAATAAAGTTTGGGTGGCCAACCGAGGGACCGAGAGCGCGAAACTGGAGACCGGTAGAGTCCTCGGAGAAGCCACCTTCGTACAGGAAGTGCGAGGTACGAGAGACGATGTAAAAGAACCACCCGGAGCGCTCACCGAGATGATAGAGGAGGCTAAGCGAGGTCTAACCACGGAGGAAGGCGGAGAACTAGAGAAAGCCATCATAGCCCGGGAACAGATGTTTGCGACCTCGAAACACGAGTTAGGACGAACGAATTTGGTACAACATCGAATCAGTACGTTGGATCAGATGCCGATCAAGCAAAGGGTCAGACGGTATCCAGCCACCAGGAGAGAAGAGGAACGAGCACTGGTGGAGGATATGTTAAATCTGGGAATCATCCAGGAGAGTGGAAGCGCGTGGAGTAGCCCGACCGTCTTGGTGAAAAAGAAGGACGGAGGAATGAGGTTCTGTATTGACTATCGAAAATTGAATCAGGCTACGAAAGTGGATGCCCATCCGCTTCCCCGGATAGAGGACAGCCTCAACACCTTGGGCGGGAGCCTATTCTTCTGTAGTCTGGATCTCGCAAGTGGATATTGGCAGGTAGAGATGGCACCCGAGGACCGAGAAAAGACGGCCTTCGTGACTCAAGGAGGGTTATACGAGTTTAAAGTGATGCCATTCGGGCTAGTGAACGCCCCAGCCACCTTCGAGAGACTGATGGAGAGAATCCTCAGAGGAATTGTGTGGGAGGAGTGTCTGGTATACCTGGATGACATATTGGTCTTCGGGCCAACGTTTGAGGTGACTCTGGAAAGATTGGTACGGGTTCTGGACCGATTGAACGCTGCAGGGCTGAAGTTGAAGGCACGACAATGCAGGTTATTCCAGAAGAAGATTCCGTTCTTGGAGCACGTCGTCTCATTAAACGGGATCGAACTCGACCCCGAAAAGTGTCGGCAAGTAACCGAGTGGCCGGTCCCTCGGGATCTCCATGAGGTACGAGCCTTCGTGGGATTATGTTCGTACTATAGGAGACACATAAACAGTTTCACGGAATTGGCTGCCCCATTGTATGAACTAGCAACGAAAGAGGAGCCTTTCGTGTGGAGTACGAGACGACAGGAGGCATTCGATGCCATGAAGAGGGCGTTGACAGAGGCCCCGGTATTGGGGTTCCCGGAGGAGGAAGGACAATGGTGGCTTGACACGGACGCCAGTGACGTGGGGACGGGAGACGTGCTATCACAGGAGCAGAGAGGGGTGGAATGGGTGATAGCTTACACGAGCAAAACCCTGGAGTCGAACGAGCGAAAGTATTGCACCACGCAGAAAGAACTGTTAGCGGTGGTGCGAGCTTTGAAACATTTTCGGTGCTACATCTACGGTCAACGCGTCATTGTCCGAACGGATAATAGCGCAGTTAGTTGGCTGCAAAGAAGTAAGGAACCGATGGGGCAGGCCGCCCGGTGGATTGAGATTATCGACTCACATGATGTGTCGTTCCAACACCGACCGGGTAGGAAGCATGGGAACGCCGACGCGTTGTCCCGGTATCCGTGTAAACAGTGTGGAGAGGAACACGAGGGTACCGAGAAAGTGAGAGTAGTGACGCGGGCCCGGGGGTATGAGCCCAGATGGTCCCCACAGGAGATGAAAGCGGCACTGAGGAGGGATCGAGATATAGGACCGATTATCGCACGGATGAAAGAGGATGCGAACCGGCCAGGTTGGGAGGTCATATCTCCGGAATCCCGAGAAACAAAGATCCTATGGAGGCAGTGGGAAAGACTGAGCCTAATGAACGACGTGCTGCATCGGAAGTACTTGGAATTAGAAGATCATGGTTGGAGGAACCAACTGGTCGTCCCGAGAGAGGAACAAGCCGGGTTGGTGAGAGAGTACCATGGAGGAGCGGCGGGAGCGCACCTGGGAGTCACCAGAACGACGGCCCTGTTGGAACAAGGGTTTTACTGGCCGGGAGTCTGAGAGGACGTGCGGAAGGAATGTCGAGAATGTGACTGCGCGTTGCTAAAAAGGGGACGAGGAAGACGGGAGCCGTTGCACCAATATATCGTAGGGGAGCCGATGGAACGGCTGGCCATGGATGTTTCGGGCCCGTACCCAGTCACGAAACGAGGAAACAAGTACTGCCTGATTGTAGGGTGCTATTTCACCAAGTGGCTGGAGTGTTTCCCGATCCCGGATCAGAAGGCAGTGACGGTAGTGGGCAAGCTGGTCGAAGAAGTAGTAGCACGGTACGGCGCGTTTCGGGAACTACACTCGGATCAAGGCACGAATTTCGAATCCGAGGTGGTAGCTCAAGTCTGTGCGCTGTTTGGGATCCACAAGACGCGGACGACGCCGTACCACCCCCGGAGCGACGGATACATAGAACGAAATTTTCGTACTTTGGGGTGCTGTTTGAAAGCTAGCTGCCGAGCGACAGGCCGGGAATGGGACGAGATGGTCCCGCTCGTGATGATGAGCTATAGGACAACGCCGCAGGCCAGCATGGGATTGACACCGAATATGATAATGCTGGGCCGACAAACCATGATGCCGCGGCAGGCGATATATGGGAGACCTCTAGGACCAGAGGAGGAACCTCGACGGGTGGGCAACTACGTGGAGAGCCTAGAGAAAGAGCTAGTCGCAGCCTATCGGGAGGCCCGGGCAGGGCTGAAGCGAGCCGCCATTCATCAGAAACACGAGTATGATGGAAAGGTGACTCGACGGGAATACCACGCCGGAGAACTGGTCTGGGTGCACGACACGGTAGTGGATAGGGACAAGGGAACGAAGTTGCGATTTCCATGGATAGGCCCTGCACTGATCGTCAAGGTGCTTGACCGAGGATGGGTGGTAGTACGGAAGAAACGAGGAAGACCAGGGGGGGGGGGGTGGTGGTTCATGTGGACCACCTGGAACCCTACCGAGGACACGCTGCGCCAGCCTGGATGGTAGCTGACCAGCAAGGATATGAGGCTGTACAGTAGATGCTTGGGGTGGGGCGCGCTAGGGCACGCGACGGAAGTGGGGTACCCCCTTTTTGTGATAAAATCGTTCTCGTGTCTCGATTCCGCAGATGGGAGAGGACCGAGGGAACGACCAAAATAGGCGCTACACAAGAAGGCTTTGGCCAAAAAGGACTGATCAACCTGGGGCCATTGAGTCGGGGCGGTGCATTGACCACTACAGTAGGCGTGCAGGTTGTTAGGCTGAAGAGAATTGCTACCTAGCTGTAGATTGGTTTTCTTGCGGATGTAATTTAGGTGGGAAATGCGAGGTTGGAACGAAAAACGGTGTTCTGGAGCCACTGTAATGACGCGGGTGGCCAGTCCATGTTTGGGCAGCATAACGTGAGTTTAGTAGCGCACGTGTAAGCCAATGTTTCACTTTGACAGATGTGAAATGGGGGAGGAGTTAAGGTGTGACGTACCACCATATAATCATATGTTTCCCTCTTAGCTAGCCAGAGTAGCTGCATGCACTGTGTGAGTAAGCATCCTGGGAAGGTTGGACCTTTAATCTGCAGTCTAGGTTCTGGAGAGAGGCATATAGAAATTGTGTTAGAGCGCGGAGCATTGACTGAATGTGTTTGAGGGAACTCTAACCTCGGGACTGATCATGGTCAATCGAGTTCTTGTCATGGAACGACTAGACATTGGACAATAAACAACAAATCCTTTCACAACGAGTGTTCACGTCTTACATGATGAGGGAACTATAATTATGTATTGGACGACAGCAGTCGACGAGGAGGAAGACTGCGAATGGAGCTAGTTATTATCTATATGGCGAAAACATCACCTCACATACATACGCATTAACTTTAAGAAGATAATTAACCCTCTCACCACAGCGGCCCGAATGTCTAAGTAGTCCCACGTAGCCGATTTCTGGTCGGTCCGAAGAAACCACAGCGTGGAAAAGATGGTTGGATTACAATGAAAGACAGACCCGGCGGCAAGCTGACGAAGACTTTTGAAGTAATGCTGACTTGGTAATACCGCGTTACAACGTCCCGGAGACCGGAGGAGAGTAGATGCGGCACTCTCGGGAACGCCGGAGGAACGAATAGACGGTTGTAAGAGGCGAGGCCTGAAACTGGACGGGCTTTAAAGTAGGTCGTAAAAGACGTGGACATGAAAAGGAGGACGGGGCGGCGCCGAGAGGATAATAACGACGAGCCCCTGTGTTCTCCGGGAAGTGTGCGGAAGCACTGTGAGAGCCGAGTGACAAGGCGAGAAGAGGCGATAGAGATGAAAGGACCGAGGAGGTCCGGTGGGGCAATAAAAGGCCTAGGAAGAAAACGCGCAGACGGCGAAGGGCCACGAGGTAAACGGCAGGCGGGGCGGTGGCCAGCGGCGGACCCCGAGGACCGGAAATAGTAGGGGGCGCCACCGCTGAAGTGGTTGGTGAGCTTGACGCTAGGGGTCACTAGCGCAGGTCACGCCCACTTCCGCCTGCGGCGGCTATAAAGGGCAGAGCGCTCGCCGGAGCAGGTCATTCTGGTCAGCCGATCAGGATTCATCACATCGCACAGCAGACGAGCAGACCAAGCTAGAAGTGACTGATGGACTCCTGATGGAAGAACAAGTGACTGGACTAGTACAAAGTCAGGTGAAGAGGTTAAACGCCCAGGGGGAACCTCGGGAACCGAGAGGACGAGGACTCCCGGGCAGGGGACGAGGAGGAAGATCCATGCCAGCCCCAAAGCCAGGTGGCTCGGGAATACCACCAGGGGCCGAGGTGGTGGACTAAATAAGCTCGTCAGACGATCAACGTCTGAAGATCAAAGGAGAGGAGGATGAGCCTCCTGCTTTTAAGCGACCCCCGACACAAGGATCCACGCCAGAGGAGCCGTCCCGGAAGAAAAAGTGGAAGAAGCTGAAGAAAATCCCGAAGGAGCTTGAAGAGGGAACGAGCTCAGACCAATCGGAGTCGGGACGAAGCACGTCGGTACGAAGCGATCGGTCCCTGGTCATCGCCGAATCGAGTAGTGCAGGGGAGCTGGGACCATCGCAGCCCGAGACCTTGACAGGATCGTAATGTGTCGCGGGACTGGAACCATGATGACGGTCCACAAGAAGTCGGTCGTTTACGAATCACGACATCCGAGGTACCCCGGGTACCTAAAAGGAACGCTGAACCGAGAAGGAGCGTTCAGGGGTTACCGACAGGCGAGGACAGACCGGGAGCTGGAGGACAGTGTTTGGGACGCAAAGGAAGGCCGGTTGGCGGAGAGAGAGGCGCTATACCTAGGAAGGTTTATCTGCGAGATGGCGGAAAGACAAGGACTGAAACCATCGGGCCGAATCGAAAAGGTGAAGTACATTCGACACGCAGTCAAGCCCGAGGAAACGGCGTCGACGGCTTCAACGCAGCCGTTGTTCTCGACCCCGACCCCGACGAGGGCGGACTCACCCCTGGAGAAGATGGTGTGTAAGCAGCCAGTGGTGCCGCCCCCGGGGCTGAAGCGGATGAGGGACATCCTAGCAGCACTGCATACGCCGGAGACACGAATGGCTGTAGAAAATTTGACCCGAGCCAGTTTGGGAAGTTCGTTCTTTGGGTCGCAGGAATCAGAGACGACCCCGGGACCGCCGTCACCGGAGAGGGTGAGATCGCCACCGGGACCGGACACTCCACTTCGGGACGAAGACAAGGACGGACGAGCACTACAACCAAGAGTCATGGTACATAGACTGAAAATGCCGGCTGCTCAATCCATGGATACGGAAATAGACGACTCGGAAGACATGGAGTTGGGGCAGGCCGAGACCAAAAGGCACGAGCAGGACAAGCAAAAGGACGAGTCAGGGGCGGCTTCGGACTCAGTGTTCGGGTCCATGGTGATGGAAGCACCAGTGACAGGACCATCCGGAGAAACGCCGCGACTCCGGTCGTTAAGGACGCAAGTCATCCAACAGGTCTTGCAGGGACACTTTCCGGTAACGGCGCGGGCAGTGCGTGACTGGGAGGCAGAAGAAGCAATACCGATGCGACTGGAGTGGCCTCCCAGACAGGTGCGAGGGATGACGGCCAAGGCGAGAGCGATGGCTTCAGCGTCATTGGCGTTCTTGATGGCGCTGGAAGCGGGCAGCGAGCCACAGTCGTTCGATGAGGCAATGGCACAGTTCCCGACATCAGCGCTTGGGGCCGTTTACCCGGGACTTACCAGGAGTCGAGGAGTTAATCAACGAACATAATCAGACCGTCCAGTTGGCTCAGACTTTAGTGTTGTACAAAAACGAGGAACAGTTAGACGATTTGTTACAGACGACGAAGGAGGTAGAGCAACAAAGAGGAATAGTGGACCAACTTCTCAAGCTCCCGGCCAGGGAGGAGAAGCTGCCCTTACCAGCCCGACGTCAGGAAGAAGGATGAAAAGCTACGAAGAATAGGAAAAGGTGTATGCTGCTCGGAGTCCTGCACGGATAGTAGTGTGACGGAACCAGCGCGGAAAATGGTGCGTCGCGAGTTCGGGTGAGGAGGGATTACGGGGCGTTGGCTCCTCACCCATAATGTCAAACCCCCAGGGAGAGGACCGGGCCGAGGTGGAGGTACCTGAGCCGCACAGGAGTCCGAAGCCCGGATAAAAACTTTCCTGGAGACCGCTGGACGAGCCCGAACTTTGCTTTAAAAAAAAACAAAAAAAACATTGGGAACGGACTGGCGGGCTCGAATGTTCTCATTGAAGTATTCTTACCAAAACAAACCCGGGAGTTTCTTCATGGGAATCTTTTTCTTGCAGAATCCCAGTGTGCACACCCCCGTTGAATAAACGCTGCATTTTAGCTGCATTTTCTGCAGCGTTGCTTACACTATCTGCAGCTAAAATGCAGCTCCATGGAATAAGCCAACTGCTGCTTGAACTCAAAAATTGTAAAATGAGCAAGATGATACACGTGTCAGAGTTTTGTGTAGTTTAGATGTATGTACCAATAATTTTGACTTGCAATAAATGTAAGTGCAAAATTTTATTATTCTAAGTAAATATGTAGAGCTACTAATAAACGACTAGCAAGTGCTGCATAGCAACTCCTTGATAATGTTAAAGAGTGTCATCGGTGCTGGACTGATATGTGCAAGTGGGCATAGACATGTATATTATGTCGCAAACTGAGAGGAGTCAGCCCCACATCCAGATAAGAGGGTTGAGTGATGACAGACGTACAAGTTCAAGTTTATGGACCCAATATAGATCTAAACCTCTTTAACATTCCATGTGAGGAACGCACTCTATCGTACCCGTGCATATAACCTCACCCCGTTCAGACTACCCGTGCCCTGGAGTGTGTTTTCATTTTTCATTATTATACTTTTCACGTGCGGTTACTTGAAATTTTTAGTTATTTCAACTTCAGGACTTTAAGATCATGAATATCTGTTCTGCTAGGCTAGGCCTAGGGTATCCCGATTTTCAGGTGTCGACGGCTGGCAGGCCGGCCTAACACGTGCGGCCTGGACGGACCGGGAGTGGCTATACGCGCGGCAGTCGCGTACGCGACCACCGCGTAGATAAAATTCCTTACACACGCGGGCACAAAGTCCGCGCATACAGATGTCCTAACATACGCGGACATAGGGTGTGTGGCCTTAAAATCGCATATATACACTTAGAATTATGATTAGACCCATAGATAAGAAAATTAAATTAAAAAAGGGGGTTCGGGGGCATAGCCCCCGATTAAAAGACAACTCATGCATCATATAATGATACAAACATCCGCGTATTTAATGCTCCTTACATACGCGGACAGACACCAGCGTGTACAAGGAATACCCAGACTCAAAGTCCGCGTACACTGATATCATTATAAAAGCGGACCTTACACCCGCGTGTACAAGAAATACTGTGTGCGCGGCTTTCCTTGCTGAGTCCGCGTGTATAATCCCGGCCGCCTGGACCCACGCTGTCCCCCGGCCAACCCCAGTCAGATGTTGATCACCCCTCCTCCCGGGTTCCCTCCCCGGCCCAGTTAGGGTGGACCAAAGACGACCCCAGCCGTTCTCTTTCTTAGTCTGATTTATGCCTTTTCATGTAAATCTAGTGTTTTTAAAGGATATCATGTTTTGTAACATATCATCCCCTACATGCATATTACTGTATTACTTTATGCATCTGCTTATAATGAAATTGGAGAGTTTGACAGTTGCGTTTACTATGGAACATAGAGGGCCCACATGGCTCTGTTAAGTTCCAGAACCAGTACTAGTGTCTGGGGCCGTTCTACCGCGCAAATCACGTAGGTCATGTTTGTGAGAATATCCTATGAAAGACCCAACTGTCAAACCATCTAACTTATTATACAAAACTTTTTATATCTAGAATATAAATTATTGTGCATGTAAGACTTAACATAGCCTCATCAATGATAACCTTGAAAACGACATAACAATGCCAGAGTTGAGAATATCTGTGAAAGAATTTGAAGTTATAAACGCCCAGCCCCTGTTGTCAGTGGTTCCACTGGACTCAGCCGGTCAGTGGGCCCAGCTGGGGGTCGGAGGCCGGTCTTGGTAATGACACCCGGCCCTGGAGTATGGAAATACCCACCGCGCGCGGCGTCCTTTATGACATCAGCCCACTGCGGCCTGTAAGTAATTAGCATCCTAACGGCTACAACCCACGCCACAGCATTTAGGCGGGAAGAGGACACAGAACAACACTGGCGAGACGGGGAGAAGGACGTTAGGTACATTTCTCAAGTAAGATATGTTATACTTATATTTAGACATTAGTCTTCAATAGTGCCACGGATGATACATTTATCAGTTTATGAAATTCCTCCCTATCATCAAAAAGCAATCACTGATAACATTGGAATTAACTATGTTATTTCACTTGACTTTCAGGAAATACATTGACTTGGAGGACGCTGCAGGTAGACAAGACTGAGGAAATACAAGAAACGACCACACACTCCATTTGATAAACTTTCATTTTAAAAGGTATGTATAGTCATACGACTTGATAATCTTCTTTTGCTCTAGAACCAACGTAATGTTGTCAAAACTAAGAAGATTTTACTAAAGACCTTAAATACCTGTAGTTGAATAATATATATATATATATGATTAGAAAGTGTGTCCTTGCCCACCAGGTACTAGTTAAATGGTATAAAACTCATGTTCCCTATAGTACTGATAAACTGCGTTTTACTCTATCAGTTCTCTTTATATCCTACAATGTCTACGTGAATTACTTTGGTCTTTGCAGGTTTTGAAGATGTGACGCATTCACCAGTAGGAAGAAGCAAAAGACTGCAATTATCATTGGGTCATATTGATGAATTTGATGAAATAAAGAACAAATAAAATAACTGCAGCAGTTAATCCCCACTGCCAGTGCAGCACTAAATATGTTATACAAATGCAGCCCCTTTTATTCACTACAAATACAGCTTTTATTATCCACTGCAAATGCAGCACTTATCATCCACTGATAATGCAGCACTTATAATCCACTAGTAATGCAGCACTGATAATCCACTAGTAATGCAGCACTTAATATCCACTGGTAATGCAGCACTGCTTTAGACTTTTTTTTTGCCTGGTCAATAAACGTTTATGCAGCAGTTCAGTGCAGCACTGAATAAACGTCTATTAAGTGGTTTTGTGCACACTGGGATTGAACGAAACCGCATGTGTTAGGAGGTGTTGACCGTAACCAACATGCTGGAAAGGTCCACGCGTGGAACGAACTTACCAAGCCTTCGGGGCAGTACGGAACGGGAGGAGGTGCTCGGAAGAAAAAGTATGTAGCCGCTCCATTTTTCCCCAATAATCATCAAGAGCCCCGTTGCGTTGGTTGGGACCAAGCAGGTTGGATGGGACCGTCCGGTCGCGGAAACTGGAAAAGTAGCGGGCCGGGCGGCCCAGGGAACGAGAAAAAGGATAGTAACGGAATGTTGGAGCGAGAGTCACTTGGTCGGGGGGGGGTCGGACGGACACCCGGCACCCGTCCGAGTGACCTAGAGGAACGAGAGTGAACAAGGAGGTAGAATTGAAGAAAGGAACTCAGAACGAACGAACAATTCTTGAGTCGACGGTCGTGCCGGGGTAAATAAGGTACCGGTGGACCGGAGACTCGCTGCTGGAGGAAAGGCTGGCACGGGCCAGGACTAGAGCTCTTCTCCCGTGCTGCCTTGAGGGATCCGGAGGCAAGAGGGATGACCTCTGTCCTCTAGCGGCACCTAAAAACGAACTTTCTATGGCTCGTCTGGACTTCTTCGGGCTTCGGCCATCTTGATCTTGGATGGATCGCCCAGAATGTTGGACCGGATGGGCCCGGATTCATCGTACCACCACCTTCTGTGTTTTCTTGTCTTCAGCCTCTTACCGCATATGGAGTGGAACTTTTCGACCTGAATACTAGTTTTGGCGTGCCGGAACCGATGTGGCGAGTCGTGTGATGACAGCGGAGAGCTGTAGATGTCTCCCGAGGGACCGGGGGCGAGCAGGGATGGTAGTTGAAAGGCCCTCGCTCTTGCCCCACTAATAACGAGTAAACAGGATGAAGTTAATAGACTCATAAAATACTACTTTATATATTAATATCTTACCTGCAGCGAAACCATGACTGCTTCCATGTCGTACTCCCTGATGTCTTCTCCCCGACGGACGGAACAAAATAGTCTTTAAAACATATCAGGAGATGGTGCTTGGAATGACGGCTCCGGATGCCTCGATAGGCGAATGAGGCGGTCTGCAAAGAACGATGGAAGCGATCCTTCCTCCCTGCCTTGGTGTTTGATGTCGGATGAGTTCTTCTCTAGATCCAGTCTCCTGAAGCTGGCTGAGATGGGCCCGTTCCGGGTCTCGAAGGTGGACGTTGGATGCAGGTCCCAGTTTCACTCCTCCATCTTCTCTTTCTACAACTTCTCCTTCTCCTTCTTAAAATATTCTCAACTTACCTACTACGAACCGCCGTACCTAGGAGCAGCTCGGAACGACTCGGAACTGTTGTCCCGGCGTGTGTCAAGGCATTCGAGTGGTTTCATGTAAATGGGCATGGCGCTGATGACGACTGTGGCCTTACCCCAGAATCAAACCAGACCGAATCTTAAACTTACCTTTATTACGGACTATTTGTTGGTATTACTTTCTCAAGAAAATCGTCAATGAGCATGGTCCCTCGGGAAGAAGAAAATTTAGTAAGCAGCACGGGGCCCGAGGGCCCGGGAAACAAACGAGGGCCCGAGTGCCCGAAGTAGGAATCCTCTTCTTAAAATCATCTCATCTGTGGAACGAAGGAGCCTCCCTCTCGCCCCCAAGAAGGCTTATCTTCCTACCGTTGGACACGGGGGGGGGGGGGGGGGGGGGGGATAAGAGGCGTCAGCTCCTGTCATCAAAGAAACCTGTCATCAAAAGAAAATTGTCTTCTCATCTGGTCTCCGTTCTGGTTGTTGTTGTGCCACTTGGGCCCGGAACGGTGACAGAATACCTTATTAACTACATTGAACTCTTTCTCAAATATCTTCCTTTGCCTCTAAAAACTTTGAGTGTGTCGGCGTGGTCGAGGGCCGATCGTCTCCACACTGGTGCTGGGTTAACCACAAAGCCATATGTCACAAAGACATTCCAACATGGCCGGCGACTGCAAAGTCAAACTTCGTTCCTGCACGGAAAACGGACACCTCATCAACAAATAATAATTCCAGTTCTCATGTACTTACTTCCATCCTAACTCCATCCAGTGTTTCATTGCTAATGGTAGCACGAACTTCACGGCGCCATCTTCTGAAGCTTCCTCTTGGGACTTTAACGTTTGAACTAAGTTCCTCTCCACATCCATTGCCACTTCTTCTTTGGACCGGTGGGTACCTCGTCCTCTGGCTCCAACATGTTGTCCTTGCCAAACGTGAAAAGTCATTGGGAGGCTCTGAATGCCGAGGCGATAGAGGGCACGGAGTCTAAAAAGAACATTCTTTCTACGAAAACTTCAGTCTTTCTACAAAACTTCATCCTCAAATCATCATCATCTAAAGAACGCAGAGAAGAGTGCTGGGCGGGAGGACGAAGGGTCACGACCGGCCCTTGCCTCCGGGCAGGAGAATCACGACCGATTCTCTGCCCAAAAACAAAGGGAACGTCTGGATGACGAAAAACGGACAAAAGGTCGAGAGGACTAAGGGTCACAACCGACCCTTGCCTCTGGATAGGGGAATCACGACCGATTCTCTGCCCGAATTGGGGAGAACGTCTGGACGACGGGAAAAAGACAAAACGGGGGCGTTGCGGGTCACGACCGACCCATGGCCCCGGGCGGGAGGACCGCGACCGGTTCCTCTGTCCCAACGAGGGTAAGACGAGGAAAGACGAACAGGGCTAAGTACATAGAGCCCAGAGGAGAGGAGCGGGGGCGACGGGGTCACGACCGATCCCCAGTCCCGGGTGGGAGAGCTACGACCGGCTCGCTCATCCTAAAGGAAAAAAAAAAGGGCAGAGTACAGGTCATGATGAACCCAGGATAAGAACTATGAAGGAGAAATGTGAAGACTAAGATATGTAAAGCGAACTATATGAACTTTTGACGTGAAACGAAAAACGAAGAACGAAGAAAGAAGCAAATAAGAATTAGCCGGATAGGCCCCGGGGGCTCTCCGAAGTAGACCGGAGAGGACAGAGGGTGACACCTCCTCCTCTACCGATAAGGAGCGTAGGATTGGTAGTTGAAAAATGTTTCTGGTTTTAAAGTATGTCCTGTTGTCGTTGTTTAGACTGGTATGAACTGCTTTTAAAATTTTGTAAGACGTGTTTTCCCACGGTTCAAGAAGGTGCGGGAGGGTGTGATGAATGCCTATTCATCCAAATACGTAAAGAGACCAAAATAAGAAAAAGTAAAGTAATATGACAAAAAGTATACATTTTAATAAAAGGAACGAAAGTGTAAAGGAACGAAAGTGTAAAAGCCCGAAAAAAGAGGCCCGAATATGTAAAGGAACGAAAGTGTAAAGGAACGAAAGTGTAAAGGAACGAAACCCAGAAAGATGTAAACCGGAAGTGATATGTAAACCGGAAACGAGAATGTAAACCGGAAGTGACGTCAGTTGTAGACCACGTGACCAAAAGCAGCCAATCAGGGCTAACCTCTAGAGTATATAAAGGGGCGGTGAGGCCCAAATAAACAGAGTTCTTTAACAGTTCTCCTTGTGTCCAGACGTGTCTTCTTCCCTTAAAAAAACGCTGAGATGAGCCGATACAAGTTAATTAACCAGAAGTTCGAGTAAAATAGTAGAAGTTCGAGACAAATAGGCGAAACTTAGGACGGGGGGCCCGACGGCCCGAGGAACGGGAACGAGGAACGGAGGACCGAGGTAGGGCGCGAAGGCCCGAAACTGTCCCGGATGGGGTCCCGGAAGCGTAGGCACGGAACGGCACGAAGGCCCGAAACGCGGAACGAAGACCCGAAGTCCGCGGGGACGACGGCGCGGCTGGCTCGGCCCCACGCTACCAAACAATAGGCGACTGTCGGCCCGACGACCCTGCGGACCGGAATCCGGGGTGGACCGCCCTGTCGAGGTGAACACCGACCTGGGAGATAGAGCGAGACGAACCGCGGCTCCCCCTTACCCCTACCATATTTTCCCTCCCCTGCAGTCCTCCGTCTGACACCGAGCACCGATTTCCGACCGATTCGCTCAGCCCCCTCTCGTGCGTGAGGCACGACTCTAAAAACATCACATCTCGGTTCCTTGCCCGGATTCTCCGTCCGCCCGAGACCCGAACAATTCCCACGTTCCTCTGCTGTAGGAATCGGCAACCCCGACCTACCAGAGAACGTCACATCATCATTATTACAAGTCAGAACTGTCCTCAAGTATCACTTTAAGTACTACCCACCATACATTCATAATATTGACTATGACCCCCAAACGTCAGATGAAATCCATAGGAAAGATTATTAATAGCCCAAAATGAAAAATTTCCAAAATGTGACAGTTTAGAATTAAAGGAGCAGTCTTGTCCTTGAATTCAAAGAGATTCGTTTGTTGACGTTAGCTTAGCAGTGACAGAGCAAATTATGTCAAATTATATCAGTCTAACATACAATACTGTCCCTGTAAGTAGAACATAGCAAAGGGTATTGAGAGATCAAACCTCAGGGCCCATATCCAGTTGCAGATTTAGAGGTGGGATAGGAAGGGGTGGGGCATGGGGATATGGGGGTTTGGGGGCCACCGCCACCCCCACCCCCACCCCCACTCCACCACGTACACCCACACCATTCTGAAAACAAGTTAGGAGAGCTTTGGAGACAGGCCTCCCCAGTCTATGATCTGCCCTCACTCTCCAAACAGGGAGCTATGGACATCCTTTTCTGCTTGGAGAGTGGGGATGGATGGCGCCAAATCTCAGGGAAGAGAGTCGGGCGTAAGTGGTTGTCTGATTCCAGCGTAATGACAATAGCCTCATACACCAGACACCAGCAGAGGGGAAATTTGCATATTTATAAGAGTTTTCCTTTGATCTTCTTCCCGTTAGGGGGTTGTGTGACATCAGCTCGACTGTGAGAGATGCCTTGAAGCCCCTGTAACTTTGACCGGTTGATTTCTAAGCCTCTTGTTCTTAGAAAAACTTGAAATTTTTATCAAAGTAATCTACTGTGTATTTTTTAAGACTTTTTCCGTGAATAACATCCCTGTATGTAAGAGTTGATGCTTAAATTTTTCTCCCTTTTGATTAGGCGTATTATTGCTTTGGTCATTTAAAATGCACAAATATGCACATTTCTGGTATTGAATATGAACAATTTCTTGTTTTGTGTTTGCCATGTCCCCTGTAAGAGATTATTGCACCCGGTGGCAGGTCTCTTCTAAATCACGTTATGGATACGATGATTGCTCGTAATATGGGAAAGGCTGAAAAGCATTACCTTGTGCAGTGGTGTAGCCATCCTTAAAGGGGGTTCCAGGTAAATCTAAGGGGGTTCCGGCTTACAAGTTTGGCAAGATTTCTTATATATATATTTTTTTTTTTCGAGGTGAAAATGACCCTAGCTGTCGGTACGGCGTAAAACACCCAACACTCACCCACTCTTATATATTTTACTTATATTTTGGGAAATCTAAGGGGGGTTCCAGACACCAAGGAACCCCCCTGGCTACGCCACTGTTGTGCAGTCTGGAAAGAACCCATAAGGGTTGGCCGGACGTTAAACTACCCCAACAAACAAACAAACAATCATGTCTCGTGTTGAATATAAGAAATGGTCCCTGTTGTGTCGTTAATTTTTTTCTTTTTGTCAATAAGCCCTATGTCGCATGTCAACTTTAAGAAATGACCATGTCACCATGACAAATTTAAGGGTGTAGAACCCTCAGGTAAGGCCGTATTAAACCATGAATCGTGTTTGCTATTAACGTTGGCAAAAAACTCACATGGAACGGGCCAAATGTGAACCAGCAAATGCGTGGTGTAATACAGCCTACAGATTACGGCAGTGGGGAGTGTGTAGAGATGGTGGGGAATGTGTAGGGGTGTCTGGGAGTGTGTAGAGGTTGTGGGGAGTGTGTAGAGGCAGTGGGGCGCATGTAGATATGGTGGGAAGTGTGTATAGGCTGTTGGCAGCATGTCGAGGTGGTGGGGAGTGTTTAGAGGTGGTGGGGAGTGTGTAGAGGTGGTGGGGAGTGTGTAGAGGCATTGGGGCGTGTGTAATGGTGGTAGGGAGTGAGTAGAGGTGTTGGGGAGAAATAGAGATGGTGGGGAGTGTGTAGAGGTGGTGGGGAGTGTGTAGAGGTGGTGGGGAGAGGTAGAGGATGTGGGGAGTGTGTATAAGCAGATGGGAGTGTTTAGAGGTGGTTGGGAGTGTGTAGAGGTGGTGGGGAGTGTGTAGAGGTGGTGGAGAGTGTGTAGAAGTGATTGGGAGTGTGTAGAGTTGGTGGGAGTGTGTAGAAGTGGTGGAGAATGTGTAGAGGTGTTGGGGAGTTTTAATAGGTGTTGGGGAGAGGTTGTAGAAGTGGTGGTGAGTGTGTAGAGGTGGTGGTGAATGTGTGGAGGTGGTGGAGAGTGTGTAGAGGCAGTGGGGATTGTGTAGAGGTGATGGAGTGTGTAGTTGTGCTTGGGAGTGTGTAGAGGTGGTAGGGAGTGTGTAGATGACGTGGGAAGTGTGTAGAGGTGATGGGGAGTGTGTAGAGATGGGGGGGGAGTGTGTAGAGGTGATGGGGAGTGTGTAAAGGTGGTAGGGAGTGTGCAGAGTTGTGTAGGGAGTGTGTTGAGGAGGTTGGGAGTCGTGGGGGTGGTTGGGAATGTGTGGGGGTGGCGGGGAGTGTGTTTCAGCAGTTGGGAGTGCGTGGGGGTGTTGGGGATTGTTGGGGAGTGATGGGGAGTGTGTGGGAGTGATGGGGAGTGTTTGGAGGTGTCGGGGTGTGTTTGAGGGCTGTAGGCCATGTGTCAGGCTGCTTTCATCCAACAAACGAAACTTTCTGTATGCTTCCAATGTGCCTCACCAAAATGACTTCTGTCAGGAGATGATAATTTTAATTAGCTTTAAAAGGCGATTAGATCAGGTTCATATATTTCAAAATTACAAAACATTATGACACCTATAAGAAATATCCTTTTGATATGAAATAATGTAGAAGCTACCTGACAAACAAAGTTTAAAAAATTCTAAAGATTTTCCTTGTCATTGTCAAATTAAGATGTTGACAAATTTATTTTGGTGAAAATGCCCAAAAATGAAAGCTATTCTTTTGTTATGTGAAAACATGTGGATTTTTGCCTGCATTTGATAAAATTCCCAATTTTCTCCTGTCTTCAGTCCCTACCTGCATGATCACTAGTCTGGCCTATACATGTCAGCCTCTACCCTCACTCCTCTCATCGATCAGTATCTTAATTGATTGAGGAGAAAAACTACACAGCGTGATACTTGAGGATGGTTCATACTTGTGCCAAGTATAACGCTAATCCGAATTTGTTAGATAAAATGAATTCAGATATTCAGTAATTATATTATACATGATAATTCTTAGTACTTTGAATTTATGTTATAATTTCAGGTTGCTCTGTTCAGTTGTTCCCTGCTATTACAAATAAGATGAACAATACTTAGTCTGTAGGTGTAAATTGAATGGTTAACTTTGATCGAGAGTTTACCAATTTGAAGTTATCTAAGACTGCTTATCAGATTGTGACATCCTCCTTGGTCAAAATGTTAGATGACAATAAAACAGACTGCCTGATCATTGTTTATCTTCTATAGGTCTATAGAGCTAAATCATGAATCAATTCATAGCCACAGTTGGCCTATAGTATAGAGCTTTCAAATGCCTTAAGCTTGCCTTACATTAAGCCCCATACCCACTAGGTGATTTTAACACCGGCGAGCGATGGTCGACTGGGAGAATTGGCCAACTCTTAAAGTCGCCTGTAAGTATAGTATATTGGAATGTGGATGTTTGATCGGAATCATTGCTAGAGTCGGTCGATTTTAAGGGCAGAATCAGCAGTGTAAAAGTCGCCTAGTAGGCATGGGGCTTTACTATTCATCTGGGCTCTGTAAGAGTGGGTCCCCTGTCTAATAGTAGTGGTGAGAAATATTACCAAATATAATTTTCCCTCAAAAAAACTAGACTGATCATTAATTGATTCTGTGCGTGTATTTCTTTTTCTTTAAATGCCAATTTGTCTCTGTGTGTACTCCCCACTAGCTCTAAGTCTAAGCTCACTGCTCCCATGTGTAGTCCTATGGATTTGATTATAATATCATCAGGAGACAAAACCTTCTTGAATTTCACCTATTTATTTCGGACATAATAGCATATATTCCGGGTGCCGTTATCAGACTGCAATCTCTATAAGGTGGTCGCACATTTACTGCGACACCCTCCTGCACCCACCTGGTTCAGGTAGTCTTTACATGGCTCTGATTCTATGCATGATACACACTGGAAATCTTTGTACATATCTCATTTAATATTTGCTGTATTTCAAATTTGTAAAGGGTTTTATATACCCTGTACCCGTGTTTATCAAATTTAAAGCCAATGTATCGTCCTTATGTTTCTAAGGTTATAGGGACTCCACCCCTAAGCCTAACAACGTTGCAGCCAGCGATGTCTTTTGCGATGTTAGAATGTAATCTGGCGACGTTATTGGTCATGTCACAAAATTGCCGCGGCAGGCAGGGGGTTACAACTAGGCGAATGACGTCCATCTCACAGATGATACACTGGCTTTAAGTAAATATTTTGATCAAATATACATCAATAATTTGCAGAATGACTGCTTAAAATGAAACCACAATAAAGAGTAAACTTGTTACATTTGTTGTTTTGAAGACTTTTCAACTACCAAAATTCTACTGATGGCGCTCTTATATATGTAGTTTCCTAACTTGGATATTGAAATACCTGTCATTATTAGTTGGAATATACTTTTATTTATGTGATCAAATAGTAGGTAGTAGAAAGTGTACCCATTTTGCAGAGGGTGTCTTGGGGAATATTTCACTAAGAAAATAGTTTGTTACTGATAACGGTAACTAGAAAATAATTATGTGATATAAAGAACACATTTTAGGTCAATTTTCTGCTGCAAAAAGTTAAATCTGTTTAAATACATTTAGGCTATTAATATGGTGCAGTAATACAGACTATGCATAAGTACTTCAGCTAACAAGCATGCATCAGGTCACCTTGTTGTAGGACTTATTGGCCCTTGAATAGACCTATACATATAGACGGCAGACAAACGTTATGGTTGACCTACCAGAATCAACAGGAAAGACTGTTTGCCTTTATTGGAGAGAATATGTTTATGGAGATACCTTTGTTCGTTTCAAGTTGGAAAGGTGCCAGGTATTTACTTTGAGTATTCAGTGGTGGGAATATCTATAGCATTGATATGATCACATATATTCATGTGTGTGTGTGTGTGTATGCTTTGTGAAGATAAGCCACCACTTTGAAAGACCTTGGCTATTCTAAGGTCATAATGACGACACATCTCTCTAATATTGAACCCTTCTTACAATCAGTCTAATTCTGCAGTCAGAGTTAAAGTAATGTAGTAAGCAATGAGGATAATTTATGTTTGTCATAAGTGGTTAGTATTCTCAGCCCCTGTTTACAATTTGAATAGTTTTTCTGCAGCTGATTCTTTATCAAACTTTAAAATGCTAAAATGATAATCAAATAATTATTTCCTACCTCTTGGGTTTGTCTTTTGCAATGTAGCTGCACAATGGTGTTGACTATTACATAGGAATTGGTATTAGTCCCATCTTAGTGTCCGAGGAATTATGTGGCTATTAAGTATAGTGTATACCAACTGCCTTCCCACTTGGAACTAGTTCACTTCCTGCACCAATGGCATGTGCAGCTTATGGGCCGTTCGCCCATTATCTGTTGCCCAAGGTATAAATACCCAGGATACAAAGGATCATAGTAGAGAGGACAGCCAATCAGAATCAAAACAGTGCTTAGGTGGGTATATACACAGAACTAACCGAGGGGGCACGAAGCAATAATTATTTCCCCGAGTCGGAGCAAGTTCATGGGTCGAGGGCCGTATGGCCCGAGACCCATGAACTTGCGGAGACGAGGGGAAATAATTATTGCTGAGTGCGCCCGAGGTTAGTTCTGGTTTTATTATATATCAAATACCTGCCTATGTTGAAGATTTGTGAAGAAATAACGCGACAACTCTTTATTTACCTTCGTCCGTTCGTGCGGGCCGCCATTGCCGGATGCGTTGAATGCACCTCCTCAGAGGAGAGTTCTAGCCTCGCACTGCCACGCCGTCTGGCGTTTAATGCGAGAAATAAGTCAAGATGGCGGAGATTTAACGCTTTCGTCGAATTTAAACGGTAATTAAATCGATTTGACGTTGTTTTCTACTCAAATAAGACAATTTTGGCGTAGTTTGAGGCTTGTTTACGTAGTTCCCACGCCGGCAAGCATTGTTATTGCCCCCCAGTGACTTGCGGGGCAATAATTTTTGATTATTGCACAGTGTGGCATAACGCTATCAGTTATTCCACCTTTGCTCGCGGGGCAGGACAATGATGAAGGTATAGGCGCTACGAACTTGGTATATAATAAATCAATGTATCCCTACATGCAAAAACAGTCCATCTTTGAGGATCATACTAAAAGGATGTTAAGTAAGCAAATCAAAATAGAATTATTACAGAGTTTTTAGCTGACCAAAAGTGGAAAACCATGATATTTATACAATGATGTATACAAATTTTAATAGACAAAAGGTTGTAGCAGCACTATATTAGTATTAGAGTTTCTCGGAATATACCTAGGGTATAGAGGCGGTAAGGAGCAAGGAATAGAATACCCAGGGTGTGGAAGGGGAATTGAGCAGTAGAATACCCAGGGTATCGAGGGGTTATAGATGGTAGTATATCCATAACATTGTAGGGGTATGGGGGTAGAATACTCAGGGTATTGAGGATGTGTTAAGGGGTAATGTACTTAGGGTATGGAGGGGGAATTAGGGGTAATGTACCCAAGGTATGGAGGGGGTGAAAGGGGGTAGTGTACCTAGGGTATGGAGGTGGTATTATTGGGATAGTGTACTTAGGATATGGAGGGGGAATTAGGGGGTAGTGTACCCAGGGTATGGAGGGGTTATTAGGGGGTAGTGTATCTTTGGATTTTGAGGAAGTATCAGGGTGTAATGTACCTAGTATATTGAGGGGTTATTAGCAGATGGTGTACCCAGAGTATGGAGGTTCATGAAGAGCCATTGGCAGCTGCCTTAAGCTACCCGATCCTGGGTATTCCCAGACTAAACCAAGGGTCTATTTCCAAAATATCAAGCCCTATTCCCTTGAGCTTGCACAACGTTTCCCAACTATACCCTAGGAATAAATATACTAACAGCATACACTCTCCATAACCAGGGTACCACTAGGTACTCCATACCCTGGGTATTCTACCCATTATACCCCCTCCATATACTTTCCCTCCATACTCCCTTCATACCTCTAAATGCCCTGGTTATTCAACCCACTTTTATCTCACCCTGGGTATTCTAGCCCACCTCTAGAATGGCAACATCCCGCCATTGTGTGTAGGAAAATATTTTAAAGGAACGCTCGCTTTTGATTGGCTTCTCCTCTGGTGTTGCTCTAGAAGTATATCATTGGGTATCTTACAGTGGGCAAATGGCCACCAAGCCCCTCGCTCAGACACATATCCTACTAGGTCACTTCCTGTAAGCTCTGACCTCCTACCGTGCAACTTCCTTTGTGCTGTTCCTGCTGAGTCAGTCTTTACCTGTATATCAGTATTCTACTGGTAATTAATCATGACTTAATGGATATGAGTCAGACTCCTAGCACTAGATGTCCCCACCCGTTGGGACTCCCCTCTGTGATTCACTGATCCTCTCTTCTCAGCTAGCACTGGTGAGTGCATGTTCTGTCATTAGGTGGGATAATGGATGGGAAGTAGTGCATGCAGTAAAATGATGCATGAAGCCCAAAGGGCAGGTGCATTATTTCACCCTGTTCACAAGTACAAGGCCATCATCTGAGATAAACCAAGAATTTGAGAATTGTATGGATAAAAGGACCTTTGTGGACTGAATACGGTATTAAATTTGTAATGTATCTTGTTAAATGTTATGATAATAAGATAATATTTTTCTGAGGCCACAAACACACAGCTGCTTTCACTCAGAAGGTCCTGGGATCGAATCTCATAGTGGATAAATAGGTTTTCATTACTGTCCCAGCAAACAAATAGTATATACATATATATGTACATTATCATGCTCCCCCTAGCCCGTCCTCCAATTTCAAAATCCTTTGAATCCCCACTGGTATAAATGGGAGAGGGGTATTTTGGGAGGGGTTAACTGTTCCTTAATCACTGCATGATAGCTGTGTACCTGGGCTTGTTTCATATAGGCCTATAAAAGGTGAGTGGTGGAAAGGTGGTTAACATTATTAAAATCTATTGTCTTTCAAGTATTTAGGCAAAAGAAGTAGGCTCCACCTCATTATGTCCCCCAACGGGTATCGAACCCTTGCTCCCCTCAAAAACCACTTGATGTCAGGTGTACAGTGGTAGCTCATGATTATGATGGGGCCACAAGACTGCCCTTCTTCTTACACTTTTGCTTGTATATTCATCAAAACCACCAACAGTGAGCTAGTGAAAAAACCTTGTGGGTACAATATAAATGCCAGACACATAATTTCTTGAAGATTTCATTTCTTTTATTAGTTCTAATGAAGAATAAAGTATCATCTTCACATAGTGACTTGTGTAAAGTCTTGAGGAAACTATTTTGCTTGAATGTACCAATGAGTGAGTATAGAAAGAAGAGAGGCATGACTGTTGAGGCCCTTTGGGGGGCGCCTGGCCCAAGCTTACATTCAAGAATAACAAGGGTTTTTTACCACCTACCTGAGATATAGTGGGGACCTTGGAGGTGAGACACAAAGGACTGATGGTCTCCAAGGCCAGACAGGTTACTATTAAATGACTTCATGAGGGAGATGGATGGCCAGCAGACCCCTATTTTTTCTATTCAAAATAGTTTCTGACTTTTAATATTTGAAAATTATTTGAAAATAAATACACCACACTTAACTACAGTATTGCATGACCAATGATCCAATTATTATCTCAGTTCTAGTCTTATAAACGTAATCATTTCAGATCAATGCACAAAAATGACTTTATTTTTAGACTATGCAATTAAATGAATAATTAAAAGGCACCAGGATTGTAAATGTATGAAGGTCCCATGCTTATGACTTACTCTATTAATCTGAGTTGGTTAGAAGTATCTCTGAATATAACATCAAGTGTACTGGCCATTTTCATAAATCAATTGGGTAAGGGGTCTAAAAATGTCTCTAATCCAGCAATAGGGTTCTGGCCTGTGAGGGGATCGACCAAGCAGGGTCCCTGGCGTGTCCCTGGCCCTTGGTCAGGGTGTTAAACAGACAAATAGGGTCTGCTAAAGGCCAGGAGTCTCTCATATAATGCAGGCCTCTGAGTTGTGCTCTCTTCCGTCTATACTAGTTTGATATATATATACTGAATGCAGGGTCACTTGAAACTTGTGATCTGGTTCTGCTGGTTCCCTCAGTCCCCTATCAGTTTTTATAAAACCGTAGAACTGTATGCAACATACAGTTCTATGATAAAACATAGTACACTCAGATTGGCTGGTCCCTGAGAGGGACCCAGTGTGGAGCAACTGAATAATGTGTGCCAGCAAAGCAACACTGTTTTAGAAGTAGTCGTATTTGAAGGGTTCCTTGCACATACTATTTCAAAAGCAAATTATTTTGTTTGACCCTTTCAATCAAAAGTGAATTGCACTTATTTATGGCCTTGATCACCTTGGTTGGAAAGAATTCACAGTACTTAGTCTGGTAACACGTGACTCAACCACAAGGGATAGAGTCTGGAATGATACCTTTGGTTAACATAGTCTGTGCGGCCGTGCCTAGTTCATGTCAATTCCGCCAGATGTCACTACCTCGTTATAACCTGTATAATCAGTGGTGGTGATCACCTATTCAGGCTACCCGCAATTGAAAGTCACTTGCATATCCATTGCCCGTCTGTAGACGCTCCTGTGGGAAATTATGATTTGTATGATTGTCATAATCAGGCCCGTATAGTTAGTAGATGTTCCCAATATTTGTTTTCATTTCAAAGTATTTTTCCGATGGATTTAAAGGGAAAGGTGAAACTCCATAAGTTTTACCATTAACTGATTGTATCTATTATGGTCAAGTATATAACAGGAATAATAGGAGTTTCCTTCATAAGATTCATAATAGAAAGTAATTAGTGAAAAATGTGACTTAAATTGAACAAATGGTCAAATAAAATACTTTGCAAATTGTTGAAAAATATTTTTGAATTTATATAGGATCAATTTAGGGTATTAGGCCCCTAATACCATTGTAAGATAGGCCCATCTAGCGATTCTACCATTTGATTCAATGATATTCACAAGGAACCACGTTCCAACAAATTATAATGCTCATTGTTCAAATGCAGTTAAGGAAATCATAAGCTAGCAGAGCCACCTTTCAAACTTTCTTCAAAAATCTGTAGTGTCATCAACCTTTCAGGGATGCAGTGAATACTTTGCTGGGCTCTGGTTGGTCTATATTGGGATAAAAAGTCTAGTGAAAAATATGGGAAGAATTCAGGATGTTCCCCAACTATTCCTGATTTGATTTATATATTATGTGGTCTGGTATCTGACTTTTAGAATTTTTGAGAATGCCTTTAGGACAGGGTGCATTCTAGGTGCACTTTGGCAGTGAAGAACTGTCAAAATGAGGGTAGGTACACATTTTGGGCCCTCTTTCAAGATTTTAAGGTTCTAATCTATGCTGAAATTTTGATATGTTGTGTACAAAAGGTCTGTCTAGAGGTTCAAAATAGAATTTTTGGGCAACACTCTTTTTTTTATTTGATGACACATTACATTAAACTATACAGGAAAACATTTAGTTCTCTGAGACCCAGACCTATCCTTTCATAGGTAGATCGGGGAATGAGACCACCTTCACAGCTGGTCCAGCTGATGGCTCCCCTGGTGTCGAATTCAATAACTAACAAAGTGCAGCCAACCTGACATACAGGCAGAAGTTTAAATAGCAAGATACAGATAACTCTATTAATCTTAATTTTAATTGGATTAATGAATTACATATGTTTAAAATTATAACCTATTGTGATTAAAAAGGAACCATTTTGGTATAAGTACATTTTTGCCTCTAATTTAGGACTTTTGGAGTATTACTCTATGGAATGAGGAAAGGGCAGAGACTGAAGATTTGTACGTAAAAGCTGCACACTCTTAAGGATAGACAACACCTCTCAGCGCCCCATTTACAGTAAATTACATTGCGCTGTTTCTAATAAGGCTATAGTTATGTAATATACACCAAATTATATAATATATTTTTCTCTATCTTTTGATATGAAATGTATTGTTGTCATATTGAACATAGTCAAATTAGAGGTGAAAAACTGATTTTTTCACTTTTATTTTTTGAACATTGATATCTCAGCTACCACTCAATGGATTGTCACAAGATTTGGGGAGCTTGTCAATAACATTTGTATGCAGGGAAGCGTGTCTCAGATTTTTGATTTAGGTCCTGGTTTTTATTTTAAGTCAAAAAACGGGAAACTTTTTGTTTATTTTTTTACCATTATTTTCTAAATTTTATAAAACAATAACTAAGACATATATCAAAATTCTGAGACACGCTTCCCTCCAAATGAATGTTGTCTATAGGCTGTGAAAATTTCATGTCTTTCCATAAAATATTAAATGAGATATTCATGTTCAAAAAATAAAAGTTAAAAATGCATTTTTTCTATTCCCGGCATGGTCATATAGACATACGTGTAGACATCAAAAGATGAGTAACATGAGTAGATAGGCTTATTAAAGGGGCAGGTTATGATATAACACTTATAGTCATGGTCTAGATATAAAAAAATAAAAGCCTATTCAAAGAGAGTCTGGTGAATTGGCCGCTGAGAGGTGTTGTCTATCCTTAAATGAGTGAATCCAGAATTTGTTAAAGTTGGGGTTGCCTAAATTAAGAATGTCCCAAAGGGGTTCCACTTTAGCTTACATTATATTATTACTATATTTGACCACAATAACAGGGGGATAATGCCCCTCCTCACCCTCAATCCTTCCCTGTTGTGAGACCAAATAACAAGAAATTGAATAGAGGCAGTTTATAATTCTTTTACACTGATATTCAAAGTTTCAAAAATATGTGCACCAGGCAACAATATTAATGTAGGTTGGAGTCGATTTCCAGGGCTGGATTTTTTGTATGTACCTTTACTTTACTTTGGCATCCACATTAAAAAAAAGTGATATTTTTGATTGATAATGACACAAAAACACACTTATAAACACATGTATTTACCCTTTTGAGACACCATCTTTATTGATAAATTGTAAGATTTAACAACTTATATGTGTCCCGTGTTGTGGATATGAAGCCAGTTGCATTCATGCAAACATTTTGATAACTTAAGGCTATATTCCACATACCAACTTTGATGCTTTTCTCTGAGAATATGGCATGAAACCTATATATTATTTGAAAGAGAATTGTAAGAGGTTTATAATGATGCATAACATTTTTATATTTGAGTGCTATTCCCACTGCCGATTTTTAAAATCAGCAGCAAAATTGGCATGTGGAATACAGGCTTTACATTACCCAATACAAAAAGGAATCATGGCCGAAGTTAGCAAAAGTCATGAAGAAAATTGAAATATGCATATTTCTACACATCTTATGCGAACTACCTGGGAATTTTGCAAATCATTTAGGTTTTTATACTGAGTTTGCAATTTTTACCGGTGATGCATTTTTACATATGGCGTCTTTGCTCTGGTGATGTATAATTTATGATAGATGCATTTGCCCTCCAGAACATGGTGATACATTTATGCATTTGGCATCGGGAAAGGGTTAAAGGGAGACGAAGGCAATTTTGTGTCAAAAGGTGTCAAAATTTTGCAGACCCAAATAACTATGAAAATACATGTCTAACTTTAGCCACTGGTAGAGTATAAATGATGATAACCAACCATAACTTTACTTGATTTCCGTTATACATTTTTTATTTATTTTTTCAGTCTTTAAGTTAATATTTACCATAGGCCTAAGTTATGGCCACAGTGTTTTTTGTTTTTTTTTCTTTATTGGTCCCTCATCTTCTTACATGCATAATCTTCTTCTGATATATTGTTTGGGTACAAATAACAGTGATAACAATGATGGCATTGTTAAGATTACAATTAATAATAAAAAGAAATGTATGTCATACAGGATTATAATATACAATTAAGGGAGAAATATATGGGTAACAACAGTTAGTCAGCTTTTCAAGCAGTAAAACATAAGTACATCCCCCTGCCCAAAAAATTCACCCCATTGACCAACATTTTTTTGACTTAGCATTTGAGCTTGCAGTTTTCACCAATAATATGTACCGGCATTAGACAATTTTGTATAGTAAATTGTTTTGTATGCATATGTCTTCTTGAAAATCTCCTTTTTTTTGCATATTTTATAGTCTCTCTAAACTTTCTGTGAATTATATTTCTTTTAATTACCACACATAAACGGCATATCAATAGCCTTAAAATGAAAATAATACCGTTATTATCAAAGACATAACCAATAACATCTTCATTGTCCAATATTAGGATATTCAAAAAATAATGAAATAAAATAAAATAATAAGACAATGAAAACTGGCCAGTTTCCATGATGACCCATGATAGTTTACAGTTTCAGGTCAACTTAATAATTATGTCAGGGGTCATCAGATGCTATGACCTAGCAGATATTATAAGCTATGTCTCCTACTCATGTCTTACCTGTTACAGATAATAGTGACTGATAAAAGGACCAGAGTGACCTCAAGGATATAGCACCATTATAATCTTTAACTCTCACGAAGTCCCTATACATTTATAGAGAAAGTGAATAACGTGGATATAATTATATACTACATTATTTTCACCAGAATTTCCTGCTTATCTATAAAATTCATAAAATCCAGCAAACACACAATGTTAAAAGGACATTATACAATGTTGCAAATAATTGACTTTGGAAAAATAACATACATATAAAACTGCCACAACAACAAGTCCATTGTGGTTCTAAAGTTTACCTGCACCATTTGATGTGATGTTATATAAATAATGTGAATGCCAACATTAGTTTTGTGATGTTGTGACAATGTTTCTTTCAGGACATTGATGCAATGTTTCAGGAAAACCTATTTCTTCCAATCTTTTAACAATGTTAATCTCTCAATATTGATACATTGTTGTGAGAGATCCTTAACTGAACACCAGTACCCAGAAATGCTTTAAATATGGGTAATGATACAACTATGGTGACACAATATGATATACATTTACACATAGAGGTATATAAGCGCTGATGAATATAAATGTATGTAATCATGTTTACATTTATACATATACATATATGTATAACCATCAGCATCATAGACAATATTTCATGGCTCTGTATGGCAGATCAGCAATTATAATGTGATTTATGTAGGTGGCCATGCTTTGTGCTGGGAAACATACAAACAGTGACCAGCCTATGAATCTGGGAAGAGGAGATACCTCAACTGGTGGCACCCCTGTTTAATTTCACTTTATAGATATATACATTGATATAAATTATGTATCTTATCATATGAATATGCATGTATGTACATATGAACCCTAGATAAGTAATAGTAAATAATTAATGTGATGAAGGGAGCATGCATATACACACACAAGTTTATACATATGCTTAATGAAACATTTGCCTTATTTTCTTATTTTCTTTTTTTCATTTGGGTTATTTATACAGGATGCAATTCAAACAAGTGGAGTCTCTTATTGCAGTCTGTGCATTAAATGTGATTATTGTTAAGATTAAACAGATTAAAGACCATGTATTACTACCTTTACCAAACAAATAACATATTTACAGGTCTGATAATGAAACAATATTATAGATGACACTAATGACATTTTAACAGATTTTATGCAATGCTCTTTTAGACCATTTCCAAATTTCCAATACTTTTTATTTTAACAGCTAGTTTATTCCATAGTATTGAACCAGAATAATTTTCTAAATAGTTCAATCATTTCCGGGTATAGGTAAATTTACAAGCATAGCAAACAAGTAGAACTTGCAAAGCATTTACATTTTGTAACTGGTTTCAAATCAAGGTAACCACTATGAATAATTCTCCAAAATAATATATATCAATATTTTTATTCTTCTCCCACCTGCCAACATTCTTATATTTGACATATCATGACATATCATGGCCCCAGAATTTATCCTTGTGGTTCCCCACACCCTTTTGGCCATTCTTGTGTGGTTTTGTTGTTAATCCAAATAACATGTAATCTTTTTATTGAGTGACTGTTAATCCAAAGTAGAGGTGTCCTTAATATTGATTCTACTCCAACCTTTTTAACAAAAATTAGTGAGTTACAGTGCCAAAAGTTTATTAAAGGTTATTAGCCTCCCATGCGAGGAGCAGGTAATACATAGAAAGATTTGACCCATGAAAAGCCTGTATGAACCACTCCTCATTCAAAGAGAAAAATAGTTCTGACACGCTCCATATGCCAAATTCTGCCCAAAGAGTGAAGTCCAATGGACAGTGCTTATGACTTTTGGGTATTGTCATGGGTCTGAAAGTGAAGCAACTACACTCCATATGGCAGAGCCTTGTACAACAGGCCTAAAGGATTTTATGAATACATATGTCCTCACCACTTTCTTGATCCTTAGTATCTATAAAATACTTAAGGACTAGCTTGGAAGAGTTGCCATGCTCATTCAGTTATCATTTCTGTAAAATATGTATTTGTGATCTGGCCATGGTGTGAGAACACCAGAGGATCCAGACGCCTTTCCCTGGCAATATGAGGGATAGTTTTCAATTGTAGGGGTTACTTCACCCTGTTCCTAAGTGAATGTAAGATATATTGATACCAAAACATATTACAACACAACTTCATAATTCATTTTTAGGTTAGGTTAACATAGGGATACAAAGTTCTATACAGGGTATTTGAGAATATACTTGAAGGTAAAGTTAAATTAAATGTGGGGTTCTGTAGAGTTGGATTTTCAAATATCTTCCCAGCATCTGCTTGGCTGTATTTTGGAGTTGATTCCATACCATCATCGTGATGCTCTCCAGTTGGCAGGCTGTAAAATGATATTAAGATTATTAGATAAATTTATATATGATAGTGTCTCTATTTCCTTAACATCTAAATATTATACACAATAATTTTGATGTACCTTTTGAATCAAGCTTGTAATAAATGATATATATATATATAATCCTCAAAAATGGTTCAAAATTTCTAAAATTTACAATGGAAAAACCTGAGACATTATAGAAAACACCAACCAGACCAGATTTATGATATCTTTTTCTATTCTAGGTATTTACCTCAGGGTCTTTTGCCATGGTGGCAGCAGCAGGGGGCCGGGGGCACGTGGGCAGCAGGAGGTGGGTTTTGAAATACAAAGTTGCAACCCAATGCCAAATGTCTAATATCAGTTAAAAGAATCTGGAATTCAAACCGAGACCACTTCAGACATTTCGAAAAATACAATAAACACAAATGAAATTAGTTTTTTTTGAGAAAAGAAAACTGTTGAGTACAAAACTAATGTTCAGGTGGGGGAGGAAGGGCAACATTCCAGTCAACATCTGCCACTTCAACTACATTGGGTGAAGAGGGTAGACCAAGGGCGACTCATCTGCACTGTTAAAACAAGTGTTTAGAGCCTAAACACTTTCATAAACACTTCGGCGCATCCAGTTTTGGAACATTTCATTTCCCTAAACATGTTTAAATTATTGGTGTTTAGGGTTAAGTGTTTAGAAATATGTGATGTTTAGGCGTTTACCTTGAAGTGTTTAGGTCTTCAATGTGTTTGTAGTCTAAATGCTTAGGATTTATTTGATGTTTAGCAAATGACTTTTAGCTTCAAAGTATTTAGACTACATGGCATGTAAGTCAATAGCACAAATTTCTTTGGTATTTTCACTGATATTATTCTGTAATGTTATGTACCTACAATTCAGAGAAGAAAACATGTTTCTTGATCTCAATTGATCAACAAAGAGGTGAAATTCAAGCCTAGATTTAAACCTCTTTCAATATTATGCATTGAGAAATGCAGAATTGACCTCTGAACTGAATTAGGGCTTAGCTACCTCCAGTGGGTCCCAGAACTTTTAGACCCAGACCCTAGTCCCTATGTCTGTCTGCATATGGAAAAGGTGTCTTAATAAAGTATATCTGTAAAACCTTGAACAAGATAATTTTCCATTAACTCAAAATACTTCTAATGTATTACATATACATTTCTTAAACACTCTACAGTACCTAGAAAATTCTCTCTTTTTTTTAATGAATTTATATTAACATTTAGAAGAAATCTCTAAGAACTACAGAGCATTGGCATACAGTGTCACCTGGTGGAGTACAGCTTAACTACACACATAGTAAATCCAATACATGTTTAGAAGTAGATAGTGTTTAGGTTTTAAACACCTATAATTTCATGTGTTCAGATTCTAAACATATCTAATCCAATACATGTTTAGAAATAGAAAAGGTTTAGGTTTTAAACACCTGCAATTTCACGTGTTTATATTCTAAACATATCTAATCCATACATGTTTAGGAATTACAAGTGTTTAGCTTTTAAATACATGAGACTTCTTGTGTTTAGATTCTAAACATGTTTAGCCCCTTAACATGTTTAAATTCTAAACATCATTTTTACAGTGTGTGGTGGCATAGTGGGGAACTATCTTCTATGACACATTGCCAGGTATCTCAAATCTTGACAGTTTTTGTATAAACTTTTGTGACCATGGCAATTTCTACTTTTGATTACGGGACCATTTTTAATGTCAAATAGCTTGGGACCTACTGGAGTGAATACTTCATATTTGGCGTTGTGATATTCTTTGGGGAGTCGAGCTTTGTAGAGAAAATATGTTTACATGTCTTTTGTCAGGGTCTTGGTAGCGATGGGCTGGGGGGGGGGGGGGGGCAGCCGGAGGTGGATAGTAGGCCATACCAGTACCACAGGCTGATTTAGATCATGCAGTTTTGACAAACAAAGTTAGAATTAGATGCCAATTTTTTAATATATGTTGAAAAGAAATCTGGAATTCAACTGAGAACATGTCAGACATTGTAGAAAAGTACAACAGATGCAAAGAAAATTATATATATATATCTTTTTCTGTTGAGTACAAAACTGAGGTTTAGGTGGGAGAGGAAGGGCAACATCCCAGTCAACATCCACCGATTCAACTACATCAGGTGATGTGGAGAGACCAAGGTCTGCTGATGGGTGGTGATATGGTGAGGAATCATCTTCCATGACTATAATATCAATGGTCACTGTCATCGGGGTGGGCAGGGGTGGTCAAACCGTCCATGTCCTTAGACCTTGAGAGGCTTAAGCCTATAAAATAGTAGTAATAATTATGATTTTTGATCGAAACATTTGAAATGACATAATATAGACATACCTGCTAAGGCCAGGAAGGAGATCTAGATGTGGGCGGACAGGGGTGGATGTGGATGGATAGGGGCAGGCATCAGACCTTCCTCTCAGAGAGTTGGCAGGGACCAGGTCAACTGGGCTGAAAGGAATCTAAGTGTTATATCATATTATGTTATGTAAAGTCATACTATAACACTAATGTATTATCATCATATATTCATACTAAAGTATGACATAAGAACTATATACAATATTCATTTCCTCCTACATAATATTCTATACACAAGGATTCATAATTCCTAAGATATTATCTTTCATATCAGTATGTGATAACCACTACCACTAATTAAGCACCAGGTGTCCAGGCATATTTACCCATATCCAGGTTCTACTGCTCAGAATCCATACTCAGGTTCCCTGATAAAATGAGCTGGTTATTCACAGTCACATGGTGTGGACGTGTTCTTTATTCTTGTCATTCTCATGACATGATAATACCACAAACATCCTGGAACTTGTTATGCACACAATAAATATATGGGAGGGGTTCAACAAGTCTCATTTATATCAACCCAAAAAAGATGGATGATGCTAAAGTTTCAAATAATACAATCTTTGATATTTTCGATATACTGTTAAAGTGAGTATTTTAGTGAAATTATGGAGGTACAACTTATTTCTAGCCATTTTTAGCTTTCAAAAAATAGTTATCAACTCCATATCTGAATCAACATTTTGACCCCTTATTTTTTATTTGTTTTTGTTCTGTATCTTTCTGTTTTGCATATTTTCAATATAAAAATTTGTTAATAACCATCCAATTTCAGACTCTCCCCATCTCACTTGGCAAGCCAAGCATCAGTCTAGTTCTCATGTTAATTTGGTAAAAGAAGATTGCAATTCAAAACTAATTCAGAAGGCAATTGCATACTGATTTTTTAAGATATTATCCATAATTTGCTGACCTAATGTTTTCACCAAAATATTTCTAGAATTAGGGCACATCTTGTCCAGAAATTTCCCCTGGATGGCCTCATGTTCCCCCTAAAGCCATACTAAATTCCTTTGAATCCCAAAATAAGAATGTTGCCAGCCAGAATAGATCCATCGCCAAAGCTTCAATGCATGTTTCCCAGCCTGGCTTTCACCTGGGCCCAGGGCAGGGATGGGGCGGAAGCAAGCAGGGCCATCTTGGACGTGTGGAGCACTTCACTGAACTACTGCACCTCCTGTCTCCCCTGGAAGCAAAATACTATTTGCATATGTTAGGAATGCAGCAGAAAAGTTATATTTAACAATTAGATCATTTTGGTTATATGAGTGCAAAATGCATAGTCTTTTTCCAATGTGCAAAGGAGCTGATTTAAAGACGTTCTCATCCAGTGAAGCACAAGTGCAATCTGACCTACATGCCAGTTTACAGCTTATATAAGATTCAGAGGTTCCTCGGTTGTAAATAAATGCATTTGATTACTTTCATAAATGTCATATCATTTTGATTAAAGCACTGACTTATTTAGGGCTAACATTTTTTATAATGAATATGTACATGTATATTAGTAAAAATGTACATGTATATAGGGTTATAAAGGTAGGAAAGTAAGGGTAGGAAGGCCAGACTGAAGGGATAGCTGGGGTGGGAAGTAAGGGTAGGTAAGGCCCTGAAGTAGGAAAAACCATGGGCTCACACTTAGAAATATTCATTTAATAATCATTCCATAACCAGTAAGGTGGACTGGACCAGACCCATTTTTTTGAATCTGACGTTATCTGCAAACATTATAGAGAAGCAATTGTAAGTGCTTTATCTTTGTATACTTTTGAAAGGAATAATTACTTGAAAATACTTGAGATGTAGCATTAACAACAATTAACTTTGTACTACATGTTTAGTCTATCTCAGTAATCTATTCTAATATATATATGTTTCGTTCAATTACAATCTTGAGCAAAAAGGGTAATTGAGGCCATTGGCATGTGGCACATTCCACATTAGTCTTGCATTTTGCATATTATGAAATGAAAAAAGAGTATTTTAACTTTCAAGAAATGTGGTGATCCATGAATGCATCTGGTGTTTTTACTGTGGTGATGCATAAATCCATCCGGCATCAGGAAATGTTTATATTATATTCCTTTCAAAACATTTTATGTAAGTTGTAACAAAAAACTTTGATGTCTTTCCATTTATATGTAACATGTTCAAATTATACTTCCAGGTAGAACAAACATAAACTACATAATGAAGAGTATCAAACATCAGCTAATAGAATATAGCTGTACGTGCCTGACCTCTGGTGCTAGTTTTAGGAAACAATGCCGTTCATAATGCCTCAAGGCTCCTTCACCAACCAATCGGATCCAACGGGCCACTTTAATGTGGGTTCAGTGTTGGTGTCTGTACAGAACACAGCGTCACACCAGGGGGCACAGTGGACACTGACCTCTGACTTCCACTTCTGGGTCTCCACTGTTGTCTGCTGCAGTGTGCTTGCCCTCATCTTGGCACTGAGGCTGTTGTATTTGAAGAGACGGAGTGACATCACGGCTGTATATCATTGTCTCACACCAGCTCTTGGGGGTCGGTAAGACCAGAAGTACGTGTACAGACGCTATGTGACTCATGCATTTAGTTAGGATTATGAGAATATGTTTGGTGGTGTGTCTTTGCCTCTTTTGCAAGAAGCAACAACTATATGACTGTCATAAGAAATGTGTATAAAGATATATAGATAAATAAGGTCAACTAGTATACAAATTGATTGTTGGTGCTAGCCTAAGCACAGAAAAATAATTTATGGTTATTAGATGTATTTCTCTGCTACAATAAAAAGAAAATAGAATGGATATGCATATTTACAGCTGGTGACCCTTTTTTGTCAAATCTCAAGTGTAAAGTGTAAAGTTATACCAAAAAGAGGTCAGTCCGGGATTTTAAAACAATAGTTGTTCTCTGATATGTATGTTTTGTGAACAGTAGGCTTAGCCATTGTTTTATTACATGATAGGTGCACACACTAATAATGTTTATTTCTCCATAGATTATGTGGCTCTGGATATGGGGATGGTACAAATTTTGCAAATATTTATCCTAACTTCAGCTGTCAAATTGAAAAGAAGATAATTCTGTTGCATTTCAGAAGAGGGTAAATGGTTAGTTTGCATGTCCTGAAGTGCCTGTGTAGTATGTTAAATTGAAGATAAAACCCTGGTGCCAAGACTGAAAGTTATAGTCATTTCATATGGTATTTCCCATAATGCAAAAGTTACTAAAACTATTTTATTTGTCATAAAACCATTGAAATCTCTGAGAAATTCTATTTAAGTAAAAAAAAAATTATAAAACAGCATAAGAACTTTTTTTTTTCACAATAATTTCATAAATAATAGAATTATGGGGCTGATTTCGGGATATGGCAAAATCTGGCCAAAATTTGCCATAAAGGCCTGCATTGGCCATAAGATTCTAATAGTACTAAATGAGATAATGTGATGAAACAAATGGTAGGAAAATCCCTGGAGCTCAAGGAATGCAGTAGTATTTTCCTTACAGCTGTGGGTCAAATATCTGTTTTGTAATCAACAAATAACCATAAAATTTGACCCATTTTCATGGGCTACACCAGTGGTGAGGCCAAATATGGCCTTACGGGGTGGAAGGGGTTAATGGTTTGCTTGCTATATTTCCAGTATCTAATGACTAACTTTCATTCGTTCTTGTCTTTGTATTTCAGATATATTTGTTGCTGAACAGACAGACTAATTCAAATCTTTTAATCCCTCAGCCATGATTATGATAGATAAGCTGTACAGACTAAGCTCATTATATGTTGTTTATGCATTCTGCCATCATTTTCTAAAATTAGAAGACTATTTAGTTGAAGTAAACTTATATACAATGAAGACAATGAAGACAATAACTCAGAACCTATAATAATATCTGACAAACTAGAAAGCCTATTGTTGTGGGAAGAAAATAAACTTCTGACAATACTCTTTTTTGCATGTTAATTATGTCAACACAAACAGAATAAAAATCCTAACTTAGCCAGAATATTTTATCATCATCAGTTCCTCATTTCTTAACATTCATAAAGTTTCAGTTGAACATACATACCATATAAAACATTATGTTCACAATGGTACATGGATGAAAACACTTATAATACTTATAAACAGCAGGACAGTTCTTAACTTCAATATATGACTGTCTATTATTATATACATTTATTACCTGCACGACCGAAGAGCGGTAGGTATAAGGACTTGACATACTCTGTCTCTGTACGGCCCTATGACGGCCGGGACTGCCCGCGGGCTTTGCCCTTGGGCCATGGTAGGGCCGTACAGAGACCCTTGGACGTCCTCCATGGGCCTTCTTATATTAAGATGTATATAGATATAACACAAATGCAGATTTATTGTTAATGCACAGATAATTAATATGATATCAGACTTGTAAGACAATACAATACAATACAAAAATGGAAACGCTGCATGAATTATTTCTGACCGTAGGCTAGATGCTTCATTTAAATTCTAGCAATAACAGTGTTTTACTTCATTTATTCGGGGAAAATACAACCTACTATAGCCCACCGTAACTGGTTCTAAGCATTAAACATCTAGATATAAATGCTCAAGCATATAACATTCTTTTTTCAGAGTTTGGACTTTCTGAGGGCTTGTTTTGCCTCTTTTATTGTTGGAGACATGTTGACTATGTAATTGATAAATAATAAACAAAATAATCTCGAAGTGTAATACCCATGAATTATGACAACAACTAATTTTAAATCTTTTTATTGATTCCTTAAACTTTTTCCACTTATAGAACTTTTTCAACTTTCCACCGCTTTCAACCGTAAAGTTTAACACTGTAGTTTCCAATCCACTGTTTGAAATTTCCACACTTTAGAAATCTACACTTTTGATTGTCGTCACCGATAAAAGACGAACGAATGCTTTCAAATTCAATCCTGATGAAGAGATTAACCTCTCAAAACATGTCAATTCAGCCAATCATCTACTAAATAAAAGTCAACTTTTCAATTTATACTGTCGTCGAGTTGGATGTTCATCTACACTTTACATAACATTCTTATGTACAAATAAAGGTGTCAGTTATGCAAAAGATGAACAAGGAAACAATTATAGATAGATAGATACAGTTACATTACTACTAGCAGAGTTTAGATGAAAAGAAATGCAAACAAACAAAAATGAAACGCTTCATTTAAGTTTTGGAAGGCCTGTTTGTATTTGTATTAGAATTGCATTTACAAATATAATCTATTGGCATGTTCTATCCCTATATCCTCATACAATTGTGTAAAATTCTGATAATTTGATTTAACTGTCATTATTAACGACTTACTATCTAACAAAATGTTTTATTTTTGTTTGTTTGCATTTGGTTTTTGTATATACCTATTATATTTTGTTGCTTAAATAGATAAACAAAAACCTAATATTTCATATATTCTTAAAAATGCAATTCAGCCATTTTTAAAGGAAACCTTGCATATAAATGGGCAAGTAGCCTATTTTTGTGTTTTGAACATCACTTTAGTATTCTAAAAATATTTAAAAAGAAAACAAGTGAAATTGTTGAGGTGTTATGGAATTATTCAGGAAAAGAATTTAATTTAGGGAATCCCCTGAATGTTGTGTTGCTCAGGACTCCCCTTGCTACTTCACAGCTATGGGAATTCCTTCTAAAGTTGTTTTGGGATTCCCTTGTTAATAAATGGTTCTAGATTGATATGTATTTCAATTTATTATGAGTTGCATAAGTCAAATATATATACTTAGGGTTAGAGAGCATAACCCTTATTACAAATTCTACAGGGATGGGGATTCCCTTCTAAGGGCAGATGGGATTCCCCAAGAACTCCCCTTGCTACGTCACACATTGGGGGATTTCCCTTAAAAAAGTAATGAAATACATGTTTTTTTAATGTCCCATATTTGTGTGTAAACTAAATATTTTCCTTCCAATTTGCTTCCATTGATAGTTCAAGTTGCGACTGACATCCTGAATTGAATTCATTGAAAAATAACTATAATGCAGTTATGTGCAAGGTTTCCTTTAACATCCAGATATGAATGCAAACATAGTCATTTTTATGTATAAATAAGGGTGTCAATTATGCAATAGACAAAATAAGGAAACAAGTATGGATAGATAAACTTATAATAATCATGCAATTACATTACTACTAGCAAAGTCTTACACAATGAAAAAAACACAAGACAAATGCAAACAAGAAAAAAAGAAAAATGGCTTAAATTGTGGCCTTGTGTACCTTTGACCTTTCACACCACCAGATGCCTCAGGGCCTTCCCATGGGTAAAACAACCAATGCTTTCAGGTCTATCCATGTATTATTTCATCTCATTATTTGAATACCTGTTCATCAAGGGTGGTGTATTTTGATCATATTTCTTTGTTGTGCAGCTGTAGCTTTAATAGATATTTGGTGGCGTAGCAAAAGGGCTAACAGGCCTAGCTGAGCCCTGCTGTCAGGAGGTGAGCCCCAGCCAGCTAACCATGGAGTCAGACACCCTACTTATTAGGCTGCCACTGATGGGCTTTGGAAGGGGCTCCAGTGTGCGTATGGTAGGTCATTTTGCTGGGTGCTGGTGTTCTGTGTTATATTTCATAGTATCATATATGAGTTACTATACTAGCATTCTGTCTCTGCTCACTCATGTATCCAATAATGCCTAGGGTTGAATAGTTGAGGATTGGGTAGAGATTTGAAGCATTGCCATTTTAAAATACAACGAAGGTAAATATAACACCATAATATTATGTGCTGTATTAATAAAATCATTGCCATTTTAAAATACAACGAAGGTAAATATAACACCATAATATTATGTACTGTAGTAATAAAATCATTGCCATTTTAGAATACAACGGAGGTAAATATAACACCATAATACTATGTACTGTAGTAATAAAATCATTGCCATTTTAAAATACAACGAAGGTAAATATAACACCATAATACTATGTACTGTAGTAATAAAATCATTGCCATTTTAAAATACAACGAAGGTAAATATAACACCATAATACTATGTACTGTAGTAATAAAATCATTGCCATTTTAAAATACAACGAAGGTAAATATAACACCATAATACTATGTACTGTAGTAATAAAATCATTGCCATTTTAAAATACAACGAAGGTAAATATAACACCATAATACTATGTACTGTAGTAATAAAATCAGGTAATACTTCACATGAAGTCTCATGGACTCGATGGCACTTGCGGTTGGCCATCGCAGGTGCCACCACAAGTGAATCCTTACATTCTACCTTGTAGTGCCCAGTTTTACTAGCGATGGAGTCAAAGTTAATTGTCCACCATGAGCAAAACGTCACATAATAGAATATGACCTTAATGCGACAACAGAAGGGGCTGAGTAATAAATGGTCGCTAGCTATGTGAAGTGGCCATTTTACTGAAGGGACAGCTTCAGTCTGCCTCGTTTTTCCGCATAATTACATTTATTACATTAAATGTATACATAATAATGGCAGGATAAAACAATTGATAAATGCTCTAGTTATGATGTACATGCATGATAACTTTGAGTAATATCCATGATGAAATAGAAAAGTTTAAAGGTAGTCACCTACAACAAGGTAGTCTGACTGACCTACTCTATACTAAAACCAACAGGTAGCCCAGGAGCCCAGGATAATGTAACAGAAGATCTGGTGACTGAAAAAGTGTTGAGGGAGTGGCTTAGGTGAGACATTCTAACACTGTGTGTCCGATTATCTTTGGATATTGTTTTCTTGGTACCTTTAACTTTACATCAGTTCCACTTTACCAACAACTCGCTTGTAAATTGTCATTAGCAAAAAACAAGTTGTATTTTGGTTGAAATATGTTAATATCATATTATTGCAGCATACATCATAGAGTAAAACATGCTTCCTTATAAGTTTCATAGGGCAAGGGGATGGTAATTCAAGTGTAAAAATTAATAATTGAATATGTTGGTTGCTATAGCACTGTCAACCCATCTTGAAAATCATCAAGTGAGCCAAATGTTTGTATCTCTTATGGCTAGGACACTGCAACCTTGTCTTCTCCATTTAATAGAAACCTGTCTAATCAAAGACAATTACAGATTCTGAAAACCAGGCCTCAAACAGCCTCAATCCCCCACGTACTGTGTCCTCTAGGGCTCTGACAGCTGCCTCCTGGTCCTCCCTGCTGCTGCCCTTATCTTGGCTGATGTTACAGTGTAAGTCTGCTAACACAACCCTGACCACACTCTGCTGGGTGTAGCGCCAAGTCCACTCACACAGGTCACTGCTGTCAATGTTTCCCCTCCACACTATGACATCTCTCCAGCCTCCTACCTGCTCCACCAGGAGCTGCTTCAGGTAGTGCTGTGTGTCCTCCAGGAGGAGGGCATCCAGGAGGCCTTTTACACTGATCGGGCAGGATTCATCCCAACATATCTTAAGGTGATCAGCCCTGATCCTCCACTGTCGGCTCATCTCACCCAGCATCTCTGACCAGGCCTGGGGGGACAGGAGCTGCTCAGAAGGGTCACCCCAAAAGTCACAGAGGTCAGAGTATGATGCAGGTCCTGTTGATGGGATGTGAATTTGTATCTTAGGGTTTTGTGACTTCCAGGGTTTATGTTGGTTTGCATTGCCTTGTTTCAGATGATGAGACAGTGCATGCTGCTGTAGGTGTTGACGTGCATCATCAGGAGACCAGGAGTGTATTGAGAGGTAACAATAACCATCTTCTATGGTTGACCATGTCTCATTACTTGTCATGAACCATTCATCACTGAAATACACACAAAGCACACCTTGTTAGTATCTAGGCAACAAATATTTGATAGAATTCTTTGTTTTTCATCAAAATATATCATAAAACATCAATATCTACATGTTATGCAAATGATTGACAACGAATCCATAGACAAATTACGTCTTAAAACTAAGTACTTGTTTATTAATTTATGTAATTATGGTTTGTCAAGAAAATTTCAGTTCAAACCTTTCCAACAAGGACTTTATGGGGGCCACCAATATCACAATTTTAAGGATAGACAAGGTGGCACACTGTGCCATTAAGAATGCCATCACGTTTCTATGGTTCTTTAATTCAATAATGCATGTTAAATAAATAATTCTGTATTCAAATATGGGAGCATTAGAACCAAAACATTGCTATGTGATATTGGCATGATTCCTGTGAAGCTGTGCCAATATCACATGGTGAGGAGTCAGTCACGCACCCCTGTATCCACGTACGAGTATGTTCATTTATTTATCATGTAATAATGGAATCGTGAAGATAGAAATATTTAGTTTTCTTAGATTTACTTTGATTTACTTATTTTCACATGGCTGGTAATTATAAATGGGTCGATTATTTTGAAATTCAGTATTGACCTTTTTGTCGATATTACATGAAAAGTCTCGAGAATGATATTTTCGCCAATATTCATGTATAAGTAGGTTGATTTGTCTGTTCTTTGGTCATCTTAGGTATTTAAATTTGTAAAAGTTGGAAGGAATTTGTGAGCATTTTTGTAATTTGTAATCGAGGTCGCCCCTTCAATATCAGATGCCCTTGATGCATACGTCTATTTATTTAACATAAATATAGATATATCATTTGTGACTCTGCTGCTGAGTCCTTCATGTACATAATATATGAAACATCTGATTTCTGTTATCTTCCTGGAAACACACATGTGCATCGGTGTGTGATGTCACTCAAAAAAGACATTACCATAGACTTTTTTCACAATGATAACTTTCAAAAGATATTTGGTTTGCTAAACTCACTTTTGCTATTAGAGTGTCGAAAGTTGTTTGAAAAAGAACTTTTGAACAAAATTATTATCATTTTTTTTGTTTTCTGGGACTTGTAGACTAGGGCTCAGGTTATCTAACTAACTTAACTTTAAATTCATATAGTATAAATGAATTAACCTTAAGAATAAATCAAAATCAACGCAGGTTATATTATATAACATAATTCAGGTTAGCCTAATTTAAGAGAGATGCTGAGTAGGACTTAACATTAGATGATATTTATGAATGGATATTCATAATTTAACGCCTAAAAAGGCAAAGAATTTGTCATTGTTATAGATAATGACCTCAGACCTTACATTATGAAGAAAGGCTACAAAAGGTCTTATTATCGAATGAAATATTTTTATTCATTATTTGACAAGACAATGTCCTAGACAGATATTGTTTCAAAGTCTTCATTTACTACTCTTTACTTGTAAACTAAAGTTTGAGAGTAGACATCCTCAAATGATAAATCTAATATGAGTTTTGAAAATCAGAGCTAGCATTATATTTCTGTTGTTTTGGAATTTAAGGATTGTCTTTCTTGGGTTAGGTTATCAATTAAGGTTAGGTAAGTCAGAGAATCTCAGCCTCAGCAACATTTGTGCCAAGGATTCTTTCAAAAAAATAAGACATTATCAACCTTGAATGGGACACACAGGACAAGGGTAAAAATGTTGAGTTGGTAGGCCTGTGTAAAGTGTAACTAAAAAGTTCAGTATACGTCAAATTAGACAAAATTGTTGCTTGTAGTCTATTTATCTTAAATACATCTATTATCCAGGTGGTTCAGTTGAGCTGAAAGTGATTAGGTGACCACCTTTGTATTAGGTCTCTATATACATAATCATTATACACATATATATCAAATCTAACATTTGACAAATTCATCAGAATGTGTGAACAAAATGTTAAAGACAGATACATATTGATATGAAAAATTAATGAATACCTTGATTTGTATTGCAGAATCTTCTTCCCTTCTGTGTTCTTATGATCTGCCACATCTATATCTAGTCCGGCACTGTCATTTCTATGTCTAATGTTACAGGTTAGGTCACCCAACCAAACCCTGACCACACTCTGCTGAGTGTAGCACCTGGTCCACTCACACAGATCACTGCTGTCAATATTTCCATACAACACTCTGACATCTCTCCGGCCTCCTTCCTGCTCCACCAGGAGCTGCTTCAGGTAGTGCTGAGTGTCCTCCAGGAGGAGGGCATCCAGGAGGCCTTTTACGCTGATAGGGCAGGATTTATCCCACCATATCACAAGGTCATCAGCCCTGATCCTCCACTGTCGGCTCATCTCACCAAACATCTCTGACCAGGCCTGGGGGGACAGGACCTCCTCAGAAGGGTCACCCCAATGGGCACTGTAGGCAGAATAAGAGCTCCCTTCAACTGCAGATGGGATGTGGACATTTATACTGCTTACATGTCTGATACCAGTGGTAGCCCTGCTCCTGCTGTCTGCTCTTCCGTCCTGTCTGGTAACCACCTGTGTCTGCTGGGGCTCCTGTTGGTCAGTCTCATCATGATGTGTGGTCCATTCAGGATGATGGGGCTGTCCATGTTGTTTTATGAGCTGACTGGCATAAAAGGGAGACATGGAGTGTATGGTCAGTTGATAACTGTCCTCTTTGATACTTGACAATCTTGTCTCACCTGTGACATACCAGGTTGCCCTAAAAAGAACAAACCAAATAAAATGTGATATCTCAGTATTTTTTTTAGTTTTAGGCCAGAACATAAGAATGTGCCCTTCATTTGTACTTTTTCACAAATTATCTGAATGTTTTCAATTTTTGCCCTTGATAATGTATTGATCTAGAAATATCATATGTGTCATCATACAACTATCATACAACACACAAGGCATAAAATTTATAACCATTATTTATCAATGGTACTAGATGGTGTCTGGCTTGCTTTTTAATGGCTAACAATATACCTAAGATAGCTTTTGTCAGCCAAAGTCATGTTATAAACAGACCATAGAATCAAAACTTTGATTTTTCACCATACATGAAAAAGATTATTGCATAATGAAAAAATTCAATTTTGACAATTGGTTTCAATAGGAAAAATCCCATTCTTCCACGTAATGAAGAACGAGCAACAATATCCATATAAAAATTTGTTTGAAAAATGATGATATTTTTTTAAACCTATTGAATGTCATAGTAATCAATGATTTTCACCCCATCTTGGCATTGACATAGATCAGATATACAGAGCCTTTATATAAACCATCCATCATTGTTAAAATATTTCATCTAGAATTCATACATTCTAGTTTCTCCTCAAGGCGGTGATCTACGTTGCAACAAAAAGTGAACTGATTACAAAATCGGTTCACAATTGGTTCAAAATGTTTTATATCTTAAGATATCAGTACAGAATCGGTTCAAAATCGGTGCACTATGTGCCAAAATCGTTCTTTGGATCATGCCAGCCATCCAAAATGATTTCACGAAAGACAAATAAAAAAAAAAGTTATTCCAACCGATTTCAAAAAAGACATTGATCCGACCAAATTATTAAGCATGTTTAATATTTTTGGACCGATTGTGGACCGATTTTGTTAATTCTAAGTGTTTTTGATGTTATCTAATTTATTTTAGGGCTGATTCGACTGTAAACCTCAAGATAACATAGAAAATTAAATGCACATTCATTTAATACTTTATTTCATGCTCTCATTATTTCACTTATTTCTGTTCTTGGGTAGTGGACCGATTCTGGACGGGAGTGACTATACGCGGGACAGTTGCGCACGCGGGTGTAGCATATATAGAATTTCTTAAATACGCGGGCACAAAATCTGCGTATTCAGATTTGATTATACACGCGGACGTAAGGTAGGATGATCTGTATGGTATTTCCGAATTCTTATATGTGTAACAATTAGCTCAAACCAAGAAAAAAAAGAAAAGAAAAGGGGGGTTTGGGGGCTTAGCCCCCGATTTAAATATATTTCAAAATCATTTGATGATTATGAGTATATGATTATTTGATAAAATGTCCGCATATACAATGATCATAGTATACGCGGGCACAACTCCGCGCATACAGGTCTACCAGTGCGCGCGGATTTAACGACCTCGCGCGTATAGGCCTAGCGGTAAGCGCGGACCTGACCCCCGCGTATACAAGCATTCTCTGTGCGCGGCTATCTGGTGTCACGTCCGCATGTATAATCCCTGCCATTCTGGACTGATTTTAGGACCATTTGGTTTAATCACCAAACAGATTATGGGCCGCCAAAAATCCATCGGTCCTTAAATATGGCTGCTATTGCACTTTTTCGTCAGTTTCAAAATGGTTGGGTCGTTGATCACAGGCTTTAATCACATGCTCTTGATCATCGATTTGAATGTATAGTGAAAACATTGGGCCTAGAAGCGCTGCAATTCTTGAGTTATTTCTGTGAAAACGTCAGTGCTGTTTACGGCCAAATCCCTTGTGAGAGCCAAATCCCTTGTGAGAGCTAGATCTGATTTACATGATTTCATGACTCAAAACGTAATTGATTTGAAGCCATATCAGAGGTCATCCAAGGAAAAGTTAAAGGCTTGACATGCTGTACTTTTTCAGATACTTTGGTGAAATCATTTGTGCCCATTTTTCCCTGGCCCACTCTCCTCCACTCTCCTCCACTCTCACCCACTCTCCCCCACTCTCCTCCACTCCCCCTCACCCCCTCCCACTCTCCTCCACTCTCCCCCACTCTCCCCCACTCTCTCCCACTCTCCCCCACTCTCCCCCACTCTACCCCACTATCCCCCACTCTCCCCCACTCTTCCCCACTCTCCCCCACTCTCCCCCACTCTCTCCACTCTCTCCACTCTCCTCCACTCTCCCTCACTCTTCTCCACTCTCCCCCACTCTCCCCCACTCTCCCCAACTCTCCCCCACTCTCCCCCACTCTTCCCAACTCTTCCCCACTCTCTCCCACTCTCCCCCACTCTCCCCCACTGTCCCCCACTGTCTCCCACTCTCCCCCACTCTCCCCCACTCTCCACCACCCTCCCCCACCATCCCCCACTGTCCCCCACTGTCTCCCACTGTCCCCCACTGTCCCCCACTGTCCCCCACTGTCCCCAACTGCCCCCCCCCCCCCACTGTCCCCCACTGTCCCTCATTGTCCCCTTTACTTCTGCACTGTCCCCTACTGACCCCCACAGTTCTTCACTGTCCCCCACTGTCCCCTACTGTCCCCAACTGTCCCCCACTGTCCCCCACTGTCCCCCACTGTCTCTCACTGTCTCCCACTGTCTCTCACTGTCTCCCACTGTCCCCCACTGTCCCCCACTGTCCCCCACTGTCCCCCACTGTCCCCCACTGTCCCCCACTGTCCCCCGCTGTCCCCCGCTGTCCCCCGCTGTCCCCCACTGTCTCCCACTGTCTCCCACTGTCTCCCACTGTATCTCACTGTCTCCCACTCTCCCCCACTCTCCACCACTCTCCCCCACTCTCCCCCACTCTCCCACACTCTCCCCCACTCTCCCCCACTGTTCCCCAACATACCACACTGTGCCCAATCATACCCCACCTACGTCCCACCTCAACCTTCTTCTCCAGGGCTCCCCACTCTGCCCTATTGGACCCCACCACATGCCACAGTGCCTAGTCACATCCCATTGTGCCCCACACTCCCCCGCCCTATTCTCTGACCCGAGTCAAAGTATGGCCACTGACAACAAGTATGAATCTACGTATTTTCAGGATTCAAGAGACCTATCATGATGTTAGGGGCCAGCGACCCATTGTAAAATACCGTTTGTAACTATGAATAGTCAGTAAATAATAAACATGTTATCGGTCCACTTTGATTGCTGTTGGGTGACGTTTCAGACACAAAAAAAAACTGCAACTGAGCTGGAGTTTGAACAGTATATAGACCTATAGTATCCATTCATGTATCAACTTACAGAATTAAATTTGATCAAGTAGAAACAAAGCCATAGAAGTTTGATAAAAATGGTGGTGTAATCAAGATGAGGTATGCCATACATGCTTAACAGGGATGGATCCAGAAATTTTAAAAAAGGGGGGACAGCCACATTTAAAATGGTCCCAACACCCCCTCTGGGGCACCAGTTTTACATTAAAAGAATTGATTTTGGGCCCAAAATAGGGCACGTGTCTGCTGCAGCCCCCTGGGATCTGTCACTGCTTCAGGTGATCCTAATGCTTTCACAGTAACACTAAGGTACATAAACAAACTGGCACTAGTGACAGGAGACCCTAGGTCAGAGACAAGTAGGTCAAATAAAATAATACAGGTTCCTTTATGGAATTCCGTTTAGACCTCTATCTATAGCACCAGTTGACATTGATGGAATCCTGGTACCAATGGAGGTCTTCCAAAGAATGCAAGTTACCTCTTATTTACATTGATGTGGGGCCCCCAATAGAAAATGTGATGGCACTATATGTATGTATGTATGTATGTATGTATGTATGTACATATGTACATATGTACATATTCACACTGTAAAAAATAACGGTAAAATATATGGGGCGATACCGTTTTTCATGACGGTATATAACCTTTTTATAATTTACAGTGTAAAACCGTAAAATCATGGTCATCATTATGGTGTTTAACCGTGAATTAAACGGTACATACTTTTGATGGTCAAGCACCGTAAAGTTTCAGATTTTAAGTGGAAATAATCAAACTAAAGTGAACTCATGTGTCACCATGACAACTTTGGATGGGTACATGCAGATATGAGACATAAAAGAAAGTAACCAGTATGAATAGGAGAAACTAGGGAATTAATGCCCACTCAGTGGATGGTTGGGCTGAGACATGACCACTCAGTCACCACATTGCTAAGCCAGCACTGACCTACTTACATGCAGGACGCCATTACACCATGAAGGAGGCCACATGCTGCTGGACCATAAACAAGACCTCCATCTGTGCCTTTAACAAGATGCTTTGAAATATCAGGAACAATGCAGGAGTACTCTTGAGAACATCTTTATAGATCCAGAGAAACAAGGCTGAGTCACTTCAGGTATCACCACAGTAAATATTAAATAATATAAACATCAGGGGTCACTTCACTAAATATTATTTTAACCCAATAATACTACAGCTTGAGTCATTTTCAAGACAGGTAAATATTATTTAACTATCCCTGGTCACATATGTACTATCGTTTTTTGTTTCTAATGCAGGATTTATATGGTATGTTGGTCTAATGCTTATTCTCCGTTGTCTTTGAATAAGCCCTCGCACGTAGTCTGGACAACCAGGGAGGGGGAGCCCAGCTACTCCAGAATCTTCTGGGGAGTGACAGCAGTGCGGGCCAGCACTGGAGGCTGCCTGGAGCAGGGCTATGAAATGGTCCTAACCGCAATCTAAGTCGTGTAGTGGAATACCATATTTATGATATCATTAATCAGAATGCATTCTCTTTGTCTTCGAAAAAGCCCTCGCATGTGGTCTAGGAGCGAACCCCAGCAACAACTCCAGCATCTTCTCGGGAGTGACAGTGGTGCTGGGCCCGCACTGGAGGAGGACATGGGGCGCCCGTTGGAGAGGGGAAATGAGGGAACAAACCCGGCATCTTCCCGGCACTGACAGGGGTGCTGGGCCAGCCCTGGAGGAGGTGGGAGTCCACAGTATGGACGGGGCAAACATGGGAACAAACCAAGCATCTTCCCGGGAGTGCTGGGCTGGCACTGGAGGAGGAGATGGGCAGCCTAGTGGACAGAGCAAACATACAAACAAAGCCATCTTCTTCCCGGCACTGTCAGCGATAGTCATGGCGCAACTATAGTGCATATAATTGTTTTTTTTTAGATTTGGGACGCCCAGGCAATACAGGGGCCCTTGGTAGGGGGGTCCAGATGACGCATGTTGAATTTAATAAATGTCCATGTTGCCCTGTCTGATACGGACAGCGCGGAAACGCGTAGACTCACGAACGGCAGCATCTCCGCACTGCCAGGGCCGGAACTCCGTGAGCGGCAACATGTTGATATAGACCGCGCTCTGCCGGGAACACGAGGATCGTGACTAGCCATCTCTGTATGTGAAAGTTAAAGCCTTACCTCAATCTATATCAGTGGCAACTAGGATTTGGATTAGAAGACATCATGGACATAGACAAAACCCTACTTGTATGTGTGTCCGGTTAGCAGGATTGGACTCGGCGGGAGAATTTCTGGACGAAGCCGAAGGCTGAGTCCAGAAATTCTTCCGCCGAGTCCAATCCTGCTAACCGGACACACATACGAGTAGGGTTGTGTATTTATTATACTTTTTCGGAATTGAGAAGGTTAAAGGACATACATAGAAGAAGATATGGCAAGATATTACCCATTTTATCGTGTACATTTATTCGATCATCATAATTCATTTGGAACTATATGCGCGGCGGACTACGTTTGATGAAGGCGCAGAGGCGATTTCACCGACTTCGCCGCGACTTCAGACTCGCTGGTATTCTTACGCGGGTTCGCGCCAGTGAAAAGGCTATGTATTTGAAAATTATCGAAGTATTTGGGTATTTCTATAATTTGTCGCCATTATACAGGCTCAGTGATACATATTCCATAATTATTTTAAATTATTAGCCTTTAAAATTATTCGACCGGCCGGATTCATTTGGAACTATGTTTCGCGGGGGACTACAATTTACCGGAGTGATGCGGCTGGATGACCTACTTTCCGTTTAAACAAGCCGGCGGTTATGGCGCAAAGAGGCGAATTTGATCATCCGGATTTCTTCATTTTACCCTGAAAATAGTGATTCAACGAGCTCATCCTGCTTGCTGCACGTGAATAACATACCCGTGATCTACGAGGACGTGTGAAATGTACGTGTCATCCCCTTAATTTGGATTTATTTGACCTACAAGATTGGGTATTTTACTCGCCAACTTCCCGCCCGCCGCCATGCTGACCGGTGCTTGCCCCGAGAGGCCCTCCTCTTCCATCCGCCAGAATTGCTTGAAAATATTACATATCTACGTGGAGAAGGCGCAAAATGCGTGGAAAATGCGTGGACAACAACGTGGATCAGTGGCAGTGCGTGACATTATGGATTTATTAACTTCCAGCCTCCCGGCAACAGGGCCCTGCAACAGGCGCCCGGCAACAGTGCAAGTACTGCCCGACCTCCGGTCAGGTCGGGTCGGGTCAAAGGTCAGCGCAACTTTCTGAATTCTTATATAGATTGAATTTTACAACTTCAACTCGGAGAAAACCTACTAAATATTGACATTAGATACTTATTTGCTATAAAATATCTAACAAATATACAATTATAACAACGTGGAATGCTCGATTTTACCTTAGAATATTTTACAAGTTTTAAAAAATGACTTTGAATTATTTTCACTATTTATTCATTCCAGCGCCTGCAACCGCGCCCCGGAGTCCTGCAACGGCGCAGCTCTTCCCTGCAACAGTGGCAGTACCTCTCAAAGATGAGTACAACTTTCTCATTTCTTATATATATTGGTTACAACTTTCAGCTTACAACTTACATTGATTTATACATCTTCAACATGGACAAGAGGATACCGACAAGAGTCCCCGGATAACTTTGAATATTTTTTCATTTTACATCTTCAACAAGGACAGGAGTGCCCAGAATCTCATAGATATTATTTAACTTTGAATATTTCTTAAACTACGTCGGATTTTGCCCGGATTTCGCCCGGATTTCTTAGATTTTGCCCGGATTTCTTAGACTTTGCCCGGATTTCTCAGTCTTTGTCCAGACTTAACATTGGTTGATTGTTCCCACTGTAATAATTGAAATTTATGTTGACAGATCCGTGGAAGACTGCCCCACTCAGCAGTGCAGATGCTTGGGAGAGGCTGGAGGACGATGACTGGAAGAGGGGCCCAGCCTGCCCCTGCCCCTGGGCAGCTGGGATGATGGTCAAGTCGATGTTTCCTGCCGCCGCCTGCCCTGGAGTGACCGCCGCCTGCCCTGGAGTGACCGCCGCCTGCCCTGGAGTGACCGCCGCCTGCCCTGGAGTGACCGCCGCCTGCCCTGGAGTCGCCGCCGCCTGCCCTGGAGGACTTAGGGCTCTCACCGCTGGACTTAGGGCCGTCACTGCTGGATTTATCCCTCCTGGTGGAGTTGTACTGTTGTGGGGTGATACTATGGGAGGGGGCGTGGCACCCTGCCTCATAGGAGAGGTGGTAGGCCTTGGTGCTTCAATTGCTGGCCCTCCTGGAGGAGTCGCGCATTGTTCACCTTGGTTGGGGGCAGGAGGAGGGGCACCAAGGGCACAGGACACATGCCTTCTCTTGGGGGCACTTGACTCAAAGCCTGGATGCTGGAGGGCCATGGAGATGCCACTGCGATGGAGGGCAGAAGGTAAGGCCCTTTTCTTGGAGAGTCTGGCCCTCTCCTCATCACTGGTGAGAAGGTCAAACATCTCGTACTGCATCGCCATGTCTGCAGTTGCATAGTTGTTCAGTGATGCTGTGTTGTTGTGTCCTGTGAGCTGACAGATCACAGTGGGATTCACCCCGCTGTGAAGGAGATCCGTGCAGTTTTTCTTGCGGATGCTGTGATTTGTCAGCTTCACACCAGTGATGTTGCACTGGTTCACCATTTTCTTGACAATTTGGCTGAGGTTGTGTATTCCCAGGGGTTGGGCCTTGTACCACGTAGTTGCCCTTTTGGACTTGTTAATGGCCAAGAAGAAAGGGTCATTGGGGTTGGCCATCTTGGGGGGCCTGTGTGCCTTGAAGATGTCGTACATTTTGATGGCACACCGCTCTGGGTGCCTTTCATTTGCGAACAGTTTCGGCACAAACTTGCGACAATCCCCCCCATCCTGGCGTGTCTTGGAGAAACGCTCGTTAAAGGTCAGGTACACGTAGCCATTTTCGTCAGAGACCTTTACTATGTCATCCCAGCAGAGTTGCCTTCCTTCATGCATACCTCTGAGTCCAAAGCATTCCACCATGTACAGGAATAGGCCCCTCTGTAATGGTTCTGGCTTGTCCATGGAAATGGCCCCTTTTTCCCAGAAAAGGTTGACATGTTCAGCTGTAAGGGGGTCTGACCTTTTGGACTTGTTGCCATATCCTTTCCCTTTCAGTTCCTTTCTTTTTGTGGCCAGCACATCCCTGCTGGACTCAAATTCAGGGCTTTCCTTCATGCTTTAGCCATACTTGTTGCCCTTGAGGTGCCTGTCTATGGCCCCAAACATTCCTGTGAGGGTATCTGGCTCATATTCCCCCCCATCTTTTATTTTTACTGTCATGATGAAGGCACTTACCAGCACATTCAAGTTCCCAGGGGGCAACTTTAGAAACTCCTCTGATCCCTGACCTTTACAGTATTCTGTGAACCTTTTCACAACTTGTTGGGTCTTCTTTGTGGTGTTCTTGTTTTTTCCTGATTTTATGTAATTGTCTATGTCGTCCTCAGTGATGTCCTGGTGCTCCTGTTGTTCATCCTCAGGGCCCTCCTCCTCCTCCTCCTCCAGGTCCTCCTCATACCCATCTTCACTGTCAGTATCCTCTGGAATGTAGGGGGGGTCCTCAAAATCCATACAATCCATTCCTGAAATGTTCCCTCCATCTTCGGAGATGGTGTCGTAGGTCGGCGGCACATTCACGGGCGTCGGCGGCACGTTTTCTGACGTCCGCGGCACGTTTTCGTCCCTTTCCTGATGATTTTCAGCCCTTTCCTGATGATTTTCAGCCCTTTCCTGATGATTTTCAGCCCTTTCCTGATGATTTTCAGCCCTTTCCTGATGATTTTCATACCTTTGCTGTTAATTTTCATCCCTTTGCTGGTCAGTTATGGGAAAGGTAGGCTCTGTGTCTGGATGATCAAAAAGTTGACAAACTTCAAAAGTGTCCAAAGCAGTAGTGAGGTCTGTCTCTGAGCTGTCTGAATCAAACATGAGCATAGCACGAATGTCACAGTCTGTGAGGTTGATGAAAAAGCTATCCATGATGTTTTTACATCACCTTTACCGGGTTTTGTAGACTTTTCAGACCTTTTTCTGCTATTTTTAGACATCCGTGAATTTGGAAACGGCGGCCGTCAGCGTTTGTTGACGTCACGTGGGGTCCTAGATGCATTTTCATTGGTTTAGAGTGCCTCTGGGCCGTCGGGAAAGTTTTTTTTTTGTCTAAAATTGTGTTTTGGAGGTCTGTTTACCATTTTTACATTACAGGAATGTCTAATTCGCCAGGAAATGGATAAAAGTGATCTGGTAAAGGGTTTGTTTTGGTATAGATTAAACTAGATTTTATGTAATTGTCTATGTTGTCCTCAGTGATGTCCTGGTGCTCCTGTTGTTCATCCTCAGGGCCCTCCTCCTCCTCCTCCTCCAGGTCCTCCTCATACCCATCTTCACTGTCAGTATCCTCTGGAATGTAGGGGGGGTCCTCAAAATCCATACAATCCATTCCTGAAATGTTCCCTCCATCTTCGGAGATGGTGTCGTAGGTCGGCGGCACATTCACGGGCGTCGGCGGCACGTTTTCTGACGTCCGCGGCACGTTTTCGTCCCTTTCCTGATGATTTTCAGCCCTTTCCTGATGATTTTCAGCCCTTTCCTGATGATTTTCAGCCCTTTCCTGATGATTTTCAGCCCTTTCCTGATGATTTTCATACCTTTGCTGTTGATTTTCATCCCTTTGCTGGTCAGTTATGGGAAAGGTAGGCTCTGTGTCTGGATGATCAAAAAGTTGACAAACTTCAAAAGTGTCCAAAGCAGTAGTGAGGTCTGTCTCTGAGCTGTCTGAATCAAACATGAGCATAGCACGAATGTCACAGTCTGTGAGGTCGATGAAAAAGCTATCCATGATGTTTTTACATCACCTTTACCGGGTTTTGTAGACTTTTCAGACCTTTTTCTGCTACTTTTAGACGTCCGTGAATTTGGAAACGGCGGCCGTCAGCATTTGTTGACGTCACGTGGGGTCCTAGATGCATTTTCATTGGTTTAGAGTGCCTCTGGGCCGTCGGGAAAGTTTTTTTTTTGTCTAAAATTGTGTTTTGGAGGTCTGTTTACCATTTTTACATTACAGGAATGTCTAATTCGCCAGGAAATGGATAAAAGTGATCTGGTAAAGGGTTTGTTTTGGTATAGATTAAACTAGGTCGCGAGTGGATTTAACTAGGTCGCGACGCCCTCACGACCTAGTTACGGTTGTTTTCATTGGTTCTGTAACTAGGTCGCACTACTTTCTTGTATTACCACACTGTGGTAATACAGAAAAAATATTACCACAGTCTAGGTCGTCACTGTATGCCTATTCAGCAATTCCGAAAAAGTATAATAAAACATCTGGAGAGTGCTAGGAAGTAGTTTTGGATGCCTGTCAGCCGGTGTAAGACTGGAGAAGTGATGTGAACCTGAGGACCCATGCTGTCAACACTACTGCCTGCCTGTGACTGTGCCTGTGGATAACTCCTGTCAATGTGTGAAAATTTACCTGTGTCAGTGGTAGCTGTACCTGTGTGATTATAGTCAGTGCTGTGTAACATAAGCAGCACTAGAGTTGAACCTGCAGTAATGCCAGTTATAGGCTGTGAGTCTGTGTTGTGGTATCAAAATGGCTAACATTCTGGGCAGAGTGGGTGAGTATCACCCCTCCAAGGAGACCTTCACTGCGTATTGTAATAGGATGGAGATGTTTTATGAGGCAAATGACCTGGTACTGTTGGGTGGTGCAGATAATGCTGCTGCTGATGTGACCACTACCAGGAAAAGGAGGGCCATTTTCCTCACTGAGATAGGGGCAGAGACTTTCACCTTGTTAAACAACCTGCTTGCCTCGAGTAAGGCCAAGGATGTTACACTTCCCGAGATCAACCAGGCGCTTCAGAGACCCAGCTCCCTTGGAAATAGCTGAGAGTTTCCATTTTGGCACGCGGGTACGAAAGACTGACGAATCTATGGGCGACTTCATCGTGGCACTGAAAAAACTGTCAATACACTGTAATTTTGGGACCCACCTGAACCGGGCATTACGTGACCGTTTTGTGTGTGGCCTTAACCACGAGTGGATCCAGCACCGATTGTTAAACACGGAAGGATTAACTTTCGTACGCGCCTGTGAGATGGCCCGGGCCATGGAAATGGCTGAGTCCCAAGCTAAGGAGTTTGTGCCGAGTAGTACTGCAGTCCATAATGTCAACAAGCAACCACGTAAAGGTCAGGGTAACCAGCAGGCTAAGCCTAAGGCTAAGTGTAGTCACTGTAACAGTTTCAAGCACCTGTCTGGAGACTGTAAGTTTAAGGACGCTTCGTGCTATAGGTGTAAAAAGCCCGGACACATTGTTCTTGTGTGTCCCATTAAAGCCTCGGGGAAGGAGAAAAAGGGCAAGACCCATGTCCTAGAAGAGGGATCCGACGACGACGATACTCAGGTGCATTCAACACAGACGTTGGGTGCCTACTCCATGTTCATGGTGAATACGAGTCGTGGTTCGCCACCGTGGCAAGTGACTGTGAGTGTCAACGATGTCTACCTGGAGATGGAGGTGGATTCGGGGGCGACCTTCTCGGTAATCGGGGAGAATCAGCTGTCCGACTGTGGTGCTCCACTGGTGCTCCAACCTTCACAGGTCATCACTCCGAGAGGCGAGGCGGAGGTTAAGGTCGTGTACGAGGGTCAGACCTGTTACCTCCCGTTACTGGTTACACCGGGTAAGCGGCCAGCTTTGTTAGGCCGTAATTGGTTAAGCCAGCTGCGACTGAACTGGAAGAAGATCGCACAGCAACACCCGGTTTACCACGTCGGCGAAGCAGTGACGGTGAAACGGCAGTTTCCCAGTCTGTTCTGGGAGGAACCTGGGAGACTTAAGGGTTTCAAGGCTCACGTGGAAGTCGAGTCTGGCAGTGCGCCAATTTTTATTAAACCCTGACCTGTGTCCTACTACATGCGGAGTAAGCTGGTCATTGAGTACAAGCGCCTGCAGGATACTGTAATCGTGGAACCAGTGCGCTACTCTCAGTGGGCCTGTACCTGTCCTTAAGTGTGACGGCTCCGTGCGGGTCTGTGGGGACTACAAGGTGACTGTCAACAAATCTCTGCGGAAGGAGATTTACCCACTGCCAATTCCGGACGACCTGTTCACTAAGTTGGAAGGTGGAGTCCGGTTTGCAAAACTTGATCTCTCCCACGCGTACCGAGAGGTGGAGTTGGACGAGGAGAGTCAGGAGTTATTGGTGCTAAACACCCACCAGGGGCTGTTAAAATACAAGCGGCTAAATTATGGCGTGGCATCAGCACCTGCGATTTTCCAGCGTGCCATAGAGGGTATTCTGCAGGGCGTGCCGATGACAGCCGTATTCCTGGATGATGTCATTGTGACCGGTAGGACCCAAGTGGAGTACGAGCATAACTTGGGGGACGTCCTCACCCGGTTAAGGGACGCACGGCTCACACTCAAGGAAGCCAAGTGTGAGTTTGACATGCCTGAGGTGCAGTACCTAGGGTACAAGGTGTCGAGTGAGGGTTTGGAGACCCTTGTGGAGCGTATCCAACCAGTGATGGATTCTCCTGCCCCGACGTGTGTTGGGGAACTCAAGTCATACTTGGGCATGCTCACGTATTACAACCGGTTCCTACCTAACGTGAGTACCGTTTTGGAGCCACTTCACGAACTGCTGCGGACGGGCGTGGAGTATAAATGGTCTCCGGAGCGTGAGAAAGCGTTCAGGTTGTCTAAGGAAATGTTGAAAAGTGCTCCTGTGCTGACACATTACGACCCAAGCAAGTTGATAGTATTGTCCTGTGACGCTTCCCCTTACGGCGTGGGTGCCGTCCTGTCACACGTGGAAAATGGTGTGGAAACACCTGTGGCTTTCGCATTGCGGAAGCTCAACGCGACTGAGAGACGCTACTCTCAAGTAGATAAGGAGGGACTTTCGGTAGTGTTCGGAGTAAAAAAGTTCCACAAGTACCTGGAAGGGAGGAGCTTTAAGATCCAGACGGACCACAAGCCACTATTCGGGCTACTAGGAGCTGACCGCCTGATACCCCTCATGTCGTCACCGAGAGTGCAGCGCTGGGCTGTAACCTTGGCGGGGTACAGTTTTACACTCGTGTATCGACAGGGAGTCGAGCACGGGAATGCGGATTGTATGTCGCGACTCCTTGTGCCTGGGATGCAGGTTGAGTCACAGATTCCAGCAGATGTGATCCTGTCACTGGAACAGCTGGACACGACACCCGTTACTTCTGCGATGATCCAGGAGTGGACCCGGAAGGACCCGTTCTGGCGCAGATTGTATGACTTCTGCAGGAGGGCTGGCCAGATTCCGTGCGTTCTGAGGAACTATCGTCATATTACTATCGACGCGCAGAGCTGAGTCTGCAAGACAGATGTGTACTACGTGGGAATTCCGGATGTTCTGGTCACGGACAATGGTCCCACATTTAAAAGTGAGACTTTCCATCTCTTAATGACGACAAATGGAATCCAACACCTCACTTCCGCGCCATACCACCTTTCATCAAATGGCCTGGCAGAACGTGCTATTCAGACCTTTAAGAGCGGTATGAAGAAGCTTAGTGGTGGATCCGTACAGAGCAGGGTGAACCGATTCCTGTTCAGGTACAGAGTTACACCACAATCGACGACGGGGCATTCACCGGAAGAGTTACTTTTTAAGTGCCGTATCAAATGCCCGTTGGATCTGGTAATGCCGGACCTAAAATCCAAGATCTGTGACATGCAGAGGAGTCACAAGGACCGGCATGATAAAAATGCCAAGGAGCGTGTTTTCAATGCCAGGGATATGGTGTACTACAAGAACTTCACCGGTCACGGAGACAAAAACCTGCCAGGGGTTATTACCGAGAACCTTGGTGGTAAGGGCTACATCATCAGGGACACCTGGGACAACAAAGTGGTCCGACGTCACCCGGATCACATCTTCAGTGGCACCCAAATGCCACCACCTCTGGACCTACCTACCCAGGATGTGGTAGTCCAGCCAGCGCCACCACCACCAGCTCCCGTGGCACATCAGCAGCCACGTCAGCAGCCACGTCAGCAGCTCCAGAGTTGTCAGTCCGAGCCACAGCACCGGCTCCTCCACCACCGCCGGTCAGATCGTCCCTTCGCGTGAACAAGGGCATCCCACCACCCAAAATGAATCTTTGAGTGGTGTGACTTATCTTATATATATGTTGTGCTATGCATACCTGTTGTGTTCTATTAGTTAGACTTTCAGACTTTTCAAGACTGACTCATATTGGGAGTCTCTCTCTTAAAAGGGGGAGATGATACGGACAGCGCGGAAACGCGTAGACTCACGGACGGCAGCATCTCCGCACTGCCAGGGCCGGAACTCCGTGAGCGGCAACATGTTGATATAGACTGCGCTCTGCCGGGAACACGAGGATCGTGACTAGCCATCTCTGTATGTGAAAGTTAAAGCCTTATTACCTCAATCTATATCACTGTCGAATTTAAGAATATGATTATGTGGCCCCGTCGAATTTAAGAAATAGTGATGTCCCATGTCACTAAGGCCCAAAATAACCATGTTGCTGTGTCAGATTTAGGGGTCTAGGGCTATAATACAACATAAACGTGAGTGATACAATGTACATTACCTAGTAGAAATATGATCGATCATGGTTTTTGTCATTAATCTCAGGAAATCCTATAATTCCTATCACGGCCCGGACCAGATTATTGATAACTTTTGTGCAGTTCTTGAGTACCTCCCGACTCAAGAACTGCCCAAATTAATAGGGACAAAGAGGAGAAGAGATGGATGTACCAGTTGGGAACCATCTTACAACAGGGTTTAAATCTACTAGACTAACTAGAAGGCCTCCCATACTCTACACACTTCGTTTTCAAATTATAACTATTAATTATGAGAGTCCCAGAGATCTTGTGACATAAATCGTATTTCAACGATCGGACAATAGTCCTACCACCGTAACTCCTTTCTGATGAAATCTGATCATTATCTGCCCCAAAATAGTCCCAATATTTAAATATTGGTTAAATGGGGCTAAACTGAACCCAATCAGGGGTCTGTGAGAACTCTTTTCCCTAATCACTTTTTATGAGCCTAATGAATAAGATTTCCTTATTCTTTTTTACATTTGAGAAGAAATATAATGAAGTTAACGGTTAATATTCCAATTAATCATAACCCAAAACATTCGCACCTGATGATTTATTAAAAATGAAACCACAAGTTTTCAACTCCCACATTGAATTTAAATTCATGTCAGTTACACTTAAATCTAAATCAAGTCCATTAGAGCGAAAACTAACCAAAATCCTATTGTTATCAATGTCACCAAGCAACAGACTTGCCAACCAGTTGTCACCATCACCACTGATGACATCACAGTGCACCTGTCACTAAGGAGACAGTCACCGTTGTTAGGCAAAACAGAGATCGGAACATTCTGTGTCAAACTCTGACACTTTGTGGTAGCGCCAGGGCGGAGACGTCGTTTCCCTGTACTTTTGTGCTAATGATATTTACTCTTTTACTTCAGGAATGTCTCAGAAACATCAGTAAAAGCAATGGATAAAGATGTGGATGGAATATCACACATTCCCTGGCCCCAATTATTGGAAATAAAAAAATGATGGGATTTGTCTGTAATGATAACAGTCAACCGTATATTTTACGGTAGATTATGATTGAATAAAGATGGTTGTAGTCCATAAAAATTAAAGTTAACCGTAACTTTCTACGGTTTATGACAGTGAAAATTAAACAGTCTTGATCTGTACAAACTGCGGTCGTGTAGTAATTACAGGCAGCCGTAAGTTTTACAGTATTTATACTGGCAGTTTTTTTTGTACAGTGCAGATTACCTCCCATTTACTTTTCAGGTTTTTTTCCAGTGGGAAAGGATTAGTGATGAAGTACCACCTCCATGAATTATATAAAGGGATTTTATGCTACCCCCACCACTTGTCTGTATGCTCTCCGTGGGCCCAATAACTTGATCAACATCTGTGCTTGCCCTTTCAATCAGCTGATATGCCCATCTGAGGATCCTAATTCCCTAGACCCTGATCTGCTGTTCTCGTTCTTAAGCTGCAAACCAGCATGTCATAGGTCCAGCCACAGCCTGGGCTGGGCAGTTTTGGCAGGTGGTTGTGGCCATACAGGGAGTGTTAAAGAGTGGTACTGCTACTGACAATCCTTATCTCAACATTATTTTTCCACTCCCTGCACTCCCTTCAGTGCTGCATGTACTTGACAAGCTGGTCTGTGTTGATCAAACACGCATTCAGACGTCCCTGGGTTGTCCTTACAAACCTTCCATACATCCTTACAATCCTACAGAACTTTCCAACAACCAATGATAGTAGTTATTTTCACCATTCACTTAAAACCCCCAGGTTGTCAGTGACAACCTTGGGCCGATGACAACCTTGGGCTGTGATTTTTGGCACCATTCACATATCCTAGAACTGTCATTTTAGGCACCACTTTTGACAACTCTGAGTTTCAGTGCGATCCAGTGTGAACAGGAGTGAACCATTTGGTCTAAAATTCTATAGTTGTCAACAATAAAGGAATGATTTGGTAAATGTAGTAATGAACAATAAATGTGATAATTACCTCTCCTTTCCAGACTGTACTTTCTGTCTGTTATCCAAACTTAGGTTTATGAATCCAATGCTGACCACACTCTGCTTCAGGTAGAGCCTGCTCCACTCATGCAGGCTTTTCTTATCAATGGCTGCACCCATCACTCTGATATGTCTCCTGCTTCCTTCCTGCTCCACCAGTAGCTGCTTCAGTCCATGTTGAGTTTCCTCCAGTAATAGAAGGTCCAGGAATCCCCTGATATTGATTGACTTAAAGTTGTTCCATTTAATCACAAGCTCCTTAGCCCTGATATGCCACTGTTTGACTATAGATTCCATCAGCTTTGACAAGGCTTGAGGAGAGAGAAACTGGTCTGTAGTAGGAGCACCCCAACATTTACTATAGGTTGAATTATGTTTTCCGTCCCCTGCTGATGGGACACAAAGTTTTAAAGACTCAATCATTGTGCAAACAGTACCTTCCCCATCTATGCCATGCTCTGACCATTTCAGTGCAGGGACCCCTTGTGTTTGTTGGGGTTTTCGTTGCCTTTTTTGATATTGGTGTATGGTTTGCAAAGCATCTTCAAGAGTCCAAGACTGTATCGTCAGTTCATTCTTTTTATCTTCTAGTGAGGACCATCTCAACCCACCTGTGGCAAGCCATCTTTTCCCCTGACTGAAAAGAAATGAAAATAAGTCAATAAACATTTATTTAATTTACTGATAAGAAGCTATATTATTTTGTTAAAATGTATGTACTATTTTTTTTATTCTATCGAGAAAATGTAGGTGTATGTTTGTACAAGATTTGGTTCTGTGTTGTGTTAGTTTTTTCATCTGTGAATATTTATGTTTTAAATTATAAGAACTCCTTGACCTACAATTAAATCTTGGAAGAACATGCAATTTATTATTCACAACTGGTCCAAATTGTTTTGATTCTCAATGATATTCCAAAAAGTAGGTATTAAAAATGATATGTTTTTAAAGTGCACCATAGCAAGTGTACTCTAGGCCTATTTATACTAGTAACAAAATATGATCATCTCTACTTCTTATGAAATGTGAAGATGTTTTATTGGGTGTATACTATAAATGTAATAATCTAAGGGCTGTACATCAAATTATTTTTGCACATTATGCACATAAAGAATAATGTGCAAAAATTTGGTTTGAGAGAAAAACTTAAATGGCCACAAAATTTCATTGCACCTAGAAAGGAATCTTTTGCTGGTAAATATAGCCTCACAAGAATGTGTACTTATACAGTAGACAGTCTTTGTTAGTTGATAATTCACTTGACTATTCTCATTTAGAAACATATGGACAACTCTGTTGTTTTTCCAGAGGGTTGAGACAAGATTGGGGAGTACATGCACCCACCAATGGATATTAAAGGCCTGTCAAGAGACTTGAGGGTTTGTAGGATGGTGTGACACATATGAAAAGATCCTACCATTGTAACATATTTTTGTTGGTTGTTAATTGTTTGATACATGATAATACTTACTATTCACATGGCAGAAGGCAGCCAATACTTGAATCAAATATTTTTTGCCGATTTTCTTCAGGGACTTCTCCTAGGCAGTTATAGATGTGTGTCAACAAAGACCCATCCTCTGTCATATGCTTAAAAAGGTCATACTTCTTTGACCCTTTCTTGCCAGGTTTAAAACTGTCTGTTATGTCATCCCACAATGCTGAAAGTGCTTCAACTGTGTCTTTTGTTATGTAATCCTTTCTCTCATCCAATAGGATTTCTAGAAGATCTTTCTCTGGCATTAACCTCTTCAACTTCTTCTCAAATTCAAAGATCCATTCTCTTCGTTTTGTTTTATTTTTCAGCCCACTGTTGAGTGAAATGATAAGTTTCACCATGTCAGATAAATTTTCCAAGTGATCATGATCTTCTCCTAGTGCACTGAAGAGGATTCTTTGGGTGTTTCTGAATTCTGCCCTGGAGCACAGGTGGAGGAGAAAATAACGCAAAGTTTCTCTAGGCAGTACTTCAATGGCACATGTTGCAAAATATTCATGAAACATCTCATGAGTGAAATGCCATTCCTCAGTAGTTTGCATCTTGATGTTGTAGCTTTTTGTTTTCATTAAGAAAGCATAGTAAGGATTGTCAGGGTGAATGTCAAAGTCTTTGAGGAGATCTTCATCAAACATTCTTTTATCATATAAAAGAGAGTATAAACTAATCATGTAGAACCTCTTTGTTTGAAACCCCAATTCCATGTCATTATCTTTGTCCTTCTGCTTTTCAAGCTGTCGTTGCCGTACAGAATTTTCCATAGAAACAAGAAGTCTTTTTAATCTCAATTGCTTTCCTTTTTGAATTTTCAGTGTTCCATCTGCAGTTACCACACTCAGTATGTGGGTTCTCAAAGGGTTCAAAAGAATATGGTCAAGTTCTCCTTCACTGTCAGTGATGTAAATAACTACAGAATCATCCTCAGGTTTCTTTATTACAGTGTAGTAATTTTGAACATACTCAATGCCTTGCTCCCTCGTGAAACCTTCAATTTTCATCCTTCTTTCAAACTCAGACAGCTCGATTTGGCACAGGCCAGACCTACAAGTTGCAAACACCACATAAGGTAACTTATTTTTGTGGCTTTGCTCAATCAAGTCTTTAATTATCTGCAATGTGGCCTTATTCCTGCACTCGTCAAGTCCATCTAATGCTATCAAGACCTTTATTTGCCTGTTTTCGATACTTTCTATGATAGCATCAATCTCATCATCAGGTGCTTTGATGTTTTGTCTGATTGCATCTAGAATTAGTTTTTTTGTAGATTTTCCTTGTGTTAACTTCAATGTCGAAACATTTATAATCACTATCAGATCCCACATCTTCTGTTTTTCTCCATTGTTTGTGCTCCACATGTAAGCATAGTATCGAATGAAGGAAGATTTCCCTGCACCAGGAGGTCCCTGTAGAATTGCAGTGTTTAGTGGTGGTTCACCAGGCTTCGCTGACAAGGCTTCATCAGCTATGATGTCCAATGGTTCCCTGTAAGATAAAGCAGAGAAAGACTGAAGCAAACCAAGTCAAATCAGGTTTTTTGAATGTATACTATGCTAAGTATACAATTTCATGATATACCAGCTATTTCTGATTGAATCACTGTAAGAATGATATCAAACTTATCAAGTAACACAATATCTACCCACCCAAGAACATATTTATGTTACTTACTTCAATTCTTCATCACCTTTAGCAACAATCTGGATGTACACTTTCTCCATGTTGTAAGGTCTGTTCAGTTCCTCAATGTCAAACAGGTGGCCCATCATCACATTTTTGTTGTAATATTGCCGGTGTTTTTCAATTCCTGTAAATACATACTAAATTTGAGTTTTATTCAGACAATGGCATAGGTGTGGTCTCTCGTTTAAAGTTGAGAGTGATTGACAAATTGATCATATCTATAATATAGTGTGACACACATTACCTCTTTCTCATTTTTCTCATTTTATTTGAAAGAAATTATGCATGACATCCATATTTGTATCCAAACAGGTTTGGGCTAAGACTGAAAGTTTGCTTTTAAAATTAAGACCGTAACAGTTTTTTTACAAAAGTAAAAAGAAATGATATCAAACAAAAAATGCTTGAAAATGATAAATGGATCATCTAAAGCTTCAAGATTTGCCCTTTTATAGAAAGCTTTTTCTGACATTAGAACTTTAGGATCTAATTCTTATACTAGAATAACAATTGTTCTAAAAGAAATACAATTTTGCAATATGATAACCATATATATGCAGAAGTATTACATGATAATTACATGCATGATTATAAAGATCTGTGTGCGAGGGATAAAGGGAAATGGATGTACAAGTGATTCTATGAAAATTGGCTGCACCAAATAACTGACTATGACAGAGTGGGTTACCTTACTGTATTTTGGCTAACCTGATGATGTACATGATGTGACCAGTTTTAACAAAATTAGTCAGATGTCACACAAGGCCACACTGAGATATGGTCAAAGTGTTTTAATGTTTTTTTTTAAATAGAGAATGCGATTTTTGCTTTACTTAAATTTACCATATTTGACTTAAACCCCAAAGCAAAATGTAATTGCCTCTAATCTTAACATAAAGTTGCATAACACTTCAGTCATAACACTTCTGTGCTCTGAGACAAAAGAGCCTCACTGTGTGCAATTTTTCTTAAATTTCTGCAGCTTGTCTGATGATATTTCTGAACCCGATCTTTCAGGTACCTGCCAAAAGAACCTAACTAGACAATAGCATCATCAGATTTAGAACCATTCCAAACATGCTCTGCCAACTACTGTCATATTAGGAAATGAAAAGCGTGATTGGTTTATAACCAACACATCCCTTTGTGGCCATACCTGCAGTACATTGATCAATGATTGCTTTCTCTTCAAACGGGAAGAGAAGGAGGATGGCAAGGCCAAAAAGATCACTGCAGCTGTTGGTCATTCCACACCCTATCCAATTTACAAATCTTTGCTGGGAGTGCCAACACAACAACAGGGATATGTCTACATCTAATAACCTCTGTGAGATCAGTAGGCAAAATTAATAAGCAGCTTCTCAATGTGAAGATTGTGCTGAAAAAGACCCAAGATAACTTGTGGGGACAAGAATGGGAGTTTGTTGAGTCATTTCTCACACCTTGTGTTCATCCAGTCAAGGATATCACACAGTATCATTGCTTTGTGTTCTCTGACCAGAACCCTGGATCTGGTTACCATCTGCTAATATGCAGACTTTATTTCTTTGAGCTAAATGATGCTGACCTGTGATCCCCATTTTGGGACTTTGTATGTTCAAATGAAACTAATAAAAAAATGTATATCAATCAGGCAAACTTAATTTACCGTTTTCCTTGTAAGTGAAATGACATTAGATCAGATTTGCATTTTCTAAAGTAGTTGCTCACCTCAATTTACCATAATTTACATTGTAACTTTTCATTAAATCTGTAAATATTGATATAATTTATGTCACTTTTACCTTGCTTCATACATTAAATAACTATTGAGCTTGATTAGGACATTGTTTGGATTCTAGGACAATTACCCCTGGGACAACTACACCTGGGACAACTAACCCCTAGGGCTATTACTCCCTTGGACTATTACCCCTAGGACTATTACCCCCATAGGACAACCACCCCTGGGACAACTACTCCTTAGGACAATTACCCCTATGGTAGGACAACTACCCCTCTAGATAGGACAATTACCCCTCTAGATAGGACAATTACCCCTATAGATAGGACAATTACCCCTTTAGGACAATTACCCCTACATATAGGACAACTACCCTCAATGGTAGGACAGCTACCCCTATGATAGTACAACTACCCCTTGATAGGACAATTACCCGTATTGGTAAGACAATTACCCCCATTGGTAGGACAACTACCCCCATTGATATGACCTGCCCTGGGTGTCCAGAGAATGAGGGAAATTGTCTTATCATAGGATTGCTTGTCCTTCCAATGGATGTAGTTGTTCTATCAATGGGGGTAGTTGTCCTACTAAAGGGGGTAATTGTCCTTGTAATTGTAATTGTGCATAGGGGTAATAGTCCTCAAGGATAGTTGTCCCAGGGGTAGTTGTCCTGTCACCCATTGTTGGTAGTTCTTTCCCCGTGGGGAAAGTGTGAGATTTTTTATTGAAATCGAAAGTAAAATGTGATTTTTTCATTATGCAAAAACCTTTTGCAGAACTGGTGAAAAGTTAAAATTTTGATTATATATTGATTATATTGTCAGTTATTTAAAATCAGGCCAGATAACAGCTAGTATATTTCATTGAGTGGCATGTGTTTGAGAATATGATTATGTAGCTTTTTATGATAAAAACCAAGAACACAATGTGTCCAAGAAACCTGTGGGCCATAACAAATAGCTTTTTCATGTCCTAAGACTATCGTGGCATTGTGATACTCTTAGCCTTCTATGTTACATCAAGATTTTGTTAGAGTTCAAGATATTATCACTTTCTCTCAGACTGACATGAGTACATTTTTTCCTCAAAATGCATGAATTTCTAAAATTTAGTAGTTAGAATAGTATAGAATGACTATGCCAATTTTCAGGCAGATTAGGCAATTGTATTTTTATGTTGGTAAGGTATTTCAGGAGTCCAGAAAACTTTTGTCAGTTTATAGTCTGTGCAGTCACTAGATTATCTATACTTCTGACCGAAAGCATCTCAGCAACTAAATATTGTAGGAAGATGTTTCATAACTCCTAAGCATGTTTGGTAAATTAGCTCTTCGTACTTAATACCTAACTACATTTTAACACCTGTGCAAAATTTGGCTTAAATTGCAAATAACAGGTCATATACACAGAAAGTCCGTAATTATTGCGTCTTTAAAAATTGCTATTTCCTTCATTTCATCTGAAGCACTGTGGTTCTGAATATCATAAGGCCTCCCCTTATATGGTGCCATTGGCCATCAGCATTGGTGTCAAATTATCAAATCATGGTTAATATTGATTGGCACGGCCATTGGCCCAGCTGTCAGCATGGCTGTCAGCACAGCTGGTGGGCCATTCTGACTGCACAAGAATGTATCATTACCTTTAGATAATGTTGAGATTGCTAGGGTATATTGACTGTATGTTGATTCTTGAATTAAAAGAGTACCTTTTTTCACTTTGATTGGCAATGGTGACTTTTCTTCTTGTGCTGTTCCTAACTGATTTGTTTTTGTTATCCTTTGATGGGGTGTATATGCAGGTGTATCATCATTATCTTGATAGGTTTCAGTCTGAAGACCAAGACGTCGTACAATATGGTCCTGGCCACTGTCACAAAGGGCCTTGAAAAAGCCATGAAGTTTCCAGATTGGTTTCTTTTGGAGTAAATCAAGGAGAGCTGATACCTGGTCAGGTATGATTTTGTCCTTCTGAAATAGTGATACATGAGATGAGAAGATACATTTAAACTAGAGGGTAATTAGGTATTTAAAGTATCATGTTTAAACTATCATTTTCAAAATTGATTAGGTCTATATTGTTCTCATATTATAAGGTCTGATATGTCATAAATTATGGCATATTGCATTTACAATTTTACCTGTATTCTTGCTTGATCTATGGTATCTACCACCTCAAGTTGATGTAGGTGATCCCACAGCTTTGACAGATCGATGTTCCTTGTCAAAGTCACACGATTGTTGTTTACAATTTGGGAAAATTGTGTGTTGTCTCGAAAAAGTTCTTCACTGCTGTCTTTCATCCACAGAGGTATCCCCTTGTGTGAAGATGTGACTTCAGGACTCACTTTCAAAGGTAAACCTTAATGATGAGAGATATTACTTTTAAGAATACCGCTTGTTCTTTAGGAAAACCTTAAACAGTGAACAAAGTGACATATTTTGACTTTCTATTGTTGATGGTCATAAATATTGAGAATTTTATCAAAAACTATATAGAAGATCATTGAAGGCATTGACTCCAGCTGTCTCTTATGATAAACTTTGTATGAAGTATAAACACATACCGCTATTGCTGGTGCATTGGGCTGGAAGGGGCTCTCCCACAGTCAATGATTGTAGCCTCTGATCCTCAGCAACCTGTCTTCCCTCTGAAACTGGAGATCGTTCCAGGTTCTTCTTTAGCTTTGTGGGAAAAGTATGCATTGGTACTTCAGATTTTCTTTTGATGTAGCAAGCTTGAATCCCAGTTTCATTCTCTTGTTCCACTGAAAAAGTTGGCTCTTGTCCATAAGCGATTGACATGGTTTGATTAATAGCTGGTTGGCTGATGTTAGCAGCTGGTTGGCTAGAGACTGCTGAGTACAGGAATCAGAATTCGACAATTAAGACATATATAATGTCCTGGTCACGTAATGACAAACGATAAAAATACAAAAAGAGCAAATCTAGAAACATGATTTGATTTTGAATGAACATTCGCTAATTATATTGTTCAAGAAGCACTTGGATTGTTTTTCAAACAATGTTTAGTACATTAATGCATATACTGTTCCACCAACATGCTAGTGTACTCTCCAACAGTTAAAGAAGAGTTTTTTCTTTAAATGAAATGACTTTTTAGGATATTTTGATGAATCATTATTGACAAGTAATTCAAGTTTCCTGGCCTACTTAGTAATGGAGAAATATATGGTCGAGACAGACACCAGATGACTATACCTTCAAACCAGGAAAGCTTTGGTTTATGATTCTTAAAAAAAATATATTTTCTAGACGTGTGAACATAGTTGGATGCCTATTTTAAGGGCATATATATAAAATTCTGTGCTTTTAGGATGATTCTATATGACAGTGAATACTCTTCAAGAATTTGCCTTAACTATAGCCATCAAGGTCTAGGAAACATTAAAATTTCCCCAATTCAAATTTTGGCATTCTATATCTCTGCAAAGTTAAAACAGTCGCTAAAATCAGAAAAACCAATGTGAAAAATAAGAGTTCAGGCAATACACCCACACATTGTAACAGGGTCATTAGATGGGTTGACATCTTGAGTACGTTGTATGGAAGTTGAAAAACACTCTGGTGTATATCCTCTCTTGTCCATTGCTGTGCCTGATGTTACCTGCATCCCATGAGCTGATCCAAAAGCTTGCTGTGACCCAGAAATGGATCCCTGCCAGCCACTTGCTGTGCTCTGATGAGTGTGTCCTCCTTGCCCAATTCTTGATCCACTGGCTGATCCAGAAATTGATTGCAGTGTAGCATTAAATTCAGGGATTCTCTGATTCTTCGTCATTGTTTCAGGTTGATTTCCTGTGTGTGATTGAGGAAAAGTGTTGTAAGTTCCTGCCAATGGCGAGGGATAACCTGCTTGCAAAGACCCCTGAACATTTTGTTCATTGTGTCCAATTCCAAAAGTGTTGATTACTACAGGATTTTGTCCTGGCATATTACAATTGAGATTCTGTCCTACGATGTTGGCTTGCATGCTGGAGTTGTTCTGCGTTCCTTGTGTAGGAACTGCAAAGAATCATTAAAGGCAGATGACAAAATTATTCCATTAAGTCTTTTACTCACTAAATCTATGATTTACTAAGTTTCTAATAAATTTTCTCTGCGAAGTAAGGGTGCTTGTCTCATTCAATTATGCTAAAGATTATCTAAATTAATTGAATTGTTTGTAAAATCAAGATATTTAACACTCAGATTCACAGAAGACAGCAAATTCTTACATAGTTGAGATGAAGGTGAGTTGAATTGATTATCCTGGGGTTCGCTGAATATTGGGGAGAGCCCAACGGGGGCTCCTGTAGTAATGTTATGTATCAAATCTGGCAAACATGACAAGTAGTTTTCCTTAGGTTCTCCGAGCATTTCACATGTCTCCAGAGCAGCTTGGGTGTACCGGCAGCCAGCATCAATGGGTCTTTCATGCCACCTTGTGCAGGAACTACAGTAAATGTTAATTTCCATGGTGGCTAAGAAAAGACTTTGCCATGTGCTGTCACTAGTACTTGGGAAACAGGAAGGAGGATCAATAGTGAGTTATTTCTTCCATGTTAAGATATTGTAGGTAGTCCATAGTCCATAGTCCATCATCCCCTTTAAAGTCTCAACACCTATCATCATCTGCAAACCAATATCAGATAGAGCTCCAGAGTTGTCTTCACCATACAGTTTTATGATTAGTTCATTATTGGATCAATTATCAGTCAATTTATGGTCATGGTTGGGTAACTAGCGTTTGTTTTTCTTACATAGCATTGTTTGTCATATAACTAGAAATTTACATTCAGAAATAAATTGTCATACTGAATGCTAATAGGGTTGACTATAATTATAGTGCATTGTCCGAGATAATTGCTGTTATTATTATTGTCTCTGATGGGTGCTAGTCGAGTGGTGAGCAAGTCCACGAGATGGGCACTCAATCCATAACATGAACAACGCTTAGCAGTACGGTAAGTTTATTGGTGGATATGGTGATGCGTACAGTTGCTCGTGATGGTAATAAGTTCCAAGGTATAACAGTTCCAGTTTAGGGTAGAGTAAGCTTCCTCCTTAGAGTCCGCCTAGTCTCACCTCCAGTCGACGTGCGGTAGTACTGTGTAAGTCACCAGATGTCCCTGTGGTTGTAAAGCTATCTAAAACCCCTTCGAATCTCCCGATCCGTATGATCCAAACGCTAATGGTCTCTCACCGTGTCTTACACTGCGCCCTTGCTTATAAAGCAGTCTGATATTGATTTTACCCCAAGCATTGGTCCTGGTGAGCATTGTCGTCAGGTATATTTACACCTACCAGCGGCACCTGCCATTACTAGATATTTTCATAAACTTTGAGCGTGTGGTGGGTGAAGCTGTGTTTAAGAGATCATAACTACGAATTAGGATCTGTTACAAAAAACTAAGACCACACGATGCATTCATGACGCTAAAATTATTTTTGGCCGCAGGAGGAATAAGAATCTCTCCGACCAACTGGTCCGAGCCTCAACTCGCACCGACATACCACAGGGTCACTACACTGACACTCACCCCTGTAATCGACCATCGTCGTGTAGATATTGCCCAAGACTCAACCTCACGGGCCACATTGTATCAACGACAACCGGCAAAAATTTCAATACAAAAATTAATATTAATTGCCAAAGTAGCAACTTAATTTACTTGATCAGCTGCGCTAACTGTAGCATTCAATATGTAGGTCAAACTAAAAATAGACTGATTACACGATTTCAAGGCCACTATTTTGATATCAAAAACAATAATGATACAACAGTCTCGAGACATTTCAATAAATGTCCAGACCACTCGCCCAATTTATTTGATGGGCTTATTATCTCCGTTCTAAGTTTCATAAAGTCGCCTGCTGATTCACCAAAAGGACAGACAGAACGGGACATTCAAGAAAGAAGATGGATAAACCGTTTGGCAACAGTTGTACCAAGGGGTCTTAATCTTATGGATTAAACTTTTAAACACAGCTTCACCCACCACACGCTCAAAATTAATTTCTCACGATAAGGGTAACTGTATTTAGCGAGACGCCGTAAACGCCCATTCAGGGCCACGGACAATACAATGTCCTACCACAACTATACACTACGCACTACCCATAACAACTGCAACCTCTTTTTCGGATTAACAGTGAAGTAAAAGTTTCAATTTTACTTGGGTAAATCATGCAAAAATTCTAAACATAAAAAGAAAGTGACCTGACTTGGAATATTCACATCAGCTCACTTTTAAAATTCACACCTGATGATTTGATTAATCAATGAAACCACTATCATGCCCACCAGAGACACTTAACTGTGCTAATATCTCCCTATTAACCTCCAACTGTCTCTTTTTCTTCTGAATACTAACTATCACAACAGACTCTTTTCTGTTGCTATGTTGCTAGGCAATTTGAGCTCCTAACAACAGAGTAACTTTTAGTAACCTAGCAACTTTGTGCTGTGGCCATGGCTACAACTCAAGTATCCATGACGTCATAAGCATGATGATGTAGCAATTCTGAATGTTTTGAACATTCATGTGGTAGTGTTGGTCGAGGTCGGCAGCATTTGCTCGCTTTTCCTCATATTTTCATAAACTAAGTAATTTAGAGAGATTCTTATTATTTTGTATTCAACTGGTGACCTTTACACTAATTCAATGATCATGCACAAAGTAACTGATTTAATCTCTACCTTTGTGCAATACCTCAAAATTGATATGACATATCTATACTCTAAAACATATTTTTTCTAAATATATTTATGTGAGAACTAGTATAAAATTATACACAACATATTCAAAATCAACAAATACTAAGCTATACGCTTAAAGTAGGTCTAACTACCCTCACAGGGTCCAGGTGGAGCCACCCTCCACCTGGAGCCTGACCAACCAATCAGGGTCCTGGAGGCCTCTGGAGGGAACTTGGAATGATCCACTCTAGGAAGTGAGGCTGGAGACACAGAGCTATGTTCATGTGAGTTTTCATGGGCCATCTCAACCCTACTCCAGTCTTCAACTCTTCATAAACAACATCCACAATTAGAAAGTACTACCACCAAAACTCTAAAGTACTTCAAAGTCATATACACAGAGCAGAATAGGCTTTAAAAGCTACAATATAGGACTCGGGATAAATGCTCAATTGTTTTTATTTTTTAATGATTCATACCTAGGTAAATCATAAAAGTATAATAAGGTACATTTATCTTGGAATGACAATTTCCTCTACCAATTTTGGCAGATGGATCAAGAGTATGATTAGGCTGACTCATCTATAGTTATACCTGCAATGATGGTCAGCTATATTAAGGTAAAGGGGTCCTACCTGATGCTGCCCTGGATCTTCTGAATCTTCTTACACTGTCAGCAATAACAAATGTTGAAGCCAAATATGAAACATACTTACAGAGATTTAAGGTGGATAGTTTTAAAGGTACTAAGGTGTTCAGCCATTTTTTTTATTGACCAGCCAAACTTCCTATACAATAATTTTTATCAAAGTTTATATAGAAGTAATTAAATAGAGACTGAAATGTCCATCTTTTACTGTTTGTGAAAGAAGTTACAGCATAAATAAGAAAATAACCTTCACCATTGGTTTCTATGGGAAAATGAGTTTCTATAAAATTACAAAAAAGACTTCCAGTTCAATTCCTACCAAACTCAGTATATAACAAGCATTTAGGCAATTACACAGATACTAAGAGAGTACTTAGTTCATTTACCATTTGTGAGATTAGTTCTAGTGAATAAACTTAAAAATGTGAGCATTTGAGTACTATTTCCTTGGATTAAGTAATATGACTCCACTCAAAGAAACATTGTGTGCATTGTACTCTCTTCAGTATCCAAATACCTATAATAGCATTTAGATTATTTTAAAAACAGAATTTCTTTTAGTTCTTCACATGCCTCCCAGTTGCCACTCTGAATGGTAGTACCTTTAAGCCACTTGGAATATTTGTGCAATATTGACCAATGGAATTGATGGATAGGTTAATTGTATACTAAACTTGAATTAGAATTAAAAGTGTGGAGGAGATACCAAACTCGACAAGCACAAATGGATGGACGACTTGATGATATTTATTACTTTAGTAGACAGGTAGCACAATGATCAACATGTTTCGACTGTTTGAAAGTCTTCGTCAGGATGAGTGAAAAACCAAAATTCGTTGGGGTATATCCGGTCAACGGTGTGGAAATAACACGGTGGTTAACAGTGTGGAAAATTTCAAAGTGTAGAATCTACAGTGTGAGAATCCAAAGTTTGGAAGTGTTGATATTTACTCAATTAAAACATGTAGAAGTGTCCAGTTTTCGTGTTAATTATTCAATAAAAGATTAATACTTGGGTTTCGACACCCGTTAGTGTAAGATATAGTAATAAAATTAATGTCCATCCGCTTCTTAAAACTTGAATTAATATCTGACTCTGTTACATCTGTGATCCCTGAGTAAAAAATGGCTGTTCTTACATTCTTTATGTTCAAAGAATATTTCTAAATAACTATCATAACCAGCAAAAAGAATTTAATAGCTAATCATAATGTTTTATACAAAGTAAGATGTAGCTGTGTAAAATCTAGGTATATTCAATATCTGAAATGTTGCAAGATGATTTATACTTGTACATGAAATGTACTTCTGATAATATAATTCTGGACGTATTCATTAAACTTTAGAGCAATCATAGCAAACACAATATGTTTAACCATTTAATGACGGCACCAACATGGATTTTACCAAAGAAAGAGGTATTAGAATTTTTCATTCACAAATTTTGCCTATTTAGACTTATATACTAAGATAAAGTTTCATATCAAAATGTAGTCCATTATTACCGGATTTAAACAATATATTTTTGTCTTCAATTTTGGTTGCCATGGTAAGCATATATAGAACGTTTATGCTAATAATCAGATGTCCTAAATATTCACCATTTTTTGACCATTTTTTGAAAAAATACCCCAAAATCATAATAAATATTATTTTTTGAGAGAATTTTTCAATTAGAAAGTTGTGGTCCTCATCATTTCCTATCATTTGATACCAAAGTCTAATATGTATTTTCATTTTTTAAAGTATCTTATGTGTAAAACTGTAGGGATCATTCCCGCTCAAAAAATCCTGAATTTGCCATTATTGACAGTTATTTATAGCTAAATATGTCAATAAATTGCCATAAATTCAAGTAATTAAGGAACAGTTATCTAAATTATCATTGTGAATAGTCTACTGAACTGTAATTGACTAATTTTTAACGCTTTGATAAAATTGATGAAGAACCCTATGAAATACAGGGAAAAATTTCTAAGACCTCCAATTTTAGGGGTGGCCATCTTAAATAAGGATCAAAGTGGCTGATTTATATTTACTGTCAGAAAAAGGTGGCTAGTATTATTGTATCAGTGATCTAAAGAAAGTGAATACATAAATCAATTTAAGAATAAAAATGTTTACATATTTTAGTGTTATACGTATTGAAATACTTTAAAATGAAAAAAATTATATATATATATAAATTTGAAAAAAAGGTTAATAACATATTTTTTTCAGAACAATAACGAGGGCACTGTTAATAAGATATCAAAATTGCTCATGTTGAGGCCCACCAAAGCTCCATAAAATTCATATTGGATATTTATGAAGAAAAATCAACATTTCAACATTGAAATTAAATAAATTGTAGGTCAAACTATGACCATCGATCATATGTGATCGATTTCCTATGGAGCCGTCACTAAAGGGCTAAGCTCTAATTATGTTAACCTTTCCCAGGCCCATTTAACCCTGCTCATGCAAAAAAGAAAAAAAGATAAAGTCTGGGGGTGCTAGTGCTGATACCTCTTAGAGAGAGGAGCCAGTGAAATTTCAATTCTTGTTCTTTTACACTTTATATGTTAGATTGGTTTCCTCTTTAGAGGTTTGCCAATTATCTATGACAATAATTAAATCCTTCATGTGACAGTTGTGATGTAAATTTAAGGAACATATATAAGAGTCCTCTGATCCTGAGGAAAACACAAATCTGTGTGTGACGTCACACAAAAGACGTTATTTTCAAAATTTGAAATTAAGATAATCTTTAAAAAAACTCAAGGTTGCCTTTTGTTGCCATAACTTATTTTGTTTTATGATTTTAAACGTTTTAGGAATGAAAAAATAGAATCATGATCATCAGATTGTATTATTTTTGCATCTTAAAAGTTGCATCTGATCTGTATGTGACGTCACACAGGTGGGGGCCTGTAACTCTAGGGTTTGTTTGTGTGCTTGTTGTTGCTTGGCTCACTTGGACTCTCCCAAATGCCCTGTTCTGATTGGACCAGGGGTGTCTGCGGATTGGTCTACTCCCTTATGGGGGGTGACAGGTACTAAGAAAATTAGTGTCATGGGGATCCACTAGGTGGCCGTACTGTGCTGTAAGGAGACAGCAAATACTTTAGTACTCCTTAGGTTCTTGTGGCCTGTAGTTCACAAAGCGGTTTCGGGGTATCGTTCCTCATCAGGCACCATTCTTGGCTTTACTACCATTTGAGTATATATATGCATCTTGTACATTTACTTGTCATTGTCTTGTGCACATTTTTTTTTTGGATAAATTACAATTTATTATCAATTTCATTATCCCACACCCTCACTTCAGTTGGAGTCTGGATAGATGCGGGGATTTAATACAGGGATGTAAAAGTATTTCCCATGATAGACCTAAATCTATCATTGTGAAAAGAATTTACTAGAAGTAATAATGTTATTTTTAAAAATGGCATGTTTTACGTGGACATGTGATAAAGTCATATATCATCATGTAACACATTATCATAGGAATTGGAAAATATTTATAATTTTTATTAATTTTGGTTGCCATTGTTACCATTGAATGCTGTAATGGGCAGTCAAATTTCCAGAAAAATGACTATTTTAGAGCCCTATTTCTTCAAACTTACTAAAAAAGGGGAATAAATATTGACTTTATCGAAAAAGGTTAAACTATAAAGTTTCTGTCATTTGATGCTAAATCAAACGTGATTTCTGCATTCTTCATAATTATGTCTCTCATATAGTGATTTCATGGGACATTCATGATACTGTATGTTATCAAATCGATTAAAAACACAATTAAATCTTGAAAAAAAAACATGACTGGAAGGGAACCACAGGCCCAGAGAGGGACCCACAGGGCCAGGAGGAGAGGTACATGGCAGAAAGGGGACATGCAAGGCTGAGATGGCATCCCCAGGGCTAGAAGGGGAGGCACAAGGCTGAAAGGGGGAGCATAGGGCCAGGAGGGAGGCAGAGTGCTGGAAGGGGGTGCGCAGGGCAGGAAGGGAAAACACAGGGCCAGGAGGGGAGACATAGGGCCGGGAGAGGAGGCACAGGGCCCAGGAGGGGAGGCAAAGGGCTGGGAGGGGACACACATGACCAAGAGGGTATAACAGCTGTGAAGAAAGCCACAGGGCCAGGAAGGGACCAACAGCACCGGAAGGGGTGCTTAGGGCCAGTAGGGAGGCACAGGCTGGAAGGGTAGGCACAGGGTCAGCAGGGAGGCACAGGGTTGGCACAGGGCTAGCGGGGAACCACAGGGCCAGGAGGCGAGGCACAGGGTAAGGAAGGGACCCACAGGGCTGGGGGGTGAGGCACAGGGCCAGGAGGGGAGACACAGGGCTAGGAGGGGAGGCACTGAGCTGGGAGAGAAGGCACAGGGCCTGGAAGGGGGCACAGGGCCTGGGGAGGGATGTTATACGTAAAGGGCTGTGACGGTAGGCAAAGGGCCCAAAGAGTAGGCACAGGGCCGGGTAGCAATCAGCAGGGTCAGGAGGGAAGGCACAGGACTTGGAGAGGATGCACAGGGCTTGAAGGTGAGGGGGCGAGGAGGAGATACACAAGAGATACACAGACCAATAGGGCCAGGAAGGGAATGTAAAGGGTGGGGAGGGGAGCCCAAGGTTGTTCTACCTTTCCTTTTAGCGTTGTTTCTCATTTTTTCTCTTTTTCTTTCTTTTCTTTCTTTTTGGATGGTGGGGACCAAGGGACATCTGCCACCCCGTCCCTGTGAATCCACCAATGTGCACGTGGGACCATATATATTGTAGATTAAAATTTGGCTCATAGGCTGAAAACTAAAGCACTGTGCAAGAAATGTCATGTCCCACGCTGCACCCCCCTACCCCTTGATCCACCCCTGGACTTTAAGGCATTGTGGTCAATGTATCAGACTTCTAACAATGTCATGATTCTGGGATACTTACTTTTAACCAGTAATGGCTCCCGTGGAAGCTGCTGCTGGAGTTATTCCCAACATAGCCCTGTAGGAAATAACATGTGGTTCTCAGGTTTGGGAAGCCCTGCTTCCAACTAGGTCAGGGAGAACTTCTTGTTACTTCCCCTGGACCAGACCTGTATTCAATTACACTATAACACCACACCTTGCCGCATAACTCCACACATACCCTCTCTGATGTCCTGACTTGTAAATTGAATTTGTTTTGAGTAGTATCCTTCTCTTTGTGTGGAGTAAACAGTATTTGATTCACAGCTTCCATTCCATGTTTGTGGATTTAGAGGCCATTTTTGGCAGTATTGCAAAAGGTCAGGGCTTTTTATTCTCCTTTTTTGATAATTTCTTAATATTAGACCTCATAAAGGACAGTAATTTGATATGATAATGTGTTATTTTCTGAACACTTTATGAGGAATATATAAAAAATTTCCTATGAGCCCTAACCCGGCGAAACCACAATATGAAAACCGTGCACATGGTTGTAAATTAATTTGGATTATTAGTGTAATTTCTCTTTTTTCTTTTAGTCTATATTAATAAAATAAATTACTAATTTGGATGACATACACACAGAGGCAATGGAAAGATCCATGAACCAGAAAAGTGAACTGACCAATAGAAATAGAGTTCACAAAACAACTAGGTCAAATAACAAAATCTGACCAATCAGAGCACAGGACATGTCCCACACTTGGGACTATGGGATATCCAGCGACCAAAGTGGAGGGAAATTTGAGCTAGCTTGTTCATTGTGGTCTTGACTAGGGAACCCCTGTGCCTCGTCCCCACACACCTTTTTATTGTCCTTTGTTAGGAGAATGAATAAGGGTAACCATTGGAAACCAGAAAAATCAGTCAACACATTAACATACATATATTGCTATTCTGTGGTTACTATACAGACGTGTCATAATCAGCAGTAGTCACTATATTGACATAGTTCATAACTACAGATACATTGTACAATCCTCACATGGAGGTTTTTGTCACATTTTGGAATGCAAGTGCTAAAGGCAACTGTAATTTCCAAACATTGACAAGCGAACCTCACTTCAATATGTATTGATGTTGAGCACTATTATTTACAGGGACAGATCCAGCTAGACTTTTAAAAAGGAGGGCACCTTTATGTAGAGATTTGAGGCACGCCCTTTTGAGGCTAGGATTTTCTAAATTTGGCAAAAATTAGGGGAGGCGTATGCCTAAGGGGACCCCTTCTAAATCCGTCCCTTATATATGTAGGCTTGAGTCTAACTGATCCAACTCTAAATCAGGATGCTGGTTTGATGTCTGTATAAACACACCTTTGTGACACTCCTCTGTAAAACTTTGTAACACTGTGTCTCTGCTAAGAAAGCCTATGTTAAAAAAATTATCAGCTCTCTGACAATAAACCGCTCCAGTAGTGGATCTGGGGGGAGGGGCAAAAGGTGCAGTTGTCCCTGCCCAACTCCCCCCCCCCCCCCCCAGCAGACTGATTGGATTTTTTTTTAAATAGTTGTTGATTTGTATAATATGAACATCTTTCATCATTATTAAAAACAATGATAATGAACCTGCAGCTGTGCCTTCATACTGTCCGAGAATCTGAGTGATAGGTTAAGTTATTGAACAAAGGTTCGATCAATGTGATGAGGTTTGGAATCTAGGTGGAAGCTACATCAAATTTATGTTTTTAGCATAAAGCTTTTTGTATTTCTAAGGATATTGCGCCGATAGGCCTACTAGCCATCTCTTTTAACCACCCCACCACGCAGCGGCCCATGACCCGGCTGGGCCGTGGCCTGGAGAAGTTATGCCGTAGTCACTTGGCATGGTTGATTACGACAGCCCTGCTGAACCTTTTTAAAGAAGGGTAATAAATAGTAATTCTTGCTCTACTTTTGCATAATAAATTACAATAAATAATGGTATTCTACCATTTATTACAATTAGATTCGAAGGTATCTGCAGCCAGTCATGGAGTTGATGTGTTTCTATGCTGGAAAACAAATTTCCAAATGTTGGCAACAGCAAATTCTGGCAGCTTTATAATTTGTGACGTTTCGCTGTGAACGTCAGGACTACTTATGTACGTTCGGGTTGCTACACTATGTATCCCTAACAACAGCCAGGGAAACAACCTGCGACGTTGAAGAACCAGACGAAAGAATTTTACTTGTATTTTGTCAATTTCCAACGGATTTACATGCTTATTTTTTTTAAATTAACGAGAAACTAGCATTGTCTATACAATAACGGTATATAATTGTCAGGAAAGTATTGAAAATTTGTAAAAAAAATATTTTTAAAAAAAGCAGTAAACATGATAATGTCCTTCCGACAACGTAGCAACAGCCTAGCAACATCCAGGCGTGAGTCTCAGGATTTAGACAGCTGTCAATCATGTAGGCCTAGCCAAAAAATTTTGCCGGGGAACACCAATTAGGTATTTGTTAAGCTTTAATTATGTTTGACAGCTTATGCCCAGTCAAGGTTGCCATGAAAAAAAATCAGATTCACATAATTACCCTATTTCAACGGTAATAGGCCTAATATGACACTGAAAACTGGGAAATTTATTTTTTTGCGCGGGAACACTCGCTGTTCCGCCTATAAAACCCCAACCAGATGCCAGGGGGCGCTCCGACCTGTGATGTCATGGTCACCAGCTTTGATCTCTTTGTTTACCAGCCCCCGGCAGCGACAACACTTGAACTTTAAAAGTTTACAGATTTTTCATGTCTTTCTGTTATTAACCCTTTGCTGACGGCACCAAAATGGATTTTATCAAAGATAATGAGCATATACAATTTTGTTTTTGATTTTTGATATTCTGTCAGGGGGTTTTATCAGAAAGTTTTATATCATCATATGGGAAATTATCACAGGGTTTAGAAAATATATTTAGATGTTTGATTTTGGTTGCCATGGTAACTATAGAATGATTTAAATAGTAATGAAATTTCTCAAAAAATGCACATTTTAAAGTCAATTTTTCAAAAAATGCCCAAAAATATAAATAAATATTGATTTTAGATAGAAAAATCCAATTACAAAGTTGTTCTCTAGGTAATTTCCAATCATTTGATACCACTTGTTTTATAGTCATAAATATTTTTCAAGTACTTATGTTAACAGGATGTCAGGCATGTTATGCTCCAAAAATGGTGGAATTTCCATAATTTTCCAGTAAATCATAATAAAATACAAAAATAAATCTTATTAAAATAATGAAAATGCAAATTGTGACAGAAAAATATTAAGAAATATCATTGAGGTCAATTCACTGAATGGTTGTACACTATTTTATATGATTTGAATATCAAAGTTAAAGCACATTATGAAAATTATGATCAAAACTGTGACATGTGTGATCCAATGGGCGGCCATCTTGAATTTGCATGAAAATTGCTGGTCTTTGAGCCATTTTTCAGAATAAGAGAGTTGAATTATTACAAAATCAAACTACAAAAATGCATGTAAAAGAGTTTCAAGTTTATAAGATATATACCTATGAAACTTGTGAGCAAGCTACCATCATCTAAAAAGAAAAATATATATTTTGAATTAATATCAAAGCTTTTTAATCTTAAATACTTAATCTTTTATGTGTGAATAAAGGTGGCTCTATAAATAACATGGCAAATTTTCTTAATGTACCATCAATCAAAATGTCATGAAAATAATATTTGAGTATTCATGAGCAGAATGGGCCTCAATGATGTTGTATCGTGACATATAGTATATACATTTCAAAAATTAACATTGGCATATGAAAATTATAGAAATTAGAGCCCAATTAATGACCATCGATCATATATGATCGATTTCCTTTGGGGCCGTCAGGAAGGGGTTAAACACAGCCTTATTGGTCTACCTGTTTCGCCAACCCCATCTTCTTTCTCATTATTCCATCCTAACTTATATTACCATGACTGAACTTATCTACCTAGTGTTCCTTACAGCCTGGGGGATCAGAGTCTTATGGGTGATTAATTTTTTTGCGGGATGATTACCCAATGTTCTTGTTAACAAAGACACAAATATTGCAATTATTTTTCACCGGAGCACATTTGTATAAAGAAAAACTTCTGCATATACAAGTATACAATCTATTTGCTTAGAGTCAAGCTTATGTATCAGACACAACTTCTGACATAGTCCTATTGATCTAGGTCATGGTGGTGTATAGCAGACTTGTATAGAAGTTTCATGCCCTGGTTCACTGTGTAGATGTACACTAATAAAAAGAGAAGAGCGGGGGCCGCCGATGGTGGTCGTGCAATCAACAGGAGATCTTCATTGACTCTAAGGGTATGTGAGACACCATACTTTACCCGTCAGTCACACAGGTCTATTTTATTTTATCAGAATATTCAACATATATGTGAGTGTAGACCTCACTAGCTCTCGGTTACAGTCCCCTGCTTCTACCTGTAGTCTCACTGATCGTGGACATACAAGTATACATATCTCCTGTTTCTTCTTTTACAATAAATGTTGGCCCAAGTGGGAACATATATCTTTTACTACTAATGATATTCCTGAAGGGGGAGAGAAATTTGATTAAAATATTACAGGTGGTCTTCACTAGAAAAAATATGTTTCTATGATAGGGCAGGCCTGTAAATTGGCCCTGCTGACCACCGTGCCCTGACTGCGTACCTCTTTTCTCTTCCTAAAATAGCCATGAAATGCTTAGGTCATACCGTGGCATACCAACTAAAGAAAAAGGGAGGTCAGGGTCCCTAAATCCTTAACGTACACATTTTTTAAAAATCAAGTACAGCAAAATCCAGAGAAAAGACATCAAAAGTGGTGATCAAATGATTACAAAAGAATACTATCATTTATTGAGTTTTACATTATGACTTGGGGCATAAAATGGCATGGGGACATGATAATACCTTGTGATTCACAGGGAACCTACCTCAATGGCTTCAGAAATAGGAAAGAGAACAGGTCAATGGAAACGGTGTATGATTTTCCAAAAACTCTCTATGACTCACATGGATATTAATGTGATTGGGAGAATATGTTATAAAAGATTATTTTAAGAAGCAAATGGTAAAAGCTGATGACATTACGAGTTATGTTTACACCTACACAAGTGAATTAATAGGTTTAAACTAATTATGTTAACTTGATTCTGCAAGTATTGCACAAGTCACAAATTTTCTTTTACCAAATATCTTATTGTGATGTATACTTAGTTTTAATCTTTTTCATAACTATATAAAATGACAATCCCATGTTAATAGTACATTCACTGAAGTTAGAAATATTATGCACTGACAAAAACAATGCGAAGAATTCCCCAAATGAAAAAACATGTGCCGGGTAACCTTATTGCAGTACTTATTGTCCCTAAAATAAGCATATAATATCTAATGCAGAAAAATGAGGGGCCCTTGATGGAGGGGGTTGTAATGTCACATGTCAAATTTAAGCCTCAAAAACAGCCATGTCGCTGTGTCAAATTTAGGGGTCTAGGGCCATTGATTAGGACAGAATGATTTATTTTATTGTAGTGTAAACATATATGAGAAAAAATATTAGATAATATTAAAATTAATGAGGAAATGCAATTAGATAGAACAACATGACGTAAGTAATTTATAAATGATTGTTGTGTAAAATGAGGGTGCATTAGCAATACGTTGGGACACATAAAAGGAGGCACAATCTTTTATGAAAATCACAATACCAATTCTCCTCTGAAAAGTTCCGCCCCGTAGAGTGGATACCTGTGTTCATTTTAGGTTGGCAGGGTGCCAGGCATTGATTCTGAGTATAGTACCATATGTTAGGGACAATGTGATTACAAAGGGTATTCCAAAAGACCTTGGCTATTTAAGGTCATTTGACAAAATAACTCTCTGATATCTAACCCCTTTACACTAACAGTCAATCTCCATCTGCAGTCAGGGGATCCGAATGGGGTGTTCACATGAGGTCACTTACTGCTGTGGTACCCCAAGATGCCACCTGACTTATCTAAAAAATATCTTACCTTTGTGGTATGTACTGTATTCTGTAAGCTGCCCAGCGGTTTGGTTGTTATGAAGAAATCAGTCTTGATTGCGTCTTAACATCCATATTGTAAACGTTAGCTCCTTCCTTCAGACAGCAACCGTGAAGTGTATCTTAATATCCAATCGTATGTAGCTATAAATGATAGTGTATGGTGACAACGTTTGTGGTTGGGACTCATACAAATTGTAAGCCTACTTCCTGCGTCACCTGGATACTTTAGAGTGAGTGTTGGGTGTTTTACGCTGTACCGACAGCTAAGGTCATTTTCACGGTGACCTGGATACTTTAGAGTATTCATACCAACTGAAATTCGGTTGTATTGAATGCTTAGTGTACAAAGGAGAATTCTGAAGTTTTAAACTTCCTTTATATGAATACATGACTATTTTCTAGCCATCTCAGCAAAATATACTATGAGCAATAATGCCACATAATGAGACAATCGCGCCATTTGTTCACGCGCACATGGGCCGCGCAGCCTGTAGTATGGGTGGGCAGTGGAGCGTGACGACCAGTAACTCTGCTTAGGTGGCTGTGGAAGTGGGGGGAGGTGCAGTGCAGGAATGAGTGTAACTTTGTTAATATTGATCCAATCTTTATACAGAAAGCAGTACCAGAATCCTCATGATGTAGGGAACAATATTAGGATATAATACTTCAGGATATTTTGTATTTTGATAGGTATAGGGACCATTAAAGCAAATAGACCTGGTGAGTTAATTTCAGACTTAGAGGTAGATAATCAATTTTTCTGGCAAAATTCACGTGGTGACCCCATGTTTTCTTTGCTGAAAATGAAAGCTAACAGTCTGATGTACATTATGTGTCATTGTTATTTATTTTTCAACTTTGAATTTTTGTGTGTGAACTTTCTTGTCTGAAAATTAATTTTTCTATTAAATTGATTTGCAATGAAAATAAATTAAAATGCAGTAAAAAAACACATTTTTTTTCAAGGAAATACATAAAGTCTGTGAACACATGTCCTAGCTTAAGATTCAAGTGATTAGATTGTTTATTCGAGGATTAGCATGAAAGTTTTCGCGAAAACTGTATGCCTATATATGGCTCTCCAAAACCTTAATTTTGAAGGAATTATGCCCATATTACCCTACCTGTAGAACAAAAGTTAGCACGGTGACCCCCTAATTTTTTTCCATTTTTGGACTCTAAACATATTTATCTGGTATTTCTCTGAGTTTCAAGAAAATCTCAACTTTAGATCTATAATGGCGCCATTGCCCTTAACAATGGCATGATTTACACTTGCAATCAGTATTATGATAACAATTCAGTTTTTACTTCAGAGGGTTCCTCGCACTCAAACTGACCAGTTACAAATTTTTGTGTATTTTAGTTCACTTAATGGATCTAAAATAATGTCAAGATATCAGCTAATTATTCAGGAGAAAAAGGATTTGATAATTCCCTCAATTCTTGGCTTTGAAGTACACCCCTTGCTATGTGAAAAAATAATAGGAATTTCCTTTCAAAATAACTCTAAACTCCCACGTTGACAGATCAAGCTTTATTATGACTTAGGTACATTTCTAACAACAGTAGGAGAGTCACACTGACCTGTCCTCATTCCCTTTTTCATAGACCGATCTCCTGGGCTCTGTAAGAGTGGTCCCCATGTCCAATAGTAGTGATTGGAAATAGTACCAAATATCATTTTCCCTTCATTCTATTAATCAATGGAATTAAGCTAAATGAAAACTAAATTTGTTATATGGAAACTGAAAAGAACTAGCTTAACCATTAGTTGATTCTCTGTGTGTGTACTTTAAAAAAATGACAATATATCTGTGGGTGTAGTCCTCACTAGCTCTAGGTCACAGCCTGCTGTTTCCATATGTACCTCCATAGATCAGGCACACAGGCATTCAGATCTCCTCATTTCATGTTTTATAATAAACGTTATTCAAAATTGAGAAAAAAAACTTTTTTTATTGATTTTATATATTCATGAAGCACTAAAGAAAATTTATCACGAAAAATAATTAATGGTCTCATTGGGTAGAATTCATGATGGGGGAGGCCTCAGACAAAATCCTGTTGACCATGATGCCCTTTTTGATTGACCCCTGTCTCCTTCTTAAAATATCCATAAAGTGCTTAGGTCATACAGCCACATAGAGTTATAGAGAGATAGGTGTGTAGGTCCCTAAACCTAGCCTATGAAACAAAAGTTAGTTTGATTTTTCTAAATGTAATACACCATATGTCCAGCAACAAAACATGAAAAGTGGTTTCAAATGATTAAAGGGGAGACACAACCTCTCCCTTTAAATGATTACTTGGGAAATGAAATTGCAAGAGAACATGATACTGCCTTACAGTTGACAATAAACACAGGGAACCTACTTCAATGGCCCCAAAATCAGGAATGTGAATGTGGTAATTGAATGTATGTGTGTGTTACAAAAACCCTCTCTAGGCTTGCGTGGGTGTGAATGTGACCGGAAAGCCACTTCTAGGTACATTTTATGAAGCAAATAGTAGAAGCTGATGATATCTCATGTCACGTTCCTATAAACGTGAGTGAATACGTAGGTTTGAATTTCACCACAGTAACTTGAATGGAAATGTAAACATATCCACACGTCATGTTGATTTCAAATGTTGACCAATATTAAAATTGTGGAACCAAATCTTTCATTGTGAAATATACATAGTTTCAGCAACATACTTAGTTTGAGCAGTATCTAATGTGCATGCTATCATCCTAAGTTTATAGTACATTCATTTAGATTATACCCAATACAGACTGAGGGGCCGGGGCAACAAGCAATAATTATTTCCCTGAGTCGGAGCGCATTTGATGCATTTAAACGTTACACAAGAGGTACCACTTAAAATGTTGAAATGATTAATTGCAACTAAACGATGAGCACTTATGCTTTCTCACTTAAAACTAGATTGAATATTTGTCACCATATGTGCTGCATCACTTGGATATTTTAGATTATTTATACCAAACAAAATCAGATAGTATTTAATGCTTAGTATGCAAGAGTAAGCGTCTTTCAATTCTTTTGTTGCCATATCTGTCTACAGCCAGAGGAACAGGAACCTTTCGTGTCCTTTCTGAATGGGTATTTATAGTTTGTAGTCTGGATTTCCTACTTTATTGAACTGGTATACCTTGTTCACTTTAGCTATAAAAAGTATCTATGCTAGATGACTCAGCCTGTTTAAAGGCCTTCCTTTACATATGTACACACCAAAGGGAGGTGGGGTCTGAGATTTTAGAAAATTTGTGTACGTACTAAATTGATTAGATATTTATTTGATATAATGAAAATAAAGTTTATGTTTCATATGAGTTAGAAAAGAGGGATTTAGGGTTTTACAATCACCAGACATCAATTGCATTGCTTTCTTCAATCACATTAACCTTTGGTAGCTATCTATTTCTTTAGTGATTCTGCAGTTTTGCAGTTGCAGTATTTGTTGGACTAGGTGTGGGACGTGGCAGACTGTCCGATGGAAAAACAACCCAGGCAGGTGAAAATATTTCACATTGGGTACCTTTTTCTTGTGTGTGATTTTCATTGGTGAGTGAGGAATTGCAGATGGCAGGCGTTGATATCAGGGATTTTTATTGGTCCTTGTCTGCCACTGGCAGTGGTGGCAGGGTCAGCGTTAGGTCTGCCATTGCCTGTGTGCACATTGTCTGGTTTGGTGAGTGGTGTGGGGATAGGGGGTTGGGGTGGGAAGGGATGGTATATGTGAGGGTGGGTGTTGGAGGGGGAGAACCAATGTGCACTTTCATTTCTCGTAATGAGATAGTATCAGAGAAAATTAAGCGATGTGGTGCGGTTCCGGTAGATAAGTATGCTAAAAAAAGATTATGTTTCAGTAAGGTGGTAAGGTTATGATAGACATGGGCCAATCAAGGATTTGTTTGGGGGGACAGGGACTAAGATTGAAAAAAATGGTAAGTAGTATGTAAGGTTGTGTACTACTTACATGTAGAGGGTGTGGGAGAATCTCCCTTCCATTGGGATTGTATAGGGATCCACCCATAGGGAAATTTTGAGACCTACCTATCAATAATGAAATCTGGGACACCCTGAGTGAATTTATATATATATATATATATATATATAGATATATCAATGGAGGAGAATAACCTCTCATTAATAATATACAAAAAGGTTATATAATAAGGTTCAAGACAAGGAGGACAAGGTTGGCAGTTATATATTTGGCGGTTATTCTTTTTATTAACAATTACATGGTACTGGTAAGTGGTATCGCAGTGCCCTCTACATGGAGAAAAAAAGGAATGTGTCCATTTCTGGTAGGTCCTGGTAGTCAATAGCATCCTAGGCCACATCCTAAAATGTCACTTCTAATAACCTCTGACCTCCTACTGGGTGACCTGCTTTGTGCTGTTCCCACTGAGTCAGTTTATAAATGTATTCTACTGGTAACCATCCATGGATATAATATTATATGCCAGATTCCTAGCACTAGAGGTCCCTGCCCATTGGGACTCACTGATCCACTCTTCTCAGCTACCTGTAGCATTGATCACAAGTTCTGTCATTATCCTCAGTTATACATTGTTTTTACATGTTGAATGACTGACCTGTTGCTGGCTTTTGCAGCAAAAGCCTCTGTTAGTATTGATATATATATATATATATATATATAATATTATATACCCAGATTATACTGTTAGTGCCATGTTTTTTTATATAGTGGATCTGTTGGTTCCTCCTTTACAGTCAGTCCAGCTGTCAAATTCAGTTACTGGAACAAAACAGATAACCCAGGCACGGATTTAGGGGGGCGTGCCAGGCATGCACCCCCTTTTTTTGGGCCAATTTTTTTTCAATGTAAAATTCCTCCCCAAGGGGGGTGAGGGCGAAAACTTGGCTATACCACGCCCCCCCCCCCCCTTTTTTTTCAAAATCCTGGATCCGCCCATGTAACCTGATATGCAGGCACAAATTTAGGCAACTGTGCAGGGTGGCTTCCGTCCAAATCATTCCACTATAGACACCGCAACGAAATTTACGCAGGATATATATGAAAATATGAATTCCGGCCAATTAACTACAGCATTATATATAGACCTGAAGAAGGCCTTTGATACTGTTAACCACGCTATATTAATTAAAAAACTTAGGAAAATAGGAATAAGTAATAAATTATGTCTTTGGTTTGAAAACTACTTACAGAATAGGTCTCAGGTTACAGTCGCCAATAATATAACATCATCTATGGTCCGCATCTCATCTGGAGTACCCCAAGGCTCAGTTGTCGGCCCAACTCTCTTTCTCATATATATTAACGACATGAAATGGTCTCTGACCCATAGTTTCCATCATCTGTATGCTGATGACACTGTCTTATACTACTCGCACCCGGATATAAAAACAATGATTAATAACTTTCAAGTGGACGTTGATAATTACTATCAATGGTGCTTGCAGAACAAACTCACTATTAATATCAAGAAAACTAAGTATGTGGTATATGGTACCCAGGGCCGTTTGAAAAATGCAGATAACCTTATACTAAGGGTTGGTGCGGACCAGGTTAAGAGAGAAATTTGTTATAAATACCTTGGTATTTTTCTGGATTCAAAACTGTCATTTAATACTCACATTGATTATTGTATAAAAATGGTGAGTCATAAAATATTTTTACTGTCGAAAATTAGGTGGCTGCTGGATAGGAATACTTCTCTAACAATTTATAAAACTATGATCGCCCCTTTTATGGACTATGGAAATGTTATATATTTTGGAGGTACAATCTCTAAGATTCAAAAACTACAAAGACAACAAAATCGTGCTCTGAGAATTTGTTTATTAAACTATGATAAAATTCACATAAGCGGATTACACAGGGAACTTGGTTGTGCAACAATCCAAACAAGGTACGAGTGTGCCATGAACAAATATATGTACCTCCAACAAACTAACAGGAAATATGTTATCCATCGACCAATACGTACTCGTAGACATGCAGGTGTTGTCTTTGAGACTAGCTTTCCTACCATTGAAAAATTAAAAAAACACCAATGTATGGAGGTTGTGTTCTCTGGAATCAGTTGCACGCTGATGACAGAAATATTATTAATTATGAACTCTTTAAAAACAATAGGAAAATCGTGGTACGCAATCAAATCTTGATGTATTAAATGTTGGCCTTAACTAAGTCCTGATTATATAAATTTTCTACAACATTGATATTGATTACCCGTTGACACGTCACCTTGACTGTCTATGATTCTGTAAATCGATTATTTGTTGATCAAAGATCACAGTTTATGTTAAATTGTTTTGTTAATGATGCTGCTTTTGATTATACTCATTAACAGATTTATGGAAATACAACTGCAGATGTAACTGGCAGAAGATGTAAACTAGCGCTTGCGCTAACTTTTGTCAGTATAAATAAAATAATAAAAAAAAAAAAAAAAAAAACAGTTTGCAAATCTTATAAGCCATGATGTTAATTAGATGGAGTAAATACAGAAATTTCACATTCTAACTTGTTCTGATTAACTACCCTCATTTTTTAAGAGGAAACAAAAGGAAACTTTTGCCTTCAATTTGGAAAATGGTGGTGCATTGCCTTGAATGAATAATGACAAGGCCTCTGATACAGAAGAATGCATATTCCCAAAAACGTGAGTGAGTGAGTGAGTGAGTGTTGGGTGTTTTACGCCGTACCGACAGCCAGGGTCATTTTCACGGCGAAAACCAGTTGGGACGAATTCTGTCTTTTGTGATCGAATCTATGAGATGAAGGTGACAGGGCGGGCAAACAGCAGGGGATCAAAACCCAGCGATCATTTTTGCTGTACGTACCTCATCCCTTAGTGAACCAAGCACTGACCGGGAATTGAACCCGAAAACCACTTGGTCAGTGCAGGGTTCCCTCTATCGTCGCCTCTTACGATCAGCAGGGGCTACTGAGGGCCTATTCTTACCCGGACCCCCACGGGGATCCCAAAAACGTATTCACAGTGGCATAAAACTTCACCTTGAACATTACATTTCCGGTTTAAATTCATGCAATTGCATGATTGATTTTGTAAGAGCAATACATTATGAAAGAATAGTATTCAAAGTAGCGTTTAAAACATACAGACACAAAGGTTAGAACTGAATTAAAATTAATTTTTTATACTTCATGTTTATAAAGTTTACATAATTTAATGGTTCATGGAGTTATCAAAGAATCACGATTGATTGTGACCATCCACACCTTCAACTACTGAGGACCAAAGTAGGTATAAAGCCTAGCATATGTAGATACACCACTCTTTGTTCTTGTTGTGAAAATTTACCTCAGGATCCTCAACACTTTCTGGTCACCTACGTTTTACTATATGGGTCTGTCTGGTGAGAGGTTTTGTGGCCACAACGGTGGGTTGGCCATTGGAAAGGGGTTAAAGTACAATGAAATCATATTTGCTGCTTTTTTCCAGCTATATGAGAGAGGCCGCCACTTTTGAAATGACTATCATACATTTCCAATTAGGTTATGTTGTTAATTATGTAAAATTGTATAATATTATGGCAGTTTGCTGATGGGGTTTGATTTGAATGCTATGATTATATCAAAACTCAGGAATTGTCAACCATCATCAAACATTTGTTTTACTGTTAAGCCACGTCCCCACTTGGGCAACTAAGATTTTAGTTGCCAGGCGATTAGTGTTTTAACCCTTTCCAACCAAAATGACCAAGACCACAAATAAGTAGTAGTCGCCCATGACGGAAAGGGTTAACACTAATCACCCGTCTACTAGAATTTTATTCGCGCAAGTGGGGATGCAGCGTTACACTTACAAAACTACTATAGTATATATATCTATTATCCTTGTAATCATATAACAACAATATGATTATACCCTCTTCGCAACATTTAGAATTCAAAACAATGAAATATGAATCATAAAAAAATGCGATACAATTAGGTCCAGTTTGATGCTCTATGATCCTCATTGTTGTCTTGGATAACAGAAAGATTTACTCAAAGTTCAATTTGTCCCACGTTGCCTGCACCACATCTATACTGAGTCCAAGTTCTTCCAGGATATGACCCTGTTCTGTTTCTTCAAGGCACATCAAGAAGGAGACTTTATCTCTGTAGCTACGTTTGTAAAGTGCGGTCCTCAGTACTTCAAGTTTGTCCATGTCTGTTGGTTTAGCCTATGAAAAATGACATATAAATGGCAGTATATTTGCATTTCACAGGAATTTTAGGACATGAAATTAGTAAACACTTCCTTGAAAAATACATGTGCAACCTAAAGTCTGTTGATGTTCAAGCATTGTCTATCTTGATAAGACACTTTTCAACTCAGGTTTTGCTTTTCCATATTATTCGTTTTACTTAAACCCATTTTTCTAGCTTTTATATTATAATTATATTTCAATGATACTATTTGATAACTGAGGTTCATGATGCTAAGGCAGATTAGACACTGACCCCCTGCTCTATGCTTGAATTGAAACTATTGATGATTCATATAATGAGGAGGAGAAAAACTTTTCTGGGCTGCTGGGTACCAGCCATAGGCTATTGGTGTACTTGCCAGGCATCAGATAGTTTCTGGAGGCTACACTGATAACCTACAGCTGGTAACCAGCGGCCCAGAAAAGTAACTCTTTCCTAATTATATATATTTGCATGTAATGATTATTCAACGTCTATCTTTTTCAAACTGAAGAAAATCTATGTGCAAAATATTAAAAGAAATACCTCAATACGTTGTATATCGTCATCTGTGATCACTCCTTTCGCAGATAGATACATTCGTAAGTTGGGACCCAGATCTGTAGATAGAGAGAAAGATAGTCAGGGTCTGATGTCATTGCACAATTAAATTAATGAATTACAAAGATAATGTTGCCCACATAGCAAAATTTGAACTTTTTTGTAGTAAACATAGATATAGTATATAACTGGTGTTCAATGAATAAATTAACAATAAATATTAAAAAAACTAAGGTAATGTACTTTGGGAGTCAGCTTCAGATTAAATCAATAAATTAAGGGTCGGTATGAATGGTACAGAACTTGATGTTGTTGACACCTATAAATATCTGGGAGTTACACTGGATCAGAAATTAAATTTTAAACAGCACATAGATAACACTTTGAAAATATTAAGGCATAAAATTTATTTGCTTCGCAAACTGCGTTCCCAGATGACCAAATTTGCTGCCATTACTTTATATAAAACTAATATTCTTCCGTATCTCGATTACGGGGATATATTTTATCGAGTAGCATCAGATGGAGTGCTAAATAAACTTCAGGATAAACAAAATCAGGCATTAAAAATCTGTTATGGATTGCATGGTGATGTTGATTTTGATGCTTTACATAGAGAAGCAAATTTGGCCTATTTGGATAAAAGAAGAAATAGTCATTTGTTAAATTTTATGTTTAAAAGGAAAGAAAATAAAAATTTATTGGACACTAGGGAATAACCCACTCGCCAACATCAATCGGTACGATTTGTGGTACCTGATTTTAAAATCCGTCAATTTAGAAACTCAATTTTATATTCTGGATCAGTGCTTTGGAATAGTCAACCTAATGACCTGAAAGATATGGATGACTATGAAAAATTTAAATTTGCCACAAAGAAAATGTCTAAATTTCAATAAACTGTTTTCATTGCACGAGTCATTATGCTGTTTCATCCTTTTCATATATGTTAAAATGTTCTCATTACCATTATTTATTATCAAGTTGTTATTGTCATTCCCTATGACAACATAAAACATCACAATATATGTATATTTTTTGCTGGGCTGACCGGAAGACCGGTTCCTAAATGTGAACCGATAACTTGGCCCAGGGTAAAAATTCGAAATAAAAAAAAAAAAAAAAAAAAAAAAAAAAAAAGAAATAACAGATGCATTGCACTTTTTATGCAGCATCCATGTCCATACAACAGGTTTGGAGAGAATGCTCTTAAATCTTCTTTAAGCCAATTGAAATCACACTTTTCTAGGATAGATAGGATGTTTAATTACCAAGCCTTTTGAGCACTTTAATTTTTCCTTTGAGGAGTTCATCGATGTCATTTTCTTCAAGTGTCTCTGAAATAGGTGAACATAAAGGTGGGTAATGCTGTCAGGTGCTACATCTATGATGATTTGTAAAGTTTATATTGCACAATCAGTTTTATCATTTTTGAGTTAGATGTTGGACTGGGGTGAAATTTTGAGATTTTTTTATATCTCACCTCTGTAACAATTGATTTCTAATGACATAATACTATACAATGTCTTCCTACACATAATACATTGTACGTCCAGAAATGCCCTAGCAATGTACAGTTATGATATCTCAATCAGCCTGAAATATAATGTAGTCAATCATTACTTTTGAATTTTCAAAAATTAGAAATTCATGCATCTCTAGAAAAACCTTTTATTCATGCCAGCCAGTGCTCTGTCACATAACCAAAAGCTCGCAAGAGGGAGCGAGGGATGGTTTTGTTTTTCTCTCGCTGTTTTTTTCTATCCTTGTTTCGGGGATGTGCCAATCCTCACTGTTGTGATGGTTTTGTACACACTTTTAATTGAATTTAATTGACTAATAAATCATTTCCGCCACTTGCCTCCTATACGAATTATAAGCTGAAGGACACATCTAACATTTACTAAAACAGAATCTTAAAATGTTAAACCAAAAATGTCCCCCTGATAAATTGAAAATTCGGGTGTGCAACCCATCGCTGTAAGAATGAAAGGTGGATTCGCTCCCTGTTGAACAGGGAGAGGTCTTTTGAAATGTGCCAATGTTCGCAACAGCAGAGGCCGTTATGCAACAGAGCACAGTGGAAATGTGACGGAAATCACTTAGTACAAAAAACTTAACATAGGATGGTATGACAATAGCTATTCATATCAGCTTAAATTGCACTGTGAGAAGACCCTGTGTATCCATAATGTTGAGGTTAAAAGTCCAAGATTGTCTTGGGCCAGTAAAAATGATAGGTAAATACATGGAAATGTCTAAAAGTATATACGATTAAAAAATCAAGTTGAAAGTTCAAGGTGTCCTGTGCCTGCAACACCTATTTTTAGCACATTTTCTCTTTGGATTCTGATGCCAAGTCTGGGGTCTTAGATGGGCTGGTGAGGATCCTCTCTCTGATACAGAGGGCCTTGGACACATAGTGTCTTTTGTTCACTCAATAAAAGAGATAAACATGTTCTTATACAGAACTTTTGTCTTTAGGGAGAAGGCTACAGTAAGTGGTTGGCTGTGTCCCCTCCTCAGATATTGCTCGGGGATCAATCTTGAAGGTCTGGGTTTAATTAACTGGTGGTAGGTCACTGATCCAGGACTGCTTGGTCGGAGAACACAAAGTGATGGTACTGTTTGATATCCTCGACTAGAAAAGATTGAGTCATATGACTCAACAAAGACTTTCCCGTCCTCCTCCCCACATGTTGGGCAAGGTTGGCCAAGTCCTATGCACTCAACATGGCGTGGTAGCCCAAAAAGAAACAGGGCCTTGGCCATCCATGAAAATACAGCACCATGTGACATGACTGATGGCAGTTAATGCTATCTTTTGTGCATATTGCACCAATGTGGATCAATATTACCATTGACACCAAGGGTCCTAGGGGTCTGTGACACAACTTTAGTAGGGCTTATCATAGATAACCCACCTACTGACCCTGTTATCACTTGGGAAGGGGTTAAATACTGGAATTACTGGGGCAATAAAATACTTAGAGGTGATGTCGAAATTCACAAGCTGCCTTGAGATGCTATGGCAGGCTGTGACAGGATGTCTATGCTCTACTGAGTAGCTGCAGCATTTCACAACCCCAGTACCTTTTCATTAAGAGGAAAGTTGTGTGCTTTTATCAGTATGTTACTTAGGAAAAAGATACAATGGAACTTTTCTTTTATGTTTGTTTACACATTACATACCCTAATCACCTCATTAGGGCTAATTAGTTGATTAATCAATGGGTTAATGAGGTCATTAAGGGTCATTAAGATAGTGTCTTAACAGCCTTCCTACCAGGCTGCAGCCAAATGGCTCCAGGTTGCAACCCTTGGAAGTCTGAGTTGGGGATAGACACTGATAAGTCACTGACAACTGGCTTTGAACTGCTGTTGGGAATTTTGAAATCTCCCCTATAGTGCACATTCCCTCTTACTACTCTTCTAAGGTTCTATGACACCTTCAATTCATTACTTACCGATCCCAGGGAATGTGAAACCCCCGTTAGTAGGCTAAGTGGTATGTAGAAACTATGCCATTTGCTTTATCATTCCCTGACAGTAACAATTCATTTTGGTATGTAAGTGTGAACCACACACAGCCAACAATTTAATAAGTGAGCTGACTGTTCCATAGCATGTCAATTTCTATGAATTTCGAAATGTACAACTATATAATGTATAATTTCCAAATACAATGCAGTTCATGGCTTCTTTTTGCAATATATATATTGGTAGTAAAGTAATTTGGTAAGATTACACAAACACATTAATTAGACAATGGCCATCAACTTTTGACAATTGAAACAATATTTTGTGGTGAGAATTTCCTGGTAGTAGCTTTCATAACAATAGGGTGACAACCAGCAATGAATTACAAATTTTACCATAATAATCGTAGTCATTTCTTGACTTATAGGATTGCTATAGTATTTTGACAGTCAAAATATAGATTCTTGAAGTAAAATAATACCTTTCTGCACTTTAGCAGGCAATGGTGACTTTTCTTCTTGTCCTGCTCCCAACCGATTTGTTATTGCTTTACCTTGATAGGATGTACATGCAGGTGAATCATAATTATCTTGATAGGTTTCAGCCTTAAGACCAAGACGTCGGACAATATGTTCCTGTCCACTGTCACAAAGGGCCTTAAAAAAGCCATGAAGTTTCCACATCGGTTTCTTTTGGAGTAAATCAAGGAGAGCTCCTACCTGATCAGGCTTGATATTGGCCTACAGAAATAACCAGACATTAGCTTAAGTTAAATGAAACTTGGGTAAATTAACATACCATGTTTAAAATCTCACTTTTATCTGGATAGATTAGGTCTATATTGTTCTCAATTGTAAAAATGGGCTATACATTACAATATTTCATGACATGTCAAAAGATTGCATATTGCAGTTACTATTATACCTGTATTCCTGCTTGATCTCTAGCATCTACCACATTGAATTGACGTAAGTGGTCCCACATCTTGGGCAGATCGATGATTTCTGTCAAAATCACACGGTTGTTGTTTACAATTTGGGTAAATTGTCTGTTGTCTTGACAGAGTTCTCCACTGCCATTTTTTAACCATGGACATATCCCCTTCTGTGAAGATGTGACCTCAGGATTCATATTGAAAGGTAAATCTAATTGGTGAGAGATATTACACATCAGAAGAACATCTTTTCTTTAGGAAAACAACAAATGAAATTACATATTTCATGCTGTTAAAAGTACATATGAAATTCTCCCTACCATAGATATCTTATTTTCAGTATTTTAGGCACCTGCAGGTTAATTTGGCCTAAATTTGTCAATAAAAATACAGTGAAATCTATAGAAAATATGTATTTGTTATATATGGATCTATAACCAACTTGTAAAATAGTAAACATATACATCCACAATAGCTTGGCTAGAGACTTGGCTGAGAACAAGAATCAGAATTCAAAAGTTAAAATACTCTAAGGAACACAAATATAATTTCCTGATCATGCCAGAAAAAATAATGAATCTAAGAACAAAAGAACTTAAATATCTGATATCATTTTCAAAGAACATTCCTTGAAAATGTTCTTGTCCAAGATATATTTGGATCGTAAGTTCTGATTCAACTTTTTCAAACATTGATTAATAGCATGGTAATGTAGTAAGTCAATAACAGTGGAAGATTACTTTTTGTTTTTAAATGAAAGTATTTTGTAAGATATTCAGGAATGTCAAAAAATCAAACATTGTGTGGAAAGTTACTTTTGTGTGTGTCAAAAGGAAGTTTCCCAAGCTGAAAGTTACTAATAATTTAGGGTGAGCTTGATTTGTAGTGGTCAAGTTTTTGAATGATTAATAACGTTTCTGAATAATATCCCTGTGTACTAAAGGTTACCTTAGTGTTGTAGTAAAAGTTGAAACAAAGTCACCTAAGTGTAGTTCTAGATATTAAGGGATGTGTCCTGCACTAAGCCCAGCCTCCATGAGAGAGTGACTGGGTGTATGCTTTGCCTTTTATTAACTCTCTGACCTTTGACCCCTATCGGTCAGAACAAATGGGGCTCCATATGGGGGCTACAGGGTTATTGTTTTACCTGTAACCTAGAACAAAGCAGGAGTGCTATATGGCTAATGTTTGTATTTGATTATTTAATCACCCCGCCGCGCAGCGGCCCACGGCCCGCAGGGCCGTGGATGGGGTGGTTATGCCGTAGTCACTTTACATGGTTGATTACGACAGACTGCCGAAATTCGGAAATGTAGGTAAACTTTAATTATGCTTGATAAAATTGCTAAATCTGCTTAGAATTACTTAGTTTTATAAAGCCATGTGTTGATGGCTTTGAAGGAAAACTAAGAATTGAATATGATCCTTGTGCATGTCGTGCTATCTGCATTGGCGAATTTCGACAAAAGACAGCCGCCGCTACTTAGCAACGGTCGCCGCTACTTAGCAACGGCTGCCGCTACTTAGCAACGGCCGCCGCTACTTAGCAACGGCCGCTGTTGGCCATTTGTGGAGGCCATATCAACAATTCACCTTACCACGAATAGCCAATTTCTTGAGTTTTACCTGCAGGTTAGCCTTGATCAAGGTTTTGGCATAGGAATTTGCATCATCAAAACAGGGTTGATTGTATCGTGCATCCTGGATATCAGGAAATACGATTATTTTCATTATTCAATATTAAAAGAGGTTAGGCCTAGGCCTATAAAGTGATATATTAATTATTATGGTTTACCCTAACGTTAACCCTTATGCCATGGCGAATTCTAATAGGCCTATTTTGACCATTTATTTTACATTTTGTATAGGGGGCCTAGACAATTAATTTAAAATACGTGATATACCACTATGCACTATACAACCCTGTTTTACCCCAGCCTAGAATTGATTTGATAGCATGCATGTTGTCCCAAGATCTAAATTCACGACAGTTCCACAGTTATCCCTGGGGTGATTAAATTTTTTCAGGGGTGATTACCCCATTTTCTTGTATATATAAAGTTTATAATTATGGAGCATATAAAGGCATATTGTTTGACCAAAATATATGATAATGGTAAAGTGGTGTAAGATAATAATTTATGTATGCATAATTGAAGGTTAATAATTATATAACTTGAGAAGGAGTTATAAGGCTTTTTTCTGATATAGTTTCCCACTTAGAATGTTATATTATTAATAATCATATATAAATTTATGAAATAGATTAAGAATATAACATTTTTCTGAATAATAGAATGTCATACCCGTTTTAGGTATAATGACAACTTATTCACGATGGACTACCATGGTTTCTGGCATGCTCAGTAAAGAACACATATATCCAAGGCAGATGCCAGATGGATATACCTTCTAATAAGGAAGCTCTGGTACTAAGGTCCAAAGCAGGATATTCTGTGGACATGAGTGGGGTCGAAAGTACTTGATTTCTTTTGTCTCAGAATGATTTTATGAGAGTAAAGACTCCTTCAGCCTGTTGCACAATGATTTTCGTAACAAGGAAAATAAAAAATCAGCGAAATATTTCCTTGTTACTTTTATCATAACAACAAACATTTTGACACATTTTTTTCTATATTTAGAATGTCCTCAGAGAGCTGTAACTTTTACTGAATGTTTTCTAAATTTTTCCCTTTTTATAACAATTTACAGATTTCAATTTCATTCATTAGAACCAGAGATATTGAATTTTTGTTACAACGAAACATTTCTTTGTTAACCAAAAGTTCCTAGTTCGCCATTTTCAAAAACTTGAGTAATTTTGTGTTTCCTCAGACTTTTTTAGCACTAATTTCCATAAGCAAAAAAAAAAATCAACAGAAAATCTAGCCCTAAAAAGTCAGCCAATCAGCCAAGAGACCAGAGACCGCTGGGACTGTGAGGCCTATAGAAGGCTACAGGTGTTAAATACCACGGTTGCTGCTTGAGAGATTACAGACACGTACTGTCCCTACAAATCAGATTTGTAGATACAAATTAAATGAGGCTTTGAGCATTAAAACAGGCACAGGCAGATCCAGGATTTCCAAAAGGAGGGGGTCAGCATAGAGGCTAAGTACTAAAAATGCATGTATTTACATACATGCATGCAACATTTTTCTCTCTTTACCTAGATTATGGGTCCACCAAAAGGAGGGGTTCAGGACCCCCTGGAACCCCCCTCTGGATCCGCCCCTGTCAGGGATGGCCTTTCTGTATTTTCATTATGCAGAGAGAGTGTGCAAATGTTGTGCAAAGTTGTCTGAACCTTGTGTGTTTGTAGTGCTTGTCAGCTAGTGGTAAGCTTCTACACTGCCTATAAACGACCACTCATATGTCCAATTTACTAAATGCCTTCTTTTTTTATGTCAATTTAATGGGTCAATACTTTTCAGTCACAAATTCGAAATGAGTATTCTTCCAATATAATTCTTCAAATCAGCCCTTGCCCTAGATTGATCAAATACATCTAGGCTCTGCATTAGCTTTGACTATGGCAGGGATAATGTAAAAATAATTGAATGAGACACTTGTGTGCTATCTAGTTTCAAGGGGGATTCTTTATTTGAATGACCTATTGTATATAATTGCTTCTCTTTTAATGTGCCTAGGCCCATATTGTCACCCTAAGATTATCCCTGCTAGGGATCCGGCTCTGTACTCCTAGTACCTAAGTAGAAGGGCTGCTTGTTTTAAGATCATACATAAACTTTATCATTTAGAGAGTATTACCCAAAACAGTGAAAAAGTTACCGTCTTGGGGCGTTTTTGTTTATAGAGTCAAAACTAGGCCCTTAAAAAAGACATCTGAGACACAGTTTTCTGCAAATGGATGTTATCAAGATGTGTGTAAAATGTTACCCAGGCCAGTTGAATATTAACCAAGGTGTCAATGGTCCAAAAGCAAAAGTAAAAAATTCATTTTTTTGGAATAAAATCTGCAGTTCCAAATACATTATAACTTTATTCATATCAATAGATAGAGAAAGATAAGAGCTTTACAATGTTATGATCAGAGAGCCCCATGGAATCAGTGGAAAGGAGACCTGAGCGCGCCCCCTCCCCCCACACATACACATACACATACACTTTTGGTGGATACTTATAGTTTAAATAGAGCAAAATAACATTGTGTGTGCATGTGTGCGTGTGTGTGTGTGTGTGTGTGTGTTTGTGTGCGTGTGCGTGTGTGTGTGTGTGTAAATCAGTGATTATGGTTAAGGACGTGCCAGGAGCCCTGGGCGCATTAAATGGAAAACGACGCATTAGAGTAGCTAAAAACTGTGTCTATGGCATTTTGATATTCTAAAAAATGTTTTAAATTCACATAAAGGAGGTGTCATTATGGCACCTAGAAATATTTTCTCTGACCGAATCAAAGGAGGTGGTTGTAGTTGCATATACTGAGTGCCCCCCCCCCCCCCCCTCCCCCGGACCCCTTATCAACACCCCTTGTACACACTCGGATACCAAAACCTTAGTACACTGAAATGGTCACACGGTATATGTGCACTGATGTGTATAAAGATCTTTTCTGAATTACACTCAGGGGCGGATCCAGGAATTTTCAAAAGGGGGGACGTGCTATTTTGAAAACTTCTCCCTGCCCTTCGGGGAGGAATATTTTATATTAAAATAATCTAAATTTTGGCCAGAAAAGGGGGGGGGGTGTGGGCCCCCCACGCCCCCCCATCCCCTAAATCCGCGACTGACACTACAACATTGCTTGTCGTGTTACTTCACACATACCTTCTTGAATGTCCTAACTGTGTTAAATGTGTGTTGAGGATTTGTTGAGGATTGAGTGTTTCACATGCAGCTTCCAGTCTATGGGTGTGAATATAACGTACAATTCACATCCTGGGAAACACCACATAGATCTAGGCCACCCATGTACTTTTTCTGTGGGACTTTGGTCGAGCTACATATGGGGCCCTAGATGGGGGTAGGCCCATATGTCGCATGTCGAATTTAAGAAGTGGCATTGTCCCCCGTCACTAAAGGAAATGCCATATCGCTAGTGTCACTTAGATCTATATTATCTCATTTTCAATACATCTGTCTTATAAAGATCCGTTGTATTAAAGTTGATGTGACTGAATTGAGTATTATAGATTGCAACCCTGAAATCAACTGTGAATGGTAATGCTGGAAATACAATGTAAACTAGCACAATCTGCTAACTAATATACCAGGAGAAAATAAAAGAATTAAAAACAAATCATAGTTAAAAATAGTATAGGGTCAGGGTATAGGGTGGTAGTGAGCCCTAGACCGTGACCCAGATATCACACCTCAGTGACCTGACCATTCAATGGGTTTTTAATCAGACTGAAGAGAGCTGTGGCTGTGAGGGCACCCTTGCGGGTGCCTCTCCCAAGCTTACGATCACAATTAACATGGGTCGTTAGCATTTCTCTGACCATGGGGGTGGCATACAAAGGAACCGCATCAGATACAAGGTCAGGTTACGATTTGATGACCTGATACAGGGTATAGGCGACCACAAGGCCCTCAGATTTCCTATTTACATATTCTTGTTATCGTTTTTATTTTCAATAAACTTATATTTCTGAGATATTTCTGTAACGATTACGCCACATATGAATGCAGCAAATAAAGGATAACAGGATTGTGTTTTAATTTTGTATGGAAGCATATGCCAATACCTAAAGCATTTGTATTAGAAAAAATAAATGTAATGTTCATTCTAATATATTATATAGGTCAGGGACATGAAGGGGGATATTGAAATTCTAATAATTCAGCAGACACAAGTCCGGACATGAGAGGAGACCGACCCAGCATAGTCCCTCGTGCAGTCCTGGCCCATGGGCAGGGTGAGAATCAGATAAATAGCCACTGATAAAAGCAGGCAGTCCTTCAGATAAATACCTATAATCTGCGGAAGTGTTGATGTCATTTGTGACCCGTTTTGGAGAAATGAGTCAGATGTTGCAGAAAGTCAAACTGAGATATGGGCCTCGGAAGTTGGATTTCGCATATTTTATTGAAAATTGTTTTTTTCTTTTATTCAAATCTCCTATATCAGAAGTCTTCCCAAAAAAAATCTTAGCCCCCAAAGCCTTCTCTAATTAACCCCCAAACTCGCGCAATGCCTCAGTGATCTGAAACAAAAGACCCTAGATTCAAGCCATTTTTCCCTAACTTCGCGGCTCGCCCGTCAGTCTAGATACCATCCCAGCCCCACGTTCCGGGTACCCGCTGAAAGGGCACAAAGTAAATTGGCCAATGACAGCCTCAGATTTTGAATCCGGGCTTGCATCGACCAATCAGAACGAGTTTTCCCGATTGTCGTCACGTAAACAATCGTCGTCAAGGAGGTCACGTGTGTGGAATGCGACGCGCTGATTGGCTGAGAGGCCTCGCGTGCCTTCCGGTTTCAGTTGTTGATGAAATTTAAAGGGACGCATGGCGAGCAGGACGGACGTGCAACATCACTTCTCCGACGGATTTAGCTGTTTTAATCCTGGATCACTGCTGGATTTTGATGTGGATTACCTCCCAACACCGTCGGGAAGGATATGGATCGCGAGGTTATCTATGTGGTGTTACCCAGGAAGTGCGCTTTATGCTATATTTACACCAAAATAATGAATTACCCACATTTGTCTTGATCACCTTAGCAGAATTTCGCAGGAACCAAACGGTTGAATCACCAAGTGCCAAACTATATTTATTGGTTTGAAATGTTTTTCCATGTGATAACCGACTAGCGCAGAATGTATCTTCAACTATCAATGTTTTGTTCAGTCTTAATCTTTTATCCCCATCCTATTCCGCTTCATTTTATCTGATTTATTGATTTTTAAAGTGCGTGATAACTTAAATTACCATAAAACATATTTAAACTATAACTCTGCTTGCAAGCAGTACATTGTATAAGTCAACAGGTGCTGGAGCATGAGGGAGAAGAGGCTTTAAAGCTTGTGACTGTAATCAATTTGAAAAATAAAATGTTTAAAATAAAAGGGATTTACCTCATAAACTACTACAAGGCTAGCGCCTGACACAAACCATGAGTTACAGAAACTTACGGTTATAAGGACCTTTGTTGGTTCATGAATTTTTAATGTACCACCATGAATTTTTAATGTACCACAAAAGAATTTTTGGATGTACCACACAAGAATATTATTATGATCGTGAATACAACATTTTTCTAGGGGCACAGACACATAGCTGCCCAAATAGTATAGTGATCAGAGCTCTGAGATCTTCATGCTCCCCCTCCCTCTAAGATCTCTTCCAGTTTTAAAACTCATTGAATCGCCACTGGTACAGCTATAAAGATTAGAAATATGGAAGAGAGGTTTGTTTGGGAGGGGTATTGTAATGTCCTATACTACATGTGCCCAGTTATACATGTTCTTACCCCATTGGTATTGTTTATACATGTTCAGGGCCCAGCCTCACTCTGAGTGGGTTCCACCCCCTTTATGTTAAGGAGCCCTTCTTCTCAGCCAAGATCCATGTATGAAGATCCAAGGAATAAAACCTCTCCATTTAGATTGACCATAACCTGAGTCTACTTCTCCATATATCCACTCACAAGACATAATAATGGCGACGAGAGACTTGTGAACCCTTTGATGTGCCTTTTGGACAGTTTGGTACAGTTTGAGTGGATTTGCAACAGGAGTTTGAAACTTTGAATTGGAACAATGGAGATTTGGAGGATCTAAATAGACAATGCTACTGGATTCACAAAAAAAGGATCTATTTGCTCAGATTTGCTCACTACACCTTCTACAGTGGTTTGAACATCCCTGATTTAATTATTGGAGGACACTGGAACAAGGTTTGATGCATTTAGCATGCCTAAACTGTGAATTTTGACATTTGAATCACTTTAAAAGTTTGACCCAGTCTGGTATACTATATAGGGCATTGAGTTGGATCCCAAAACAAAAGCCCTGTAACCCTATTCCACCACCACCCTTAGTAGACTTGCCTCAGGACTCTGTCTCGAGTAATATTTTTTGTTGTGCATAGACTAGTCAAAGACCCCAGGAGGGGAATATTTTTATTTTTTATTTTTGAAATAGACTTGCACAAGACTCGCGGAGAAAACTTTATTTGTTTTTGAAATAGACTTGCACAAGTCATTTTGAGAAAAATTTTATTTCTTTGAAAAAAACATTTTGTATGGCAAGTTCGAATTATTGACAATCCATTTATCAGTGTTTGTGAACATTTGCCAACATGGATGGCATGTTACCTGTTTTTCCAAGTTTTGACTATGACACTGATAAGGCCAGTGCAGGCCCAAGATGGAAGAAGTGGTTGGGTAGGTTAGAAAATTTGTTCGTAGCAATGGATTTGAATGGTGAGGATGATGACGTTCGGCGCCGCGCACTGCTTTTGCACTATGCAGGCGAAAAAGTTTTTGACATTTACGACGCTGAGAAATCAGAAGGCGCACGATCTTACAAGGAAACAAGTGAAGCCCTCACCAAATATTTTGAACCGAAGACGAACGTCCAGATGGAAATTTACACTTTCCGCAATTGTGTTCAAAGGCCGGGACAAAATTTGGACGAGTACGTCACCGAACTTCGTACTTTGTCTCGGAACTGTAATTTTGCCAACGTTGACCACGAAATTTTGTGTCAGTTGACCCAGCACTGTCGGTCTAACCGACTCAGAAGACGAGCACTTCGTGAACCAGACAGGTCACTCGCCGATATCCTTGAGCTTGGTCGCACCCTGGAGCTGGCTGACGCCCAGGCATCGCTCATGGAGAAAGACAGTCGCCAGGAGGCTTCTGTCAACGCCGTCCAACATCGCAGGGTCCCGAATCGTGGCAAACGGTCTGCTCCCCACAAAACGGGCCGTTCCGACAAGCCATCAATTTGTCAACGATGTGGTAGTGACAAGCCACATTCGAAGGATAAGAAGTGTCCTGCCATTGGGAGATCGTGCAATTATTGCAAACAGGAAGGTCACTTCAAATTTATGTGTCGAAAACTTCAGAGGAAGGAGGAGCAGCGCTCGAGTAAAGGAAAGGTCAACGCTGTTGCCGAGCGCGACTCCGATTCGAGCAACGACGACGACTACAGTTATGATGAAAGATGACGCCCCAAAGGATGTGTTAACCACATTTGTGATGGAACCTGTGTGAATGTGAACTTTGTGAATTCAGGACTTCCGGTTGCGTCAGTCAAAATTAACGAAATTTCTTGCAAAGTAATGCTAGATACTGGTAGCGTCGCGAACATTCTTGACGAGCCTTTGTATAACAAGTTAGGTAGGCCCCCACTCTCCAAATCTGGTCGAAAACGACTTTGTCCCTATGGTGGTAACAAGCCACTAAAGATATTAGGTAGTTGTAGCCTCTCGGTAGAGACCAAAGAAGTGATCCAAGTACACAAATTTGAGGTTGTAGCAGGTAGCTATGGTGCTTTGCTTGGATTTGACAGCGCTTCCGAGTTAGGTCTTGTTAAGGTTACGTTGAACTCTATTAGGGAGACTAGTCAGGCCGAAAATGTGAAATCTAAATTCCCGAGCCTTTTTAAAGGTATAGGTAAACTGAAGGGGACACAGGTAAAGTTGCACATAGACAGTTCTGTGAAGCCTGTGGCCCAACGCCATCGGCGTATGCCCTTTCACCTGAGGGACAAGGTCGAAAAGGAGCTTGAACAACTTTTGGATGAAGATATCATTGAGAAAGTCGAAGGAGAACCGACTCCATGGGTAAGCCCCATAGTTGTCGTTCCAAAAAGGAACAAAGACGAAATTCGTATTTGTGTGGACATGCGAGAAGCAAACAAAGCAATTCTCCGAGAGAGACATTTATTACCAACGACTGAGGAACTGATTAGTGATTTGAACGGTGCTTCTATTTTTAGCAAAATTGACCTCAAAGCTGGCTATCACCAGTTGGAACTGCACCCTGAATCTAGACATATCACTACATTTTCAACCCACAAAGGTCTGTTCAGATACAAAAGACTCTTTTTTGGTATTTCCTCAGCGTCTGAAATTTTCAATGAACACATTCGAAACATCATTCAGGACATTCCGCATGCCAAAAATGTTAGTGACGATATTTTTGTCTATGGGAAAGGGAAAGATGCAGTGAAAATGCATGAGAAAGCTCTTTCCGACACTTTAGCAGCGCTTGAAAAAGCTGGTCTTACTGTAAACAGTTCGAAAAATGAGTATTACAAAGAAGAAGTAAACTTCTATGGTCTACAGTTTAGTGCTAAAGGTATTTCCCCTGACCCCAAAAAGGTCAATGCGGTCCGAAACATTCCCGCACCTACAAATGTTTCTGAGGTGAGAAGCCTAATTGGTATGCTCACTTATTGTGCACGTTTTATTCCGGATTTTGCGACCGTGAGCGAACCTATTCGCCGTTTGATTCGCAACGATGTCGAATTTGTATGGTCAAGCGAACAAGAAGAAGCACTTCAACAACTGAAGTTAAGACTATCCGATGAAACAGTGCTACAATATTTTGATCCTAGTAAGGATATCGAGGTGATAGTCGATGCCAGTCCCGTTGGACTCGGTGCTATCCTTTGTCAGAACAACCAAGTGGTTGAATACGCTAGTTGTTCGTTAAGTCAGACCGAATCCCGCTATAGCCAGACCGAGCGAGAAGCTCTTGCTATAGTGTGGGCTTGCGAACATTTTGATATGTACCTCCGTGGTGCTCCGAACTTTGTTGTATGGTCTGATCATAAACCTTTGGTGACAATTTGGAAGAAAGCCAAACCACCCTCTTTACGCATCGAAAGATGGGGACTCCGACTTCAGTCCTACAATCTGACGATAAAACACCTGCCAGGATCACAGAATCCAGCAGATTGGATGTCTCGTCATCCAGCGGTGAACTCGAAAAGTTCTCGTGAAGAGTACATAGCCGAGCTCTATGTCAACTTTATAGCCGAATCATCTAGTTCAGACGCACTGACTCTAAGTGATGTCTGTGATGCCGCCGCAAGTGACAAAACATACTGTAAGGCGTTCGAATTTGCCCAAACGGGTAAGTGGTACCTGACAAAAGATGTGCATGACCCCAATATTGATGTTGTCGAACTAAAAGAAATTTGTTCAGTTCGCGAAGAACTTACATCACACCCATCGGTATTCTGTTGAAAGGTACTAAAATAGTCTTACCACAAAGCTTGCATGATCGAGCAATATCTATTGCGCATGAAGGCCATCAAGGCATGAACCGAACAAAATCCTTTATAAGATCAAAGGTATGGTTTCCAGGTATAAACGAAAAAGTAGAGAACACCATCAGAAATTGTACTGCATGCCAACTTGTACACGATAACCCTATTCGTTTGGAACCATTGTGCATGTCGGACCTTCCAAATGGTCCATGGGAAAATCTGAGTGCTGATTTTTGTGGTCCCCTACCATCAGGTGACTATCTATTCGTTATCACAGATGAATATTCAAGATACCCCTTTGTAGAAATAGTAAAATCTGTTTCGGCCAGCACAACTATCCCCGTGCTAGACAAAGTTCTGTCGGAATGGGGTGGGGTAAAACAAATAAAAACTGATAACGGTAGTCCATTTAACTCGCATGCATTTGCAGAGTTTGCCAAGCATTCTGGTTTTCACCATCGAAAAATAACACCACGTTGGCCAAGAGCGAATGCACAAGCTGAAGCGTTCAACAAACCACTTATGAAAGCTGTTCGTGCAGCAGTAGTTGAACGAAAGAACTGGAAACAGGAACTTTATAAATTCCTACGTCAGTACCGTGCCACGCCGCACCCTTCTACCGGTTTTACACCGTACCGTCTATTGTTAGGTCGTGACCCAATCACGAAACTACCAGAGATTCCGAGGAAATCAGATGACCTACTTCATCTGACAGCAAAGCGCAATGACCAACAAGCGAAACAAAAAATGAAAACGTATGCTGATTCCCGTAACTGTGCGCAACAATCAAACATCAAAATTGGTGACGCAGTATTGGTTCGAGCTGAAACGAAGCATAACAAGATAACACCTGCTTACGTTCCCAAGCAATACGTTGTAACCTCGAAAAATGGCAACATGATCACTGCCGAATCAGACGGACACATAGTGACGCGAAACAGTTCTCGTTTTAAAAACACTGCTGTTAACCCAAACGTAGCGGACAATATCGACGAAGATATCTTAGAAACTAGTGTTCAGGCAAACCCTATGCCTATAAGTCCCACAGAAAATCCTGTGCATGCTAGTCCTAGTCCTAGATCTAGTCCTAGCTCTAGTCCAAGAAAGGAGCGTCCAAGTACTCCTGCCACACCAAAAAAGCGTGTGCTACCAAGTCGTACCCTGCGACCACCAAAATGGTTTGGTGAATATGTTTCTAAATAGATTGGTCTGTAATTTGAAATACCCATATGTTTTCTGTATTGTTAACATTCTAACATGTATGACTATGACATAACTTTTTGTATGTTTGTTTGAAAGTCTATGTTCAGAAAAGGAGGGATGTAATGTCCTATACTACATGTGCCCAGTTATACATGTTCTTACCCCATTGGTATTGTTTATACATGTTCAGGGCCCAGCCTCACTCTGAGTGGGTTCCACCCCCTTTATGTTAAGGAGCCCTTCTTCTCAGCCAAGATCCATGTATGAAGATCCAAGGAATAAAACCTCTCCATTTAGATTGACCATAACCTGAGTCTACTTCTCCATATATCCACTCACAAGACATAATAGGTATAAAGTTCCTTAATCAGTATGTGTTACCTGTGTAGCTGAACCTGTTTAACCCTTTTCATACGCCACCGCCATTTTCACTGAGGATTTAAAGACTGCCAGTCTGAAACAATGAAGATTCTTAAAAGACGCCACATATGACACAATGACACCATCTAGACCCAAGGTAAGCCACATATAAGAGTTAAGAATTCATTTTCAAAATATGTACTTTTAGATATTCCATTTTATGGATGTTTGCAGTGTCTAAAACAATAATTGTGTTTTCCTTCAATATTTTTTTTTTTTTAAAAGATGCTTCAAATGATGTGGCATGTTTTTGCTGGCGATGCCTCCAGGCATCTGATATATATATGTGTGTGTGTGTGTGTGTGTGTGTGTGTGTGTATGCTGATGATGCCTCAGGGCATCTGGCAGGTGGAAAGGGATAATATAAGCCAATAAAAGGTAAAATGGTGAAAAGATGGTGAACATTATTAAACCAATGCTCTTTCAATTATTTATACTCTTCAAGTATTTATACAAAACAAGTAGTGTCCCCATGTCCCCAGCAGGTATCAAACCCCTGCTCCCCTCACAAAGCACTTGATGTCCAGTGCACAGGGTGGGCATCTTGACCTGGGCTTCTCATCGTATGATGGTGCTACGGGGCTGCCCTTGTTCTTACACTCTTGCTTATAGCAAATTTAATATTCAACAAAACTACCAACCGTGAACGAGTGAGAAAAAAACGTGAGGGTACAATATAAATGTCAGATACATAAATTCTTTAATTTCTTTTTTATCTAATGAAGTATCATCTTCCCATAGGAACTTGTGTAAAGTGTCAAGGGGACTCTGTGGCTTGAATGTACTAATGAGTATAGACAGAAAAGAAGAGTGCCTGTTGAAGCCCTTTGGGGAGCGCCTGGCCCAAACTTACATTAAAGATTAACAAGGGTTCTTACCACCTGGGAGGTGAGACACAAAGGACTGATAGTCTCCAGGGCAAGACATTGGATCAGTTTACTATCTAATGACTTAATGAGGGAGATCAGTGGCCATCCGTCCCCTATTTTTTTCTAAGTCTGAAATATTTTCTGACTTTTAATATTTGAAAATAAATACGCCACACTTAACTACAGTATTGCATGACCAATGATCCAAGTATTATCTCAGTTCTAGTCTTATATATTATAAACATAATCATTTCAGATCAATGCATAAAAATGACTTTCTTTTTAGACTATGCAATTAAAATTAATGAATAATTAAAAGGCACCAGGATTGTAAATTTATGTAGGTCCCACACTTATGACTTACTCTATTAATCTGACTTGGATAGAAGTCTTTCTGAAAATAACATCAAGTGTATTGATCATCTTTATATTATTATTATTTAATTTATAAATCAATTGGGTAAGGGGTCTGAAAATGTCCAGCGAACGTAGGTTCTGGCCTGAGAGTGGACAAACCCTGCAGGTTCCCTGGTGTGTCCCTGGGCCGTGGTCAGGGCGTTAAACAGATAGATAGCCCAAGATAAGGGCCGGGAGTCTTTCAGATGATGCCAGCCTCTGAATTGTGTCTCTCTTCTATCTATACTCGTTTAATATACATACTGAATGCAGGGTCACATGAAACTTGTGACCTGGTTCTGCTGGTTCCCTCAGTCCCCTATCAGTCTTTATAAAACATAGCACACTCAGATTGGCTGGTCATCCTGTTTTCGAAGTAGTCATATTCAATGATAGACAACACCTCTCAACGGGCAATTTGCAGTAATCCACATTACGTTCTCTGTATTGACGGCACAATAATTTAGTTTACATCAGATGATAGAACAGATTTTTCTCTATTTTTTGAAATAAATTGTTTTCACTTCATTATTGGAGAAATGAAAGAAAAATTGAGTTTTCAACTTTTATTTTTTAATCACCCCTGCCGCGAAGCGGCCACCTGGCTGTCAGGCCTGGTGGGGGTGGTTATGCCATAGTCACTTTCCATGGTTGATTACGACAGATATTTCAGACAACTAAAGTAATTCTCTGATATTGCAAACATCTATTCACTTTTCTGTGGATAATAGTTATAAGATAATTGAATCTACAGGAAATATCAACAAAATGTTTCAGAACGTTAAAAGAAACATAAACCAATATTTCTTGATGTTGTAAAGTGAAGGCACGGATGTTGGTAGGAACAAATTCCGGCACGTTATGACGTCACAGTCGCTTCATGACCATAGTAACGTAGCAACGGCGACGTAGCAACGGTAACGTAGCAACGGCAACGTAGCAACAGCAATGTAGCAACAGCAACGTAGCAACGGCGGCATAGGGACAGCTAACCTGTCCGCAAGCCCCTCCCCTGATCGGGACTTGCCTGGAACACTGCTACGATCATGTAGTGTTGAGAACAAGGTCAAGGAGGTGGGGTAGGACAGGGGAAGATCAATGACTAAAAAAATACCAACCCAACTGGGTTGGTATATTTTGATCTGACTATTTCTCAACTATTTTCCGGGGTGATTAAATTTTTTCAGGGGTCACTGCCCCATTTTCCTGTTTAACATGAATATCTCAGCTACCACTCAATCGATTTTATATGAAACTTTGGGAGGTTGTTTGTAACATTAGTAAGGAGGGAATTGTGTCTAAGATTTTTCATTTAGGCCTTAGTTTTTATTTTATATCAAAATGGAGAAACTTTTTATAATCTTTTTCAAATTAATTTTCTACATTTAATAAAATGAAAACTAACACCTAAATCAAAAATCTGAGACAGTCTTCCTTCAAGGTGAATGTCATCAAGGCATATACAAAATTTCGTACATCTATATTCAGTGTTAAGCGAGATATACATACAAGTTGAAAATGCGTTTTTTTCTTTTTCTGGTAATGGCATAGACATACACATGTACACATTGTATAATGAATAATATCAATAGATAGGTGTATTGAACATGTGTTTAATTGTATAAAGCCCATACTGATGTAATAAACATTTAACAGCACATGCCTATTTAAAAAAGAGTCCAGCAAAATCATCGATGACAGGTGTTGTCTATCCTTAAAGGTTTCCTTGCACATAGTCTTTTTGCACATATTTTTTGTTTAACCCTTTCAATCAATGCTAATTTGCACTTATTTATGGCCTTAATCGCCTTGGTTGGAAAGAATTCACACTACTTAGTCTGGTACGTACCACGTTACTCACCCACAAAGCATAGAGTCTGGGTTCGCATAGTCTGTGCGGCCGTGCCTAGTTCATCTCAATTCCACCAGATGTCACTACCTTGTTCTTACCTGTATAATCAGTGATGGTAATCACATACAGGCCCAAGTCTGTCCACTCAGATATAAAAGTAGGACATATCATCGTTCTTCAAAATAGAAATGACCCCCTTTCCACTGACTTTTATACCCCAAAATTGAAAACTTATTTTGCAAAACGCTGACCTTTTGTGGCTTTTTATAACCCTTTTTTCCCAAAATTACATAACATGAAGGAAAATATCCCTTTTTCCCCATTTCACGGATAATTGAGTACAAAACGTACCCTTTTTTTCAGAAACACAGACATGCGAAGTTGGTAAAGATAGACCCTTTCTTCGCGTTTTTTTAGAAGAATGATGTGTATCCTTTTACTTATGGAGTGGACAGACTGGGATACAGGCTACCCACAATTAACAGTCACTTGCATATCCATTGTCCGTCTCTAGGTGCTCTTGTGGGAAATTATGATTTATTTGATTGTCATTATCAGGCCCGTATAGTAAGTAGAAGTTTCCAATATTTGATTCCAGTTCAAAGTATTTTCCAATTGATTTAAGGTAAAGGTGAAACTTCTTGAAACATTTCCCTCCTGGGGGAGGGGGGGAGGGGGGTCGGCCCGTCATTAACCCCTGCCACCTCCATCCTCACCCCTGACCCTCCTATATAAGTAAGCCATTTCATGACTGTGAAAAACAGACAACACAAAATGTTCATGAGGCAAAGGTATTTTGATGTCATTCTTTTAAAGTGACAAAAAAACATAAAGGACAAATGACAAGGAAAATTAGATATTTTCATGGAATTTCCCGCATATTATTTACCATTAACTGATTGTGTCTATTATAGCCAATTATATAACAAGAATAATAGGAGTTTCCTTCATAAGATTCATAATAGAAAGTAATTGATGAAAAATGTGACTTAAATTGGACAAATGGTCAAATAAAATACTTTGCAAATTGTTGAAAAATATTTTTGAATTTACATAGGATCAATTTAGGGTATTAGGCCCCTAATACCATCATAAGATAGGCCTATCTAGCGATTCTACCATTAATTTTGATTCAATGATATTCAAAAGGATCGAGGTTACAATAGAATATAATGCTCATTATTCAAATGCAGTTAAAGAAATCATAATCTAGCAGAGCTGCCTTTCAAACTTTGCTTAAATATCTGTAGTGCCATCAACCTTTCAGGGATGCAGTGAATACTTTGCTGGGCTATGGTTGGTCTTTATTAATATTGATTTTTTTGGGCAACACGAATATTTTTTATTTGATGACACATTACATTAAACTATACAGGAAAACATTTAGTTCCCTGAGACCCAGACCTTTCGTAGGTAGATTGGTGAATGAGACCACCTTCACAGCCGGTCCAGCTGATGGCTCCCCTGGTGTTGAATTCAATAACTAACACAGCGCAGTCAACCTGACAAAATAATAAGATCCAGCTAATTCTATTAATCCTTATTTTAATTAGACAGATGAATTACAGATGTTTCAAATTATAACCTATTGTGATTAACTCAGAACGTTTGAAAAAGGAACCATTTTGGTATAATTAAATGTTTGCCCCTAATTCAGGACTCTTATACATAGACTATTTTGGAGTATTACTATATGAATGAGGAAAGGACTGAGACTGAAGATTAGTACGTAAAAGCTGCACACTCTGAAATGAGGGAATCCAGAATTTTGTTAAAGTGGGGGTTGCCTAAATTAGGAATGTCCCAAAGGGTTCCACTCTAGCTTACATTAGAAACAATTATATTTGACCACAAAAAGAGGGGGATAATGCCCCTCCCCCAACCCTCAATCCTTCCCTATTGTTAGATCAAATAACAAGAAATTGAATAGAGGCAGTTTATAATATTTTTACACTGATATTCAAAGTTTCAAAAATATGTACACCTGTCCCAAGCCAACAATGTTAATGTAGGTTGGAGTCGATTTCCAGGGCTGGATTAACTAGCAGTTCTGACAGAATTGTTTGTATGTATGCTGACTTTACTTGGCATTCACATTAAAAAAAGTTATATTTTTATTGATAATAGCACAAAAATACACTTAGAAAGACATGTATTTACGCTTTTGAGACAACATCTATATTGATGAATTGTAAGATTTAACAACTTATATGTGCCCCGTGTTGTTGATATGAAGCCAGTTGCATTAATGCAAACATTTTGATAACTTAAGGCTATATTCCACATACCAACTTTGATGCTTTTCTCTGAGAATATGGCATGAAAGCATACATCCTATATATTATTTGAAAGAGAATTGTAAGAGGTTTATAATGATGTATAACATTTTTATATTTGAGTGCTATTCCCACTGCCGATTTTTAAAATCAGCAGCAAAATTGGCATTTGGAATACAGGCTTTACATTACCCAATACAAAAAGGAATCATGGCCGAAGTTAGCAAAAGTCATGAAGAAAATTGAAATATGCATATTTCTACACATCTTATGCGAACTACCTGGGAATTTTGCAAATCATTTAGGTTTTTATACTGAGTTTGCAATTTTTACCGGTGATGCATTTTTACATATGGCGTCTTTGCTCTGGTGATGTATAATTCATGATAGATGCATTTGCCCTCCAGAACATGGTGATACATTTATGCATTTGGCATCGGGAAAGGGTTAAAGGGAGACGAAGGCAATTTTGTGTCAAAAGGTGTCAAAATTTTGCAGACCCAAATAACTATGAAAATACATGTCTAACTTTAGCCACTGGTAGAGTATAAATGATGATAACCAACCATAACTTTACTTGATTTCCGTTATACATTTTTTATTTATTTTTTAAGTTTTTAAGTTAATATTTACCATAGGCCTAAGTTATGGCCACAGTGTTTTTTGTTTTTTTTTCTTTATTGGTCCCTCATCTTCTTACATGCATAATCTTCTTCTGATATATTGTTTGGGTACAAATAACAGTGATAACAATGATGGCATTGTTAAGATTACAATTAATAATAAGAAGAAATGTATTTCATACAGGATTATAATATACACTTAAGGGAGAAATATATGGGTAACAACAGTTAGTCAGCTTTTCAAGCAGTAAAACATAAGTACATCCCCCTGCCCAAAAAATTCACTCGATTGACCAACATTTTTTTGACTTAGCATTTGAGCTTGTAGCTTCACCAATAATATGTACAGGCATTAGGCAATTTTGTATAGTAAATTGTTTTGTATGCATGTCTTGAAAATCTTTTTTTTTTTTTTTGCATATTTCAAAGTCTCTCTAAACTTTCTGTAAATTATATTTGTTTTAATTACCCACACATAAAAGGGCATATCAATAGCCTTAAAATGAAAATAATACCGTTATTATCAAAGAAATAACCAATAACATCTTCATTGTCCAATATTAAGATATTCATAAAATAATGAAATAAAATAAAATAATAAGACAATGAAAACTGGCCAGTTTCCATGATGACCCATGATAGTTTACAGTTTCAGGTCAACTTAATAATTATGTCAGGGGTCATCAGATGCTATGACCTAGCAGATATTATAAGCTATGTCTCCTACTCATGTCTTACCTGTTACAGATAACAGTGACTGATAAAAGGACCAGAGTGACCTCAAGGATATAGCACCATTATAATCTTTAACTCTCATGAAGTCCCTATACATTTATAAGGAAAGTGAATAACGTGGATATAATTATATACTACATTATTTTCACCAGAATTTCCTGCTTATCTATAAAATTCATAAAATCCAGCAAACACACAATGTTAAAAGGACATTATACAATGTTGCAAATAATTGACTTCGGAAAAATAACATACATATAAAACTGCCACAACAACAAGTCCATTGTGGTTCTAAAGTTTACCTGCACCATTTGATGTGATGTTATATAAATAATGTGAATGCCAACATTAGTTTTGTGATGTTGTGACAATGTTTCTTTCAGGACATTGATGCAATGTTTCAGGAAAACCTATTTCTTCCAATCTTTTAACAATGTTAATCTCTCAATATTGATACATTGTTGTGAGAGATCCTTAACTGAACACCAGTACCCAGAAATGCTTTAAATATGGGTAATGATACAACTATGGTGACACAATATGATATACATTTACACATAGAGGTATATAAGCGCTGATGAATATAAATGTATGTAATCATGTTTACATTTATACATATACATATATGTATAACCATCAGCATCATAGACAATATTTCATGGCTCTGTATGGCAGATCAGCAATTATAATGTGATTTATGTAGGTGGCCATGCTTTGTGCTGGGAAACATACAAACAGTGACCAGCCTATGAATCTGGGAAGAGGAGATACCTCAACTGGTGGCACCCCTGTTTAATTTCACTTTATAGATATATACATTGATATATGTATCTTATCATATGAATATGCATGTATGTACATATGAACCCTAGATAAGTAATAGTAAATAATTAATGTGATGAAGGGAGCATGCATATACACACACAAGTTTATACATATGCTTAATGAAACATTTGCCTTATTTTCTTATTTTCTTTTTTTCATTTGGGTTATTTATACAGGATGCAATTCAAACAAGTGGAGTCTCTTATTGCAGTCTGTGCATTAAATGTGATTATTGTTAAGATTAAACAGATTAAAGACCATGTATTACTACCTTTACCAAACAAATAACATATTTACAGGTCTGATAATGAAACAATATTATAGATGACACTAATGACATTTTAACAGATTTTATGCAATGCTCTTTTAGACCATTTCCAAATTTCCAATACTTTTTATTTTAACAGCTAGTTTATTCCATAGTATTGAACCAGAATAATTTTCTAAATAGTTCAATCATTTCCGGGTATAGGTAAATTTACAAGCATAGCAAACAAGTAGAACTTGCAAAGCATTTACATTTTGTAACTGGTTTCAAATCAAGGTAACCACTATGAATAATTCTCCAAAATAATATATATCAATATTTTTATTCTTCTCCCACCTGCCAACATTCTTATATTTGACATATCATGACATATCATGGCCCCAGAATTTATCCTTGTGGTTCCCCACACCCTTTTGGCCATTCTTGTGTGGTTTTGTTGTTAATCCAAATAACATGTAATCTTTTTATTGAGTGACTGTTAATCCAAAGTAGAGGTGTCCTTAATATTGATTCTACTCAAACCTTTTTAACAAAAATTAGTGAGTTACAGTGCCAAAAGTTTATTAAAGGTTATTAGCCTCCCATGCGAGGAGCAGGTAATACATAGAAAGATTTGACCCATGAAAAGCCTGTATGAACCACTCCTCATTCAAAGAGAAAAATAGTTCTGACACGCTCCATATGCCAAATTCTGCCCAAAGAGTGAAGTCCAATGGACAGTGCTTATGACTTTTGGGTATTGTCATGGGTCTGAAAGTGAAGCAACTACACTCCATATGGCAGAGCCTTGTACAACAGGCCTAAAGGATTTTATGAATACATATGTCCTCACCACTTTCTTGATCCTTAGTATCTATAAAATACTTAAGGACTAGCTTGGAAGAGTTGCCATGCTCATTCAGTTATCATTTCTGTAAAATATGTATTTGTGATCTGGCCATGGTGTGAGAACACCAGAGGATCCAGACGCCTTTCCCTGGCAATATGAGGGATAGTTTTCAATTGTAGGGGTTACTTCACCCTGTTCCTAAGTGAATGTAAGATATATTGATACCAAAACATATTACAACACAACTTCATAATTCATTTTTAGGTTAGGTTAACATAGGGATACAAAGTTCTATACAGGGTATTTGAGAATATACTTGAAGGTAAAGTTAAATTAAATGTGGGGTTCTGTAGAGTTGGATTTTCAAATATCTTCCCAGCATCTGCTTGGCTGTATTTTGGAGTTGATTCCATACCATCATCGTGATGCTCTCCAGTTGGCAGGCTGTAAAATGATATTAAGATTATTAGATAAATTTATATATGATAGTGTCTCTATTTCCTTAACATCTAAATATTATACACAATAATTTTGATGTACCTTTTGAATCAAGCTTGTAATAAATGATATATATATATATAATCCTCAAAAATGGTTCAAAATTTCTAAATTTAACAATGGAAAAACCTGAGACATTATAGAAAACACCAACCAGACCAGATTTATGATATCTTTTTCTATTCTAGGTATTTACCTCAGGGTCTTTTGCCATGGTGGCAGCAGCAGGGGGCCGGGGGCACGTGGGCAGCAGGAGGTGGGTTTTGAAATACAAAGTTGCAACCCAATGCCAAATGTCTAATATCAGTTAAAAGAATCTGGAATTCAAACCGAGACCACTTCAGACATTTCGAAAAATACAATAAACACAAATGAAATTAGTTTTTTTTGAGAAAAGAAAACTGTTGAGTACAAAACTAATGTTCAGGTGGGGGAGGAAGGGCAACATTCCAGTCAACATCTGCCACTTCAACTACATTGGGTGAAGAGGGTAGACCAAGGGCGACTCATCTGCATGTGGTGGCATAGTGGGGAACTATCTTCTATGACACATTGCCAGGTATCAAATCTTGACAGTTTTTGTATAAACTTTTGTGACCATGGCAATTTCTACTTTTGATTACGGGACCATTTTTAATGTCAAATAGCTTGGGACCTACTGGAGTGAATACTTCATATTTGGCGTTGTGATATTCTTTGGGGAATCGAGCTTTGTAGAGAAAATATGTTTACATGTCTTTTGTCAGGGTCTTGGTAGCGATGGGCTGGGGGGGGGGGGCAGCCGGAGGTGGATAGTAGGCCATACCAGTACCACAGGCTGATTTAGATCATGCAGTTTTGACAAACAAAGTTAGAATTAGATGCCAATTTTTTAATATATGTTGAAAAGAAATCTGGAATTCAACTGAGAACATGTCAGACATTGTAGAAAAGTACAACAGATGCAAAGAAAATTATATATATATATCTTTTTCTGTTGAGTACAAAACTGAGGTTTAGGTGGGAGAGGAAGGGCAACATCCCAATCAACATCCACCGATTCAACTACATCAGGTGATGTGGAGAGACCAAGGTCTGCTGATGGGTGGTGATATGGTGAGGAATCATCTTCCATGACTATAATATCAATGGTCACTGTCATCGGGGTGGGCAGGGGTGGTCAAACCGTCCATGTCCTTAGACCTTCAGAGGCTTTAGCCTATAAAATAGTAGTAATAATAATATTTAGACTGAGGAATAATGATTATTGATGGAAACATTTGATATAATATAAAATATACATACCTGCTAAGGCCAGGAAGGAGATCTGGCTATGGGCGGACAGGGGTGGATGTGGATGGACAGGGGCAGGCATCGGGCCTTCCTCTCAGAGAGTTGGCAGGGACCAGGTCAACTGGGCTAAAAGAAATCTAAGTGTTATATCATATTATGTTATGTAAAGTCATACTATAACACTAATGTATTATCATCATATATTCATACTAAAGTATAACATAAGAACTATGTACAATATTCATTTCCTCCTACATAATATTCTATACACAAGGATTCATGATTCCTAAGATATTATCTTTCATATCAGTATGTGATAACCACTACCACTAATTAAGCACCAGGTGTGCAGGCATATTTACCCGTATCCAGGTTCTACCGCTCAGAATCCATAATCAGGTTCCCTAATAAAATGAGTTGGTTATTCACAGTCACACGGTGTGGACGTGTTCTTTATTCTTGTCATTCTCACAACATGACAATACTACAAACATCCTGGAATTTGTTATGCACACAACAAATATTATATATATGAGGGGTTCAACAAATAACATATTTACAGGTCTGATAATGAAAAAATATGATACTGATGACAATCCTCATGAATGGTTTAAAATTCATATTCATACTAAAGTATAACATAAGAACTATGTACAATATTCATTTCCTCCTACATAATATTCTATACACAAGGATTCATAATTCCTAAGATATTATCTTTCATATCAGTATGTGATAACCACTACCACTAATTAAGCACCGGGTGTGCAGGCATATTTACCCATATTCAGGTTCTACCGCTCAGAATCCATACTCAGGTTCCCTAATAAAATGAGTTGGTTATGCACACAACAAATATTATATATATGAGGGGTTCAACAAGTCTCATTTATATCAACCCAAAAGAAGATGGATGAAGTTTGAAATAACACATTCTTTGACATTTTCAATATACTGTTAAAGTTGGTATTTTAGTGAAATTATGGAGGTACAACTACTTTTTAGCCATTTTTAGCTTTCAAAAAAAGGTTGTCAACTCCATATCTGAATCAACATTGTGACCCCTTATTTGTATTTTTTCTATATCTTTCTTTTTTGCATATTTTTTATATGAAAATTTGTAATAAACTATCCAATTTCAGATAACTCTTCCTATCTCACTTGGCAAGCCAAGCATCAGTCTAGTTCTCATGTTGATTTGGTAAAAGAAGATTGCAGTTACAAACATAGTGCACAAGGCAATTCTCCCTACCACGAATAGCCACTTTTTTATAGTGTACCTGCAGGTTAGTCTAAATTAAGGAGTCTGCTGGGTAATATGTCGACAAGTCAAAAGGTTTAAGTATAGGAATTTTCATTAATTTCATCATTATTTGTTCTTGAACAAGGTGAAAACTTAGTTATCATTATTTCTTAAATTTGTATACACATACATTTAATATTTTCTAAGTTGTTTGAAAATGTTTTCATTATAGATGGAAATATAAGAATTATTTGTTTATTTTCTATAGATTTCCTGGTGTTTATGTTGACAAAATTGGCCCAAATTAACCTGCAGGTGCCCAAAATACTGTGAATCAGCTATCCGGATATTGCATAATGCTTTTTTGAAATATAATCCATAATTTGTTGACCTAATGTTTACACTAAAATATTTCTAGAATTAGGGCATTTCCCCTAGATGCCCTCATGTTCCCTCTGAAACTATACTAAATTATTTTGAATGCCAAATTAAGAAAGTTGCCAGCCAGAATAGATACTCGATCCATTGCCAAAGCTTCAATGCATCTTTCCCACCCTTGCTTTCACCTTGGCCCACACTTCGAGCAGGCAGGGATGGCTTAGATGAGCGGAGCGTCACTGAGCTATTGTACCTTCTGTCTCCCCTGGAAGAAAAGTACTTTATGCACATTTTAAGAATGCAGCAGAAGAGTTATACTTTGCAATTAGAGCTTTTTTGTTATAAAATTGCAAATTCATAGTCTTAGTTTAAAGACTTTCTCAGCCAGTGGAGTGCAAGTGCAATCTAACCTAAATGCTACTTGACATCTTACATATATTCAAAGTTTGCTCTATTGTAAATAAATGCATTTGATTACTTTCATAAATGTCATATCATTTAGACTTATTTAGGCCTAAACTATTTTATAGTGAATATGTACATGTATATAAGCGAATATGTACATGTATATAAGGGTATAGAAGTAGAAAAGTAGGGGTAGGAAGGCCAGACTGAAAGGATAGGTGGGGCTGGAAGTAAGGGTTGGTAAGGCCTTGAAGCAGGAAAAACCATGGGCTCACACTTAAAAATATTTATTTAATGACTTATGGTAACCAGTAAGGTGAACCAGACCAGACTCAATTTTTGGCATTAGATATGGTTTGCAAAAGTTATAGAAAAGTAATAGTAATAGGTTTTTCTTTGTTTATTGTTAAAAGGAAAAATGACTGGAAAATACTTGAGATGTGACAATTCATTTTTTACTACATGCTCAGTCTATCTCAGCAATCCATTCTAATATATATTTATTTTTGGTCAATTACAATCTTTAGCAAAAATGGGACTTTAGTAATTGAGGCCATTCTGCATTAAGTCTTGTATTTTGCATATTATGAAATGGAAAAAAAGAGTTTTGTAACTTTTAAGAAAATGTGGTGATGCATGAATACATCTGGTGTTTTTACTGTGGTGATGCATAAATGCATCCGACATCGGGAGAAGGTTAAATTATATTCCTTGCAAAACCTCTTGCGTAAGTTATAACAAAGAAGTTTGATGTCTTTCGATTTATATGTAACATGTTTAAATTATACTTCCAGGTAGAACAAACATAAACTACGTAATGGAGAGTATCAAACATCAGGCAATGGAATATAGCTGTTCTTGTGTGACCTCTGGTGGTAGCTTTAGGAAACAATGCCGTTTGGAATGCCTCAAGGCTCCTTCATCAACCAATCAGATCTAACAGGCCACTTCAAATCGGGCTCAGTGTTAGTGTCCGTGCAGAACACAGCATCACACCAGGGGGCGCAGTGGACACTGACGTCTGACTTCCAGCTCCAGGTCTCCACTGTTGCTTGCTGCAGTGTGCTTGCCCTCGTCTTGATACTGAGGCTGTTGTATTTGAAGAGATGCAGTGACATCATGGCTGTATATTACCGTCTCACGCCAGCTCTTGGGGGTCAACGAGGTCAGAAGTATGTGTACAGACACTACGTGTCACATACATTTAGTGAGGATTATGAGAATACGTTTGTTGGTGTGTCTTTGCCACTTTTGCAAGAAGTAACAACTATATGATTGAAATATGGAATATGACCTTTGACCTCTGACCTAATAACAATCACTGGCCTGTTTACCAATAGGGGTAATTGGAGTGCCAACAAACATTCTATATGACTGATTACCATAAACTCTATGAGGGAGTGCATTCCCAGCAAACACACTACATTCAGACAACATTGTATAACATTACTTTTCTACAACTTTGGAGGGAAAACACTGTAACAATGTTGCCACAACCAGATAAATAACGTTTTCTTGCAACATTGCAAAAACGTTGTAAATAAAGTTGTAAAAACGTTGTGACCACAACGTTCTTTCATAACATTGCAGCAATGTTGTGAAATAAAGTTGTAAAAACGTTGTGATCACAACGTTTCATTTACAATGTTGCAGCAACGTTGTGAAATAAACTGAAAGTAACATATAGGTGGCACCACTGTTTGAAATGTTTCATGTTTCAAAACGTTTTTTTAAGTAATTTAGGATTAATGTTAAACAATGATATTCAATTAAAATGAATTAGGAAATTGGTTTGGATAAGGTCATCATATAATTATATATCTTACTAAAGTTGTAATACACCCTGTTGCTAGGAGTGGAATTGCAATAATTGTTGAGGTTAAACACCTTTTTCATGGGTCATTAACAAGAAAGACCCTCTGTAGCATTGAGGGTCCAATTGTAAATCCAACATGTCATTAACCTGACATGGTCTAACCTTAATAAAGGTTGGTTTTCTGGGTGTAAATACACTCTGGAAACAAAACTAGGTGATCCTGAATAAAGTTGGTTTTTAATATAATATTACTTAATATAATTTTCATATGTACACAAATAATGTGTAGGAAAATTATTTTTTCAATTAGTCAAGAATGAGGTTGGTACCTTTTGAATATTCATGGTAAAATTCCTGTGTGTCAAACATGTCATATTTATCTATGAACTTTCTAGATGCACCTATAAAAAGATCTAAGGTTGTGAAAAGGCTGTAAATTGGTAACATTGCAATGTTGTTCGCAACGTTGCTGCATCCTTTCTGGGAGTCCACATTTTTATGTTGTGACAACGTAAATTTGCAACATTGTTACAACCTAAGTGCAACGTTGTTGCAACATTGTAACAACGTGAAATTGTTAGCTGGGTTGTGCACATAATTGATATCCATTTTTGTTATTATTTTGACATAAAATCTTTGTAAGAATAGATTACTGACCATTTCTTTGTATCCAATAGTCCAATAGGGTATAGTATTATTAGTTGCCTTCTATTAAGTATGTATGCATTAACCCTTTAGACCCCACAGGTCATGTTTACAAATTCCTTGATTTCCCCGAAATTTCAATGGATTTCCTTCTGGATTTCCCTAAATTCCTTGTAATTGAAGATGTTCAGTCTAAAGGGTTAATGGGAGAGGCTGTAATTAATTTTTAATATGCATATTCTTCTACAAACCAACCACATGCTTTACCCGAAGGAAGAAGGAGGTAACAGGCCCATAATTATGCTAACAGTGTGGACAATGACTCTGGACCTATACTAATCTCTGACAAATTAGAAAACATATTGTTGTGGAAAGAAAATTAAACATGTGACAACCCTCTTTTTTCCATGTTATTTATGTCAACTCAAAGAGAAAAAATAAATTTGACTTAGCCAGAACATTTTTTATCATAAGTTCATCATTTCTCAATATTCATTAAGTTCTTCCAGCTGAACATACGTACTATACAAAACATTAATGTTTACAACGGTACATAAAAGCAGTTAAAGTACTAATACACTGCAGGAGAGTTCTAAACTACAATATATAACTGTAGGTTAATATTATATATCTCTAGATATATGTAATACAAATGTAGACATTTATTCCCAACATTGGTCACATGGGTAATACAATAGCAAGACAACAAAGTACAAAAATGGAAATGCCACATGAATAATTTCTGACCTTAGCCTAGCTGCTTCATTATCATTCCAGCAGCAACAATGTTTGACACACTCCAAATTGTAAGTGATAATGAAATACTGCTATACATATTACATCTTGTTGCTTAAATATACTTAAACAACAATTTAATATTTCAATATATAACTGTAGGTAAATGTATATATAAATAAAGGTGTATATAGATATAATATAAAGGCAGACAGTTGTCAATGCTCACATGATTAATACAATATCAAACTCTTAAGACAATACAATGCAACATATATATGGAAATGCTGCATGAACCACTTCTGACCTTAGGCTAGGTGCTTCAGTCAAATTCCAATGGTAACAGTGTTTTATGTGCTTTAAATTTGTAAATGATTAAAGAATTGACATATATGCTACATTTTGTTGCTTAAATACATAAACAAAAACCTAATAATCATTTAATTTATTCTTGGAAAATGCAAATCAGCCATAGGCCACTTGTTCAATGGATCCCATCATTAAACATCTAAATAGGAAGGCTTGAGCACATCACCGTTCTCATGTACAAAAAAGGGTGTCACTCATACAATACATGACTGAGGAAACAAATATGGATATATAGACTTATGTACAAATAGATTGATATCAGCAAATCTTACTCAAATGAAAAGCCAAATACAAGCAAACACAGATGAAACATGTATTGATAATTAAATTAATACATCAAATTATTAGAATTTTACACAACCTCATGAGGACTGGATATTTGTAAGAACATTTCTAATACAAATGTAAAAAAGACTTCCAAACAGATTATTACATCATGTCATAATTATGTCATGTACGTGACAACAAACAATCTGTAAATATACAATACAATAGTGGCAAAGGAAAAAAGGCACCAAACACTGCATATTATAATTCAGAAGCCAATAGACTCAGGAACCAGGAAATATTACAATGCAAAACAAGTAGAAACATTTTTGAACTTTGATAACATTACAAATATGCAAGACATGAAAATCATTCATTGGAACACTCATTTTTCTACACTGTTGCAATACGTTGGATGCAAAATCACACACACATATATGCATATCAATAAAGGCGAGGTAGATATGAAAATGAAAAACCTTCATGTGTTAAGAAGTGTTCCTGTCAAAATATGCATTGTGGACCCATCTTTCTACTGTTTGAAATCATTCCTTGCATTTCACTACAGTGGTCCCCCCATATGTAACCTCCATTACCAGAGACTACCTCCCTCATGCGGCTGCAAAACAGTGGCATGGATGTGTTTCTCACTATATTTACCACTCACCATGGCCAATGGCCACCTCTTTGACAATGCCACAAAATCCCTCACCAGCGGCCACCCAGAATGAGTTTATTTTTGGAGGGCCATATCTGGGAGGCCTGTAAGTGTTGAGAGCCCCAGGGGTTGCACATAGAACAAAAAGGGGGCAGCCAGTAGGTGCTTAGAGGCTCAGGAGGTAAGTGGTCGCACCTAGAACAAATAGAGAGCGGCCACTTTTGTAAATCCCCAAGGGTGACCACATAAACAATCTGGGTTTTGGTATTTTTTCATAGAAATTATGGTTTTTCAAGCAAAGTAATAAATATAAATCCCATAAGACAGAATTAGACAATATTGACTTCAAAATGGATGGTCTTTGGCCCAAATGAATGTGTGCACTACACATTATTAATGCGTCTCAATTAAATATGAAAATGGAGCAGGAGTGATCTTCCCTATTTGTATATCAGTTTACAGTCAAGTTTACCTTAAGATTTTGAGTCTTGCATTTGTCACTCTTATAGACCTGTACAATAGTCCCCCATATATCGCGTACAGGAGAGGCCTAGTGGGCACCGCCATATTGGACAATGGGGTAGCCTGATTGGCTGATAAGTCGCGCTTGTCCCCCCACAGGAAGTGGCGCCAAAGGACCACACATGCGCAGAACTAGACTCCCGAATGCGGTATATGGCCAACTCAACAGTGACCACCCCTCTTATGTAGCCACAAAATGATTGCATGAGGCAATATCTCTCTATATTTACCCCTCAGCAGCAGCGACCCCTCTGACACAGCCAGTGGCCACGTTTTTTAGATAGCAAATTATTCCCAAATGCCCTCACCAGTGGCTGCAATTCAATGTTGTGTAAGTGAAAAGGCCACAAAATCCCTCACCAGCGTCCACCTGGAATGAGTTTATTTTTTGAGGGCCACATCTGGGAGACCTGTAGGTGTTGAGAGGTCCAGGGGTTGCACATAGAACAAAATGGGGACAGCCAGTAGGTTATTAGAGGATCAAAAGGTGATTGGTCACACATAGAACAAATAGGGGGTCGCCACTTTTGTAAATCCCCAAGGGTGGCCACATAAGCAATCTGGGTTTTGGAAATGTTTTTATATATATTTTTTTTCATTCAAATCATGGTTTTTTCATTCAAATCATGGTTTTTTCATTCAAATCATGCCGTTAGACAGAATTAGACAATATTGACTTCAACACGGATGATCTTTGGCCGGCATGAATATGTGCACTACACATTATTAATGGGTCTCATTTAAATCTGAAAATGTAGCATGAGTGTAAAAAGGGATCTTACCTTTTTGTATATCAGTTTCCAGTCAAGTTTACTTTAAGATTTTGAGTCTTGCATTTGTCACTCTTATAGACCTGTACAATAGTTCCCCATATAAGACCCCCGCAACAGTAGCCACCCCTCTTATGTGGCCCCAAAATGATTGCATTGTACCACATCTCTCTATATTTACCTCTCAGCAGCAGCGACCCCTCTGACACAGCCAGTGGCCACATTTTTTAGATAACAAATGACTCCCAATATCCTCACCAGTGGCCGCATGTCTGTACATTCAATTTTGTGTAAGTGGTGAGCGGTCACACCTAGTATAAAGAGGCGGTGGCCAAGAGGTGTTGGGAGGCCTTTGGGCTGTGTGGTCACACCTCAAACATAATTGGAGTTTCCGGCTATATCAAACTTTGAGTCAAAAAGAAATCTTTTTGATACCAACTTCTTTTCTGATTTTCTTTTCGTCCATGATTCTAAGAATGATTTATTAAATGATTGCACAGGCCCGTAACCAGGAAGTTCGGGGGGGGGGGGGGTTGACCATATCCAAAAAGTGGACATTTTTCAATTAATAATGGAATTTAAATTGTAGGAAACGGATATAGCAGGCATGGATTTGGGGGAGGGACTTATTTTGGCCAAAATATTAAATTTTTAAAGTTAAATTCCACAGATAATGAAAACATTTTTCCAAAGAGTGGACCTAGCCTAGCCAAGGGGGCGTGACGCACAACCCAGGTCACCCCACCTGGATACGGGCTTGATGCCATACATAATAAAAATCAGTGTTTCCTTTTTGTATTATTCTCCTGTTGTAGCTGAATATTCATGTAAAAGGAAATGTCACTCATTTCGTCATAAATAAGTTTTCTCAGACGCAATTCTCTGGTTATTAGTATTTTGGCCCACCTGCAGGCTAAATCAAGATGATTTGTTGGTAATATGTCGACAAGTCAATTTCCTGTTATCAGCTTTTAACATGTAATAATTATTCATCTAAGACATTTTCCTTTGTTTGACATTATGAAAAGGTAGAATTAGGTACTTTTTCCTTTTATTATTGTATGTACTTCAGTTTCTGAAGTTAATTTAAAAATATTATCATTACATATTTTTATTTTGCCATAGGATGCAATATTTCTATTGGTTTGTACCTATGCTTTTGTCTAAAAAATATGCTAAAATTAGCCTGCAGGAGCATTAAATACAGGAAAACTTGGAACTGCGTCTGCCTGAATTGATGTGTTAAATTTTCTTATTTTGGTAATAAATGAGTCTATTTTGCCTTGATTTTCTTTCAACCTTACCTAAAAGGCGCAATTCTATATTTTCACTTCAAGTTTTGTTGCAGAGTTATAGTATATATACAGTCTACTTATATTCATTTCATCTGTTTTATCTGATTCTAATACCTTCATGCCAAAACCTTCACAACAAAAATGTTTGCTTCAAAAATTCAATGTTATATCAAATAATGTATGCACAATTTTTTAACACACCCAACAAACTTTTGCATCCTTTTTTTTTCATTTTTGCCCTCAAAAAAACCTAGCCCCTCTTTTTTGTCTTTCTCTCCAAACGAAACCCTTTGACCTTGTAGGGGTTCCCTTTCCTTTAGTTTACAATAAGGATGAAGGAAGTGGCTGATATATATATACAATATCTTCCCGTCAAAAACCTTGAAGTCAAAATAGATTTTCGCTTGAACTTCTGAGTGTTTTAGACTTAAACCTCTGAGGGTTTTTTTTCCTCCTTTACCTTGTTGAGGATCCATTCCTCTTAGTGTACAATAAGAATAAAAGGAAGTGTCTGGTATATATAGTATAACTTCGCATCCAAAACCTTGAAGTCAAAACCGATTTAGACTTGAACTTCAATAAAACATAGATAGTGAATACCTGACTGTTTCCTATCTTTCAAATTACAGAATTTGCTTTCAAAAATGACAAAATTTCCTCAGATTATTGCCCTGGATGATCATCAGCTTGGTTCCAAGGTTTTCTAATGTCCACACACACACAATATAATTGTATGGGATCGGGCCTGCTCTGGTTGTTGAGAGCACCTAACGTTCGCACCTCTCTGTGTCCCAGCCAGCTCTAGGGCTTTGGGGGCCATACAGTGCATTGCAGTGGGCATCACGTCAATGGGCCAGGCCGTGAGGTGTCGGTCCACTACTATGTAATGACCCTAATAAGGGAGGAGTACTGTATGTTCAATTTGTTTGGTAATTGTTTCATTGGTACGTTTTACTTTACATCAGTTCCACTTTACCATATACTCGCTCAAATAACTAACATTACCAAACACTAGTATTTTTTTGCTGTAAATATGTTAACATCATATCCCAGCAAATGGGAAACGTGTATTCATCAAATTTACATTGTTAAATACATGTAATACTGGTGTTTTGGTAATCCCTGTGTAATGTCAATATATTAGTAGGTTTTACAATGAGTTCTCACATAGTGCTACAACAATGTCAATTATGTAAACACGACATCATTTATGTAAGTGACATGCTCATTTTCATAATGCCAAGTCTAAATTTACAATATCTTAAGATTATTCAATTTTCAGATCTTGATGTCATTTTAGTTACATTCTGGTGTCATGACAATCTCCAAGTATTTACATGTATATACCACTAGTTTTAACAGGTGAAACTCTGATATGAACCAATAATGGACATTTTGGTTGAAATACCATCACCAAACCATGTTGCATATATCACCTGAACCCATTATTTGTTTCTTTCATGGCTAGGTCACTGCTGCCCTGTCTTGTCCATTTATTAGAAGAACAGCATCTTTCCTCCATGTACTGTGTCCTTTACTGATGTGGCAGCTGCAGCCTGGTCCTCCCAGCTGCCGCCCTCATCTTCCCTGATGGTTGGTCTATACATCTCAACCCTGACCACACTCTGCTGGGTGTAGTGCCTGGTCCACTCACACAGATCACTGCTGTCAATGTTTCCCCATAACACTGTGACATCTCTCCAGCCTCCTTCCTGCTCCACCAGGAGCTCCTTCAGGTAGTTTTGTGTGTCCTCCATTAGGAGGGCATCCAGGAGGCCTTTAACACTGATAGAGAAGGATTCATCCCACCATATCTCAAGGTGATCAGCCCTGATCCACCACATTCGGCTCATCTCACCCAGCATCTCTGACCAGGCCTGGGGGGACAGGAGCTGCTCAGAAGGGTCACCCCAATAGTCACAGAGGTCAGAGTATGATGAAGGGCCTGCTGATGGGATATCTATCCACATGTGCTGCAACTGCCGGGGTTCATGTTGGTCTGCATTGCTGTGCTGGTGGTCCCATTTAGGTTGATGAGACAGTACATACTGCTGTATGTGTTGTCGTGCATCATCAGGAGTCCAGGAGTGTATTGAGAGGACCTTGTAACCGTCTTCTATGGTTGACCATGTCTCATTACTTGTCATGAACCATTCACCACTGAAACACACACAAAGCACACCAAGTTAGTATCCATGTGATAAAGTATTAACCCATTGCCTATGATATCGGACTTAAAGGTGTCATGTGATGAGTTGTAAAAGCAATCCAGACCATTTCCCAGTGGTAGCCCTAACCTGATAGATGCCAAAAAACCAATAGGATATTTAGTATCAGAACAGTTGAAATCGGAGATACAATTCCAGAGTTATCAAACAGTTACCATTGTCATAAATTTGTAATAACATACCAGCAAATAAAAGACACAACTCGGCCTATTCTTCCTTCTCTTAACAGGAAACAGCCCAATCTGACCCAAACCCTTACCATCCTATGTTGTTTGAATTCTTGGATGCAAAAGTTCCGGTTTAATATATTAAGATTTTCTGCTGTTATAACTATGTATCTATTATATAATAGCCAAAGACGTACTAATAATTGGTACTCCAAGTCATTTTTCAATTTTAGAAACACTAACTAAATACAAATGCTATCAGGTTGAGAATAATGAATGCAGAAAAACAGTATTCGTTTTATAAGAATTCAATTATCATTTTGGGATTTAGAGAGAAAACCATGTTTATTGGTCATGTTTGGCCCTTACTGCCAAGTAAAGTGACCAAATTAGTATGTCAGTGGAATATTTAATAAAAAATGCATGAAAACTGAAATTCAGATTCCATCCAACAATATTATTGACTAAAAGTGTGTGAAAAATAGAACTCCACAGGCAACTCCCGAACGGCTACACTTCATAGAAAGTACGGAGAAATTGTAACCCATGCAACACATTAATTTTAGTTTCCAGAAATCAATTTGTTCATGTCTTCATGACCCTGTTTCCTCGTTATTTTTAATGAATAGGAATAGGTGTTTCTCATTCAGATACATATATGAGCAAATAGTAAGCCCATTATTTTTTAACACATACAGTGCTTAGTTTTACTTAAAGTACCATTATAAATCAATAAAAATCGTAATTTTTGCAGAAAACCAAGGACCATTGAGGATCAGCTATTTATAAAAGCATGTCAAATTCTGACTATCTAATGCACCTCTTAAATATCTTGTAAAGCAATACCAATGTACTCAATGGAAATGTTTCAATAATTTCATGGAAAAATGTATACAGATTCAACTGAACTTAACAAATTTGAAAAAGAAAATGAATAAATCAAATACAGGAAATTAAAAATTGTGCAAATTTTAATAAAATATGTACAGAAAAGTATCAATTCCCAAATCTGGGGACAATGACCTGTGACCCATTGCACAAAGATTTTTGTAACAATGATTGTTGTCATAACAACGATACCCATCCTTGTCAACTCTGATCTTTGTTAGGCTGTACTTCACACACACACCCCACAAAAGGCTATTTAGGGTGTCTGTACGCATCAATCCCTGTGCAGTAAGCATCTTGACATGTAACACTATGTAGTGACACATAAGAGTAGGTAGTGATAGTTAAGGACAAGTAGTCCTAGAAATAGATGAGTAGTGACAGATAAAGATTTGTAGTTAAATCTTAGGTATGGTAGTGGTAATTACACATGAGGATGGGTAGTGACAGAAAAGGATGGGCGGTGAGAGATAAGGATTTGTAGTTACAAGTGAGTGTAGGTAGTGACAGATAAGGTCTGCAGTGCAAGAAGGGGCTGGTTTTGTTTTTCAGTTCTATATGAGTTCTACTTTCCAAAGACTTGCAGTAAGTTTTTTTTTATATCAATCACATAAGTTTACTGGTGGGGGAGTACATGATTGATGACCTTTTTAATTTTCTAAACATATTTTGTGTGTCATTTGTGGCCATTTATCATCTGAACGTATTTTTTTTTTCCCCTTTGTTCTCATCAATTATTATATTTATTAGCAATGTCACATGGGAGGATGCTCATATTTTGAAAACTTGTGACGTCTTTGTCAGATTCTACCCCAATTTCTTTATTAAAATACTTGTGCCTGACAAACAATTTTTGTATTGAATGATAGAAAACGATATACTGAATCTAAATATACCACTTTCATTTTTATCATAAGGTTATTAACAGCGCTTTATTTTTAAGACAGGAAGAAGGACCAGATATTTCAAGTTTTTCAGTCCTTTCTTGCCCTGCAGACCTATAGTGGCAGGTGAGGGTGGGTAATGACAGATTAGGTTTGGAAATTACAGGTGAGGGTTTGAAACTACATGTTTGAGGTGAGTATTTACAGGTTAGAGTGGCTAGTGACAGGTGAGAGTAGGAAGTAAGAAATGAGAGTGGGCAGTAAAAGGTGAGGGCAAGTAGGGACAGATGACGATGCATAGTAACAGATGAAGATTTTTAGTTACAGGTGAGGATAGATAGTGACAGGTAAGGGGAGACGTCAAAATTCACCACAGCAGGTCGCAGCCAATGGTCAGTGACTTTACAGCATGTCTCCACCACCCAGGGGTACTAAAGGTCGCAGCCTGCTGCCACAGGGCTGCAGCCTGATATGAGGATGGTAGAGACACTATCTTAATGACCCTAAATGACCTCATTAACTCAATAATAATCAATTAATTAACCTTAAAGGTAAATGCGGGTGACTATTGCAGCGCCACCTGGTAAGAATTTATTCTTATTATAGGATTTAGTTAAAATTTCAATTAAACGTGACGAATTACATATGAATGACAAACATGCAAATGGAATTGAAAAAAAACCCTAAATTTTGCAAGAAAAAAGAAGGCATACGTTGTTAAGAAGGTAGATTTTCTCAATTTTATCCATATTTTAAGGAATAGAATAAGATTTAGCACGGTGACCTATCACTTTTTTTCACCTAAACTGTTCATTATGACCCTATCTAGATATTTTCAGAGTTAAAAGTAAAAGTCACGGTTATTTATTTCAAAATGTTGAAAAATGTACATTTTGTCATAGGCCTTAATAGTAAAGAGTCCTTTTTTCAAATGCTCATATCTTTAAAATTGATACGGTAACATATACATTTAAAAGTTCCTATATGTTTATCTTGCACCCCTCTAACCACTATATGAGTTTCAGATTTTTTTCACAGTTAATAAGAAACCATGCCAAACACCCGCATTTACCTTTAATGGGGTACTCAGGGTATGTTGTGTATACAAACATAAAAGGAAAGTTCCATTTTATCATACAACTAATAGGAATATTGATAAAGGCTCATGTCTGGTTCCCCTAATGAGATTGCAATAGGGCTTTAGTCATGACACATAGGGGTTATAACTAAGATTCTGCCGCAGCCTGCCGCAGCATCTCAGGTTCAAAGCCCTTGAATTTTGACGTCACCCCTGAGGGTGAATAGTTGCAGGTGAGGGCAGGAAGTGACAGTTTAGGCTTAGTAGTTACAGTTTAGGGTTTGTAGTAAAGCTTTGGGGTTGATAGTTACAGGTAAGAGTGGGTAGTGACAGGTGAGGGTGAGCAAGAAGGTGAGGGGACTAATAGGTCCCCATTAAGTAAAAGACCTGAGGTATGGGAGGGGGATGGTATGGTGCACGGGAATAAGTGAGCCTTGTGTCTTTTTTGAGATCGGCTGCGCAACAGCACATTATGTAAGTCTGGCACAGTTAGTGCAATCAGTCTGTGCGTCTCTGGTAAAGTATATTCACAATCTGCTTGTGATAACAGGTGCATAGCACACCGCAGTAAAACTTTGTACAGAAAGCCCGCTCATGCTCTCAACTCCCCCTTGATATTTTGCCGGCGTCGGGCGTCAGGACTTGTGCGACAAGGACCCTGACCCCCTGCCTGCGGGAAAGCCGTCTTGTGCGCATGTACTATCCCGCGTACTATCCCCCCTCGAGCAAAAGGTATATGACGGCCAATGACCACAGCCATACCAGTCACAGCCACTGGCACAGGAGAGGCACAGTAGAGTTGCGCACACGTGTAAAAGGATAATCACGGTGTTACTGTGCTGCAATTGTGCTAGGCAGTGCCTCAATATAACCGTGCAAAGTTTGCGTTAAGTCCCCTATGTCTGCCATGCGTCAATGTGCGTCCATACCATTAAACCGTGTACATCAACCATGTAAATCAAATACTCCCACAAAATACAACCCATACAGGGCCATACAGCAAGTCGTACTAGGCCTAGGCATCCCTACATCAGCCACAGTTTAGTTTGGATAGTTTCTTTAGACTTTTCTTTAGACTAGCCTAAGTCGAAGCCCGGACATATACAGTTGAATATGGGTCAGTTGGTGCATGTGTCATGGGCTTAAAACTAAAATGTTGGTTATTCTAATTCTAATTCCCCATGTCTACCATGCATCCACGTGCGTCCAGACATTACTTTATTAGAAGCCCCCCGTCTTAAATCCATTGATGAAGATAAGAGGGTAACCTCATAGTCTTCGTCACCGACACTGATGCCGGCCTGGGCATAACTCTATTGTTTGCTCACAATTTGGTTTTTAATGCAAAACAGGCGTCACTTGGTATGACTTCTCTGCCGCACGCCATTGCCAATAAAAGGACAGAAAATTTTCTCCTGGGAATTCGTGTCCCCATGGCCGCTGCCTAGTCTTTACATGGAAGGCGTCTGAAGAAGGACAAGCCGGACCCACGTCCAAAAAACTAGGAAGGGGGCCGGCCTGCACCACGGCTTCTAGTGTGCGGGCAAGCCCCCACGACGAATGCGGCGGGGGCCCTAGCAGATACCTCCACCTGGTCGACAAAATGGATATGCCCGACCCCACTGCTATACAACAAAACGCCAGCTATGCTCCCGAACAAGTGAACGACGAAAGCTTAAACGGTGAAGACGTGCTTCAGTGTTTACAAACAGTCCACGTGCGCAGTGTCAACATCCGGCAAAGCGACCAATCAGAGCAGCCACACTCGGCGAAGCAGAAAAAGCAACATGTCCGACCAAGCACAACAACAACGAAGACCAGCCGGGACAACAACACCTTCTCATTGACTGAGGCCTCCTGGCACCGAAGAAGATACCTGCAACAGCACCCCGATGACCTCGGCGGCTGGCATGTGGCCCCCGACACCAACCTGAGCAGCCCTGTGGAGCCCGACACGCAGGGTGCACACAGCCCACCCCTACAGCCACCAGCCTACCACGTGCTGCCTCGGATGCTCGGGTCACCGATTCCGGAACCACACCGCAACCCCAGCGATCCATCGCAGCGGATGGGAGTCCGGACACCGTCCCCCAGGAGGTTCCATTCGTACAAGGATGCAGTGGACGCTCTCCGCCGAAGGCAGGCTATAAACCAGGAAGTACGCCCGTTGATGGAGGTCGGGAACCGTATGCCTCCCCCGTCCGCAGGGACCCCCCCTGCTCCGCTCCCACCTCAGCTGCAGCGAGCTGCCACTCCGACGCTCCCGTTCGGGTCAACGGTGTACACGTGCCCCACCCACTGGCACTGGACGTACCTGGGCTCCCCTGGGATGACATCACAGATCCCAACACCACGGGCCCCGCCTCCGGTCCTTACCCCCCCCCCCCTACCGACGACTCCGGCAACGTGGGCCCCGCCCCGTGGCCCGACTTTATGGCCAGGGTGGGGTACCCCGTACTTCCAGCGGATCAACCACATAGGTCCTTATAGACTCCTGCGGATAATTCTGATTACCACCTCGCCCACGAGCGTACCAATCAAGCCTCCAACCCCAACCACGAGCTCCTAGATGACTACTCAGCATGGCCCTACCCTACACTCCAGATCATAACTCAGCATGTCAAGGCCGACCTAGCATGGTTCTCCCGCTACCCAGCCAGCAACAATGTAAGGTCCATCATCCCGCACTGCAGGACGGTCATACGGATATGGGCTGACTCCTGCCTTCAAGGGGGCAGGGCCACGGACGGCGCCAGGTTCTACGCCCACCACCACATATCTGTTGTAGGCGATAAATCTCCTGGCAGCGGTATGCGCCTTCGTCGACCACTCCCATGCCGGAGGGACAATCGAGGTCTACTGCGACAACTCCGCAAGCGTATCGACCTTCTCATCAGGCAGAGCACGGGACTCCGTCCTCGCAGCTTGTGCCCGTGCCATGTGGTATAAAGCTGCTGAAACACGGACCTCCCTTCACTTCGTACACATACCCGGTGAGGGGATGGTCCTTCCTGATGCCCTCAGTAATGTGTTTAGGCATTGGTCAACTGAACAATGGCCAGTCATTACTCAAACCCAGGAACTAAGACTTATTCCATTGAAAGGACAGAAAATTTCTCTATATTATGTTATTTTAGTTCCCTTAAAGCCCTGACAAAGGTCTATTG